>HG995406.1:8253718-9483467 GCA_905333125.1 Pheosia tremula
CGTTGCATAGCCGACGGTATTTTTCCCCGAATATGGCGTCGCGGTTTTATACGAATCATTCCGAAAAGTGGGGACAAGCCCCCCGACGACCCTAAATCATATCGACCAATAACGCTATTACCATCGTTAGGTAAACTATTAGAGCGCCTAATCGTCCCGCGCTTGTTACCCGGTGGACCAAAATTCAATCAAAAACAATTCGGTTTTACTCGTGGTAAATCGACTGTTGACGCGGCTATCTCGGTTAGAAAAATCGTAAACCTATCAACGTTTGAGTACGTATTAGGGATCTTTTTGGATATTTCGGGTGCGTTCGACTACGCATGGTGGCCGATGTTACTTCTTAAGCTAAAGATACGCGGTTGTTTTAAGAACATCTATTCCCTAGTTTATACATATTTTGCACACGGATCTACAACACTTAGACTTGGTCACCATGCTGTGTCGAAGACACTGACATTAGGCTGTCCTCAAGGGTCAGTTCTAAGTCCATACCTGTGGAATTTAGGCTTTGACGACTTCCTCGAGCTACCTCTCCCGAGCGGATGTTCATTAACTGGATACGCGGATGACGGGCTCCTGCTGATACAATCAAACACTAGGGCTGGACTTGAGAACCTGGCGGAGACATGTCTGCGCTTGATCTCTGAGTGGGGCGAACGGAATCGGCTTACGTTTGCCCCTCAAAAAACCTACCAACTCCTGTTAAAAGGTAATCTGAAAGCGCCGCCACGTATTAAGTTTAATGATACAACAATTAAGAGGAAAGAGTCGGTTTGTTACCTCGGGTTAGTGCTAGAAAGGAATTTCCCGTTTATCGAACATATTAAAACTGTCGGTGAAAAATCAAAACGTAATTTTTATGCGTTGACAAGAATATCGACCTCAACGTGGGGTCTCTCTTTTAATACGTTAAAAATCATATACGGAGCAACGTACTTAGGATCCATGTGTTACGGCGCACCGGTGTGGGCCGACAGGGCCACGATAGGGGCGGCACGGCGTAAATTACTTCAGAGCCAACGATTGGCACTGTTATTTTTATGTAAAGCATACCGCACGGTTAGTACCGAGGCCCTGCCGGTACTCGCGGGTGTGCTCCCGGTCGACTTAGAGATTCAGAGACGCGCGGGAATGTACTATTCTACTCGAGAGGACATGACCACCGAATTCCTAAAACCGCGAGATCGCTATAGAATCACTAGATTATTTAAACCTCAATCTGTTGTTTACGAAGATCTTTTGAACGAGTGGCAATGCAGTTGGGATACAACAACTAAGGGCCGCCACCTCCACCAGTTCTTTCCTTGCGTTCGCGATCGTTTGGAGAAGACGTGGATGGAGGTGGATCACTGTATGGCACAATTTTTAACTGGCCATGGTAACTTTAAGAGCAAATTATTCTATTTTAAATTAGTACCCTCGCCTCTGTGTCAATGTTCAACGCCGTATAACGAAAACGAGCAATCTGCACATCACATCCTCTGGGAGTGCAATCTCTGGCAAAACGAACGGAACATTATGCTTAATAGTTTGCAAGTAACTTCTGGAGTTGTATACTACACAGACCTTGTGGAAACCAGGGATAACTTCCGTGCGTTCAAGCGTTTTTGCCATACCTACTACTGGAATCAAGTTTAATCAGCTCACAAGTTTAGGACCAATTAGTATTTAAACTCTCCGTGGTGCCTTACACCTGGAATTAGTCCAGCTGTAATAGTCTTACTTCGGTGGACATTTGTCTACCAGATCTTTTTGTCTCCCGCTTTGCAATGGAGGGAAGTGGATAATTTTCTTCCAACTCCTCCTATTTATCTTTCGATTAATTTCGTGCGGGTTCCAAGACAATTAACTTTATCCCGGGACTCGCCGAGGGTCAAACCTCGGTGTCTTCATTGGACACCACTGTAGATCCTGGCTTACAGGAGTAGCAGTGGTGGGAGTGTGTGGCGGGCCTAGTCCCAAAAAAAAAAAAAAAATAACACAATAAATTCCTTCTCTAAATGAAATTCTGTATCCGCGCCTTACCATTCCCACATGAGAACTAAAAATCGCAGAGTTGGGAGCCGGGTATCAAAGTTGTGGCCTCATGTTTCCAAGGCGAGGGTTCGACCAACTTTGCTATCACTACGTACTTATTTTTTCTTTAAATCGAAGCTAAACTTCTGCTTTACCTTTTCTAATAGCAATATTAGTGGACAAAGGTCTTTGTGTGTATGTAATCAAAGGTGCGGTTTCAATGAACGCTCGAATGAGGTTATACCGCCCTTAAGATGTTCGGCTGTCATTCTGCCTTTGTTGTGTTACCTTTTTACGATTCAATAACGTTTTCAGTGGACACTAGGTATACCGTAAAGGTAAGTATTAAATTATCCAATGCGCTGTTGATGTATTCTCTTTTCACTTGTAAGTAGACTTCAAAAATGAAGAGATTATCAATTTCAGTGTGAAAAACAAATGAATAAATGTTATTAATATAAGGTGTAACTTGGTGTTAGTGTCAAATATTTTAAGAGGGTTACTAGTGGGTTATTAAGATGACATTCCCAAAGAAATAAATCAAACTATCAGACATCTTCTCAGTTGAATCGCGTTCCGATCGGGTTGTAGAGTTAAGAAAAAAAAAATCATGTATAAGTGCCCCCGTAGGCCTTTACGAAATAAATGATTCGACTTTGACTTTGACGTGAACCGACCAGTCTAAGGGCATCGGCCGAACGGATGTATCGGTAACTAGGTCCTTGACGTCATAACGTGATGATTCGATAGTGCTGTTTATCGAAAACTGACCTAATAACTCATAATAATACAGTTCACCTTGCTGTTATTGTGCAATGGATCGCTGGTTTTGGAGATAAAGCAGCTGGCCGATATTATAGTGGTTGATGCTCAACATTATAATTTATTTATTTATTTATTTATAATGTGCCTAATCCATTCCCTTTGTTTTTAGCGAAGGTTGTTACTTGTAACTGTACAATGGAAATGATACTTATAATAATATGTCTTATATGACAGCCTTTTTAGGGGGCCCACCTAACGAGCGGCGAGTCGCCATCTGCCAATAATAATTGGTTAAAGCTGGTTATGGCAGGTGTCTGCTACCCTTTCAATAGCCATATCTCATGTCCATCCAAACCTCAATCCATAGACTAAATTATCATTCCATATTCCTGCAATAGTTCCTCCGCCTGCTGAGGTCAATTCGCTGTTTATGCTATCATTTTCAGCAATTGACCCCAGCAGGTGGCTAACATAACATTAAAATTCTCAAAAAGGGCCTCTACGTGTTGGACCTATGTCCCCACGCAAGCCTTCCAAACATCCGGGTATAGCCCGTGTAAAGAGAGATACATATAATACCTAGTAAGTAATCATGTAAAGAATACTAAGGCTTGAACCTGCGCTTCTATAGCTCATCTATAATCATTGAGTAAAGTCAGAAATTTAATTCGTCAAGTCGATGTTGAAAAATAAATTTTATTTATTGATATCTTATATTTGCGCGAATACTACACATACTTTTTTACGGTCGAACGTAAAAAAGTATAATAAACGCGATCAAATCCGTAAAATTAGTTTTATTTCAATAAAAGCAGTGATAGCCAAGTTGGTAGAACGCTTGCCTCGATAACGAGGATTGCAGGTTCAAACCCCGGCTCCGCACCTCTGGGGTTTTTCACGTGCGAATCTCATTTTCAACCAAGATTATCACTTGCTAAACGGTGAAGTAAAACATCTTGAGGAAACCTGCATGTCTGAGAGAACCCCTCGAAAGATGTGTGAAGTCTGCCAACCCGCACTGGGCCAGCGTGGTGGACTATGGCCTAATCCCCCCTCGCATTGAGGGGAGGCCCGTGCCCAGCAGTGGGACATAAAAAAGGGCTGCAATTATTATTATTATTATAAATTGTATTCCTAACAAAGTGCGAAATATTTTTTTTGACAGCACCATTACTTTTCGGGGACATGAGGCATGATAGTGTATTTTTAAATATTTCGATACAGAATGGATTTTAAAAAAACTATGATACTCACAGGCCTAGTCTTGGTTGGATCACCTTAACCAATAGCATTTGTCTGACAGCTATAAATAAGCTAGGGCTTACACGAGAAAGGAATTGCGTCGTAAACTATTTTATTTATCTTTTCATATATAGTTACCAACATCTATTTCTCGCGTGGAGCAAAGGTCGTCGAACTATTTGTGGCTGAATTATAACACTGAGTATAGCTGGATGCTGTACCTCAAGTGTGAGATTTTTCGTTAGCTAACTTTATAGTTTACAAACTACCGTATTTGGAAATTTTGTATAGAGACTTAAAAAACGCCCCTAGCGGGCGATATCTAAAACATTTGTGCCGAGTGTGAGTTTTTTTCGTTACTATATGTAGTAAACATTCGATCGTTTGCTCACGGAAACTTTGAAAGTTAACGATTTTGTACGACATGCGCGAGTGTGAGTCACAAGTTTACTTAGGTATAATTTCGTACCATAGAGAAACCTAAACCTACTTTTATAGTACGCATAGACATTTTGGGAGATTTTTCATAAGTTAACCGAATACTTTTAGACGTACGAATTGCACGAGTGCGAGTCATAAATTTGAAAGATTTTACGATACGTATCGTACGGAAACGTTCACTTTTATAGTTCGCGTCGTCACTTATGATTTTGTTGGTGAAACCGTGAAACGACAAAAAGTTAACGAAAAAAATGTATTAAGTTATTGATATATCATGTTTAATTAACACCTACGCAACACAGCCATTTCTCTGAATAGATTGTTGGATAAAATAGTTGGTTGTTACCTACTAATACACCATCACGCCTGCAATCTCCGAAGGGGTAGGCAGAGGTGCACTCCTGTACACCCACATTTCGCCAATGGTATTTGGTCCCAATGAAATAGGGGGCGAGCCTATTGTCATTATACCGGGCACATTCCTCAGGCTATAGTCCACCACGCTGACCCAGGGCCATTTGGTAAATTTCACATAAATTTTGAGGAACGTGCAAGTTTCCTTACGATGTTTGCTTTACCGTCGGTACAGCCAATGATTCATGATTGAAAACGTGATGCGCACGTAAAAATCTGAAAGTCCTAGCGGGAGCCGCGTTTGAATCTGCGCAACTTGTCTCCAAAGCGAGTATTCTACCAAGATGGCCATCACTACTATCGAATGTTCACACTATATCAAGGGTGGAGCTAGGGCATAACCTCGTTGGATGTCGCAGTGCATGCTAGTGCTATCCCACAGCGCCCCAACAAAGGTAGACGATGGTATACCGTGGGGTTTAAGTCGGTAGCAGTCCGACATAACCCGCTCGTCTCCCGCAGAGTTGCGGGTATCCATAAGGATTTCTCTACGTCAAAAAACGGCATAACCTCATACTAAGGCTCTTGTTTGCAATTAAACTCAATCTAAATTAGGTAAATATATATTAGAAATCAGTAAAATCATCATCATCTGCCTCACCTTTTCCCATTATTTGGGATCGCCGCAGTATGTCTTTTTCATACATTAATCTCCTTCATATCACTTTTTATACAAACTTCTACCACTTCGTGGGTCTTCCTCTCACTCTATCTATGCATATTCATACTAATAGCCCTTTTAGGCGCTCAAAATGCTTCTCGTCTCCTTTGATAACGTGACCAAACTAGCCTCCTGCTTTTTACTTTCTCTGCTACAGGCGCTACTTTTAAACTACCTTTTATATACACACACTCCACATATCCATTATCACATTAGGTCAATGAAAATAAAACACAATGTGAAATGTTTAAGGCATCTTTATTTAGTGGTTTGAGCGCAGGCCGCTCAACTCATTGCACCGGGTGGCGGTGGGTTCGATTTCTATTCAGCCAACAATGAAAATTATAGTGGATTTTTGAATTGGAATGGTGGCAAGATTATTGTCCTGACAGTTTGAATCTACAGTTCTTCCATCCTCCTGAAAATACAATATTTGATTACATAAGCTATTAGGTAAAGAGAGAAACACCATCACGCCTGGAATCTCCTAAGTAGTAGGCAGAGGTGCAGTTCATTGAAGTGCACCCAATTTTATCGATAGTACACTACACACACTTCTCGTTAATATGAGGTTAATTCAGCTTATATTCCACCACGCTGGCCCATGACATGCAGGTTTCCTCACATTTTTTTTTAGATTTCAGAATTGAGATTTACGCATGAGTATTATTTACGTTAAAGAGAAATATGAGTACTACCTGTACATAAAATAAAGTATCTGGATAATCAACTGTCGCGGCCCGACTGGTGCCGATGGCCCCACTGACCGCCTGCAGATAGGCACCGGTGCAGTACCGGTATACCTAGAACTGGGACTTGACGAATGCAACCACGCATTTTACGGCTTTTACTTACCGTAGTATACATTTTACCAAGAACTCAAATTGTGGGACATTTGTTTTCATTTCAGAAATACTTAGGCTAGCAAATAATAAGTCCGCTTGTTAGTTCTTGCTCGTGTTCTTTACTTTCAAAACTGAATGGCTTCCATTGAATTAATAAACAATGATGGCAAATTGAAATATGAATATTGTTTTAACCAGAATAAAAATTGTCAGTCATTTGACAACCGACTTGGCTTGATCTCTGTTACTCATATGGTTGAAAAAGAAATAGCTATAGAAGAAATATTATTTCTCTAGATTATGTGGTGGATTTATGGTTTTACAGAAAACGTAAAAGCCAACATAACGGGCATAACTTACGTTTCAGTCAATCGAGCATACTTTTGTATAGTATGGGAGCTTACACTCGCACGGTTTAGGTATACTAACAGTAAACTAACAGTTAAGACGTGTTCACGACAATCAATCTGTCAATGGAATTTTGAAGTAAACTGTGAAACGTGGAAAGTCATTGTGAAAACAATATTGATATTAAATCATGTTTAAATTACATAATAACGTACCCAATGCGTAATTTTCTTGGCTAGAGGATGCTGGCTAGTGCTCATAATCAAGATAAGCGAGACAAACACTTCTGTGCAGAGTTTTAATCCTTTACGGACCTCAGCGAAAAATAATTGTGGAACCGATTGGAAACAGCGAAAAAGAATAGAACCCAGAATTAGCTGGAAGAGGAAAAGTGGCTACCTGTAATACTGATTATTTCTTAGTTTGGTTTCTTGTTGGAACATTTAGTAATGTATTTTTATTTTCCAATACTTGTGTTTCTGTGAATTATCATGTGTAATGTTTAGAATATTTCAATTAAAGATTAAGGATTTATCCTTCTATATTAATTATAAGCATCACCATGGAGAGAAGATATCAAGAACATCCCTGGATAGTACCTAATAATATAGTTAGTAAACGTGGCATGCCTATTAAGTTTTGTCGTTTTAGAAAAGAATAAACAACTAGAACGTTATATACATTTTATTGTTTAAAAAGTATTCCCCACGGTATTTCATGCACTTTTCCATACGCTCAAACCAGTCGTTATAATATTTGTTCCACGCCGAAGTATGGTACTCCAAATTGCCGATAAAAAATATTCGACTGCTTCTTCACTATACACCGGAACCGTTGATGTACGGGCTTGCGTTGTCCTGGTCCAGGATGATGCACTTCTATGGGTTGGTTTTCCGAAACTCGATGATAGTTTGTGGTAAACAGACTGTGGTATACCTACCGCTCAGCATTAATTATTGTCCTACGAACCCCTTGTTCAATCGTCACAATGGGACCTATTTTCGCTACGAACGTGGCTACCATTTTCTTTTAAGTGTTTTGTGAGCGAACAACTCTTGTCGGTTTTGGCTCATCCTGAATGTCCCAAACTATTTTCTATAAAATGATATTCTTCTTCTTCTTAGTTATTGGCGTTTGCAGCTAATTGCCACTATAAAATGATATTGTTCCTAGAAATACAATCTTGACATATCCAAGCCTTGACAGTTCTCTGTCTACGATTTTATGCGCTAGTGTGAGGTAGATCGAAGTAGGTAGCATATGCCACCTCCTCTGTCTAATCTGTTATTATGAGCTCCAAACCTTTTTAGCATCCATCGTACTAATAAAGAAAATTGAAATATAGATACCTTATAACCATTAAATAAGCTCACACCAATATAAAAAATATCAACGAAAATAAAATTAAGTCATTCAACACTTTTAGCCTGGCTAAATTACCTTTCTCTGTGTTACTCATGTGGTTGAAAAGGAAATAATATCGGATGAGAATTCTTAGTCTTAACTAGACATGCATCGCGCGGATCGCGTGTGACCGATTTTTTGTTTGTCTTTTCAACTTGTATTGTTGGTCCGAAAAACCAGTCACAACGATAAGGACATAAAACAAAATATATGTATCTTGTCTCATTTAGTCGTATTGTGATACCCAAACGTAATCAGAAAACGTAAAAGCCAACATAACGGGCCTAATTGTGGTTTCAGTCATCGAGCAAACTTTTTGTTTACCAATAGAATACAATTGGTATTTAGACGCGAACGTTTTAGGTATACTGTCAATTCAGACGTATTCACGTCGGACTATATAGTTAACTACCGGAAAGTTAACTATGAATCTCGCACTTGAGGTACTGTTTTCATATCGTGAGTGAATTGCTTGTACGTTTATACATATAATTTGTTCCAACTACCGTCCACGTATCCCTATTTTAAGATGTATTCATGTTATAATTGATAGAACTAGGCGATACTTGGCGAACACGTGTCGAATACTTTTTTAGATTCGTTTCGCTTCGCGGGACATTGCATTTTATTTGGGGTCCCGACACTCGTGACCGATAGTTTCTCGACTAACATCTAATAAGAGTTCGGTGTTGCTTCTTTAATTATCGATCAACGTGTTTGGTTTATTGGAAAAGTTGACAAGCGGATGGTCAGTGGTGGGTTCCTCTTCCCCCATTTGTTTGATGCTCATGTTGTAAAGAATGATTAATATAGCCATTATTGCGTGGGGATATGTAGGTATTGACCCTAGAGCAATAAAATCAGTGTTAAAAATATGATTCGCCGAAAATCCCAGAGGTAAGAGATGAATTTGTACCTATGTAATTGTTTATACAGTAAGTAAGTATATAAAATAGATACATATTAATTCTATTTCTAGCTGTTATTAATAGGAAAATTTCAGGTACTTATCCAAGGGGGTCTAGGTACCGCAAAGCATTAGATCGGCTAATTGTTTCAGTCAACGTTGCCACTGCGGTGTGGCAATTAATTTCGAAACTTCAACGTTTAAGAATTAATTTTCTCGACAAAGCACTGGCTCCGAACAGTGCTGTAAGATATTAAACCTTCATTACTCATTTTTATTTCTTAATTTCAAGAGCTTCTTGGTGGACAATACAAACGGAAATCTTTTTTTTTTAAATTAATGATAGCAGTATTTTTGTACTCTATTTTTATATTATTGCGGTATTCTTGTAAAGATATATTATTATTTATTTAATTAATGTATATTACAGACGAAAATAAAATATCTGCAATTCATCATTTCTTATGTAGGTAGCCGTCGTTGATTGCTTGATAAAAATAACTACTTAAGAACTTTATTATTTTTCTTTTGATTTATTTCCAACCAGTATACGGGGAATCATAATAATACGTTTATCTTCTCTCTCTTTCTAAAATCTGAAGTATAGAGATACTTATAGACAGATTTATCTCGGATTTAAGGCGATTGTAATAATCGTACGCCCACTTTGAAGTAGATCTATCTGATCCAATAAACACTAAAGCCGTCCAACTATTAAGTACTACATCTATACATCTATACATATAAATAAAATTGGAGTGTCTGTTTGTAATATTAAAATAACCGCTTTTTACTAAGTGCATTTGGATGTATACACGTTACCTATACCGAAACAACATTTTTTACAATTTTTGTCTGTCTGTCTGTCTGTCTGTCCGTCTGTCTGTCTGTCTGTCTGTCTGTCTGTCTGTTTGTTCCGGGTAATCTCTGAAATGGCTGGACCGATTTTGACGGGAATTTCACTAGCAGATAGCTGATGTAACAAGGAGTAACTTAGGCTACTTTTATTTTAGAAAAAAAAATTGGATCTCTCGAAAAAAAATTAAAACCAATGTTGCAGCGCTGCGCCTGCTTAAAGTTTGATAGCAACAATCTGCAATGCGTCCCGCGGGATCAGAACGCGAGCAGGCTATTGCCAACGGTTGAGACGTTGTTAAATACCACGCGGACGAAGTCGCGGGCAACAGCTAGTATCTCATAAAATCTCGGGCAGAGGTGGAAAGGTTCAGATCCCAGCTTCCCAGCTTGATCCGATGATTGGTGAAATATTTTCCTATTTTAGACTGATAAATTGTTTCATTTTGTAGTTTAGGAGAGATGGAGACATATTTCTGTTGCGATAGATCTTTTTGGTTTGGTTATTGTACAGAATTTGATAAGTAGGTCGCTGATATTAGTTTTAATGGGAGAAATTAATAAATGAGAAACTGTTTTGTAATTCACACACGTCGTTCATAGAAGTAGAATGGAGAATTTTTTTTTTTTTTAGCCATAGAGTAAGTACACATCAAAGAGCAACTTAAGCTAGAGCAGTAAACCTAGAGCAAGAAATAGGGTAAGTGTACCAGTGAATGAACACCCCCCAGTGAATGGACAAAACCCACTTTTTTCCAAATACTAAGAAATCTGAACATATCTATAATACACATTATTTTTTTTTGTATTGACAATAATTTATTCAATATTGTGGTAGCAGTTGTTTCTTGTATCGATGATTCATTTCAAAATGACGAGCATTTGAAGTTTTCCGTTTCGTTGTAGTCCAGATTTGTATGGGCCGGAATTAAGGACACAGGTAAGTCAAAATATTTTTGATGTTATTTTGTATCAATTTAGGTAGTCATTGTGACTAGTACTATAGTTATTTGACTGAAGATAGGTTAAATTGTTACTTTTAACCCGTTTCTATGCCAATTTTATCGTGAATTTAGTAAAATATTAGGGGTCCCAGTATTGGTACAAGAAATCGGAAAAAATCCAGTGAATGAAAGAGTGTTTATTTACTGGAACATGACAGATTTCATGTTTTTGTTAAATAATGTAACTTATTATTACGTTAATACAGTTTTTCCACTGATATATTGTTTTAAAATAGATTTCCGATCTTTTGGCCAATATTGGAACAGGTGTGTTCATTTATTGGTTTTAAAAACCTAGTTAATGAACTAGGCATTTAAGTAATGTTCCATCATTGGTTTATTTTATGAATGTGGAACCAGTGACTGATCAAGACGTTTTTTTTACTAGAGTTAACGTAATAATTGTATATATTTACACATATAAAACTCCAATTTCATTCCTAAGCCCTAAGTCACAGATTACAGTGTAACTTTTTATGTCCACTGATACTAGTCCCACAACTAAGTTTCCTCTAGTTCAGGATCTACAGTGGCCCCCTATGATGACACTGAGACTAGTCCCACTACTAAGTTTCTTGTAGGACAGAATCTACAGTGGCCTCCTATGGTGACACTGAGACTAGTCCCACAACTAAGTTTCCTGTAGGACAGGATCTACAGTGGCCTCCTATGATAACACTGAGACTAGTCCAACAACTAAGTTTCCTGTAGGACAGGATCTACAGTGGCCTCCTATGATGACACTGAGACTAGTCCCACAACTAAGTTTTCTGTAGGACAGGATCTACAGTGGCCTCCTATGATGACACTGAGACTAGTCCCATAACTAAGTTTCCTGTAGGAAAGGATCTACAGTGGCCTCCTATGATGACACTGAGACTAGTCCCACAACTAAGTTTCCTGTAGTTCAGGATCTACAGTGGCCTCCTATGATGACACTGAGACTAGTCCCACAACTAAGTTTCCTGTAGGACAGGATCTACAGTGGCCTCCTATGCTGACACTGAGATTAGTCTCACAACTAAGTTTTCTATAGGACAGGATCTACAGTGGCCTTCTATGATGACACTGAGACTAGTCCCACAACTAAGTATCCTGTAGGACAGGATCTACAGCGGCCTCCTATGAGGACACTGAGACTAGTCCCACAACTAAGTTTCCTGTAGTTCAGGATCTACAGTGGCCTCCTATGATGACATTGAGACTAGTCCCACAACTAAGTTTCCTGTAGGACGGGATCTACAGTGGCCTCCTAGGATGACACTAAGACTAGTCCCACAACTAAGTTACCTGTAGGACAGGATCTACAGTGGCCTCCTATGATGACACTGAGACTAGTCCCTCAACTAAGTTTTCTGTAGGACAGGATCTACAGTGGCCTCCTACGAGGACACTGAGACTAGTCCCACAACTAAGTTTCCTGTAGGACGGGATCTACAGTGGCCTCCTAGGATGACACTCAGACTAGTCCCAAAACTAAGTTACCTGTAGGACAGGATCTACAGTGGCCTCCTATGAGGACACTGAGTCTAGTCCCATAACTAAGTTTCCTGTAGGACAGGATCTACAGTGGCCTCCTATGATGACACTGAGACTAGTCTCACAACTAAGTTTCCTCTAGTTCAGGATCTACACTGGCCCCCTATAATGACACTGACTAGTCCCACAACTAAGTTTTCTGTAGGACAGGATCTACAGTGGCCTCCTATGATGACACTGAGACTAGTCCCACAACTAAGTTTTCTGTAGGACAAGATCTGCAGTGGCCTCCTATGATGACACTGAGACTAGTCCCACAACTAAGTTTTCTGTAGGACAGGATCTACAGTGGCCTCCTATGAATACACTGAGTCTAGTCCCATAACTAAGTTTCCTGTAGGACAGGATCTACAGTGGCCTCCTATGATGACACTGACACTAGTCCCACAACTAAGTTTCCTCTAGTTCAGGATCTACAGTGGCCCCCTATAATGACACTGAGACTAGTCCCACAACAAAGTTTTCTGTAGGACAGGATCTACAGTGGTCTCCCATGATGACACTGAGACTAGTCCCACAACTAAGTTTTCTGTAGGACAGGATCTACAGCGGCCTCCTATGATGACACTGAGACTAGTCCCAGAACTAAGTTTTCTGTAGGACAGGATCTACACTAACGGTACATAGAACATATTCTATAAAAAACAATAGGAGAAGAAAAAAAAGAAGAAGCAGTAGAAAAGCTTTTGGGCAAGCGTAAAGTTATTATGTTAAAAAAATATATCTTCAACGAAAAACAAAGAAGAGATTAAGAATAAAAAGATGAATGAAAAAGAGGAAACACTTTTTTAATTTTATTCATTGTAGGAGTATTACTTTAACAATAATTTTTTTACCTATTTTCGTTAAAATATGCCTTTTATAGTTAAATAAATTAAATAATATTTTTGTTCATTTACTGGGTTCATTTCGTTTATTTACTGGAAAATACCGTTCATTCACTGGTGATTTTGCGGATTTTTCGCTTTATCGTCAAATAATTATTAAACCTATTTTCATTTATATAATAACTAAATACATTCTTAATCTTAAATGATTGCCACTTACAAAAACATAGCCATGTACTTTAATTTCCCGTGGTAACATATTTATATTAATTTTCAAAGTCAAAAATTTCCTTAAGGTTTCATTCACTGGTACACTTACCCTAGTACAAGTCAAATGGAACTTATTTGCCATACACCCACCTGTTGAAACAAATGACTTTTTTCAACCATAAACAATCAATTTAAAAAATTGCTTACTACATTATAAGTACTTATACAATGTTATGCACATATATTTACATCCCAACAGTGCTTGGAATTACTGTTACTATATAATAATAAAAGAAATGGGAATATAAATTGACTAATTGAATTGCCTGGTAACAATTGTAGAACTCTTATAACATAGAATGATAAATGTTTACATATCTAACTACAAAATAATTAGAATATAAAAATAAGACTTCTTTTAAAAAAAAAACAAAACAGAATAAATCTTGACAATGAGATTCTTAAACCTACTAGGAGTAAAGTTAAAGAGTACTGATAGCATAATCATGTATTACACATTACTAAAGTAAACACAATAAGAACAAGCTTAAAATTATTATTAATAATAAGTATTAATTAAAGTAAATTATTATTTTTTGTGAAACATACTGGACATACTACTACTATACTATTCTGGACACACCAACGGGACAATTTTGGTAATAGGCCTAGTATATTTACCATTTTTAGTTTTTACTAATACAGCTCTGACATGGTTGTCCTTACCATGGAATAATTCTATTACACGCCCTAGAGGCCAGGACTGTGGCGGGCAGTTATCGTCCTTAATTAAGACAACAGAATTAATCAGTAAATCTGGTTTTTCCTTAAACCACTTATATCTTAACTGCAATGTATTAAGATAGTCAGTCTTCCATCTTTTCCAGAAGTTATGTCGCAATTTGTTTAATTGGCCGTATATAGTCAATTTATTTTCTGGAATATTAGAAAAATCACCTTCTGGAAAGGATGTAAGACTGTCGCCTATTAGGAAATGTGCAGGAGTAAGGCATTGATCATCGCCAGCGTCATCTCGCAAGGGTGTAATGGGTCTGCTGTTTACAATAGCCTCTATCTGAGTAAGTAAGGTATATAAATGCTCATATGACAAAATGGTATTACCTAGAACTCTCTTTAAATGATGCTTAACTAACTTCACGCTGCTTTCCCATTGTCCGCCCCAGTGAGGTGCGTTGGCAGGTATGAAGTGCCATTCTATACCTTCATCGATAGCAAAATTATGAATTTCCTTATAGCAATTTTTAAACATAGTATGTAACTTTTTCATCTCATTATTGGCACCATGAAATGTTGTGCCGTTGTCACTGAACATGCGAGAACACTTGCCTCGTCTGGCAATGAATCTACGTAAAGCATTAATAAATTCGTTTGAGGTGAGGTCCGAAACCAGCTCAAGGTGGATGGCCTTGGTAGACAAACATACATACAGACATATATAACCCTTTTGTATAATCGGTTTTCTAATGCGAGCAACCTTGAAAGATATGGGCCCTGCATAATCTACGCCTGAAATTAAAAGCGGACGGTTAGGAGTAATACGATATTTCGGTAGGTCAGCCATTATCTGTGACGCAGCTTCACCTCTGTACCTGCGACATCGAACACATTTGTGTATAATATGTCGTACTCGATTCCTACCACTAAGCGGCCACACATAGGTTCTAAGGCTGGCTAGAGTGGTCTGTGTACCAGCATGCAGGAGCCTCTCGTGATCATAGCGAATTAACAGATCGGTGACATGACATCGAGATGGTAGCAATAAGGGAAATTTTTGAGCATATGTGATGTTAGCATGCCGCAGACGACCGCCTACACGTAGCAAACCCGAATTGTCTATAAAAATATTTAAATATTGCATCTGCTTAAAGAGATATTTAACCGACTCCGACTTATTTGATAACATACTTAATTCCTTAGAAAAATGTTCTCTTTGAACACATGAAATTATCAATTCAGAGGACATGTTTATTTCTTTGGTGGTGATAAATCCACTCAACTTGGGGGTATTTAATTTACAGTTATTTATAAAACGCCGGACATAGCAAAAAACTGAAACTAACCTACTCCAGCTTGAAAATCTTTCAAAGACAGATGTAAAATCAGGTATTGAAACCTGCTGAGCAACAGATACTACTTCTTTTTGCTCTGGTATATGACTGTCATCTAAGTGACTAGTATTTGAATTACACTGCCATTCAGTTTTTGGCAATTTTAACCAATAAGGCCCATTGAACCACAATTCATTGGAAACTAAATTTTGGGGCTCTGTTCCTCTAGAAACAATGTCAGCAGGATTATCTGAAGACTTAACGTGATTCCAATTTTTACTTGGAAGATAAATCCTGAATTTCGACAACCCTATTTGAGACAAATGTGTTCCATCTCGTGGGATCACCCCTAATCCAACACAATGTTATCATTGAATCAGTCCAATAAACATTTTGCTCAATATCAACATTTAATATTTTAGATACCTTGTGCATAAACTTAGCAAGCAGGTGGGCTGAGCAAAGTTCTAATCTGGGGAGGGTTACCGGCTTTAAGGGGGCCACACGAGACCGCGCGCAAATTAAGTGGACTGTAAAATTATTATTGGGAAGAGCGCAGCGAGCATAGATGACACAATCATACGCCTTGGTAGAGCTATCAGCAAAGCCATGAAGCTCCACCATGACCCTGTCGGAAGATAACATTAAGCGAGGAACAGTGATGCGGTTTAAATAATGAATATTATCACAAAATAACTTCCATACAACTAATATATGATGTGGGATTTTTGAATCCCAGGAAAGATTTTCTTTCCATATTGTCTGCATTATCAATTTGGCAAATACAGAAACAGGCGCAGTAAAACCTAAAGGGTCATAGACTTTTGCTATATTTGACAGTACATTGCGCTTGGTGGGAACATCATTCATGATGTCATTAGGTACCACGACCTGAAATTGGTCAGCAATAGGTTCCCACTTCAACCCTAGTGTTTTAAGAGATGAGTTATTATTATTATTAAATGAGTAATTGCATTTTTCTCGTTTATCTAAGGGAATGTGACGCAGGAGCTCAGCACTATTTGAGTACCATTTATGCAGTTCGAATTTACCAAGTGATAAAAGTTTTTCTAATTCAATAATGGTTTTCAACGCAGAATCCACACCATCACTACCATGCAAAATATCATCGATGTAGGTAGATTGTGAAAGCGCATTGGCCGCAAGGGGGTAAGCAGAACCCTCGTCAATTACTAACTGCTTTAAAGTTCTAGTAGCAAGGAAACTGGCCGGGGCTGTACCATAAGTTACAGTGCTGAGTTGGATACATTTGACTTCACCAGAGGGGTCTTCTCTCCATAGTATTCTCTGGAGTGGCTGGTGTTCAGATTTAATACCTACCTGCCTATACATTTTAGTAATATCAGAGACAAAAACATATGTATGAGTACGGAACCGCAATAAAATATCAAACATATCTGGTTGTACCACCGGGCCCACCAAAAGAACATCATTAAGGCTCAAGCCAGATGCAGTAGGAGCAGAAGCATTAAATACGACCCTTAAACGAGTAGTAGTTGAACTTTCTTTAACTACAGCATGATGTGGCATATAATACTCTATAGCATTACACCCTATATCTCTTTGATCAATAAAGTGACCATGACCTAACTCTAAAAATTCGCGTATAAAAGATTTATATGACTCAAAAAACGCAGGATTATTTTTAAATTTCTTCTCTAGTGATAGAAGACAGCGGAACGCTAAATTATAGGAATTACCTAACCTGTGCAGGAGCTCTTCATTAACAGGAAGACAGACATGGTACCTGCCGGTTTCATCTCTCGACACTGAATTAATGTAGCTCTTCTCGCAAGCTTTCTCCTGGAAGGACATAATAGGTTTATTAGAAATCTGTTCCAACTGCCAAAATTTCTCAATGTCACTATGCAATGTCGACAAATAACAGGCACTCGTATCTTTAGAGGGTGCAAGATCCCATGCTGGAATAGATATATCACCACAAAACACCCACCCAAAGGCAGTGTTTATTAGAGTTGGCAACCCAGGCCCAAGGCACATTTTACCATCCATCAAGCACAAGGCAAAGCAATTGACGCCTAATATCATGTCAATGTCTCGGCGACAATTAAAATCAGGGTCTGCTAGTGGCAGGGGGTAAGCGCAAGCCAAGACATTTTTATTAAATTTGATAGTGGGTAACGGGTCAGTAATCACTGGCAACACACCAAAGTCTGACGTATATTTGAAATCAGTACAGTGCGATACTACTGTAAGCTTAACCCGCTTAGACACCTTCGAGGTATGTCCACCCATACCAGATACCAATAAATCAATGGTATTATAATGGCAGTTACCTAATTTATTAGCAAACTCAGCAGTAACATAGTTTTTCTGACTTCCAATATCCAAAAGCATTCGACATTGAAGCCGATTTCCCCGGTCATCGCATACATAACTTAAAGCTGTTGGTAACAATGAAACTTGTTGAGAATGGTAACTCCCAACAGGGCTTGCTGAGTACTGACTCAACAGGGCCGGTGACAAAACCGGTTTGGAAAATGAGTCACCAATATTGCTACCAGCATCACTGTCATTGTTAATCTTTGGCGAAGTACCCGAAGCAACAAGCTGGCGCGATTCGTTAGTATGCATGTGCAACAAATAATGGTTTTTTAATTGACATTTATTACAAAATGCATTTGATCTTGAGCAATTTACAGAAGAATGCTTATTTGAAAAGCAAACCTTACATAATTTTGCCTTCTCGACAAAATTACATCTATCAGGTACTGTTAACTTTATGAATTTAAAACATTTTGACAATTCATGGCTCTTATTGCAATATAAACAATGTGACTTACCCTGAACCTTGTTTGCAGTAGATACATTGGCTGTGCTTCTCTGTGTAGAGTTGGATGATGCTCTGTCATCCCGGGACAACATTTCCAAAGCTTGACAACGTTGCTGTAAAAAAACTATAAAATCCCCTAACTTGGGAAAGTCATTTGAGTCACGGTTAAGCTCAAAATCTTTAAGTGAGCCATAATCCAACCTTGCTGAAAGAATGTGTATCAATATGACATCAGCTATGTTCGGAATGCCCAGTGACAACAGCGAGTTGTTACATTGAGTGAAATCATTAATGAGCCTACGTAACGGATAACCCTTATTAACTTTTGACAGATTCATAATACATTGTATATGGTAATTAGCAATTAGTGACTTATTGTCATACCGATTAATTAAAGTTAACCACGCCTTAGCATAATTTTCATTCGTACACTCCAACGTGGACACTAGCGAAGCTGCTTCCCCCACCAGGCAGGACTTCAGGTAGTAGAATTTTTGAACACCGTTGAGCTCCTGGTTGGTATGCACCATGCTCTCGTACAAATCCTTGAAGGACATCCAATCACCATAATTGCCCGAAAATGTGGGCAGCGACACTTTGGGTAAGTTGGGCCTCGTGGCCGCCTCCGCCGCCCGCGCAGGATTGGCGAGGAATTCGATGCGTTCTCTGATCGTACGCATAAGCGCTGTATATCTTGCTTCAATTTTCAATCCCTCCTCGGAATGCGTCTCGTCTATGCATTCTAATGCCATGCTCGTGGTTTCTAATCGCGAAAATAATTCGCGTAATCGATCGACAGCCATCGACAATTGAATTGAAGACGCTTTATTTATGTCACCCAGCTCATTTTCCACGTGGGTGATACGCCCTTTAACACGTTGACTGCGTTAGGAGGTCTAAAAGAACTCTAACGTGACTTTCAGCTGGTGCGGCGCCGAAAATCGTGTTCTCCACCTCTGTGCGGGAGGTCGTAACTTCTTTATTTCTATGTGTTGACAGAGACAAATATACATACCTACTTTCCGCTGCGAGTTTGATTCAATAATGTAATAAAAAAAATAGGAGATGGATGAGGTCTCTAACGCACTGAGTTGTAATAATATACATCTGTTGCGTGAAGAGATCTTTCGGACCTCCTAAAACACAGGCGTCATAGACGCAAGGAGCGGAGCGCGGGCGGCGCGGGCGCCGTTAGCTCGCGCTCAGTGTTGTTCAAATGTCGATAATGTGTACCTGCGCACTCCATGTAAAAAAAATACGCTCTTATATTTTGTCAGTGTGGTAGCAAAAAAAGTCGTTGCACAGGCTGTCACAGTAAATTACGGCTTACATTTAGTAGCACAGATGCATCCAAAACAGCCAAACGAATAAATACACTATGTGTGCAATGCGATCAACAAATGTGTTTACCATGCTTCAATGATGAACATTTTTCTTAAATATATTTTAGGTCACTATGTTTATTGAAATAAAACTAATTTTATGGATTATCATAATTCATCATTCACGGAAGGACAGTCACCATGGTCAGTCCTCCCGTGACCATTGTTGCTGTAAAACAGCCGAAACGACGGGAACGTAAAAAACAAATAATAAACACGATAAAATCCATAAGATTAGTTTTATTTCAATGTGTACTGTTCGCGTAAATACAAGAAATCAATATTACTATGTTTAAATGATTACTTCATAAAAAGTTTAGCTATCGATAACTGGGCTTTTATTTTAATCCCATCACTAGTCACAACCCAAACGGATCTATCTTTACTTGCGATGCGAGATTCAATGGATACCTAATTTTTTTTTCTTTATATCTCATAACCCACTTTTCATATCCCCATGCGTAGCAAACTTGAGATAGAACAGTTAATTCTCTATTATTTACAGAAAGAACATAGATTGTATCTTATTTTTTGATAAAGATATGAGTTTTTTTAAAATACCTTATTTTAGGAGATGGATTGGGTCTCATACGCACTACAGTGAAGCTCGGTTATGAGGTCGAATAGGTCTCTAACGCACTGGCTGAAAGTCCTCTGAAAATGGCACCGCACTCAAGGTGTTAAGGTATCGACGCGTGTTCACCAGTTTTAATTGCGTAGCTTGAGCTTCTTCAGACGCCGCCATTTTATCCAACAATACAAGGGAATTTTACATGAGGCGAATAAAGTTCGATGATAACGCAAAATCTCACCAACACAAATCGCGAAAAAGGACCATGTACAGAATTTGATAAGTAGGTCGCTGATATTAGTTTTAATGGGAGAAATTAATAAATGAGAAACTGTTTTGTAATTCACACACGTCGTTCATAGAAGTAGAATGGAGAATTTTTTTTTTTTTTAGCCATAGAGTAAGTACACATCAAAGAGCAACTTAAGCTAGAGCAGTAAACCTAGAGCAAGAAATAGTACAAGTCAAATGGAACTTATTTGCCAGTTATATTTTTATTATAAAACTAGCTGTTGCCCGCGACTTCGTCCGCGTGGTATTTAACAATGACACCCGTTGACAACAGCCTGCTCGCCCATTCTGAGCCCGCGGGACGCATTGCAGGTTGTTGCTATCAAACTTAATCAGGCGCTGCGCTGCAACATTGGTTTTAATTTTTTTTCGTGAGATCCAATTTTTTTTCTAAAATAAAAGTAGCCTAAGTTACTCCTTGTTACATCAGCTATCTGCCAGTGAAAGTCCCGTCAAAATCGGTCCAGCCATTTCAGAGATTAGCCGGAACAAACAGACAGACAAAAATTGTAAAAAATGTGGTTTTGGTATAGGTAACGTGTATACATCCAAATGCAATTAGTAAAAAGCGGTTATTTTAATATTACAAACAGACACTCCAATTTTATTTATATGTATAGACAATTGAACAACAATGGCGAGAACAAATGTTTATCAGTGAAAACAATGACATTCCAATTGCATTGGAATCGCATAGCATGGGATATCGCCTCAGACATCTATAATCGTAACGGTAAAATAGTGTATTAAGCCTCGTAAGCGCACATCCATCCGCAGTTAAACGATTACGTAGTTATCCATTACTGCCTGACGAAACGTTGAAGGGAGTGTGGAAAGCACATTTGAAGGGTAACTAACTCCTTTGCACTTAAGTCAGAATTTTGATATACCAATTTATATATTGATTTCTTATATTTACGCGAATACTACACATTGAAATAAAACTAATTTTACGGATTTTTTTAGGAACATAAAAACATAAAATAAACGCGAAAAAATCCGTAAAATTAGTTTTATTTCAATATCAATTTTAGTATTAAATTTGCTCACAAAACATTTGTCAGAGTCGTCATTTGTTAGTTCCTAGTGAAGTATTGTAACCTTATCTGATCGTATGTTAATCACTTGTTCTCTGCGATACAAGCTTGTGCTTAGTGCAGCGGACACAGACAAGTTCCAATATTGTAGATTTCTTTATCTTTTATTTCGGGACAACATTTTTTGTTTAAATAGTCTTACCAAAGTCTGATTTCACATAATGCTTAGATACAAATGTCCTAAAGATACGCAGGTTCAAATAATTAGTATACCCTTTCTGAATGGCCCTGTGTAGTGAACTTTAAGATTTTTGTGTTTGTATAAGGCAATTTGTATTGAATACATTATGGCGTTGAGTATAACATTACGATAACATTCATATGGAATGTTATCACTGAGATACGATGTTTACACGCAAGTTATTCGACGATTACAGCGATGTAGACGTTATTGTTTTAATAAAGTATATTAGTTTGAGCCACGCGTTATTAAGCTCCTGAGGACTTATTTATTGGCAACAGGGTGTATGTTATTAAGGTTTGCCTTAATATTCGGTTTATACGAGATGTGCGCATGTCTTGGTATGCGTAGTTGCTTGTGTTAGATTTTCTAGTGTCGTTTTTCTTTTTTATACCGTGGATGGTTTTCGGAGACAAAAATAATGATGAGTGATTGATTATGTTATAAACTACCATTGATGGCCTGATTAGCGCAGTTGGTAGTGACCCCACTTTCTGTACCCAGGGACCCGAGTTCGAATCCTGTTAGGGACATGCTGTCCCTGGTAGAGACATGGGTTCGCCCCCAGCCCATTGTACGGTAGCCATAATACAAGCGGTGTTTAGTGTGAGACCGTATAGTTGGTGTATTTTTATATCATGCCAAGATTCATTGAAATCTGTGTGGTGGTTCTCTCGTAATGCGTTTACGAACAGACAAACAAGAAATCTACAAAGTTGGATTCGGTTCTTTTTTCTCGGTAAATGTCCCTTTTTTTAAAGTAAACAATAATAATAATAAATCAAATCGGTTTTCAGATGATATAGTGAATTCCTACATTGTTCTCACATATCCATAACAATATGTACTGGTCAAAAATATAACGTATCTTTTTTAAAAAAGCGCAGCCATGGAGTTTCTTGCCCTTACTTCTCCTTAGTAACGGCATTCCGAATGGGTGGTAAAGTTGTAGCTAAGCATTTTGTAACTATTTTGACGATTCATAAATACTTAATGATACGTAAATAAAAAAAATTCTGATTTTGAATTAAGACTGAATACGCTATGTATTATCTGAAAAGTTATTGGATTTCTTCTACCCTGAGTTGCTATTGAATATTAATATTGGGCTCTATTTGCCGACCCTTACATTAAGGGTCCTGCGTTTTTCGTAACATCAGAAAAGGATTCCGATACGCCAACATTTATTTGTAGTGTCAACATGGTTCCCAGGTCCCCGGTTGTTTGCAATATTTTCATCCGTACGAGTTAAACGTCAGGAAAGAGTTGTCATTTTGGCTGGCAAATATTTGTATTTCTGAGACCCTTTATAGGAAACATGTTCTTACTTTAAATGTCTTTACAATATTAATATTTATTGGGGCCATCCATAAATTACGTCACACGAATTTAATGAATTTTGACCCCTGCCCCGTCCTTGTCACAGCTGGTCACATTTGTGAGACCCCACATCACACACACATTTTTCAATAAAATCAATAGTTGTAATAGATAGATATAAAATATTATATTATGAAAAAAATGTGATGTCACAATGTTTGGGACCTCTCTCCGCCCCTTGTCACACAATGTCACAATCCGTCGACTCCCTCCCTCCCCCTTAACGTGTGACCTAATTTATGGATGCCCCCTAACTCAAGAACGGGTAAGACGATTTTTATGATTTTTAATTATTTTAATTTGTCTGTCCTCCCAATAGCAGAATAAAACCACCTCAGTCCTCCCGTGACCATGGTTGCTGTAAAGCATCCGAAACGTTGGGAACGCAAAAAGTATAATAAACGCGAAAAAATCCGTAAAATTAGTTTTATTTCAATGCAGAATAACTATTAAAACGTGGCAATTCTTTTAGATTTTCTCATATATCTGAGGCGAAGTTTGCCGGGACAGCTAGTGTATTATCATATATAGCATATTCGATCAAGTATTTATTCGGAAGTATTTTTGTCTTGAAGATATACAGGGCAACAACAACAACAACAGCAACAACAACAGAAAGCATAGGTAACCTTAGAACTCGAGTTTTTTTTCAACAAAATCTACTATATAAAAATAAGTCGGGTTTTCCTTCCTGACGCTATAACTCCAGAACGCACGAACCGATTTCCACGGTTTTGCATTCGTTGGAAAGGTCTCGGGCTCCGTGAGGTTTATAGCAAAGAAAATTCATTCATCTGGTGGCGAAACGGAGTTCGCCAGGTTTGCTAGTAATACTATAAAAAATAATTTCGTGTTTTTTTTCCAACGATTTTAAACTAACGTATCTTTACACTAACTATAAACTACAATGAATATAAATGCGCTAAAAAACACATTTTCAAAGGATAGTATACTCTTTCTGAATGTTGTCATTTAAGTCGTACATTGTTTTCAAAATCGCCTTTACGATGCCTTCTTTTCTTTACTAACTTGCCGTGTTCTCCTTAGTTTTACATCAGCATACATTTCTTATCTTTTTTCTTTAGCTTTGGTGCACAGCTTTTTGCATTTTACAGACTCACTCTGCACAAGCAGAGTACTTTAAGCTTTCTTTAACCTAGATACTTTGATGACTTTTAGCGTTACATTGAGTTCTAGTTCCGCAAACAGATAGGACAGCGTGACTTAATAAACCTCTTGGGCAATAAACCTGTGATGTTATAAGAGCTAATAAAACTTTATCGGTTCAATGGCGAACTAAATACGTTCAATCACATTTTATGACAGCCATAGAATTGCAATCAAGCACCACGGCAAGTATCGGTGAAGTTACGCACTAAATCTAAGGAATAGTGACCTTTTTATACTTAACTTTAGGTAACTTAATCTCGATCTTATTACTTGTTACTTAATACTAATTCCGTTATTTTTGATGTTATAAAAGGCTTGATTTTATTAAATTTATTTTGTTTTAAATAAATATATCTTAGCTTTACCAGTTAACACGAATCGCCTTTGACTCAAAGACTTGTCTATGAAGTTTTTAATAAAAACTACACTAATGTAATTAAACGTTGAACTAAGATTAAATTTGTCTGCTTAGTTCCAACTCATAATGTAAATAATCTCTACAGTACTAGACCTAATTCATAATATATTCAGTGTGAATTTTACAAGTGTGCGTGCATAACCAAATCCGAAACAGGACTCTTCAGACCGATTTTGGTGTAAACTTAAACTGCATTATTAGATTTAAAAAAAAAATCGCTGGCCGGGAATTTAACCATTTGATTTTGGAAAAAGAAACAGCACACTGTATTATTCAACCATTTGATAATGTCACTAATAAGGAAATTATTTAAAAAAATAATCTAATAATGCAGTTGTAGTTTTCATCAAGATCGGTCACGAGGGCCCTTTAATTAAGTATTTTTCGGAAGTCCCTATACTTTCGGATATGGCCATCCACGCATACTTGAAAAAATAATTCCGTATAATTCAGCTATATTGATTTCTTATATTTACGCGAATACTACACATTGAAATAATACAATTTTTTAAGGATTTTATCGCGTTTATTTTTCGTTCTTACGTTCCCGACGTTTCGGCTGCTTTACAGCAAACATGCTCACGCGAAGACTGAGGTGGTTGACGTCCTGGTGTCATAGTTAGAAACGGGCTACCCTTATATTTAATTGTTGATTGTGGTCCGAACTACGCAGAAAGTGCTCACGGGAACGTAAAAACGAAAAATAAACGCGATAAAATCCTTAAAAATTAGTTTTATTTCAATAATTCAGCTATTTCAATTGTTAAGCTTACCTAATTTGTAAATCAAAGATAACAAGGGTAAATTAAACGTGCCGTAGTAAATGCCAAAGTTATAATTAGAAATTGCTTGTGCGTGGGGAGTGTATGCGGTTGAACTGTAATACATTCGGTATTTACCCTCTCTTCGAGCTTTACCGGTAAAATTATATATTTACCGGTTATAAACCGGTACAAATCAAAAACCGGTTTCTGTCATTTATCTCATTTTTTTTTCGGTTACTTACCTGTTTATTTGCCGGTTAATTTAAATGATATTGACTGGTTAATGGCAATGAAATTAAGCTTGTCCCTACCAGGATTCGAACCCGGAACCCTCGGCGCAGAAGGGTCACTAACAACTGCGCTAATCAGGTCGTCCGTGACTCAGTATGCATACACATTATCGTTTAAATTTAAAAGTTCAGTTTGTTTTTAAATTATCCCGATCTAAAATAGTAGGCCACTTAACACACATTTTTATTTTTACACATCATGGTCGAGTAAAAAAAAACAAACGGAAGCTAAAGTTCATTTAACCGCGAGAGGTCAGTTTATTTTGGTAGTTTAAAAATAACTAGTATATCTATACATACAAATAAATAAAATTGGAGTGTCTGTTTGTAATATTTAAAATACTCGTTTTTTACTAAGTGCATTTGGATGTATACTCGGTACATATAACATAAGTAAGTTTATACCAAAACCACATTTTTTACAATTTTTGTCGGGCTGCCTGTCTATCTGTTTGTTTCGGCTGCTCTCTGAAATGGCTGGACCAATTTTGACGGGACTTTCACTGGCAGAAAGCTGATGTAACAAGGAGTAGCTTAGGCCACTTTTATTTTAGAAAAAAACTTCTTCGTTAAATACCACGCGGACGAAGTCGCGGGTAACAGCTAGTATAGTTATATGAACCTGTATCTCAGTTATTCCGCTAACGATGCACGCTTTTCAGATCGCGCATAGATCGTAAAAGTGGAGTGCTCGATGTATTTGATTGTTTTGTTGACTGTACAGGTAGTAACACTACCGGGTTGAAATGGCTCGCATCAACAAAAATGCGTACATCAAGAACACATTCAAGGTTATTTTATATAGAAGATTTAAAAATAATAGTGTGAAATATTTCAACAGGTTTATCAGTAGATCATACGGATCGCGATGATGTGTGTAATATTTGTGTAAGTGATGTTAATGGAATGAAATACAATATGGCCAAACTTACATAAAAAAATGATGTGACATGAAGATATGCAGAGGTCAAGCAGGCGGAGGAACTATTGTAGGAATATAGAAAGATAATTGGGACTATGGATTGAGGATGGGATGGATATGGGATGGGAATATTGGAGGGGTGCGGACACCTGCCATAATCAGTTTTTATCAAATTACTATTGGCAGGTGGTGACTTTATTATTATTGTTTATCCTTTTTAGCGATATAATCATACCAGAAAAGAAACATATTTTTACCATTAGATTAGTTAGATCATTTATAAACCTTGAACTATCTTTTGAGATTCACGGGCACAGAAAGACTATTAATAAACATATTGAAGTTCTATGAACTTAGTTTCATTCAGCAGTCTATTGTTTTTACGGTCCCGATTCTGCGTATCACAGTCGCAAATGTTCTTAATATAAAAGGTTTTATTATTTCTACAGTTTCCTTGTCATCACGGATTTTCCGATTGCTCCGAATATTTGGGAAATCCCGGACAAAATAAAATGTAAGATAATATTACACTGAATAATATAGGAGATAAAAGAGAATTGCTGAGTGACAGGCCAGCGATGACGTAGCGTCAACAATTAGATTTAATTTTAACTCTAAAAATACTAAAGTAATTCCACATGTGCCACCTTATTACGTCAAGTACGAGCTAACCATATACATTATAGCGTATTTAGACATTTTGTATGGAGACTTGAAAAGCGCCTCTAGCGGACGGTATTAAAAACTTTCAATTCTCTATACAAAATGTCTAAATACGATAAAGTATACGGTTAGCTTACGAACAATCTCGCACTTGTACAGAATGACGGATATTTTAAATTACAATGTGTGCAATATAAATGTCGTGTCCGGAGTCTTGTGTCATGAGTGGTGACAAGAGACTTGTCCGATCAATAGTTGCTTAACTATCTATCCTACATTCCAGATAGTGATTGATTAAGTATGCACCATAACTTTGTGAGATATGATCAAACATTCAGATCAAACAAACTATTTTCATATTTATTTATTTTTGCAAGATATTTTCAATTTAAAAAAATATTTGAAAGAAATCACAGAAGATTTTCTTCGTGAAATCATGCGCATACTCATACCTTATCCAATAACAGTCTTCTCTTGATAAATGGCCGCTACGAGCTACGGGACGCCTACGCGACGTAGAATTTTGTACCGCTACGAATTGCAAATTCGTTTTTTTTTTAATGCTGGCAGCTATTATTATTAAGCCCATGTACTCCTGAATAAATATATTTTTGAGTATATTACATTTGAGTAGTCGCCTATATGTTTATGAAACCGTTTCATTGTAGAATAGACATTGGATTCATGAATCTTTTGTGAATCCTTTTTTTTATCGTAAAACTATTGATTCGTTGAGGAAGATCGTAAAACAATAGCTTGTTCATACCATTTTTTTGTTACTGAAAAATATGTTCAATATACAGACACTACTTTTTACTATTCGAATACTTTTCCTTCCACCGACCTTCAGACAGAGCTTCGCTTTTATAGACTATACCATACATTTACCTATTTCAAAGCAATTAACATTCGGAATACGATGTTGTAATTACTCCGAGGATACAGTAAATTTGTTTTTTAGAACATATATGTATTGCTTATATTTACGCGAATACTACACATTGAAATAAAACGAAACGAACGAGAACAAAAACATAAAACAAACTCAATAAAATTTGTAAATTTAGTTTTATTTAAATTTTAAAACATATTTTTATTTTATAATTGATTTTTATGTCTATTTAGCATAATTGTTAATTTGTAATAGTAGGATATAACATATTTAAGAACACAGACATTATATTTGAAACTACAAAATAATTTATGCTAAACCTACGCTAAATTATTCGGCAGATAGCTACGGCCCTATAAAACAGTCTGCCACTTATTTACCGCGTATCCAATCACCAATATTTAGATCATATCTTAAAATTATTTCTGGAATATTCTCTAGAGGGTACGTACAAGCTTTTTAGGTAAAAGGGTGTAAGTGTTATTTGGATACTTGTAAATATGCATTTGGGATCATTGTAACAAAAAAAGAAATCCCTCTCGCATTGAGGTGAGGCCCGTGCCTAACAGTGGGACATTAAAGGGCTGGTATTTTTATAACAAAAATGACACTTACGTGTTTTGTTTAAAGTCGAGTTTTCATAATTCGCGTGCGGTCAGACCAAGAGCATACGAGCGCTACATTATAATACTCTTTGGGTACAAGTAGGCTAAATAGACTAGTTTGATTCATTCTGACGCGCACTGTCGTCCGAGTGCGCTTGGGCCACGCTTCTCCTAGCAACCGAGTAGAGAATCCAGAAATCCGTGAAATCTCGGCTCTACTTTGAAGCCGGTGAACATATGCATATTAGATAATAGATCACATTTTAGCAGTTTTAAGGGATGCCAGGCATCATGACTTGGATGGGTTGTTGATTGATCAAATCTGACTGCCTCCGTGCTTTAGAAATGGCATCTGATGATTATGGCGATACCAGAGCGTCGTGGGCGAGATTATTCGTGAAATACGCAGACTATAAAGTATACGGTTAGCTCACCAATATTAACTGACACCTGTCATAGTAATTACTTGCATATAGACAGAAGCTTGGATAATTCTGACGACTGAAAGAGGTAGTTATAATTGTCAGAATTTTTCAGGCTCTGTAGGTATCTATGAATGGCAGTGTGTGTGTGTGTCGGTATTAGTGTGAGTAGAAATGCCCTGAAACAACCGTACGAGCAACTACGTCGATTCCCTCTGGCGAATGGATGATATAAAAAAAAAGAATTGCGGGAACAATGAAAGATTTTTCTGGTTATCGCACTTTCATTTGGGGAAAATAGCGATTGGCTATCGGCCTTTTTATCTGTATGTTAGTGTATCTATACTACAATGTTTTGGTGTCGATATTTTACGAGTAGGATAGAAAATTTAATATTTATGTAATCATAACTTTAGATTGCTTTTTAAATTACTAATTACGACATAAATATGGTGGTTAATTCAGCTGTTCTGAAATTTTAAATATGGGTGATGAATGTTTTTACTGCAGTCATGGATGTTTAATATCTAAACTCTCAAATTTATAATAAGTTATAATGGATTTCAAAGTGATTATAACGCATTTTTTCCCCTGAAATGTACGTTAAAATGACATTATAATCCATTATAATTATCTATAAATTTTGGGGGAAAATTTATAAGCAATTTTACACTGGGGTTGCTTCCAGCTCCTTTACCCATAATACAAGCGTTGCTTTGTTTGAGATCGTGCAGTTTGTATTTGTCTAGATATATATATTTAATGTAATACGTAAAACAAAACAACATTTTGAATGTTATCCTCAATATATCTTGTAGTCCCTAAGATCAATGAGTTTCAGTAAATTTTTTTTAGTTTTTTCACTCCCAATCTGCCTTTATCGCCCGTAATTACATTACGGCGAGAGCCGAATCGTAATTATCGATAAATTGTTATCGCGAATCAAGTAATCGACTCTCGATCGAATCGGTCACGTCAAAAAGTTTTTTTATTATTATTTTATCTGTTACATCTTTTAATGTAGTGTATAACAATGAACGCTGATATTATTTTGAAAATGAATAATATTAATGTTGGATAAAATGGGGCCGTGACTAATACTAAGATACTTAAATATACGTACTGAATACTCAAATGGAGTTAAAATTTTAGTGCTGCATAAATACAATATACGACGATTTCTTCTTAAATACAGCTTTAATATTCAATTTAAGTAGAGTTTGAGTATTCAGCCATAATACACAATTTTAAACAGGTATTAAATAACAGTATTTTATTTTGAGTGAACGATCTTGGCTGCCATCTTTGTTTATACTCTCTGGGTAAATAAGGATGAATTAATACCTATATTTTAATTATATATGAACATTGACACGTTATCAATTAATTAATCCACCTAAGCATGAATACTAAGTCAAGCCTAGTAGGGCTCAGCTCTGTTTAGATATAGCTATCTACTATTCACATAGGGTCGCAGCAGGGAAAACACTTGGGAGGAGGAATCAAGCTCTGGAGACAACTAACACACGCCATTTTCATATCATCATGTCACATCCATTATTTTATTAATAATTATGTATTTATTGAATGTGTTATTGCTATTAATTACTTGACACTGGCAAAATACCCACTAAGCTGTGAGTGAGGCCATATACATATCCATTTTATTTCATCGCATTTCATTTCGTAATGAAAGAAGAGGAATCAAAAAAATACTTTTGTAAGTACATAATATGTATAAACCGGTGCGTTGGCTAAGGCATTACAGGGGGGGTTTGAACCCAAAACCCCCTCCCCACTCGACCCCCTCCCTCATCCTAAGGCCTTGGGTAACGGTACTTTGTTAGTCCTAGCGCCACGAACTATGTAGCGCGCGGAAGCGCCGCAGCCGGAGTCTGCCCATTTCTGAACAGCTCTTGTGATTGATTCCCGGTTAACTGGGGCTATAGGGATTTGGATCTCGGATTTCCCTAATAAGACAGTAATATCCAGGGAATGATTACTGTTATCCGGTACACCGTGCGGGAATGTAAATTACCTGGTTTTCCCTACTTCGCTCAGTACAGTGATAACATAAATCTTTTTCATTTAACGAAACAGCAATTTAGAACGCTCATAACGGTTTTTTTTTCAATCTGAACCCGTCCCTTCTCAACCCTTATCATAACATTCTGTAACATTAAGTATAATAAATAATAAATGTAAATGTAACTGCGGCTACCTATTTACGAGTATCTCTATTATTTTTTTATTTGCTTTTGATTTGTTCTCTTTGCGTTTTCAAAGATGTTATTCCTCACTTTAGATATTATTTATGTTATCTATGAAATTATGTAGTAGGCTTAAGGCTGAAACTATCGATGTTCTAAATACCTACCCCCAAATTTATAGACAGTTATAATGGCTTATAATAGGATTATAACTTTCTATAAATTTGAGGGTTTCTCTTTAATTTTACAAGCCTTTTTGTTTTCCAAGTTTCAATAAATAATCGTATCGTAATCGTTTAGATATAGGCTCTATATCTATTCCGCAAATACCTCAGGATTATCAAAGCAAAAAAAAAAAACAAAAAAACAGATTTTCTGTTTTTACGACGACAGTAGGTATTTTACGAGTTACCAATATAATATATAAATATAATACCAACCTTTACCGATGGATTTTAAAAGATCGCAAGCGGCTCTTCCCAATTTATTTCATTACTTACTATTTGTAATTGCTGTAGGAAGTTGATTCGAATTCACAATAACTCCAATCGCTCGTGTTGAGCTGCCTTGATATCACGACGCGATCGAATCTCATTGACATAGTTTCACAGTCTCGGCTCGTAGGTATTCTTCTTTTTTTGAATAAAGAACGTAGTTTTTCTGTATTCAAATGGCCTCCCCACCAAGAGGTATGTATACTGCCAGTGTCAATTATTATTAGATTGTAGCAAAAATCAAAAAGGACTTTTTGGCAGGAAACTGAAAAGTCATGGCGTCAATTATGTTTTAATATCTAAAACTAGTGCTCCTGCGAGTTATAGTGAGTGATATAAATGGAATATTAACCATTATGGGTTCGTTAAAGTGCACAAGTGTACGTAATTGAAACAGAGTGACGAAACTTGGCTTTTCAGTTTCTCACAAAAAATCCATGAAAAATCTTTCAGTAAGGTATCCATCACTTGACTGATTGAGGGATGGGGGGTATTTTACTTGGGCCCAGCCTTTGGGCCTGTGCATATGCTCATAAACAGAAATAATTTATATTACTTGACACTGGCAAAATTCCTATGGTGATGTCAAATTAAAAAAAAAAACAAGAACCTCACATCATTTATAATAATAAAAAAACGACTACTTTTATGATGTCGTAAGGTATTTAAAATTAGATCGTTCGGAATATTTATTGAAAACCCCTACTATTAGATACATAGATTTAGACTTTGATTTTAAACCATACTCTTAGATTAAATTGTAGATGAGAGTTGCAAACTTCGTTTGGTTTGGGATCGGTAATATTTTTTTTTGCAATTCCTAATTTTAAAACTGCAAATTGAAACTGTATACGTTCGAGCGCGTTTGTCACTCGCAGAGTTGGGAATTAAAAAGTATCAAAGTATCAACAACATCTATCTGTCATAGAACTGTCAAAATTTAAAAGTCGAATAGAATGGCGGCCGTTTGATTGGCCTGTTCTGTATAAACGTCCAACATTATTCATACCGTCCCCTTCCGTATTCGGGTCACCATCCATTAACGACAAATGACAATAGTCTGATTTAACTCGATTAAAGACAGAGAAAAGAAACTGCCAATCTCCTTCAGCGATTGCTCTTAACGTAAATTGATTCAATCTTCGAGGCGTAAACTTGAACGGGTCTGAAATATCGCGGTGTCGCGGAATAATGTACCTTGTGTATCAGTATTAGCCGCTATCGTGGCGGTATTATGAGCACTATGTTGCCGTTTGTGATTTTTTTTCTAAGATGTGATGAAAGACTTTCGTTTAATTTCCGTGTTATCTTTTTTTGAGGTAGATTTGTAGAATATATTTGTACCCTATCCATAAAACTGTTTTTTTTTTTTTTTTTTTTTTATTACATTATAGGCAAGTATTTGATCTCGATCTCACCTGATGGTAAGTGACGATGAGATCTACGATGGAGCATACTTGCCTAGGTAGGAAGGCGGCAGTAGATCGAGACGCTACATTCACTAGGCACATGCAGCGCAACTGATCTGACCCGCCATCCATGAATGTTAATTATTTTCAAAATTAATTTCACTTTCATTGGTTATTTTCGTAATAGCTTTAAAACTAGGATATATGATGTAGGATATATGTGGAACAGAGGCCTCCACAGTAGAACGAGCCTGTCTCGTGCAAAGTGGAGTTTTGCTGCCTGCGTTTATATCTGGAGAATTTATTATTTATTTATGGCAAGTCAACTTAAATCAGCAAACCAGCTGAGAGTTTCACGTAAAAAAATATATAACACCAAACATCGAAATATACTTAAACGAAAAAAAATATTCTCCGAGATATTATGAGGTTTTTTTTTAAATTGACGAATCGCAGTGGTTATAGTTCACATAATGTTTACATTTGCGTTAAAGAAGCCAGTTTTAAATGATGACCGTGTAACCTATGTCACGCTGCATAGGTAAACACGGCATTTCAATATTTTCTTCCAAACGGCTACATTTGTGTAGTGTGTGTGCCGGTGCCTGGTACCAGGCTATACCTACCCAGTGGTCATGTATATAGGGCGTTGTCTCGCTCTAACATGCATGTATGGCTATCGTGTCCTTCACAAAGTCCCAGACAGGGTTCAATTAGCTGTACGAAACAGAAATTAGGTGTAATTTGTTTAAATTATGAGAAATGGTTGAAATATAATACAACATTAGTTTAAATATAACACAACAATTCAAAGATATGAATGTTGAATTGTGTTTGATTAAATGTTACATGTATACAGTTCGTAACAAAAGTTGATTCTCTGTCTATAATAATGAGTGGAATCCATGGTGGATTCCACTCATGATTATAGACAGAGACACATACACAGAGAGACATAAGAGATGACATTTTAAGACGACCTTTTCATGAATTATACTTTTCCAGTCACAAGGGTCACGTGACCCGGAGGCCGCGTTTTGGATTTATTTAAACTTGAACATCGAATTTTATGGATAACAGTTTACAATGAACGAACTGTATTGTTAGCATGAAATTAAAATAATGAACAATTTAAAGTATAGACAGTTAGATTATAGATAGTTTTCAAACACAGTCGAATAGCGCTCTTCATTTTAATGCTTTGCAGACTTAAACGGTTCTTTATTTTATTAACTTACCCGTCGGCTTTAAGTTGTCATAAAGCTTTCCTTCCTCTTTTTATACGAAATGAGATGCGATGAAATAAAATGGATATGAATATGGCCTCGCCCACAACTTAGCGGGTATTTTTCCAATGTCAAGTAATTAATAGCAATAACAAATTCAATAAGTACATATTCTAAAGAAAATAATGGATGTGGCAAATCGAAAATTCAATAAATGAAACACGCTTTCCTTCTTATCGCAAACCCAAGTTGGTAGTGACGTTTTTTTTTACAAAATGTCACGCGTCGCAGCTTGTCGGTATGCAAAAAATATATATGATAATATAATACCAGCCCTTTAAATGTCCCACTGTTGGGCACGAGCCTCCCCTCAATGCGAGGGGGATAAGGCCATTGTCCACCACGCTGGCCCAGTGCGGGATGGCGGACTTAACACGTCTTTCGAGGGGTTTTCTCAGTCATGCAGGTTTCCTCACGATGTTTTCGTTCACCGTTAAGCAAAAAATATATAGTAATCTAATAACTCACCAAAAACAGGTATTTAATTCGGTTTCCACGTTGGAAGTGGAAAGAAAAAGCTCGTAATTCCCAGGATATGAGGGCCCGCAGTTATTCAGGGGTCGCGACGCGCTCGCAAACCCAATATTTGCACTAGGGATATTACTTTATTGGATGTCGTAATGCTTCGGGGTTGTCATATTTGTTGTTTTGGTTTTACTGTGTTATTTCGTGAGTCATTCCATTCCCAATAGATATAGACAGTACGGTTTGTTACTGGTTATATTGTGCCTGTACCCGATCCTCTAATCAAACGCGCGAGACGAAAAAGTGACAAATCTTGAATATTGATTCTTCGTAGCTGCAATATACTTCAAGGGTCCAAGTCTGCTAACACAATCGATTTATAATCATAAAGCAACCGCATAGTAACCGTCACTTTTGATACAATATATGTCAAAAGTGACAGGTACTATTCGGTTGCTGTTTTATTATCAATCGATTGTGTTGAATCGATTGTGTCTGCTCACTCAATCGATTGATACTCGAACAGCAACCGCATAGTAACCGTCACTTTTGACAGATATCCCATAGAATATATATCAAAAGTGACAGTTACTATGCGGTTGCTGTTCGATTATGAATCGATTGTGTTAGCAGACTCGGGGCCCTGGTCACGGTATTGGCATCGCTTCTAGGATATCTAGACAGAATGACCTTTCGTGTCTGGCTAATGGGTGTCGCTAGACTCTGTATTGTTGTGTACACGTTCAGGACAATGCGTGTTAATGCCCAGCGCGATGTTGGCGCTGACAGTCGGATTGTAATGACAATTTCACGGACTCTAACCTTTATTGTCTCGTTATGGAAGTGTTTGATGGTCAATCTACGTACGGCTTGGATTTAGATTCTGACAGTAATTCTGGAAGTGTAAATGGGTTTATTATTTAGTGTAATATACGCCATGCATTTGGGTTTTAGAAAATAAATTATATTTTGAAATAAAACAGTCCTCCCGTGACCATGGTTGCTGTAATGCAGCTGAAACGTCGGGAACGTAAACACATTAAATGTATAGTATTCGCGCGAATATAAGACATCATTAAATGATTTTGATTTTGTTTTGCATAATTAAATAATAACACCAGCCCTCTTAATGCCCCACTGTTTGGCACGGGCCTCTCATCAATGGGAGGGAGATGAGGCCTAGTCCATCATGCTAGCTCAGTGCGGAAGACTAAACAAATGAAAGGCTTCGTGTTATTTTTTAATTTTATTTTAAGTATTATGGCTTTACACCGTCAACTAATGTATCATGTGGCCATCTCTAAATAGCTACGACTACAGCCGTAGCTAGCAGGCCTAATAAGCATGCCCATTAAAACAGTCTATTGAAAAATAAACAAACAAATTGTTGGCAAAATTAATTTATCAGTTGGAACAAAGGTGTTACAGGGGCTGCGTCGTCATTGTACGCTATCCCAGCGTTGTGCGTTATTCAGAATATACGTTAATCTCTTCATTAACGAGATAAGGCCGCTGACGTAAAACAATTGAACTTCAATTACTGGGGACTTACTACCTATATGATACACACAACATTATCAGCTGGTTACAAAAAAAAATGGTATTAATTAACATGGATAGAGTTAATCGATTAGATTAAAAAAAACTTTATTTTATTTATGATTTATCCTAAAAAATAAGACAAAAGAACGCGTAGACAATTTTAGTTTATTATTCTTTTTATTTTTTTTTATTTCAGCAATTGGCTATAAAATAATGCAATTTTTGCCAGTGTCAAATAAAATGTTTCAGGGTTATTTTAAATATATAAAAGTACCCCTGATGATAATAATGATGTTGATAACGATGATGATGGTGATATGAATCCCCTACGCCTATCAATAGAACTAAAAAAAAATAGAACTTGGCAGAACTCGAAAATTAAAGTGATACTGTTTTATTTTGATTTCCTTCACTCGTGGACGTTTATGAACAAACAACGGTTAATATCCCACTAATACTCATTATATATAAACTAAACACAATTTTCAGAAAGTAAACAATATTGGTAACAAATAGAACTAATTATTTAAGGATTTAAACTTTTTTAGGTATATTTTATATGGATAATATGGATATATTTTTTAAGGATTATATATTATTATTATTTTATGTTTTTTACGTTCCCGACGTTTCGGCATAACAATAAAAAACACAAAATAAACACTATATAACTCTTATAATTCGTTTATTACAATGTATAGTATTTGCGTAAATATAAGAAATCAAAAATTGGTAACTTTTTGTTCTGTTCAACTTCCCACCAAAAAACCTAATGCATCATTATGTATTCAGTAACAAATATGATAACAAAATGGGTTGCCACACAAGAACATAACGATAATGTGTCAATAATATATAGTTTTATATTAGCGAGGAACTAGACACATCTGCCTGCCCCTGTGGGTAGACAGGCGTTATGGTAAACTACTCAAACAATAACGTGTTTTATCGGCGAGATCCAGCGATAATCCAGCGTTGCACTAATGACAGATTACGCTAAACCAGACGACTGAACTACCGATAAAACTACAATAGATAACTTATTGATTGTTCCGCAAACATCAATATTATTTATATTTCAAATTAAGTAGGTATAAAAATGAACCACCATCGGCCGGCAGAGTAGGCTTAATTTTAATTTATTTTTAATTGAAATAACACCATTTTTTTTTCGATTTTTTTGGCATTTATTTTATTTTTTTACGGACCCGACGTTTCGTTATTTTTATATATAGTATAGAGTACCTTAATGACAATCCCACGAGAGTCAGTTACGTTTCAACCCTCCGCACGGTTCGCTCGTATGTAAATTCACATACCTGGTTTAACTTTATTTTTACCACAACGAAACTTAAACTTATGTGCGTTTTATATATAACTGCGTCAACATGCACACCTGACTACCACTAGTCACACACACAACATACAATTCTCACTAAAAACATCTTAAATACAAGCGACATAAAGTTCAATATAAAATAAATAAACTTATAAAATAAGATGACATCGCGTGCAATATAAATTTCTTCTAAGGAATTACGTCACGATCAGACAAGACTCGATTGCTTCCGCCGAGGACCGGGGAACTAATCTTCGGGTTAATGGGGCGTCTTATGATTAATTAAGTTAGGTATTTTTAATTGAAGATACATTTTATTTTTATTACCGAAGAAGTAGGTTAAAAATAATATTAAATACGGGTATCATACAATGGACTGAAGACAAACTCAGTATATAATACTTATAGAAATATTAAACATCCATGATTCGGCTACAAACATTCGTGTTCATCACGCAAAGATTGCTCCCACCCGGAGTCGATCCCGAGACCCTCGGCACAGAAAGCAAGATCCCTACCCACTGAGCTAAACAGGCAACATCTTTGCATTATCTTTACTGATATTAAATAGTATCACATAAACTCTCGTAATCGCCTCCTGACTTTCGCCCCACATCTCGCTGGACCCCTAAAAGATTGCATTAAACGGGGCAACTTCTATTTGAATATTAAATTAATATTTTATTGGTGCCCACTCTCCCTGTTTCAATAGTGTACTTTAAACAAATACAAATAATTGTGAGAATGAGCCTTCCAAATTCTTCCGAGGGGTGAGTGGTAGATTATGAAAGGGCTCCGAGACCAAAACCCCGAAAGTGTTGCCAGAGGCATTTCTACCATTTTAGGTTTAACTTATATACCGAACGCTGTTCTATAACTTATTTTGAGACAATAGCGCCAGATATATATGACAAGGGCGGCCATGTCTGTACTATAATAAACATCTTAACTTACTAATAAGTACTAAAGGAGCATCAAAACTGAGCTGTGTCAAAAGAGTTACTACAGAATTAATTTATTCAGACCAACTAAACGCTCATAATTATATCTACCGTCAATAAAGATGTCAAGTAGCTTGTGTGCGTTTATAAAGGCAAATGATAATTAAATATTCGCAACATATGTAATGAATGCGCGATAAAATATAATACTGTATAATCGATAGAACTAGGCGATACTTGGCGGAAATCCATTGTTGGGGAAGAGGAACCCACCACCGACCCTCGGCTTGTCAACTTTTCCAATTATAAACCAAACAAGTTTGATCGATAATTAAAGATTACAGTAACACTGAACTCCTCTAAGATGTTAATCGAGAAACTATCTATCACGAGTGACGGGACCTCAAATAAAATGCAATTCTCCGCGAAACGAAGCGAATCTGAAATAATATTCGACACGTGTTTCGCCTCTAAACGAGGCATCCTTAGGACGGCTAGGCTAAGAATGAGCCCTATATAATCCTGTAAAAAAAGATTAGTGGCTGAGTTTCTTGACCGATCTTGTCGCGTTACGCGTTACGCGCGCGTAATAAAGGAAACTAAAATGTAAGTGCCCAGTGGGAGAATACAAAATATAATATTTAACTTTGACGTATATTCCTTACATGTCCGAGCCGTATTTCAAAATGATAACGCGGATAAACTATGCTAGGTCGAGGCGTGTGGCCATTAACAAGCTCAGTGGCTATAACTTAGCGCAAATTGCTCGATACGGCACGGCCTGGGGCGGCGACCTGCCGCCCCAGCTCACGTGATTCCGCCTAGATGCTATTTACGGTTGCATGTGGTTACACATATGTGATATGTTTATGAATTGGAGGGCGGCTGTTGTTTGTTTTTTATTTATTTGATTTTAGTTTCAATCGAACGTGTTACCTCGGAGTATCATAGCAGATTTGATTTGACGGCCTGATTAGCGCAGTTGCGCAGCGCAGTTGCGCACTGAAAGCAGGGCACTACCCCTACTTTTAGTGCCGAAGGTGCCGGGTTCGAATCCTGGTAGGGAAATACTTTGTGTGATGAGCACGAATGTTTGTAGCCAAGTCATAGATGTTTAATATCTATATAAGTGATATATACTGGGTTCGCCCCAAGTTCATTGTACGGTACCCATAATACAAGCGTTGCTTGGTGTGGGATCGTATAGTTAGTGTTCGTTTGGCGATATTTATAAAAAAAACGATTATTGTGGCATTGGTGTCGAACCAATATTTTCAACAAAACGGCTGCCAACGTCTAGGCGTTTTGTAAATAGACTTAGATGTTAATAGATTTTTATCTTTAATGCTTCATTGTTCAAAACTGTGACACTATCCCTAACATACCAATAATACCAGCCCTTTTTAATGTCCCACTGTTGGGCACATTTTACATAACTGTGGCGTTTTGTAAAGCGGTTAGCCATTTTGTAAAAGAGCGGATTCTACTATTCGCCTGCGACATATATAAAACTTTATGGTACTCACTTTATGGTAGAGAATTTAAGAGTAAAATTTACGCCCATTATTCCAAGAATTATGGATATTCGGGAATAAAAAAATCTAAAACTAAAATAATACGCACAACGATTGCATAAAATAAATTACGTGTCTATTCCACTGTATTTGACATTCAATTATAATTCTGAAGCGGAGATATTTTCTCATAATTTATAGATAATTTTCTGAACAATTTTATGTCTTATTTAGAAAATGTGGAGGACAAAGGAGCTCGTTAGTCCGGGTCAGCGTTAAATTGCTGAGACGATAGTCATACATAGCAGAAATATATTTTTTTTCTATATTTTTTTATTCATGTAGACCATTATGTACAGTACTTATGAATCGTCAAAAGTTACAAAAATATTATGCTACTGCTTTACCACCCGTTCGGAATGCCGTTCCTATGGAGAAGAACGGGCAAGAAACTCCCTGGTTGCTCTTTTTTTAAAAATATCTTTTATATTTTTTTGCACTACATTGTTATAGGTATGTGAGAACAATGTAGGAACGGCTAATCAGACTTTAGCAGCAGGTCAAAAAAACAAAAGATTTCTATTGTGAATTGAATTGATTTAATTGAAATAAAACTAATCTTACGGATTTTATTGCGTTTATTATACTTTTTTACGTTCCCGACGTTTCGACAACGTTGAAGATTTAATTTAATAAGTTTATTTGACGACTTTGGTGCAGTTGTTAATGACTCTGGTTTCGATGCTGAGGGTCCCGGGTTCCAATTCTGGGATAGGCAAACATTATGAGATGAGCACGAATGTGTTATAGATGTATAAATATAAATGCTGTGGATATTATAATTAAAATAGAAAACGTCGGAAACGTAATAACATAAAATAAACGCGATAAAATTCGAAAAATTAGTTTTATTTCAATAAAATAGAAAATTTATTCAGAGACCACAATCGCTAGTCTACACGATCAAGAAGAAGAGAGAACAACATCAGTGTTGCCATTTTTTTTAACTAAATTATATTACTCTATGGTTTTTTATGATTAAATTATTCAATATTATTATAATAGTTATTTAAGTATTTAAACATTATTAATTATTCTTATTTAAGTATTATATTTATTTAGCTTTATTATTTATTAATTTAAGTTTAATATTAAAAGTAATTTTTATGTTATGATGTAGCGTGACGCAGCCAAGATATTCCACCCCGGATAGTGCGAATAATTTGTTTCTATCCCGGACACGTCTGCCCCAACACTTGTAAATAACCCTTCGATATTTTGACCGACGAAAGAAATTGGCCCGCAACCCTTCCGAGGGGCCACTTAGACCCGAGATAGTCGATATTGCTTCCGTTGGTTCGTGAATTTCGATTTCAATTTCAATTCTTTGTGTTCAACCCGTTTTTTTTTTCGCGAAAGCTTTTGTTTGGAGATCTTTTGTGATTTTTAGACAACAGTATTTGTATGTAATCGTTTGGAGATGTAAAATTTATATGTAATATCGCGCCTGCGTATTTCCGAAGGGTAGGCAGAAGGGCACTATTTTGAAATTGGTATATATAAGGTCTCAATGTCATGCGAGTATATTGCAACACACTTTTGTGGATTATGGGTCGTTAAGATGCATGACCCGGAAATCGAATCCCAGACTAGCAGGGTAGATACCCTCATTAGGTAGAACAAAATAAATGATGCCTTTTGTACAAGTACTATAGACTAGTGAAGTCCATTTATATAAATGGCACAATTAAAAAAAAAAACAGAAAAAAGAAACTATTGAAACATGCAAACAATAACATGGAATTGTACAGAAACGCCTGAATTGGATGAAATTGGATTTACCTGCTATGCGATAAAAATTTACCGTTTTTCATGACAAATGGATTGCAGAAGAATAAAATATTAATTCACAAAATGACACATTCAAGAGCGTCGAGTGTACATAACAAATGCAATTAAACGCTGGCAGAGATGAAATGAGAGCCGCGCGAAGGACCCTAGGGTAAACAATTGTAATGAAACTAGACTACCTGCCTGCGCCCGCAATCCGTACAAAGCTCTCTCGCTCTTTGCACGGTAACGCTTTCATTTCCCGGGAATAAAATTGTTCTATTTGCTAACCAAAGCTATCACAAGCTTAATTATCCAGTAAAATCTATCTCTGAGATTGCATGATGCTTTTACAGATATAAAATAAAAATTACGATGTTGACCTCTGTATCTATGATAAAAAAATCTTGTTAATGAGTGCTTGAATGTTTTTCTTTTTAACAGAGTCCAAAAAGGAGGACGTTCTAAATCCACTTGTATCTTTTTTTATAAGCTTAGACTTATAAGCTGCTTTATGAAGTCCATACACGTAAGATCATTGCATGTATTTAGTAATATAAGTTACAAAACGATCTATTATTGTTAACGAGCACTTTCATCAGAAATTTATAAACCATATTTATAGCCAGGCTACTTTTTTAATACGTTGCTTTTTCTTAAATTATAGTGTCAAGAACACTCCTGTCAACCTTTTTTACGCTTCGATTACAACTGAGCTGCACTGCTTATAACAACCGAAGAAAAAAATACACTGCATTGGAGCGAAAATATTTTTATTCTATTTGTTCTCAAACGAGTACGGATAATCTCAAGCCACGACACTGTTTTAGTTATAGATATGCAGGCCGTAAAGAATTGTTGTATAGTTATACTAAAACATTCAGCTTCCAATTTATAAGGTCTTTGTAATCTCCGCATTTCAGAACAGATCTCGATCAAAAATGTACCCAAACCATATACTAGTAACCAGCATTAAGAGACGGAACTCAAAGCGAATCCCATTATTTGTAATGTATGAAATATATGTTCTCGTGCAAATAGCAAGCTGTCATACATTTCCATGAACGTTGAACGCGAACCCTCGCCTTCTGTATGGGCTCTAACCGCACATAATTCAAAATAAATTACGATAGATTTTTTATTAATTAATTTATTTTACCAGTTTCAACTGTAATAACTAACTACTGCTGGCAAGTTATCTTCGAACTTGTCAAGTTAACTGCCCTCGTGTAAACGGCTTGATAAGTTCATAATGTGACAAGTAGACAAGTTGTGGCAGTACGGTATTGTGAAAATTGACTTAAGTTGACTCACTACCTACCTGCCATTTACCTACTCGTCAACTAGCCTGTACTGTCACTACAGCATAATAAGCTCACGATGAGCCGTAAATTCATAATCATATTTGTTATCCGTACGAATAGTAGGAACGTAAGTAATGTATACCTATGTTTATCTATACATATAAATAAAATTGGAGTGTCTGTTTGTAATATTAAAATAACCGCTTTTTACTAAGTGCATTTGGATGTATACACGGTACCTATACCAAAACAACATTTTTTTCAATTTTTGTCTGTCTGTCTGTTTGTCTGCTTGTTCCGGGTAATCTCTGAAATGGCTGGACCGATTTTGACGGGACTTTCACTGGCATATAGCTGATGTAACAAGGAGTAACTTAGGGTACTTTTATTTTAGAAAAACATAGGATCTCACGAAAAAAAATTAAAACCAATGTTGCAGCATTGCGCCTGATTAAGTTTGATAGCAACAACCTGAAATACGTCCCGCGGACTCAGAACGTGCGAGCAGGCTGTTGCCAACGGTTGTGTCTTTGTTAAATACCACGCGAACGAAGTCGCGGGTAACAGCTAGTTTTTAATAAGGCAGTATTTTGCCCGCAGTCCGGCCGCTTGGTTTTTTAATTTTTTCTACGATTTGAATCTGGAATAATAAGTCCATATGTCTTGCTTTACACAATCCAAGTTATACTTCTTTGTTACTAACCTAGTCTAACAATATTGATGTGTCAGGTCACACCGTGTCGGATTTTAATAAGGTGTTATTTCAGAGACACTTTATTTTTCACGTGAAATTGTATTCTGGCTTCGTCCACTGAAATATGGTGTCTGAAAAACGTAATGAAGGTCGCAACAATATTTTTACCGAGAGCGGCTGACGTTATTGTTTATTTGCTTATAAACAGGGTTTTTGAGTTTATTTAAGTGTTTGTAAGTACGTAAGTTATAGCCATGTACTGACTGGCCGAGCAGCCTCGCGAGGCTACCTCTGCGCGCTCATCATCACTTCACTTTATACTACTGCCTCGTCCGAGCGATCTCATGTTTCTATTGCGTCGCTATCAAAACTAGCATTTACGCCTCATCTTCACGTACACTTAATGCTCTGTAGGGCTAACAGAAACTCCGAATGTCATCGAGAAATCATGCTGTCATTGTCATACCTTTTAATGAAATCTATGGTGAGAGCGGAACGACCAATGATTTCTTCTTTCATCTTCTTTCTATTTGAAATGAAATTCAATGGAATAGGATATGGCCTCAGCCTCACCTATAACTAGTAGGTATATTGCTAGTGTCAAGTATTGAATAAATACAAAACTATATATATAAAATTAAGTCGTAGTTGTTCCGCCATCTTTAATTCAAGAACGTGTGGGCCGATCATTATGTCCTTTGTTTTTTTATATTTGTCTCCGCCCCGAATAGCAGCGTAACTATTAAAACATGCGAAAAAGTCTCTAAAGTAATGACAGATAATTAATTTTCTCATACATTTCTCATTCTAAGGCGGTACGAAGTACGCTGTGACAGCTAGTTATAAATAAAAAATGGATCGATGACGTTACCATTACATTAGGAGTGTCTGCTCACCTGAACTGAGACTGCAGCGAGCAAAAATGTCTATAAGCCAGCCTCGAGAGGCTGCGCGGTCAGTCAGTACATGGCTATTTCGCTCCCGCCAATAGTGTCGCTAACGTCTGGTACTTACAAGTTTATTGCGAATCAAAAGTTCCACAGTTCACAATTGTTTCGTTTATTAAAACTATTGCAGACATTGTTTGCTGTTGACAAACACAAATGTCAGTCGGGTAATTTGAAATTCTATTGGTTGAAGATTTGCGTCTCTTCGTCTGGCATTTGAATTCTGTGAGCAATTAACAGACACTAAAATTTGATAAGCTTAAGGACGGATTTAGTTGGCCCGTCGAATCGTTACATGATTTTCTCCCAACTATCTGATAATGATAGTTATACAGAAGGTTAGGCTTATCATAATGAAGAGTTGTCACTAATGACTATTCGATTTTGCAGTGGTATCCAAGCTAAACAAATCCTTGTATCGTGGGAACCGGAGTTGTCATATAATATTTATTATATAGTAAATAGGTTATACATAAAGGAGTAGATAGAAGAAAGGAAAGTTAAGCAAATATGAGGTTTATTTTGATTCTTGCGATTGCAAATGATGAGATCGAAATTTTAAAGATTACCATGGTATGATTACTAATATATGGACTGTAAACTGTACTGCAGGGGTATACAAACTCGACTGTGCATGTGGGCTGAATTACATAGGGCAAACTAAAAGATCAATAAGAACATAGCTGATGTGAAACACCGACGCTCCACGAAGTTTGCAATCTGTGTACATGTACAGGATCGCACCCGCCATTATATCAGATTTCATAACTTGGGATCCAGTAATTAATATAATTAAGTCCGGTTCTATGGACCTATTGCAAGATCTCAAGACACTGTGAGTATTTTCTGCGTTGATCGGAACGCAAACAACAACTAAATATTGGGGTGGGGGTGTGGCATTCGCGTAAATATAAGAAATTAATATATTAACTGTATAAGTTAGTATAATTGTAGCAAAATTCTTTGAAATACTGTAGGTATCGATATGTTCTTAACAAGTCCCTTTTACTTGAAATGAAAACAATTATCGACAAGTTTTTATAGTAAGGCGTCAGATGGGGCAGAAATACTGGGTTTAGTGAATTTATAGTGGCCTATAAATCAGGCCTGTACTCGGCTTGGATTAAGCGACGGCGCGGCCTGTGTGTTATATAGCCTGTTTCATAGAGTTGGTAGAGGTCACTTAAGAACACATTTTTTTTAAAAACTAGACATGGCTTAATCACATTTTCTTTGCATAAAGCCATCATATATTACGCCAGATATTTTTTTTCCGATGCTGGCCCAAGATTACGTCACGATCAGTGTTGACATCTCATCAATAGATGGCCGATGACGTAGTCTTGGGTCGATCATGCGACCTAGCTGTCACGGGAAGCGAATACCTTTTTAATTTTTAATTTTTTTATATCGCCTTACGAACACACCTACTATACGGTCCCACACTAAGCAACGACATATAGGTTGAACGACTATATTAAGATAACTATCTGCATTTATCGAGATAGTTTGACCCTTTGACAGTTTTTTTCAAATAAAATAAATCGCTTAGTTTCACAAATCACTAGTCAGAATATAATACCATTACGGATAGTTGACTCCGCTGAGAAGGGCGGACCAGAGACTGAAGCTTTATTTTTTTTTAAATAATAATAGTGTGTTACTAGCTAGAAAAGCCGTGGAAATAAACTTTTTTTTAACTTTTTCGTCGGTCCATGTGCAGAAACAACGGGTTTAGTTTAGTGAATTCATAGTGTGCAATAAATTGGTCTCGGAACTTGGTGGGATTAAGCGCCGGCCATTTCCCTTAAGAGTTTTATCTCGTGGACACAATTTTCTTCAGATGTGTGTTCTTAATTGAATTGATAGCAGGTTTGTTGGTTTTCTGGTGCTATATATATGTTTGGTAGAGTCGGTGAACTTGGTAATAAATCAGTAATGCAAACATGATCTTAAACGAAACAAGGAATGTACTATTGGTTCGTAAATTATAATTTAATTTTAAACAATTTTCGGCAATGATTTTATGTTTTATTATTTACCAAACTTTGATTTCTAGTAGGTAATAATAATAAACCTTTGTCTGGATACAAATACACCAACTATACGGTCCCACACTAAGCAACGCTTGTATTATGTGTACCGTAATATGGACTGGGGGTGACCTCAGTATGTATTACTTGTATAGATATTAATCATTCTTGACTTGGCAGGTTTGTCCTTATCAGGATTCGTGCCCGGGACCTTCGGCACGGAAAGAAGGGCCACTGCCAACTGCGCTAATCGAGCCGTCATATGTGTTTAATATCACCTAAAGTTTCACATACCATGCCACTTCCACCCTGTATATACAAGTTGAATAAACTTTCTTTCTAATATACCTACACATCGAACGCGAACTACAAATCATCTAAAATGAAACATTAATTTTTTTAAATAGCTTAGCTTTTTTTTAAATTCGCTATTCAGCACGTTTACTCGAACCACGATGGAGGGAAGAAAATAAGCGAAAAAGTTGTTAAATTGAACTAAAGAAGCACGTCTAAACTATTGCATTTTAGTCTAGACCAGGGATTCCCAAACTGTTTTGGGCAAGAGACCCCTTTTCCAAAATGAATTGATACCTCAGACCCCCATAGCCAAATTTCTTAAATTTCTCTAGTTTTTTTTAACTTGTCCACGATTATTGACTTTTCGAGTTTTTCATCTTTTACGAACTTCTGCACGCTTATCGACTTGTTGTGTTTTGTAAATATACAACAATGATACTCCCTACTAAAATATTAGCCATTCTTATAACAAATTGGTGCACGTAACACAACTTATACAGTATCTTGAAAGTTTCACATAAGAACTTGAATTAATAGGAGTCGACTTTTAGACCTCGTCGACCCCCAAAATCAGTTTTCGCTTATGTCGACCCCTGGGAAAGCCCCCTTGGGGTCGACATCGACCACTTTGAGAATCCCTGGTCTAGACTGACTAATGCTGAACATTATTTGTGAATATGAGTTGATAATGCGGTACATCAGCGTATTATATTGAATGTCACCCGTCCGTCCAAATTGGTTTACGTCTTCGCGAAATGTAATTTAGTGATATTTTTATGGGGATTTAACATGAATCAGTTTTGAATTGAACAATGCTTGGGATATTACCTACTTATATTCCGGGCCCCAAGTCTGCTAACACAATCGATTCATAATCAAACAGCAACTGCATAGTGACTGTCACTTTTGACAGATATTGTATGGGATATCTGTCAAAAGTGACAGTTACTATGCGGTTGCTGTTCGATTATGAATCGATTGTGTTAGCAGACTTGGGGCCCTGATCTAGCGAGTAACTTTAAATTACCTTTTAGTTAAGTTACGACTTTAGTATGCACACGGCTGCTCGTGAAACTATGTTTAACAAAATACACTACATTAAACATGAAGCCTGCGTTTTAAAATAGCGCAGTTATTCAGACCAAATTATACGCCATCAAAAACAGAATTTCACTTTCAAAGTCGTGAAAGTAATTGTTGAACTTTTAATTACGTTTCAACGGTACAAACAAATTACAATGATCCCGCATTCTATGATTTGTTTTGTAATGACTTCAATGGAGAGTTCTTTGGATGATGTAATCATTTGTATTGTGTGCGACTTCGTCCGAGTGGTATTTAACAAAAAGCGGACGAAGTAGCGGGTAACAGCTCGTCTAAAATAAAAGTAAGTTACTCCTTTTTTATTAGCTATCTGCCAGTGTAAGGCCCGTCAAAATCGGTCCAGCCATTTCAGAGATAAGCCGGAACAAACGGACAGACAGACAGACAGACAAAAATTTTAAAAAATGTGGTTTTGGTATATGTACCGTGTATACATCCAAATGCACTTTGTAAAAAGCGGTTATTTTAATATTACAAACAGACACTCCCATTTTATTTGTTTGTGTGTATAGATAGATGTATAAATTTAGTCACGGATAATCCAGCATCGCGGACTAGACCTCCATCACTCTATGAGTGGGTTAGGTATCATCATTTTGGTCTAATATTAACCCATTTGCAAAATAGGGTTATGTCCAGACTATAATATTTCCGAGAGGGTAGGGATAATATAATTGAATGTTTTTGTCGATAAGTTGGGTTTAGTTATCAGTCGCGAAGACTGAATATTCGCATACGGGAAGCCGGAAAAAACCCATTCCTGTGACAAAAAACTGAAGAACTCCCTCATAATTAATGTAGCCTAGATCTCTCATTAAATATATATTATTTAATTCTGCAGTAAACAACCAAGATTTTAGTTGGTTTCTGCAAAACAAAAAAAAATGCAAATAGGTAAATAAGTATCCATATTAAACCTCAAAAGGAAAGCCGACAACGCCCAAAGTCTGCTAACACAATCGATTCATAATCGAACAGCAACCGCATAGTAACTGTCACTTTTAACAGATATTGATAATATCTGTCAAAAGTGACAGTTACTCTGCGGTTGCTGTTCGATTGTGTTAGCATACTTGGGACCCAGGGATTGTGTTAATGGACCCTTGGCCACTGCTAGTTCTTGAACTTACATTACATACTTATTGGATTCTTTTTCGGAAAAATACCATTGATAAAAAAAAAACTGCTATAGATTTGTGGGTTAGTTTATATCATTGACAGAAACTACAAATTCATTAAAACTTAAACCCTCATAATTATAATACACGTTGCATTTATAGTTAAATTTAACGAAATAATCTCGAAGTCGCCGCGTTGTTGTTCAGTACGTGGCGTTCAGTTAAAATAATAGTTAAACAAGATTTGAACTGTTAAGTTTAATAAACGAGTTTTGTTTAATGAGGTTGGGAATATAGAGCTGTTGTTGTGGGTATTATAGTTGTTAGCCGAAAGATAGTAATAGAAGTTTGGTTTTGCAAAACAATTATGTTGATTCTGTGTAGTATTCTCTTAATCTAAAATGCACTAAATTAAACTCTACTCCAACGCGCGACTTATCTCTAAAGTTCTAAAATTTTAGAGAAATTATATATAAAAATTAGATTTAGTGATTTAGTGCTGCACAGAATCGACACCATTATTGCTATAAACGAAATCTATATATATACGTTGTGGAAAGGATTTCTCCTCCTTCTTCTTTCTTTTAGGGTGGTAGTTTGTTAGTTGGTAGTGGTAGGCTGCAAATTACAGCCATTTTTGCTATGCCATAAGTGAAGGAAATCCAAATAAAATAGTATAACTTCACTTTTAAAGTTCTCCCAAGATGTCCGGTAAATTTTCAGTAAAGTATCCACAGCTTTACGGATAGGGGTAGGAGATTTATTTCATCATCAGCATCGTCACCATTCATCATCAGAGATACTTATAATTCAAAAACAATTTTCAAGAATTACTTGACACTGGCAAAATGGGTTCTATTTAGTAGCCGATTGCTAACATAAAAATCAATAAGAAGAGTACATTACTAGCATTCGAACGGCTTCCGCAGGATATTAGTGCGGCGACCACGGTCGTTAAATATTAATAAAACTGTTTAATCATCTTCACTGGATTTATTATCTGCGTTTATTCCTCCAAGTGGTTACATTGTGGTGTATTTTATGTTTGAAGTCTAGGTATCTTCCGTCATAGTTGCCAATATTGTACAGATTTATTAAATACGTATTGATCTATAGATTTGTTATAGATATTGGTATTGAAAATGTCATATTTACATCGAACATCCATTATTTTTTAACCGACTTCAAAAAAGGAGGAGGGTTGTTTATGTTTGTTACCTCAGATCTCCGTCATTTATGAAACGATTTGGATAATTCTCATTTTCGTTAAATATTTCATTTAGTTAGACAAGGTAGATTTCAAGATTAAATTATTTTTGCGTTTTAGATTTTTAAAGACGGTTTGTTTTTTTGTTAAAACGTTGTTTTTGGTAACATTTATAATTACCTACTTATACCGTTGCCTTTTTAAATTAACTGAACAATCATTGGAATACTGTTCTCTATTTATAAAATCACCCCGTAAATTTATACTGATAGCGTGCGGCTAAAACTGCATCTGAATTCAGGAAACGTACATTTTACATCCACTAGACCTCAAATGGTCAGCCGTAGTGGAACGCAACGCAACCTTGATCAGGTTAATATTGTCCTAAATATGTAGTTGAAGTTAGTCCAGAGAATTGATTGTTGGTATTTCGCAGTACATTACAGGAGAAGGTATTTGACGTTTAGGAAATTGTTTAGATAAGATCAAACACTGCTCAAATAGTTAAGGCCCACTTAAAGTTTTCTTGCATTCTTGTGTGTCGCGTTTTTTTGCATCCCGTAAATTGAACTTGGTGGAAAACCATAGTCTTATCAACTTTTAAGGCTTTTATGAAAGCCTGCTATGGCAGCCTGAAGAATATGAATAATGCTCCTCTAGTACGTTTAGAGGACTTCACGGCATCTGTCTATTTTTTGTAGCTTCTTTCAGCCGTGTTGTGGAGTATTTTATTACCCGCCCGAATTCAGAACACATGAACCCGTACACATAACAACAAAGAAGTAAAGAGCCACTCAAATTTATATGGCTCATAAGCGAGGTACCTCTCTCAATTACGGAGCTGCGTCTTTACCTTTATGACAGGCCGTTTTATTGCCTTTTGGGGGTGTAAAATGGCGCACACATGCCGCGGCGTAATAAAAGATAGGAGACCTATTTCCTGTTTTCTGTTTTCAAATTATTATGTGAACTGGAGGCGTACTACGAACTATTGTTACCAGGCAGGATACTGAACTGCAAGCCAATTTTTATTTGAAATCTTTAATTCTAGGCGCGGTTCCAGGATTTCGTTTAGCGAGACCAATTTGGTATGTTTGGGCGGGGGAAATTTTTGTTTGATTTTACGGATCTTTCAGAAAAAATACTTTGGTCACGATAAAGTACACTGTTGGGCACGGGCCTCCCCTCAATGCGAGGGGGGTAATACATACGTATCTTAATAAAACAACTATTTTGATTCCAAACGTTTAAAATACAATTAAAAAATATATTCAATATAGTACAATTGAGTTAAAGTACTATATAACCAAGCGGGAACATATGTCGTTAATATGATAGAGATGGCCAGTTTTAAGCCGGGAAGTGAAGAACATTGTCTAAAAACGAAGAGTTCGCAGTATGCCTCCAGAACATAGTTATGGAATACAAACTTGTTAATTTGAAACAATAGATGTGTTTGACAGTGTGTACATTGCTTTAAAATTCCACAGAGTGTTTCTTAAAGAATTTTAAATGGACACCGTACTTTATAAAATACTTACTTTCGTTTTAGATAAAAAATATATAATTTGAAATGAAGTTAATAAGATGAGAATAGTTATTCCGAAGTTTTCAGATAAGCTTTCTATATCATTTTCACGGAGAGTCTATCTTGTAATATGATCCAGCATCCATGGACGTCTTAATAACATTGGCTTACTTTACGAACTATAAAACTTACCTATGGCGCACCTTTCATAGTATGAGGTTATACATAAAAAAAGATATTATGACAATAACATAATCAAATCATGAAACTTTTGACGTAAAAAATGTTGCACGGTAACTTATGTGGGTGGCAGAAATTGCTGAGTCCAACAAGATCGGCAGATTGCCATAATACAAAAAAAAAAAAAAACTTATGTGGGGACATAACTATGTCCCAAATAATACCAGCCTCTACCAAAAGCAGTGATAGCCAAGTGGGAACACTATCTTTGGTAACGAGGGTGGCAAGTTCAAACCGTGCGAATATTATATTAAACCATGATTATCACTTGCTAAACGGTGATGGTAAACATCGTTAGGGAACCTTCATTTCTGAGAAATCCTCTCGAAAGTCGTGTTAAATCCGTACAACCCGCACTGGACCAGCGTAGTAAACTATTACCTAAATGCTAGAATATAATAAGTTAATGGTTGTAGGCGCAGGTCTTCTCCTAAATAAGGGTCCCTTGTAGGTGTAGCTGATGGATCTCTTGCCATCCGTGTCTATCTAGTGCGATCTCTTTAACCTGCTTATAGGAGATAAGATATGACACCCATATTGTATAAGGATAGATAAGATACCAATATTTTATTTTATTTGACTTGTGTGGCGTTGTCTTGGTCTTCCATACCCCAGATTTCCATAAATCTTTTCCTCTAAGATGTTCTTCATAACGTTATCATGTCGACATGGGTGAGTGAGCAAAGCCGACGAGATTCATCATAAAGAACAATTTCTTAAAAGGGATAAAAATATAACTCTTATACATCTTAGGGTTTCCATTTTATCATGTTACCACGTTCATATTTACAGCTACACAGCACAGAGTTTTACAAATACACTTTTTAGTTCTCAAGTGTTTCTCAAAGACAAACAGCGCTTTAAGTGCAGTAGTTGGTCATTGCCGATATCTCAACTAGTCCAATGTAGCTTTAACTTCTTGCGATGGCTGACACTGAAAGTTAGCGTAATCTCAGAGAGGAAGTATACACGTTTCTTCAAGAATTTCGAGTTTGGGATACGCAGAAAGTTTCTACTGTCGTTGTATTTTTATTTAGTTTCCGGAAAACTTGTTGACTTTATTATATGAGATTTTGAAGAATATGTTTATGATATACCTTTTCTGTGGGTTAAAATTGTAACTAACGATTTTTTTTGTTTGATGTACTCTTACTCCCAAATTTATAGAAAGTTATAATGGATTATAATGGCATTATAGCTTTATAATCCATAGGTGGTAGTTTAGGGGTCAGAAAATTACATAGGTTAATTTTTATCCCGGAAAATGCACGGTTCCTATGAGATAGCATACAGGAACCGTGCATTTGCAAAAGGACATACACATACTTTTTAATCGCAGGTAACACCGCGGGGCGCAGCTAGTGATACATATAGGTACTCATTTTCAGGGCTGTCGAGCGTAATGGATGTATCGTGTCGCAAATATACTTTGCCTAATAAAACCCAACGCTATCCATGTATCGTATTTTTGCGTTAACGTTCGTCATAAATTATCTTTGGTCATTTATTTTCTTTTAACGTAGAGAAAAGAGGAAACGTAAAAAAAGAAAATGTTTTGTTTGTGCCACTTTTTTTGGGTTCCTATAGTTATAATAATACTAGCCCTTTTAATGTCCCACTGTTGGGCACGGGCCTCCCCTCAATGCGAGTGGGTTTAGGCCATAGTCCAACATGCCGGCCCAGTGCGGGTTGGCAGACTTCACACGTCTTTCGAGGGGTTCTCTCAGATATGCAGGTTTCCTCGCGATATTTTCCTTCACCTTTTAGCAAGTGATAATCATGATTGAAAATGAGATTCGCACTTGAAATCGAGAAATCCCAGAGGTGCGAGCCGGGGTTTGAAAATGCGATTCTCGTTACTGAGGAAAGCGTTCTATCAACTTGGTTATCACTGCTTCTCCTGTAGTTAGTTAGTAGGTGCTTTTAATTTAGAGACTATTATGACATAAAAACTGAAACTTTGCATTCTTTCAGATATAATTTGACCCAACTACAAAGATGTGAAATAAGATATTAAACATAATGTTCATAGATCTATAAGATTATTGATTGTGATTATGAGCCTATGCCGAGCAGGTATCCAGATCTCATAACTGTTGTAGTAAATAGGTACTCAGAGTAGCATTTAAATCAGGGATTCTCAAACTGTTTTGGGCAAGAGACCCCATTTCCAAAATGAACTGATAATTCAGACCTCCACAGCCACATTACTTTAAAAATCATATCTCTAGTTTTATTCCTATTGATACATTTTTTTTTCAAATTCTCCTAATTTTTTTCTTTCGATTAAATTCGTGCGGGTTCCAAGACAATTAACTTTATCCCTGGACTCGCCGAGGGTCAAACCTCAGTGTCATCGTTGGACACCGCTGTGGATCCTGGCTTACAGGAGTAGAAGTGGTGGGAGTGTGTGGCGGGCCTAGACTCTATTCATACAAAATAATTACAAAATAATAATTTCAATTTGTACGAACTTGTGCACGCTTATCGACTTATTTTTTTTTAAGTACTACAGTAATACTTCCTACTAAAATATTAGTCATTCTTATATCAAGTTGGTACACGTAACACAACGTATCTTAAAAGTTTCAAATTAGAACTTGTGTTAATTAATAGGGGTCGATTTTTAGACCTCGTCGACCCCCAAATTCTGTTTTTGTTTGTGTCGACTCCTGGGAAACCGATATCGACGCAAGGGGTCGATATCGATCACTTTGGGAACCCCTGATCTAAATTGATAGATGTTCACGTCATATTGATGTGATAAATGCTTGTTTAAACATGTTGCCGTTAGTGAATTATTTTATTGCCTGTCAGTTTACACTTAGTTACAAATTAATATTAGACGTCCAACAGTACAACATTAATATTGGCTTGGTTAAATATTCATAAAGTTGTATTGTAGTTCAAATTAGTATTGACTTCATAAATTCGGCTTGAAATATTTTTGGAGATAGTTAAAAATTAAAAATAATAATTTAATATCAAATTTCTTGAACCATTTTTCTTTATAAACAATTTTCTAACACATTGTGTTCTGATTATTACTTAAGAATATTAGTGGAAATAAGATGCATCAAATAAAATGAGCAAAGATGGCGGTTCTGCACATGCCCCGCCATCTTTACTAATTTTATTTGATGCAACCTATACCTTAATTGTTCTTAATTAAACATTTATTTTTAATTGTTTCAGGTGTGTTCGTAGCAATCGTGTTCCGTGAAGTTGTGGAGGAATTCGTTGAAGGAACAATAAGTGTTTAAAACAACGTAAGAACAATGTTATAGGCGTCCGGACGCCGTCAAACGTGCGATCCGTGCGGCGTCACAACGAGGACTGCAACGAAACAACGATGGCTCGGCCTGAGGTTGTGCGATGAGCCGTCCGAGGAGGAGGGGATGGACGAGCCCAGCGCCGCCAAGCGGCCCTCGGTACTAACTATAGACCGGGCGGCGTTTTTGCTTCTGCGGGTGAAGAGGGCTTTTAAAAAGAAGCGGCAGCAGCGGAAGGACAAACAGTAAGTACCTTCATCTCACTAATATTATAAATGTGAAAGTTTGGATGGATGGATGTTTGTTACTCAATCACGCCAAAATTGCTGAACGGATCTGGATGAAATTTGGCACAGAGATAGATCATGGTCTGGAATAGTACATAGGGTATCTACTTACTACTACTTATATTATTATTGGTTATGTACTTGTTTGGTTTATAATCGAAGAGGTTGACAAGCCGAGGGTCAGTGGTGGGTCCTCTTTCCCCATAGGTTAACAATGGATTTCCGCCAAGTATCGCCTAGTTCTATCAATTACATAGGGTATCTTTTATCCCGGTAAACTGTATGGTTCCCGTGGGATAGATTTGTTTAAATTTTTCATACCGCAACTGATCGACATGATGTTTTGCGCGGGTAACACTGCAGGGCGCAGCTATTATATATATAGTTTATTATAGTAGGTTTATTGAGAAAGGCTAATTATTACATACCCTTGAGTTTGAGCTTATAAGCGCATTTGTAATCATTATGCGAAGTCACAATTTGGAATGTCTCCGGGTTATATACAATACCAAATTTCATCAAAATCTATACAGTATTTCTCTCGAAGTCCCTAACACGCAGACGGACGGACAAAAAAATCAAATATGGTGACGTCAGCCTCAATATCTAAATAATGTGGCAGAGGTTTTTAGAGATGCCCTCTGTACATATAGATGTATTATAATTTTCATCTCCATATGTTAAATCTGGATGGGTACCTGGGACTGTTGGAATTGTAGTAGCCTTTATAATCGTTTAGAGGTCATACGATAATAATGAAAAACAATTCAACTAATTATGTTAATTTCACTTGCTAAATATTATACTATTTATACAACCGTGTTCTACAAAGACTTATCTAATGAAGGTAACCTTTCATGAATAGAATGCTCATACCACAGCCCAAGAATAATGAAGGTCTGATGTAATAAAAACGACATAATTCCCCTGACCCCAATCAGGGACGCTGCGTCCTCATCACCTGCAGATAATTTCCTTTGCTTATACAAATGTAAATGAGGGTAGTTGGTATTGAAGTCACGTGCTCTGTTTACTGGGTCCGGGGTGCCCACGTGAAAGCTTGCCGTGGATAAATACCAACGCAATCCTCGCCCGTTTCGCCCGACGCCCGATAGTCTATATGGGAGCGTTCAAGTATTACGTAACCAATTTCCCCCCCTCACCCGTAACGTTTTCCTTTACCCCCCCACCCTCCTAGTAAAACTTAATGTCTTCGCGACCGTTCTGAAGAGTTAAGACAATGTTACGTAACGCGTAGTTCAAAAACCCCCCTCCCACCCCTGTAACGCATCATAACGTTTCGGAAGACCGAAAACCGAAGACCGTAACGAATTTGGGGGGGAAATTGGTTACGTAATACTTGAACGCTCCCTAAGTGGAATGGCATAGATAACTAAAGATATTTGTGATGCGTCATTAATTGATGTAGAAGCACTATCATAAGCTGTAGCATATGTTTCCTAAATTTATAGGGGTATGAATCCATTTACAATGACATTACTAAGTCCTTTTCTTTTGGGAAAATCTTTTGAATTCTATTACAAATGGAATATATTACTTATGTTAATGTTGTGGGTGAGATTGAAATGAATTTATGGCAAAAATATTACCGTGTAAGAAAGGAAAAGGAATTAATAAATCTCTAATAAATCAAACCGGGATGATTCTGTCAACAATCACTGTGTTTTATGTAATTTACACAGCATTTAGTTTAATACCACCGTCAACGTTCACAATCAAATCATTTTCCTTCTCATTGACATTCTTCTCTACTTGAGTTGTATCTATTCGTGCCGGAAGTGGCGACGTAGGAACGGAGACAAAGCTCTTCTTAATATCTTTATCACCGACTATTTGTATTCCATCTTTGTAATTCATCTCTTTTTTCCTTTGCAGTTTCGAGAAGTCAATACTGTCTTCTTTCTTCTTTGGGAACATAAATATTTCTATCGCTTTCGTCTTCCAGGAGGGCAGCGCGGTATTCTTTGGAGCTATATTGTCGAAGATAAATGGCAAGAATGGCAATTTTGGCAGGGCTGGTTTTTGAGGTTTCCTGTTAGGTGGAAACTCGAAAAGGACAGTTCCTTCTTCAATATGCTCGTGTGATTCGCAGCATAGTGTAGATGCTACTGGATCTTTGTTGGAAGAGAAGAGATTGTTATTCATTAGAAGTTTGTTGAGAATCCCTGATGGATTGCCGAAAAGTGTGTCCTTTATGTTCCGAAGGCTAGAGCAAGGGCAGGGCTCGTCAGATACTGGTTCAGATTTTGGAACGAAAAATGAGGCTGGCGGCTGCGAGGCATAGTCCAGCTTCAGGGGATCTGAAAGTGTTCAATATTGTTATTCGATGGCTTGGTCAAGTGGTATGAGTATATGCCAAATCGACTCACTGCACTGCACTGCACAAGTCGATGTAGTTTAAAATGGCATAGAGAAAAAAAATAGAGATGAAATGTCTTGAACAAAATTTACATTGACAGATGTTTGAGTTTCTGATCATAATGTAACGAGTTGTTTTTTTTTATTTTTCTTTCGGTTTGCTTAAACAGCAAATTCACTTTTACAATAAATCAGATTTTCCTTTGACAAAAAGAGCAGAGGTTTCAGACTAAGATAAACATATCAGTGCGAATCCAAAGTCATAGGCGGCGCTCTGAATATTCGGCTGATTTATTTGAAGCAGTATTCTCGCTGGGACCGAGTTGTATTTCATCTGAACCTTACCGCGGCCGTTGAGATAAAATGAAATATCTATTTTTCCGAGGTTCACCAGGGAGTTGGAGATAGAAGGTGCGGGCTTGAGGAACTCCCGGGACTCGCCCGCGGATAGACACGCCGCGACCAAAGCTAGCGCTTGAAGCAACATTATCTGAAAAAAAAATAGTTTTTTTTATTTAGCATCGCATTTTTCCTTGTTTATTAATGCAGTGCAAAGAGATCGTACTATCTGTCTAATTTCTATTCCATATTTAAAAGTTCGTTTTTTTTCTTGTTTATTACGCAGTGCAAAGTGACATCATTATCTGCCTATTCTGTATAGCACCCGGACGTAAATATTGCACGTCGACCTTTAGAAAGGGACTATCGGCTGGAGGCAAGAGTGAAAGAGACGACGCTCTACAAAGCCGAAACTTTTTCTACTGCCGATGTGCAATATTTATGGCCGGTTATTGTACTATTGTTGCTTTGTTAGGTACATTTTTTTTTCAATGCTTCCAAATTCAAACCACATAAACATAAAGAGCTTATTAAAATAATAAACAAATGAAATATTAAAAAAAAAAAAAATGTAGCGTTGCTTTACTTTTCAGAAGTACCTATATTAATATTATAAAAATATATTATGGAAAAAAGTTGTTCAAAAGAACTCATGTCATGAATCCCAGAGGTGCAAGCCCGTGCTTGAACCTGCACACCTTGTTTCCAAAGCGAGCGTTGTACCATCTTGGCTATCGCTGTTATAAAAGGGTATACCCTTATATACCCTTAAAAACTTTCTAGAATGAGAATAGTAAAGTTGTGACTTGCTTACCGTCCTCTGCGCGAATAACGAATTGATTGAAACTCGACTAGAATCAAATTCGGTCGGTTTCACAACTTCCATTTGATTTTTATTGCTTTTCCATTTTATATCGTAACGATTGAGAAATCCGAATTGTGAACAAATTTTCGCATGAATAAGGATTTTGAATATTTTCTTAGATTATATAAAGGGCATGTTTAAGTCTGGTGTCTGAGAAAGTTCTGGAATAAAATATTGATAAAAAATATTGCAGCTCAAAGCAATTATAAATCAAGATTCTCTTGTAATGTTCAGATGAGATATTAATATTCATAATTAATTATTGTAACAGCCGAATGCTCTAACGCTACTCAAATATTAAAGTCTCACTAAGCTTTTTGAACCGTCATTCTTTTGTTTTTTTTTTGTATGACTCCATATTATATTAAGCAGCCCTAGATATCAAGTCGATAAAATTATAAGACACTACGCAATATGCTGTTCTAGATGGTTTTATACTGTATAAAAACTTTTTTTTAATATTTAAATGAGACATTACTAAAAGAAACTGAATAGTTAAAAAGTTAAATGTAACAGATTTTTTTTTCTCCTGGCGGTAAAATATACGTGTTTGCCAGAGTACACGAGAACTAGGTACATAATTAGTGTTATCGTTATTTGCGGCCAGAATTAGTAATATATTATTTGCTGCCAGTCATTTTTTTTATTCATCAGACTAGTTGTCAAAGTGTTTCAGATTTCTCGCGTCGCAAGGGTAGGAAAAAGGCTAGGCACAAAGTCCCCATTCGAATCACGGAAAGGGTCAAATTGTATTATACAGCAACCTTTTATATCCAAGTTTCGGTTGGGTATCGCTATCCATCTTTACTATACTCCATTTAGCCTGCAGTCGTAACGTGTAATAGTTTACACTTCGGCAGAACAGGAATGATCTTCCAGCCAGGCGGGGCTGGCTGCTATACCCCGACCGTTTTTTTTCGAAATGATAAATGCTTTTTTTTATTTTTTTTTTATTACATTATAGGCAAGTATTTGATCTCGATCTCACCTGATGGTAAGTGATGATGAGATCTACGATGGAGCATACTTGCCTAGGTAGGAAGGCGGCAGTAGATCGAGACGCTACATTCACTAGGCACATGCAGCGCAGCTGATCGGACCCGCCATCCATGAATGGCAACACCGAACATCATGCCGGAACACGGCTAGGCCGCTTGGCGACATGGCTTTGTTCAGTGGGTGGTGACTAACCACGGCCGAAGCCTACCACCAGTAGAGTTGTCACCTAGTTGGCACCACCCAGGGTCACGTGTAGGGTATCTCGAGGGTATTTAATTCTCCTAGGGACGAAGGTGACTCGACCCCAAAATTAGATTTTTTGATTTGATGATTTTGATCGCAGATGACCTTTACAGCTTTACCGGACGGGAGGGCGAGCGCTAAAGGCGCTTCAGCCAGAAGGGTAGGGGAGCAACTAGCTCAAGGGCGCCTCCGGAGGCACGACCTCAGCTTGGGCTGTTGCCAGTGTGGGGGTTGACGATGGACGGCTGCCCCTTGGTGCGAAAAGGCACCTGTGGACAGAGAATGTGTTTCGTCGACCTCGCTGGCGAGGTCAGCGTCTGTTTGTGTTAGTTATGTCGGTCTGGTTACTCGAGGTGTCTGGAAACGCGGTATGGTCGGGGTTCCTGATAGTTATTGTCAGGGTTTTGTATATATTTTAAGTTCTCCGAAAACTATCATAGCGCGTTTCAGGATTGTTTGAAGAATCGTCATTTGTTCTGAACGTGGTTTGTACCGCCATCTGTGTATTTTGTGGCGTAGTTTTAGAGATGCTACAACACTATCCCGACACGTGTGAATTATTTGACATCGAAAAGATAAGTTAGTTAGTACTTGATATTTAATGGCGAACAGCACCTTCAGTAAAATATATGTTCTATACCTACTTTACTATTATGTGATTACCTAGTAGGCAAGTATCTGTTTAATGGTCAAAAAAATACACCATCACGCATGTAATCCCTGAGGGGGTAGGCAGAGGAACACTGCAGTACACCCACAATTTGCCGATGGTATTCGGTCCCACGAATAGTTGCTAGCTTATTGCAATTATAACGGACACGGTCCTCCTAATACCATACATAATAACGTGAGCCATATGAATTTAAGATCTAAAGATAAGAGAATAGCTCTTTATTTCCAAATGTTACCGACTGACAGGTTTTGTCGATAAAAATGTACCATAAAGTTATGTCATTTGAGTTGCATTCGGTGAAAGCTCTTAGCCTTAACGTCCCTATCGAAGTGTCGTTTTATTTATCCCTATTTCGGGCCAAATGCATTTCAGCGTCGGCGTATGCAAGCAATAAAATGCGTTTATATTGTATTTATTTATAAACGTCGATTTCACAAACACCGCTCGTAAAACTCGCCACTCGAAGTGTTGCCAGTTGAAAAAAAATCCCACGTTTTATGGTTAATTATTCGAGATTTGTAATTTTCATTTTTTTATTTTATGAATGCTCGTTTAGTTTTTTGTTTTATATGAAGTGTAAATTACATATATTTTTCATTAATACTAATGTGGATATTTTCATTCAACATTCAACGTATAGTTAGGGCTTATTTAAAAAAAAAATTGACAAATCATTGTTCTAAAACCATTTTTTTACTACTACGTCTTTTAATTACTAAAATACCTTATGCATTAAAAAAATACTCCTCAAAGGGTTACAGAGTTATTGATTACTAAGAATTGAATTGTATTTTGAGTGTATTTTCATAGCTGGCAACACCACGGCGTTGTCGATCTTATTGGTTAATTCCGCGTACAACACTAAAACCGTACGAATGGCAATCATGCATTTGGCATTCGCAGCGCTGGTAAGTAAATGTGGAATCCGGCCATTTATTGTTTAGCGCATTCGGATTATAGCTCTGTTTTGTTATTGGTCACCCCGAAGTGGATATTACTGTACGTCAAGTTCGAGATAATTCGTAGGCTAACCGTATACTTTGTAATCTACGTATTTAGACGCATTTTATGAAGAGTTAAAATATTTAAATACAGTCCGCTAGAGGCGCTGTTCAAATTGCCAATACAATTGTTCAAATTGTTCAATTGTCCATACAAGGTGTCGAAATACGTAAACTATAAACTATGCAGTTAGGTTACGAATAAGCTTGAGCTTCACGTATTCTGGGATGACGCCGTCCTATTCAAAAAAAGGTTCATAAGCTTGTGTTTTTAAATATGCATACCAATCTTGTTTGAAATGGTATGCATATTTTTATATATAATATTTATTTTCAAACAAATAATATTTATTTTCAAACAAGACATGAATATCGATGTGACTGTTCTGAAAATCGTATTATGTTCATTTCAATTTGCATTACTCAGAACCCGTAAGCATTTGTTTAAAAAATATAAAACGTTACCTACGGCGAAAAGTTCTGGTATCGATAAAAAACGCCAGCTGATTATATTACGTGCGTAGTAAATTGTAGCATATAGTAAAAGTCAATAGAAGTACGTGATTCGGTGCCAGACGTTACGATTGTACGCACGTTGGGGATGAGTCAGGACTGTCTGTGTAATGTTGACTGTCAACATTGCCAGTGACTATCATTGCCCGCTTGCCCAAGAACTTTATCTTATTTTTTAAGTTTCCAAAATTTGAGTTTCATATTGTGCCCCGTCAACTTTTGGTCGTGAACGAGGCGTGCCGTCTAAAGTTAGCGTTCTTACGATAATGTTCATTAATTTTTTCTTTGGAAATTATATGCACGTACCTGACTTCAGTCTAGTAGTGCGTTTAGTGAGTGCCAATAAGTTTTCTCCTATAGAATAGGCAGCTAATACAAACGTCAAAATTTGAGGAGACAGTAGAGCTAAGCCTTGATGAAACGATCAAGCTTGTAATCAATAGTCTATTACAAACTTGTGTGTACTTGTGTGTGTGTGTGTGTGATACAACTCCAGACTAACGAAATTATCCATAAATAGGTGTACCACACTCAAGCGCTCATATTGAAAACCAGTTTATTTGGTTAAAGTTTTACAGTTTCCATAGATTTTGACGGTGTACGGAAGCAATCACGTTGCCGGCAATTCCACCAGCAATGTTAAATCGGTGATAGACACAAAACGGAGGACGGAAATTGTTGACGAAACGTTTTTGGAACAAAAGGATATTTTGCTGGATATGGTATGTATATAATAATTTCGCCAAACGAACACACCAACGGTTTCGCAATAAGCAACGCTTGTATTATGGGTACCGTACAATGGACTGCGGACGAACCCAGTATATAATACTTATATAGACTCGAATAGAAACGATCGTGCTTATCATATAAAGTCTGTCATATCAGGATTATAACCCGAGACTCTCAGCCTAGAAAGCAGGGTTACCACCCACTGAGATAATCAGGGCGTCTAATATGATCATGTATTTGGTAGATGAAATCAGTAATGGAGTACTTTGGGAGCCATGGATATGGCTTTGGTACCTATACATATGTGTAGTGATATTTGAGCCTGTACCTAAATTAGTTTAGATGGTACCGTGCCAAGAATATGTTTACATCAATGTTATAAATTTAGGAAGACAAACAAACGTATAAACAAACAGGTAACATTACATAAAAAAGATCGTCTCTCCGTTGGAACAAAGGCTACTGCTCAATTGAACGTACAATCTTTTTTAACCGACTTCAAAAAGGAGGAGGTTCTCAATTCGGTTGTATTTTATTTTTATTTTTGAAAGTCTTTTTCTTATTTCTCAGAGACATCAAAGACATATGGTTACCTTATGAATGACATACTTTAGCAATCTATACAAATAAATAAAATTAGTGTCTGTTTGTAATATTAAAATAACCGCTTTTTACTAAGTGAATTTGGATGTATACACGGTACATTTACCAAAAAACATTTTTTTCAAATGTTGTCCGTCTGTCTGTTTGTCTGTTTGTTTCGGCTAATCTTTGAAATGGCTGGACCGATTTTGACGGGACTTTCACTGGCAGATAGCTGATGTAACAAGAAGTAACTTAGGCTACTTTTATTTTAGAAAACTTTTTTGTTAAATACCACGCGGACGAAGTCGCGGGTAACAGCTAGTAATTAATATAATCAAATCACGTATTCAGAACGAGAACTGTTATTTCGAGAAACATTGTGAAATCTGTAGACAAATGTACGTATTCATATAGCACTATCAAATTATCGAAAGATAACAATTATTCTAAGGATTCCAGCTGATATTACATTTTCTGCTCATTATATCTCGTCAATTTAAATGTATAATAGCAATAATCTAATATTGTATAAGCTTTTAATAATTGGTAGGTTTGTGGACAATAATCTATGCAAAATTCTCTATAAGTATATAATGTTCTCTATGGTTTTCTCTCTCTTCTCTATGGCGTCTCCTCGACATCGTACATTTTGAAAAGTGTTATAAGTAATAAGAAGTATATAATTTCACCCCAGTATACTTACCAGGTTAAACAAAAAAAAACAGGATCATATTAGTTTAACTATATTATTGTCGGTCCTAAAGTAATGTCACACTTTTTTATGGAGTGTAACAATTCAATAAATGGCTCTACATTTGCAGTTAGAAACGAAACTCAAAGAAGTAAGAGACAAAAAGAAGAAGAAATCTGAACACTCTGATGTTCACAGCCAATCAGAGAGCGTCAGATGCGACATGTTGCCTAAAAATGTCGATGTAAGACTGAAAATAAACGGTATCAGTGCTGTGGGTGAAGCTGAAATACACTTGAAATATGGAAAATCTGGTAACTAGTATTGATTTTATGCTAATAATTATCAGGTATTATGTTAGACCAATATACATCGCGATAATAATAGAAGTATCATTGCAATCCTCTATAGAGCCTCTGTTATTTTACGATTCAAAGGTAGTAGAGTATGAGAATCACGAAATTAAATGACTTATATCTGATTTGATGGGTGCGTTTATATGAAGCATTGATATACAGAAAAAAATATACCTCAAAGCGCATACGTAGCAGCAGTTAGTAAACTATTATTCATTTAAGTGAAGTCGTTTCTAAATATTTCTAGAGTTAGGTAAATAATAAAAATAACACTTACTAGTAACAAGAACCTCTTTATACTATGTTAGTAGCTTAGACCTCTTAATAATGTGCTAGAAGCAGTGATAGCCATGTTGTAGCCTCGGTAACGATGATCGCAAATTTAAACTCCGGCTCGCACGTCCGGGATTTCTGGATTTCATTTGCGAATCTCAGTTTCAACCACCATTATCACTTGCTACACGTTGAAGGAAAACATTGTGAGGAAACCTGCATGTCTGAGAGAACCCCTCGTTAGATGTGTGAAGTCCACCAACCCGCACTGGGGCAACGTGGTGGACTATGGCCTAATCCCCTCGCATTGAGGGGAGGCCTGTGCCCAACAGTGGGACATTAAACAGCAACCTTAATAGCAAGGACCTCTTTCTTTTGGGTTAGTAAGTTCAAACAGGTCTACTGTTATAATGTTTTATTAAAACGACATCTTCACTCATATCATATTCATGAAAGTTAAATCAATTAAGCTAACAGCCCACGAGGTAATATGTCTTAACACAAAGTGATTTAATTTGCGATGACACAACAGCGTTTAATTAAGATTTATCAAGTTAAAGTAAATTTTTGGTTTATAAAATATGATATGAAGCAGCCGTTCTGATTAATGATAAACATTAGGTAACTACACAGATATTGGAGACAAGAAGGGAGATAAGATTACCAGACGTTTTTGAAAGATTTAAGGGGCTTGAGATTCTTAGTGAGCAGTTGATAATAAACATTTCGCCAGACAAATACACCACCTGGTCCAAGGCTAGGCAACGCTTGTATTATAGACTAGCTGCGCCCCGCGGTGTTACCCGCGATTAAAAAGTATGTCCTTTTCACCGGGATAAAAAGTAGCCTATGTGCTATTCCAGACTGTAATCTATCTTTGTGCCTAATTTCATCCAGGTCCGTTTAGCCGTTCTGGCGTGATTGAGTAACAAACATCCATCTATCCAAACTTTCACATTTATAATATTACTAGCTGCGCCCGGCGGTGTTACCCGCGATAAAAAGTATGAAAAATTAAAACATCTATCCCACGGGAACCATACATTTTACCGGGATAAAATAGCCTATGTGCTATTCCAGACTATAATCTATCTCTGTGCCAAATTTCATCCAGATCCGTTCAGCCGTTCGGGCGTGATTGAGTAACAAACATCCATCCATCCATCCATCCAAACTTTCACATTTATAATATTAGTATAGATATAGTTGGAAGTGGGCTAGTGAGATACCGTACAATGGACTGGGGAAGACTCTAGTATATTATGGTTATATTATTAAACATCATAACATTCGTGCACATAACACAACGTTTGTGACACCCAGGATTCGAACCCAGGACCCAGCAAAGAGAGCAAGTTACACTACCAACTGAGCTAATAAGGTCGTCGAATTACACGGTATTCTGCGTTTGATGAAAGATTTCGGAGTGATAGAACTCCAAATAGTATATACATTATTCATGAAAATTGAAATATATATTAATGTGATTTCAAATATTTTTGGCTACCACTTTGCTGCAGGTAAAGGTTCACTTAATCTGGATTCGAATGGAATATCTAATGTTGGTAAAGCACATTTGGAATTGGGTACTGGAGATAGTGCTATCAACATACCCGGATTAAGTGGTTTGTTTATTGGTAAGAATTATTTTTATACAAATATTATCAGAGGAGGGAGTAGCCCAGTATCTAAAAAGCGTTCAAATGGATTGGTGTGGGTGACCGAATTATAATTCGTCTGATCTCTTCCGAGTGTCGGAGGGCACGTAACTCTCGCGATCTTGGTTTGTCCTTGTCTTATAAAAACTAGCAAAAGGTGATACCTTTGAGATAGCAGTAGTAGGTAGAGACTAATTCGGTCTCGGAGAGTAGATAGCAATTGTATCGTGTAAAATCGGTAAACATCCAAATCAGACTAGACTAAAAGTCGAACCCTATGATAACGGCTATAAAGAAGAAATAGGCCAAGAAATAAAATGCAGCTAGAGTTAACGGCATCGACAAAAGTAAAATCTCTAAAATCTGTTTTTGAGACATTTACATACAATATTGCGCCTGGTCCATAAGATGGGCACCCTGCTCGTTTGTCACAGCGGTCGCGGTCATGTAGAGCTGTCAGAAGCAGATGTGGATCGCCTCTGTCTTCCCAAATACTATATTTGATAATGCCTATCCGTTGGAGAAATATAATTCCTTCCGTCATTATCGTCTTATCAACATTCTCGTACGTGATCAAGCATTGAAAACTTGCATGTTTCTTTTTAAGATCAACAACTACTAAGCCTTTGCCAAAAATCAAACGATTCAACACCTACAGATATTACTGAAGAGAAAAAAGACGATAACAATCGAAGAAGTGGGACTGAAAATGAAAATAAAACTGAAAATATTGCTGATAAAACTAATACTACTGCAGTAGTTAGTGATGATATTCTAGTACTTAATACGACTAGTACAACACTAGCTAATAATGATACAGCAATAATTTTACCGATTAATAATACAACTAGCGATACTACTGTACATGGTAACGTCACTAACAATAATCTAATACTGTAATTTGAATAAAGTTTTATCGAAATTATAGTAGCTTATTAGAAAATAGTCATGTAGAATTGTGTTAAAATATTCAAAATAAATCGCATGCTGGAGTTTCTATGCTTCTAAACATATATAATTTATACAGACGCGTATACTAATCGCCAAGTTAGCTAGTGAGCTTATTCTTAAGCAAGAGCAATGTACACCAGCTGAATAGACGCATTTTCTATATTCTTACTCAAGTTAAATATTATTATGGAAGCAATAGTAATAAAGTATTCATGAAATTTTATGATCTAGCAATTTTTATCACTAACGATTCTTTTAAAGTGTTGACTCTTCAAATTCTCCCCTCTGATTCTTGTGTAATTTTCTAGCTGTCAGCATTATCAGTCCTAAAGCATCGTCACCTCTCGACTGTGCATAATTAATATCGTGTTAGGAACGTATTAATATTATTGAATCAAGAACCATATTAATTATCCATCTGATTCTTTACCAATAGGTAAAGTATCAGATGTCAGTCTGATATTCGCGTACATAATAATGTACGCGACTGTAACATTCTATACATATAAATGGTTTTATATGAATGAAGAATGATGGAACGGACGTCAAAATATGTAAAAGAAAAAATTATAATAACATCACTTTAAGAACAAAGAGAATCATGAGGAAGCATTAGTTAGACGTCTTTTGGCAAATTCAGAACGAGCTTATACAAGGGGCTACTAGAGGTAATCATTTAGCAGATAATAGATAAGTAAATAAAATATAACGATCGGCCTGCCTGATGTGACGTGAGAAGTCTACTTACAATAAACATTATACTTGTTAAGCAAGTTATAAGAGGAACTTACATTCTAGCTTCATTATTTATGAATTCACTATTTCTCAGTAATATCCAAGTTTCACCTCAGAGCAGGCGCTAGGTAGCTTCACAATAAACAGCTCATTTTACTCAGCTGCCTCTAAACGATGCTCATTCCGTGATAAAAGCTCTTTGCTGTATTTTTATGGTAGGTAAGTATTTTTGAGATATTTCTGAGTGCAGAATAAATGATTACAAGGATAATGGTTAGGAAAACTTTTACTTGTTGCAAGGACAAGATGAAAAGGATCTTCTCCAATTGTAGAGCTAAGTATAATTCTTCGAAGCTGAAATTACATATTCATGTATGGTTTTTTATCAGAGCTGTAACTCACAGAGATACGTAGAATGACTGTATTACATGTAGATTTTATCCTGGTTTAGGTACTTTTGAAGTTACGTAGTCCTAACGAGGAACCCTTGTCATATCCTCCAGTCCATCCGTCCGTCCTTCCATTAATTACAGCCTCATAACTTCTCAGTTTGAAAGCGAAATGAATACAATTTATTAAAGAACTACTCGGAATTTAGGGATTTGAATCATGACTTTTTCGTTGAGTGCACCCTTTATTGAGGAATATTTTGAATAGATCTTCATAATTGAGATAATGTACGAGTATATAATTTACGAGATATTTACCCTACTCTACCCTACCATTGTATTTGAGAATATGCAACGTCTACAATGTAAGATCTAGAAACATGTATTCAGCCATTTTACAGGGCCTTATCAAGAACATCGATAGGAAATACTTTAAATATCCCACAATTAAAACAGTTTATGTAATCAAGGAAAAACCGTGTAATAGCTACGGAGCCCAGACACTATCTTCACGTGAACACGAACGCAGCTATTTCTGAATTATTATTTATCTTCCATACTTGCAGATTACCTATCGAAATGAATATCTAAATTGCTATTTGAAATTACGAGAGGTAATTATATAAGTTAAAATCTGATAGCACCTCATTTTGTATTTGAAAGCCCATTAACTTCAGCAAGTTATATTAGTTCACACTTATTTTTTTAAAATCAGATAAGTACAATTTTGCCTGAGGGCTTTATGAAATCTTTTTAAGATTAAGATTTAGTTAGTTAAGATAATTTTCTGGTAAGCTTTATTTGAAGTCATAAAAGTTTGTTTATCATGATTCTTGCTATCGTGTCGTGTATTTATTGCTATCAACATACTTGACGTTGACAAAACATCCACTAATCATAGGTGAGGCCATATCTTATATCATAAAGAAAGAGGAAGAGGGGGACGCCATTTTCATTTCATCATATCACATCCATTATTTTATTTATAATGTGTATTTATTTAATGTGTTATTGCTATTAATTACTTGACATAGGCAAAATACCCGCTAAGTTGTGGGTGAGGCCATTTTCATATCCATTTTATTTCATCGCATCTCATTTCGTAAAGAAAGAAGAAGGTATATCACAAAGAAAAAAGAAGATCAAGTGGCAGTTCTAACATCTTGTTCTGTTCCAGTGCGGCAGCGGCCGCGGCGGCGGCGGCGGAGGCGCTGGGCGGGGGCGGACGGCGCGCGCCCCCTCCACTGCTGCGTTCGCGCACATTACCTGCAATCATAGCGCCCGGCTTCTCCATACTTCACGCGCAGATCGACCCTGAGAGGACCAATGGTGAGCTAAATACATTTTTTTTAAATGTCAGGTAAGTTTGCCACATAAAAATATGTCATTATGACATTAGTAATGTTGTGAAGGAGGTAAATTAATGCATCATAGACTATAAAAAAATAAAAGAGCGATAAATCGCAATGACTCGTGCACCATGGAGGTGGGGCGCAGGCCGGCGGGAATGGGATAAATATTATCACTATAAATCTGTCATTTGACGTAGTATATACAAGGTACTCTGTACATTCGACAATGGGTCACCGGTAACAAAAAGTATATGTTGCTTGGTTCGGCGCAGTTGTATTTATTCCTTCCGTACATCCATCACAAAGAAAAACGTTAAATTCGAATTTAGTTACTTCTTTCAGATGCCATCTCGGAAAAGGGGAATATACAACAGGTTTCTTACTTGCTTTTAAATACTGAAAAAATATCTTTGTGTTTTAATTTCACTTAAAGAAAAAAATCTTCTACTTCATGGTGGGTACCTACTTGGAAACAAATAAGTATCAGAAATAGTTGAGTATTTCCCAAGTGTTTCCACATAAAACACAATATAAAAACGTCCCAATCCAATATTCCCAAACAAAACTCGTAAACCTCCACTTATAAACTCGAAACGAGTTCCTCTCGAATCTTTTTCGTGAGTACGTACCTGCCATCTATCTACCTGTAAGTAAGTAAAACTACTTCCGACTTGGTAATGTGAGTTTGAAAATTTCCATTAACGCTCGCGTGTCGAGGGGCAGTTTATTCAACTGGCCTGTCCACACGCGAGGACCGCCATTATAAAAATCTTGCAACGTGGATGACGGTGTGCCTAGCAGCTCCTAATAGTACGCTGTCACTAGCATTTGTTTTTTTAATCTGTTGTCTGAGCGGGACCGTCGACGCTAACGTAGCCCTATCGCTTAAAATTTGCTTCTTGGGCAACAGAATTAATCGTGTAGCCTCGCGAGCTTGTGCTTCAATGCTCGCGAGTAAATGGGGCGAGCATTCTTGATAAATAATTTCTAGTATACAGGTTCATGGTGGAGATATAAGAATATCACACTATCACACTAATATTATAAATGTGAAAGTTTGTATGGATGGATGTTTGTTACTCAATCACGCCAGAACTGCTGAACGGAGCTTGATGAAATTTGGCACAGAGATAGATTATAGTTTGGAATAGCACATAGGCTACTTGTAGCGTAGCACTTTTTATCCAGGTAAAAAGGACATACTTTTTAACCGCGGGCTCAGCTAGTTAATTATAAAGATAATTCATTTTCTCATACATTTGATTCTGAGGCGGTTCAATGTTCGCTAGAACAGGTATTATATAAATATATTAATAAATCTTTATATTATTGTTATCTTAAACAAGAAATGGATTTAAAGTATTGAGTTGATCAGAAATGATCTTGTTATAAAATGTCTAATAATTAGCTTTTCATTTCATACTGTGTTTTTCGTGCGATTATTATGATGTTCTTAATCTACCCTCTATTTCATAGTTCGTATCACGTATATAATAGAAGCACCATGTATAAAAGACAGAATAAAGGAAAGCCCGTTATTACGTGTCCTTTGCCACGATGATAGAAATCGTTTTGTAAACCAATTGCCCCAATTGGATTCCGATATTCAACGGTATTGGATAAAAGTTGTGTGTGTCTTGTAAGTTATACTTATACCCGATAATGTAGATGCGCAGTCAACAACTGACCAGGTTTGATTAGCCCAGTTGGGAGCGACCTTGCGTTCTGCGCTGAGAGTCCCGGGTTCAAATCCTGGTTGGGACCAACTATGTGATGAGCACGGATATTTATACAGTCATGAATGTTGATCTATATAAGTACATATAAAATGGGCTCACCCTGGCCTAGTATACGGTACCCATAATAGCTTAGTAGCTTGCTTAGTTTGTGCCCGTAAAGTTGATCTGGTGATATTATTATTACGATAGCATATCAGAAAAAAACCTCTTATTTTTTGAGTCCGTTAAAAAGAAGTTCCTTATAATTGTTTTACTAAGTAATTAACTCAAAAGAACTTTTAACTTTATATTGGTTTGTTTAAAAGAGCAAACTTAAATCGGAAAAAGGTTTCAAAGTGCGAGTGGATTTTATTAAATTTCCGGTGAAATTTGCTGGCTTCGATGGGGTCAGCTGACCCGCAGAATTATTGAGCACTAATAGGACATATTCATTTCTTATATTTACGCGAAGAGGTACTACACATTGAAATAAAACTATTTTTTATATTATTAAATCGAAAACCAAGCGTACCATTGCAAGACCTCAAGATACTGTGAGCACTTTCTGCGTAGATCGGACCACAATCAACAATTAAATATGAGGGTAGCCCGTTTCTAACTATGACACCAGGACGTCAACCACCTCAGTCCTCCCGTGACCATGGTTGCTATAAAGCAACCGAAACGTCGGGAACGTAAAATAAAAAAATAAACGTGATAAAATCCTTAAAAAATAGTTTTATTTCAATAAGGGTATTAACAAAACAAAGTAAACAGCCGACTCAAAACTAGGGATTGTATTTACTACTAATATTTGTGAAGGTATAACATGTAAACAACATTCTAAACATATTGATTGACGAATACAGTCCTTATGCGGACTCCATATATCAATGTCGCGAGCTTATCGTGACAGCCAAGGCTTACAGTAATATAAACTTGTGTATGGAAGGATCCGCAATATCTACCAATACGGAGACTGACGGTGAGTGAGGTTTCGGTATTAACCAATGCGGAACTTCATCTCAGCTCTGTATAGCCAATCAGAAAGTGGCTTTAAAACTCTAAATCTTTTAGGAGTAATATGAAACGTTACTGATATACTATGTAGAGAATAAAAGTACAGATGGTTGACGATTAACTAGCGCAGTTGGTAGAGACCCTGCACCGAAGGTGCCAAGTTCGAATCCTGCTAGCGACAAAATTAAACAGAATCGATAACCTCACTGTTAGATTTCCCGCCAATAACAGTCTTCTTATTTTTATGACCTGCGTTATGTAACAGTACTTTACGCTCGGTCTTCACGAGAACGGTATGTAATAAGTAGCGAGGTCCACGTGTAAACAGCGCAGCTACTACGATGCAATCTATTCCTGTGTCCGGAATAGATTTCCATACATTTCCAAGTTGGCTACTTATTACTACGCCTACTTGTCACTTGCACTGTCCTCGTGTAAATCGAGCATATACAGAACTGTATTCGCTGTATAATGTATATTTCCATACAACTGATTTAAATGTGTTATTTCGTGAATTATTATAGTAGATTGTATTTTGTCACATATTGCCAAGGATTTTTGTACATTAGCAAGTGCAATGCGTTGGCCTCCCGCCAAAATGATTATCGGATACACTCGCCCGTGGCAATGCTTTATAATGTGACGGCGTGTGTACACCAATTCAGCGAACGGATACATTATTATTTTTTATTTGTGAATTCAATTTCACGAACTTAATAAATTAGTTCAAATGATATTGTGGAAGCTTTTGGCGGGAAGTGGTCAATTTCGTTCTACTTTCGAAATAAAAAAATTAAAAAAAAAACTGCCTTCAAAAAACTAAAAAGCAAATATAATCTAATCTGGAAATCTACCTTGAAAAACTAAATCAAATATTGAACGAATGTGAAGTCGGTGCCAAACAAACACGCTCCTTTTTGAAGTCGGTTAAAAAGGGGTTTAATTAACAAATGGTGTGTAATATAAGTGGGATATTAACCAGTGTGTGTTGATATATTATGTGCTTAGTGAAATAAATTAAAATGAAATATTATAGCTTAACTTTTCAAGTACACTCAAGGTGTCCGGTAAATTGTCAGTAAAGTATTCGCAACCTAGGGCTAGGGATTCATTTAATCATCTTTGATATTATCATTAGGGGTACAAATAATTTTATAACCATTATCAAAAAATACTCGAGACTGGGACAACGGCTCTATTTTGTAGCCGATTGGCCACCTTAAAAAAAGAAGAAAATTATATTGTGGAAGTTTTATAGTAGTAGTTTAATTCGTCCAGTGGATTTTTTTTTAAAAGAAAATAAAATTAGCTAAGTGCCCTTCGGGTTGCAATTATTCGGTCCGAGAGGTTCTTTTAAGTAGAATTGCTGAATTTGCATTTATTTATGCATTATGTAATTATTTTTTTCTATAAAACTAACTTTTTTAAAGAGATAGCGAGAACTTTACTAAATAAATCAATTGAGAAGGCAATGCAAATCACTAAAGTTGTTAAAGATTCACAAACTTGGGTTGAAAATAATTAATTTTACACATAAAGTAAATAGTTTTATAGAATAACACGATTAGTAATATCGCGTTTAAAAGATATCTGCTTATATATTTTATTATAAACAAAAATATTTTTTGTATTTATTTTATTGACAGTTGGAGCACTTTGGCTAGATATTTATGATTTTATCGACATTCAAAATTAATGCGTCTAATCATGATAAATCCCTATCTTGGACCCTATTGACATTCGCTATACGGCTGACTATCCTGTAAATAAAATGACAAAAAGTGTATGTTTTTTTCCGCTTATGTAGAATAGGGAAACTTAAACACCTTTTTAAAACTGTCAATAACCGCGGGGCACAGATAGCATTAAAATAAAATAAAGACTATACAGTTTATTTTATTTTAATGCTAGCTGCGCCCCGCGGTGTTAACCGCGATTAAAAAGTTAAGTTTAAAAAAACACGGTTCCTGTATGCTATCCCATAGGAACCGTGCATTTTTCCGGGATAAAAATTTGCCTGTGTCATTTTCTCACCCCGAAACTACCACTACCTATGCAAAAAATCATGTCGATTCTTTGCTCTATGAAAAATTAAAACAAATCCATCCCACGGGAAAAATACATTTTACCGGGATAATAAGTAGCCTATGTGCTATTCCAGATACAAAATGTCTAAATACGGTAGACTATAAACTAAACAGTTGGCTTACAAATAATCTCGCACTTGTCGTCTGGCGATATTATTATTTGTGTCCTAGGCATAAGCACAGTTTTACGATCCGCACATATCCCAAAGCTTGGTAATTAGCAGAAGTGCTTACTAGCTAGAGTACACAGTTAAGCAAAAACCTTCTCGTATCGTGCCCTTGCGACTGAAAAGTACACTGTGTTGCCGGTCGCGACAAGACCTCGGCCTTGGCTCATAAAATGTCTGCTAACAACGTGCATACTGCGGGAAATTTATATTTTGTCACGCGTCTGTACATGTTACAGCTCTCAGTTTCCCGCGATGACGCTGCCGAGATATATATCGTACGTGAGTGTCTGTAGAACATGAGTCTTGTTGGAGATAGATCATTTTGAATATATTAACGTGTTTGTTGTGATTATTTGAATTGGGTGCTTGACTATACTTAGGTACACCTACTTCTAAAACTATGAGCTGAATGAGTTGATTTATTAATTTATAAAATGCATTTGTTCCTACACTCATACGCGTTGGGAGTTCTTCTCTCTGTCTGTTTGTTTTCTGCTCTTATTGCAATTAACACAAGAGCATTGTTAAACAAATGAGGGAGGAGGAACCCACCACTGACCCTCGGCTTGTCAACATTTCCAATTATAAACCAAACAAGTTTGATCGATAATTAAAGAAGCCTGCAACACCGAACTCCTCTAAGATGTTAGTCGACAAACTATCTATCACGAGTGATGGGACCCCAAATAAAATGCAATTCTCCCCGAAACCAAGCGAATCTAAAAAAGTATTCGACACGTGTTTCGCCTCGAAACGAGGCATCCTTAGGACGGCTGGGCTACGAATGAGCCGTTCCAACAATTATAGAAGAGAATTGTGCTTATTGGAAAAATGTGGTGAGGTTATACTCATTATAAGGGGCACAATCCCCCTCAATATGAGAGGGGATCGACCAAGTGCAAGTTGACGATCACACGACTTTCAAAAGACGTGCAATAAAAATAAAGACTTTATGTAATTAGATGTGTTATAACACATGCACTCTGAGTGCATCGTATTTTTAAAATGACGCAATAAACGTCAGCTGGTAATTAAATGTATTTATCAACGTTTACGAGTCGCGTTCGATGTTTATTGCAGAGGCCATTAGCGGTCGCGGTTGGACACAAATCATACGGCTGCATCGATATGTTATGAACTACGTACTACAGGCTCATTGCTGTGTTCCACTCAACTGTGGTTCCGGACCACAACATATTCAGAATCACATTGACATTTGCGAAATCCCGCACACCGCTAGCGGAACATGGTCGTTGTTCTGATTTGCTATTCTACAGTAACATATATTTGGAAGTATGGCTATTTCATAGAAATGAATCCGTATTTTTGCCGAAAAATTCAGAATTATAGTTATAAAAAGCTATAATCTTTTAGGATGGCCTTAATTGAAAGCTTATTTTTCATACAGTCAAACACCTTATTATGTGAAGTCAGAATTTCGATGTGTCAATCAAATCAAAATCAAATTTGTTCCACCTAGAAGAACCGGCAAGGAACTTAGTGGTTACTGTTTTTAAAAGGAGTGTTTTAGGTATAGCAGTGATAGCCAAGTTGAATAGGAGTAATAGCCAAGTTGGTAGAACGCTTGCCTTGATAACTAGGATCGCAGGTTCAAACCCCGGCTCGCACCTCTAGATTTCATGTGCGAATGTCATTTTCAACCACGATTATCATTTGCTTAACGGTGAAGGAAAACATCGTGAGGAAACCTGCATGTCTGAGAAAGCCCCTCGAAAGATGTGTGAAGTCCGCTAACCCGCATTGAGCGAGCGTGGTGGACTATGGCGTAATCCCTGCTCGCATTGAGGGGAGGCCCGTGCCCAGCAGTGGGACATTACAAAGGGCTGGTATTATATTATAGGTATAAGCAACGCCATTTGAGCAGGCAGCACCGTAGCCACGGTACTAAGTAATAAATAAATACTTAAGCAGTCTTAAAAAAACAAATGTTGTTACGAACAAAATGTCAATAGTTATTTTTGCGAACAGTTTTTTTTAATTGACATATCAACATTCTGACAAAATGATCACAAATGCGCTAAAGAAGCCCAGAGAAAATACAGGTTCAAAGTTTAGTATACCCTTTCTGAATCACCTGTATATTTCGTCTGAACGGGCGGGAGTGTTTTTTAAAGCGCGAACAATTTGTAAATCGTCGTAAATATTTTATGGTTATCGAGAAGCCTTTACGTTTTATTGAAAATCGACAACCATAAACCATATACTTATGTATATTTATATTTATACGTTTTGTAAGCTCATATTAATTTGCCTTGTTCTCATTTCAGTAAAAAAAACATGTTGTCGTCCAATTTCCATGGTAATCATAGAACCAAATAACAGAGTCATAGACAAAAAAAAAGAATCCGCTTGGCCTTCTAATATTTTTCACACGCCCAATAAAATCCAATACAATTTATTACTTGCACCCCGTTTCTCGTAAATTAAAAAATAAATAATATGTTTATTATTGTCTTGTTGGCAACACTGTTCAGCTATTACGCTCTGGGGACTGATTGGACATCGTAAAGAATTTACGAGTTGAGCTCCGTTCAGAACATGGCAGTATCCGTGTGGTTTGCAAAGACCACATACTTCCGCTGTCTGGAATACGTAACTAGAACCAGGCGCCGTTTGAATAGAGCTTGTGGAGAGGGGAAATATCTATTAGGGTATGTAACCTTAAACCCGACTTGGAAAGGTTATTCGAGAAGCGAGTAGTTGTGGCTTCCTTAAGAACCAAACATAGAAAGGTTCAACGCGTTCCATATGGTTTTTAAAATGTATGGGCTGTAGACCCCTGCTTCTTGCGGAGGTGCTTTAGCGGAAAAGGGAAGATCTTCCAGCCAGGCGGGTGGTATGCCTGGCGGGGCGTCCGCTATGCTCCTATATCAGGATCTTGTAAATATGTTACGTGCTCCAAAAACTCTCATAGCGCGTTTCAGGATTGTATGAAGAATTGTCAATTGTTCTGAAAGTCTTCTGCAGCTCCATCTGTGTAACTTGTGGCGAGGTTGACGAGATCGCTGTAGTGCTATGACCCACATCTGTTACAAAGAAAGCGGAAAGCAGACGGCTAAAAGCTCTCTTGTGAGCTGGGTTTATTATTCGGTTCCACCATTTGGTATTTACTTGACAGAAACAAAAAAAAAACTATAAATAAGTGACACTACATATGTATTTCAGTATGAGTTTCTTTTGGTGGTAACTATATATTTTTTGTAAAATATATAGTAACCACCTTCAAATAGACATGTTATTTTTTTTGTTAATTATTGTTACACCTTAAACAGCGAATTGTCTGTCTCACTTCACATAATATGTTTATATATTCCTTTTTTATGTATACGGCACACACACCGTCTGCCAAAATTATGTTAATATTATGATATTCTTCTTCTAGTTTTATTTTGTCACCGCAAATGTTACCTACTATTTCAGATGCTAAGTATTATTTTTTTTTTTTTTTTTTTTCATTTTAGGCAAGTATTTGATCTCAATCTCACATGATGGTAAGTGATGATGAGATCTACGATGGAGCATACTTGCCTAGGTAGGAAGGCGGCAGTAGATTGAGACGCTACATTCATTAGGCACATGCAGCGCAACTGATCTGACCCGCCATCCATGAATGGCAACACCGAACATCATGCCGGAACACGGCTAGGCCGCTTGGCGACATGGCTTTGTTCAGTGGGTGGTGACTAACCACGGCCGAAGCCTACCACCAGTAGACTTGTCACCTAGTTGGCACCACCCAGGGTCACGTGTAGGGTATCTCGAGGGTATTTAATTCTCCTACGGACGAAGGTGACTCGACCCCAAAAATAAAATGTAGCCAAATGTTACGTTTTATTTTGTGTCATATAATGTGTTCATTTTATTCAGGTAATAATAGCCATCTCTCCATAGCGTATAATATTTTAACACATTAGCTATTCTTACTGGATGGCTTCCAAATGTTCACAATTAGACGTTATTAGTTTTAGTCATAGATACATTTGTCTGACACTTAACCTTTACTTAATGAATATAATAGACGCGAGGGCGTGTCTATGAATTTAAATTATTATGTGTCATCATTATTAACGGTACAGAGTAATTAAAACTATATTTTGCTTTGTTTTCGTTTTATTCTACCGGCCAAGTGTTTTTTTAAACTCTGTTGTTGATTAATAAATCTACGAAAACGATGGAAGCCATAATGTTTAATAAAATAATAATAAGATTGACTTTGTCATGAATATTCCTACACTGAATATCAAAACACATATAACTTGCAGCTTATATAGAGTCAGCCTGTCTGTCTGTTCTCGTATCACTGGAAAACAGCTAGACAAATTTTGATGAATCTTGACATAGCTTTTCATATAATCCGGCTTAACATATTTAGAATAAATATTATCAATTTAAAAATAAACATATTATTCTAAGCTCACACGCACTGTTGATCTGAGATTCTAAATATAATTTTCACTTGCCAAATATGCCATTTCGCGTCCCCAAAAGATCCGTACAGAATACAGCAGGAGGTTTGACGGGAAATCTATTCGCAGCCCTTATGCCCAGGCACAGAGAGTTGGAAATCCAACCAGCATTCTCACCGAATACCTGTTCCAACGTGCCTTATGAATTATTAATATCAGGAAAAGCACGCAAATAATAATGTGTACATGGACACCCTTCTACTGTGAGGAAAATACCGCAGATATGTCTCCATTTCTTTACGATGCATGGAGTAGCAACCGCGGTAGAATTATGTCATTTTTGTGCGAAACGAAATCTGTCATGTCTCCCTGTTGGTGTCTACTGAGTTGTGTGTCGTGAAGATATTTTTGTACATATATACAGATCTGTAATAAGAGATCGTCTTCCTGTATAATAAGAGACGGTTTCTACAGAGTAGTGAGTAAATTTAAGAGCATATAGAAAGCTGTTACGTCTTCCTTCATTATATAGGGTTGGTTTTTACTGAGTAGTGTGTCATGACGATATGTTTTTTGTTATTTTTTTTATTTGGCATCACCATAGGTATTTTGCCAGTGTCAAGTAATATAAATTATTTCTGTTTTTGAATATATGCACAAGCCGAAAGGCTAGGCCCAAGTAAAATACCCCCCCATCCCTCAATCAGTAAAGTGATGGATACTTTACCGAAAGATTTTTCATAGATATTTTGTGAGAAACTAAAAAGCCATGTTTCGTCACTCTGTTTCAATTACCTACACTTGTGCACTTTACCGAACCCATAATGGTTAATATTTCACTTATATCACTCACTATAACTCGCAGGAACACTAGTTTTAGAAATTAAAACATAACTGACGCCATGACTTTTCAGTTTCCCGCCAAAAAACCCCGACGATATGTTTATCGTTGATCGGCTATCGTCACTAACCACAGACACACTATTTAGTGTTCCGACTAGGTCGTAGCGATAATCGTATCACACTCAATATCGTGACGACACTTTTATCGTTGCACATCTATTACGACTCATCGGATTTCGACTCTCTGGTTTAAGAAACTGACTTTAATGTAGGGCATATAAGTTTTAATATACTTTGCATCTCCAACCGAAATAGGCACCTGCTACTCTATATTAGGGTATAGAACCGTTTACCCCTTAAACGCATTTACCCCAATTGCTATTAAGTACATAAACCAGGAAAAGTTTTTTTTTTTTTGACCCTTTGGTTTTGCCAAAGGGTTGTGTTTATTGGTTAAAATTATACATTTTGGGTTACTCTCTACACTCCCTGCTAGTGGATACAGAGAGAAAAACCAGGAAAAGTTACAATTTACCCAAAATACCTCAAAAGGTAACAGATTTCTTATAGCTCAAGTTTTCTCGACATTGGCTCGCCTTACAAAGGCCGTGAATTACGCGCCCAATTGCCGTAATCGCCCCCCCCCCCCCACACACCTCATCAGTCACCAGCCGCTCTACTTATTTTATTTTCTTCATAAATTACTTCACACCTGACGCAGTACAGTGTAACTTGTACAGACCAGATTAACGAAATGCTGAGAAATTCAGCCAATAGAAACGTTTCAAGGTCACGTAATGTTCCCATTACTATATAATTACGCGATGCTATTGGACGATTGTTTATACCACAGATCACGAGAGATATGCCGTGCGGTTCAAAATGTATGGGAACTCGCTGTCTCCGTTTTGTTCCCAACCACTCGCTAAAACCAACCAATACGAAGTCTCCTCGGTGCGTGCTGCGTCGTCGCCGTATACAGCGGCCGTACCACGCGACGCACCAGTTTATTCAAAGTATCGTTAGACGATCTATACATTGCCTCGTACATTCACTCAGTAGCGAACATAGGTGGTACTTAAAGTGCCATGTATTTTGTACAAAAATAAAAAAGTCGTTGTGCTACATGAAACCTAAAATAACATAATAAAGGCATTAAATATTTGTTGATTTGTTGTTTTTAATGATTTTAAAGACGAATAAATAAAATACTTAATACTGGCTGGTGAAATGAGATTCCATCTTTCGCGTAGTTCACTTTGCTGCTAGTATTTTTGCACACAACCACGGAATAACACGGCATTTAAAAAAAAAGTTAGAGCTCCGATACCGACGTGCAGTTGCAGTCGACTGACGGCGAAAACTCTATGTTAGCGTAATTTTGGCTAAATGTGAGCGCAAGCCCACCGCTTTCATAACATATCTCCTCTCATATATCTGTGGTTTATACACTGTTAGCTTCGCTCACCTATATACAGAGAGGATGAAGGTCATTGATCTCACCGGTGAACTCGAAGAGGTACCTCTTTCACCAGCATCTTCGCAACCAAGCGTACTTTGATCCCTCTGCCCAAGCCGACCCCCTTTGGCGCTTTTGAACTAATTGCCCCTTTTACCGCTCCGGCTTTATTTTTTTATTTCAACTGTATCTCTACTATTTCATAATCTATGTTTTTACTCAAAAGATAAGATACATTGATATGTATCTTATGCTGCTTGACCCCTGATGGTCAGGGTCAAGGTCAAGACGATTGTATGGTACCCATAATATAAGCGTTGCTTAGTGTGGGAACGTATAGTTGGTGTGTTCTGAACAATAATACTAGGTACGATTATGTACTGATAAACACTATCCACAAGTTATTTGGTGGAATTTGTTGGGACCATCTGTCAAATCAGCTGTGAATAGATAAACCCACTTACATTTTCAAACATGCTCTAAGATTGTCGATAAGAAATACTGAACTATGGACTAGAAATATCAAGTAAGCACTATAGCTGGACCAATATACACTAAGTATATTATAAGTATACTCCTACCCAGGATGGCTGATGGCCACAGGACAAAGTGCTTTGAACAATGCAGAAGGGCTGATAGAGCGGCACAAATTAATGAGACACACCTAAATTAGGGTTGATCCTGTGGCAATAAGCATTACGATTAGTCAATAGATGTTAGTTTAGTATTGCTTGGTTTTTTTATAGAGGTATTTAGTTAAAATTACTTTTTATACATTGTTTCTGGATGGTAAAAAGTTTTTGGTACCCTTTTTTAAGGGTACCTAAAACTTTAAAAAGGTACCTTAAAAAAGGGTACCAAAAACTTTTTACCATCCAGATACATTTTTCCATCCATCATGATATATTTTTTTAAATTGTACCACAAAATACCATTTTTTTTAATGCAACATTATTATCTTTTCGAATCTGCGACAGTAAAATCACCCCTTCCATTCTTTATTCAAACTAAAAAAAAAACCTTCACTTATCCGAAATTCAATTGTCTGTCGTTCAAACTGATTCCTACGTGCGTGGGCTTGCGTGGGTGACAGCCCTGCGGACTCAACGAACCCTTCGGCCACTGAAAGGGCATGCCGATGCCCCGCACTCTGCATTTTTAACGACCAACGTGATAGAGTTATTTGAGGGCCCCAAGTAATGACTCGCCACGGTACGCTGATCTCCAATGGACTTTTTCGATAAACATTATCTTTAGCCTTTTGATATATTTTATAATTTAGATTAGAGTGGTTTTTCCATTGAACAGGTAAAGGATAAAATTGAAATGTGTTTTGAAAAGATCAAGAATTTATTGTCGTCGGAATTTTTTCGCAATTTCCATGTATAATACGCCGTTAAGAGGTGTATTAGTGGTTTTTTGGCCTCAAAACAATAAAATCAACTTAAAATTAACTATAAATATTGTTTTGGAAACCTAACTATGGTGACATTTTTTATAACCACAATCTATTGACAGCTACGAATAAATATACAAACTCTTGTTTCCAGTACTAAAATATGTTTAAGTACGTAAAGCTTTTTCTATTCTATTCTAACAGCGGAAAGGCGTCCACTGCTGGACATAGGCCTCCCCCAATGATTTCCACACACCCCGGTCCTCCGCCACTCCCCCCACTGATAAATATGTTTACCTGCGAGTAACTCCGACTCAGTTAGGTAGATCACAAAATATAACCTAAACCTAAGTGTATACTCACGTAAGTATAATCATTTGCTCAAAGGATAACTTAGGGACCGAACCCTTTCTTATATTCTTATCGTTGTTAAAAAACTTTTTGATTACTGCCTAAACTCAGTCGTGTGCACATTCAGGCTCAATGCATATTTTGAAGAGATCATAAATAGATGAGAATGTATGCTTTGTTAATTGGTGTGAATATTCTGTGGCGAGTTGGTGATTCGTCAGACTTTAAGAATATGAGTGCTTATATATTAGAATATAAGTGTTGATTTCTTATATTTACGCGAATACTACACATTGAAATAAAACATTTTTTTTCGGATGTACTTATACTCCCATTTCGGAAAATGGAAATGACCGCAGACATACTTATTTATCCATTCCATACTTATATACCACATACCATATTATATAGTTATATACCATATTGATTTCTTATATTGATGCGAATACTACACATTGAAATAAATGTCCTCCCGTGACCATGGTAACTGTAAAGCAGCCGAAACGTCGGGAACGTAGAAACAAAAAAAAACGAGATAAAATCCTTAAAAATTCAACTTCAATTTCAATGTTATATACCATACTTATATAATCATAGTTTCCATTGAATAATAAAGTATTATCCTCCTATCTCTCCACCGTACGTCTTTTTCCACCCTCTATAAAGGTTACAATTTTTATCGGAATACACAGAAGTCACTAAAGCACACGCCAGCAATCACTTGCAAGCTTATTCAGTTAAGTCACAGAAACTAAGTGACATTTTATTAAGCTGATAATCTAAGACCACATGATCAACCCCCTCCCACCCCCCGCCAACCCCACATAAGTAGGTACTAACTTTATTACTTCAGGGAGTTTATCAAGTGTGTCCAAAACCTTTGGGACGTTTTTCTCAAGACTCTCGCTAACTGAACGATGAAAGCGATGTCAGTAAACTGAATTAGGATTTTTATTAGTAAATAGAGTCTTCAGTATTCTGTAGAAAGCAATTTCGTGACTCGAGTACGTATGATGGGACATATTTTTTTTCCTCTTGCGTGTGTTCAACGAAGTTTATAATATAAAATGCAGGAGCGTGGGTCTTAAAATAAATAGTAGGTATTTCATTTTGAAATATTAAGTGACAACATTATAGTCTGATAGAGGTATTTGCTGTGTATGAATGGATTAATATTTTGTATGGGATTGAAATGTATTTTAAACCATACACAAAATTTTCAATGTGATAATGGTGTTTGTTCTTCTTCTTCTTTTTTAAGGTTGGCAATCGTCTGCAAAATACAACCTTTTTTGCCAGTGTATTTAATGATAATTGTTATAAATGAATTAGTATCCTCGATGCTAGTGATGATGTCAATGATGACGATGATGAAATGTATCCCCTACACCTATCAATAAAGGTATGGACACTTTACTGCAAATCTGCAAAAAAAAAACTTGTTTTTTTTTTCATTTTTATTTCCTTAATTTGCACACGTTTTTGAACACACAATGGTTAATATCGTACTAATATTGCACATTGTTTATCAAGTAAACACCTTGTTTTGGAAAATTCAACAAAATTGTCAACTTCTACTTTCATCGTGCGAACTGCCAAGGAATGGAACACGCTACCGGGCGTCTTTGTTCCCCGTCGACTATAATCTGGGTGTTTTCAAGTCGAGAGTGAACAGGTACCTTCTAGGCAAGTATGCTACATCGTAGATCTCATCGTCACTTACCATCAGGTGAGATCGAGATCAAATACTTGCCTATATCGTAATAAAAAAAAAAAATCTTTAATTTCTTTTGGGAGTTACAACAAGTTTTATTCATGACCAGAGTACTAACATAAAATAAAACTATTGGAAGTAATATCTAGACATATTAGGGTAAGAACACAAACTGTGCTCAATATTATAAGAGAGGGCGCAATAAAGGAATTCTTTCGTTCAGTGTTTGCCCCAACATTTGCCAAATATTTGTCGAGAGCGTCACAATTGCAAATAATGCGCGATCCAACATTCTACAGAGAGTGGGTGTTTTATCTGACAGTGAACTCGGGAAATAAGATGAAAATATTTTTTTACGCAGAGGACTTGCTAAAAGCGGGTGAAAGTTACGAAGGCGTTTTGTGACTCGGGCCTTAGTTAAGGTGCTACATCGAAAAAATGAATCCTAGTTTAGGGGCGTGGTTTTCGGCCGCGCTCGCACACAGCGCTATCTATCGCTCCCGCTCGCTATAGTCCCGTCGCGTCGGCGCGTCGCCGCGTCGGTCGGAACTCGTCGCGGCACCAATCTGAATGGAGTAGACTCATTTAGTTATAATAATAATAATTCCAGCCCTTTTTTATGTCCCACTGCTGGGCACGGGCCTCCCCTCAATGCGAGGGGGGATTAGGCCATAGTCCACCACGTTGGCCCAGTGCGGGTTGGCAGACTTCACACATCCTTCGAGGGGTTCTCTCAGACATGCAGGTTTCCTCACGATGGTTTCCTTCACCGTTTTAGCAAGTGATAATCTTGGTTGAAAATAAGATTCGCACGTGAAAAATCCCAGAGGTGTGAGCCGGGGTTTGAACCTGCAATCCTCGTTATCGAGGCAAGCGTTCTACCAACTTGGCTATCACTGCTTCTTCATTTAGTTAATTTTATTTTAATAATATTAATTTTATTGTTTCTTACAATTAGTTTCTTCTGTTTTTATTATTTATCTCATTATATAAGATAGATTAATTTTATAAATATCCTTTTTTATTATGAGTAAGTTACTAATATTGTTACGTAAAGAATGTATGTTATGTATATACTTTTTAATGTTACTGTACTGTTCTCTTAGTCACTTACTTTCAACGTGCTGTAATCCCAGGTTGACGATATACTACCAAGAAATCGGGTGACGTCCTCATAGTATTAATAATTATTATTTTGTTGCCACACGTATACCGAACTAGTAGCTATTGTCGCTAAGGTTGTTTATTGTGTAAATGGTTCAATAATTTCTAATGGGACTGGCACTCCAGTGGATTATTTTACATTATGAATATTTAATTAGATAATGTTCTTGGGAGCACACTTAAGCTTGCGGTCTTACATTGAATGGGTGGGGTAAACGACGCAATCTCTACATGAAGGAGGTACACCAACTTAGAGAACGGGACTCGTTGCCATGGTATAATATTGCTACGCCATAGGTAGCAATATTATACCATGGCATGGCATATTAGGCATTGGGGTCGAGTCACCTTCGTCCGTAGGAGAATTAAGTACCCTCGAGATACCCTACATGTGACCCTGGGTGGTGCCAACCAGGTGACAACTCTACTGGTGGGAGGCTTCGGCCGTGGCTAGTCACCACCCACTGAACAAAGCCATGTCGCCAAGCGGCCTAGCCGTGTTCCGGCATGATGTTCGGTGTTGCCATTCATGGATGGCGGGTCAGATCAGCCGTGCTGCATGTGCCTAGTGAATGTAGCGTCTCGATCTACTGCCGCCTTCCTACCTAGGCAAGTATGCTCCATCGTAGATCTCATCGTCACTTACCATCAGGTGAGATCGAGATCAAATACTTGCCTATAAAGTAATAAAAAAAAAAAAAAAAAAAAAAAAAGTATTCACCTCCGACGATGGCCCAAAACTACGTCAAAATCAGTCAAAGTCAAAGTCAAATCATTTATTTCGTAAAGGCCTATGGGGGCACTTACACATTGTCATTTTTAGTTTTTTTTCTTAACATTGAGTAAGTTCCGGATCGGACTGCAACCTTAACTAAGAAGATCAATCTCAAGACAGAAGAAGAAGAAGCTTGCCTCTTGCTAAAATATTGTAATTTTGTTTCAGACATATCCAACAGCCAGCTTCTGTGTCGTGGTGTTACGCAAAAAGTGTGCGGTCTCCGTGCGCACGCGCCGCGCATTTCGTTCACGACCAAGGATGAGCCGGACCCGCACGAGGTTCGGCGGAAATCCGCGAGCAGCCGCCTCGGCAGCTCTCCACGGACCAGTATCGCGAGCGAGGATAGAGTTGATGGCATCGCTCTTAGGTAAGTGGATATAAGGTTTGTTTTATAAAGATGCAGTGTAGTGAGCATTTAAAATATTTTTTGATATTTTATTGTGAAATTATTCTGTGATTTTTGACTCATTAGAAGGTTTATTATGTGTGTTCTCAGAACACTTTCTCGGTAGGTATATCTATACATCTATACACACACACAAATAAATAAAATTGAAGTGTCTGTTTGTAATATTAAAATAACCGCTTTTTATTCAGTGCATTCGGATATATACACGGTATATATACCAAAACAACATTTTTTTAAATTTTTGTCTGTCTGTCTGTCTGTTTGTTCCGGCTAATCTCTGAAATGTCTGGACCGATTTTGACGTGACATTCACTGGCAGATAGCTGATGTAACAAGGAGTAACATAGGCTTTTATTTTAGAAACCCCCCTCCCAACCCCCGCCAAGGACTTAATATCACAAAGGCTGCCGGTTGTGCCTTTGTTAAATACCACGCGGACGAAGTCGCGGGTAACAGCTAGTTGATTAATAAGGCATAGTATACCCTTTCTGAATCATTCTTTATAGACAATATTGTCAAAAGATAATAATGATGTATCTACTTACTGGAATCCCTGATTCAGGCGCAACTAATACATTTTTACGACAAAATATCAATGCGAGGCGAACCATCAATCATTTGGCGTGTGTTTATACACTGTGTGTGTACAAGCTACAGGCACTGATGGATCGTGAATTACATTTGAACATCTACATTTTAACCACGATGCAAAGCATAGAGCGGTGTACTAAGTTTAGACGTCTTCGTTTTTCAAAAGTGTATTTTTTTTTCAAACAAGTAGTATACTCCTGCCATTATATTCTATTCGATCATAATGTGTTCCAATATTGTCTTTTATTGTCTATTAAAACGCTATTAACATTTTATTGATTCGAATCTGATGTATAAATTATTCATACCCATCGATTTACTTTTGTTTTTATTTACTCACCAGAACTTCGTCTAACACTCAATATTCAGCTCTTATCCCATATTAATAGAAACGCAAGTTGCCTAACATAACCTGTTAAAAGCACAACGTCGCGTCGGTACCTAAGTCATGTTTCCATTTTATGATTACCTAGCAAGCAACAGAATTGCGCAACTTTGTGTATCTCCCTATATGCTACCTAACTTGGGTTTAGCAGTATTTCAGTTAAACATTTGTTTGCTTTTGTTGTAATTGTTAAACAAACAATGTTTTGTTTTCATCACCCCAAAATTTCACAGCCATCAAAAACAAGGTGGATTATTTTCCATAAACATCGAGTACTTTTTCTTTTGTCCAATGATGCATACAGACGTGATCAAAATGAGAAACGAAATGCCGCTGCGTAGGGAATTATTTAAAAAAGCGCTTTTCCTTGTATCTTTTTATTTATTTCGAGGAATAAATATCTGCGTGTAGGTATTTTTTCCGTATCCAATTGCCTTCATTATAAAGCCGAAAGCCGGCTGAAGACTGCTGAAATGAGACAATACAACGGACACTTTGACGTTCTGATTACTAACACCTACCATTTTTTTTAAATACGTCTTTCTGTCTACAGAGTAGCTAGGCTCTTCCAATATGAGAACTATTACAAATTATCATATTGAAATAAATTTGATCTTACGGATTTTATCGCGTTTATTAAACGTTTTTTACGCTCCCGACGTTTCGGCTGCTTTACAACAACCATGGTCACGGGAGGACCGTAAAATGCGTAAGATTAGTTTTATTTCAATATACAGTATTCCCGTAAATATAAGAAATCAATAAATTGTCATATGTTTATGACGTCCTATTTATATGAGAATATAATTTAAACAAATTATTCGATATATGATAATAGTTCCCAATGATTTCATACATTTTGTCACAGAGATAAAGAGATCTATGATAATTTATGTTTCATATTTTAATAAGTAGCTTGTAACCTACAAATCTGAAATAGGTACCTAAATATACTTCAATTGGTACATACAGCTGTTTACTCTCCAGACTTACCTGATTAAGTTTGTTATAGAGACCAAAAATCGCGAGCTCGGATAGAATATGATACTTATCCATTGATTGGGTCATTAGCCATTACTTACCATTAAGGTTCTTGTCAATATATTCCTCGAAACCTGATCGTCAACAAGTGAGTCCGGTATAAATAATTCAAGACATCACGGTCCTTAACGTGTGGTCAAAGTTATGAAAGATCAGCGATTGGTATATAGAAATTAAATACATTTTTCTTCTTAAGGGGGAAGCTCAGGGTCAGGGCGCGAAATTCAAAATGTCATTAAATATCGCAAAAAACTAAATTACATCGTAAAGATGTTCAAATTTTTCGTAAAAAAATAAAAACCATTGACATTTTGAATATCGCGCCCTGACCCTAAACTTCCACCTTAATCGGATACTCTTGTTAGAGTGGTCGTGGCCATGCGTTGCTCTCTCCTTCCCTATCGCTCCCTCTCTTTCTAACTATCACTACTTATTAGACTATGGAGCATTTTATACCAGTTTCTATATGTTTAATCCTACTAGCAAAAGACCGCGTGATCTTCTACTCGGTCTTTGAAAACCAGATATTTTATTGACTTTTTCGAGTGATGCGTCTGAAAAAGGTGATGATTCCTTATTGAAAAATGATGAATGACGAGAGCCCAATGATCAAGTCTTAGTTCTATCAGTATGGAGACGTTGGTGCGCCACGCTTAAACTAAACATACCAAAAGGGTGCTAGTGAATGCAAAAGTGAGAGTGATTTAATAATTATGATTTATTCAGATGCTGGACAAGCGAGATGCCAGTCGTTGAACCTGTATTATTGTCGCTGTCGCTTATGACTTGAGGACATGGTTGTAAATGGGGCAATAGAGCAAATGGGGAAATAGAGCAGTCATATTGATTCCCTTCAGATGATGCCGTGGTCTAAATTACCTACGCAATAAACATCGATAAAGTATCATATTCTATGTATAAAAATTAGGATAAGGTACCGTTGCCAAAACTAGTATACTTCTAAAGATATATATAAAATGGCCAACTTTGTAGTAAGTTTCTATAAACTTGTAATGAATTTAACTGAAAAAAAAAATCGTAAAATATTTCTCTTTTTCGAATTTAGCAATGTGTACGCGCATTACAGGAAAATTACTGTACTCATTTCAATAATACCTAGCTTGGTTACTGATAAGCTGGGTCATTACAAGACTTCATCCCCGGAATTTATTTGCTAAAATTATCAAATGTGAAATTTGCCCAAAATAACTTGTCAATCAATGTGTTTTCACTGAACACAAAATTTGTTGTACCTAGACGAAACTAAACAAATGGGGGAAGACGAACACACCACTTATATTTGTTTAACAATGGATTTCCGCCAAGTATCACATAGTTCTATAAATTATATATGACATTACGTCATATCCATGATTCTAGATTATCGTGACTGATCTATATATATCTTCGTAGCATAAATCTCGTTTGCCCTAGCTATCCTTTTAATAGCGAAATACGTCACTGCTTGAATAACGTCTTCGACGAGTGTACCCGATTCCGGCTTGTGTACATTACCATTTTGAACAAACTCACTGTTTCATAAAGATCGCTTAATACATGAGGTAATCTGTCATTGTAGCTATGCAGTAACCAAATTATTAAAACCAGTTTAATTGCAAGCAGCTTCTCCATAATAGGTCCGATTCCCAAAAGAAAGTGAAAGTCCTTCGCTCAATGAAATGCAATTTTCTGGAGCAAATATCGGTGCACGAGGCCGAACACGTTAAAAAAGAACAATTAAATATTATCGGGCTATGCGTAAACAGTATAAATACGGCAATTAATTTTGATTCAGCATCAGTTTATCAACGTACTCCTTAGTAACTGGACATTCAATTTTAACTGTTGAAAGATGTTGCGAGTGTTCGTCGTGGTCGCTATTCTGGGGGTGTGCTATGGGGCGGAGCACGCCACCTCGTCACAGAGTATCGTGCATTACCATTCTGAGGTGAAGCACGAGCACCACGCCGCCTCCAAGCACGAGGAAAAGCACGAGCACCACGCCGCCCCCAAGCACGAGGAAAAGCACGAGCACCACGCCGCCCCCAAGCACGAGGAGAAGCACGAGCACCACGCTGCCCCCAAGCACGAGCAAAAGCATGAGCATAAGCAAGAGCTGCACGTCAAAGTGATCCCCGCAGTGGAGGTGCACGCAAAGCACGAGGCTATAAAAGCCGCGCCCATTAAAGTGGTAGCCGAGAAGAAGCACGAGAAAGCTCAGGAGTCGCACCACAAGCACGAGCCCGCCACCTCCTCCCAGCACATCCAGCGACACGACGAGCCCGCGCACCCGCCCAAGGACTGGGTGCAGTCGGGCCCCGGCAAGTACGAGTTCGAGTACCAGGTGAAGGACCCGCACACCGGCGACCACAAGTACCAGCACGAGACGCACGACGGGCACAGCGTGAAGGGCGTGTACAGCCTGCACGAGGCGGACGGCTCCGAGCGCATCGTGCACTACGCCGCCGACAAGCACGCCGGCTTCACCGCCGACGTCAAGCACGCCACGCACCACAAACACGAACAGAAGCACCACTAGGAACGACGTACGCGCACAACAGGGTGTACCAGTTCCCAGCTCCTCGCAGCTTTGTTGATATTTAATCGTTGTCTATGTTAATAAATGTGTGATATGAATAAATCAAGTTAAAATAAAATACTTTGGCAATTTTTCATCGCAACTTCGCAAAGTTGGCAAATTATAATCCTGAAATATGAGTGATCTAAATTGTAAATAGGTATATTAAATGTATGAATGATTAGCTTTGCTTGTGCCGCGGCTTGTGTTATCATCGATTGTGCTCCATGCTCGACCCCCAATGGCCCATCCCAATGCTATTACGTTCTTTCATTGGAGTGTAATTATCGGACCTAATTTATGCCATTAACTATCCAATTGTGATAACTCCATGGAAATTGTCAAGTACTTTTACCGTGCTACTCGAATACACACAATAATTCTTTAAACACTTATTTATGATTCAGTAAGTTTTGAGTAGTATTTACGAACTTTTTCATACCCTAAGGTTAAAATAAAATGACAATAATTAAGAGAAAATTAATGTAGTTTTTGTTGGAAAGCATTCAAACACCCATAAGTTTGCGATGCAGTTTCCTATTGGCGTATATGGAGCTTTGTTTTCTTATAAAAATATACGATAATACGAGTCAACAATGTTGTTTATTGTGAAAACTTTAACAAAGAATAAAATCGTTAACAGCACCAGTGATGGCGTTCCATTTCGCTACAAAGCGGCATGAATACCTAAACTTTTTTGCAATTTTGTACATAAGTACTCAATATATTTTAAAGCTACTTAAGCGTTACTTAAACTACACTATTATTTAAGCCTCTCCTTGAAACAAAGTTCAAAGTTCTTAGGTATAAGAACTCTATTGTAATTTCCTTGTCTCAGACTCAACTTCATTTCGGGGAAATCTCAAGTCTTGTCATATATCTTTGCCATTTTCTCAAGTGGTAAGGGGACGGATTTACTATACTAAAATTCTAAGAACTGACTGACTGTCTGACAAACATCGCTCCGCCTAAACCGGTGGAACTAAAAGAATGAAATTTTGCCCAGGAGTTCCTTATATTAGGTAGGAGCGCACTAAGGAGGCATTATTTGAAATTCGACCCTCTAAGCTTTTGTGATGAAATATTTTTTTTAAGTTACAATCGGGCACATGGCCAGTATTTAATAAATGCAATAAATATTTTCCTTCGTGATATAACAATAAACGATGATTTTTCCTCATTACATTCATGGGTTTTAAAAAACTAAATATGAAAAAAAAAACTTTTGAAAATAGTTGCCCGTTTGATTTGATTTTTTTTAGCGGGGTGAACAGTATTTTTTTTGCTATAATAATAGAATACCATCTAAAGAATATGAGACATTGTGAATGCACTTTTTAAATTAATTCCCTGATCGTGAGAGCAATTTTAAATGTCAAGTTGAATCAATCCAGCACTATCAGTGTAATCATGATTTAAAATATACTCTAGCTGTTAGGCTGCTACTGTAGATTAAAAACGGGATATAATAATGATAATATCGCCAGACCAACACACCAACTATACGGTCCTACACTAAGAGACGCTTGTATTATGGGTACCGCACAATAGACTGAGGGCTAACTCAGGATATAATACTTATAAATTTATGAAACATCCATGTCTCAAGTACAAACAAACATACTCTTCACACAAAGTTTGTCATGAACACGAACCCAAACCCAAGACCGTCAGCGCAGAAAGCAGGGTCAGTACCAACACCAGCAAGAATTGGTTACTTGTATGAAGAAGTTGCTTATGCTGATAAAGTTGCTTACATAAGAGCTGCATAGCCACTTGTTAAGGCCATCGCAGATGGCTATTCATAATGAAGTCAACTGCGGCAACAAATCTGAAAGTAGTGGCGGGGACAAAGAAGAAAATTCATCCTGGAAAATGAAGGCGAAATATCGGGAGGAAACTTGCACGTTTTTCAAAAGCCATGAAAGTTCACCAACAATGACTGACTCCTCGCTGTGTATATGGGGTATAATATCGGTAAGGTCACGCTCGGTATTACAGCGTGGTTGGCAAGCATGAATAAGCGAAGATATATTTTTTATTAATTGAATTTAAAAAAGTCTAAATGATCTGTATAAAAGATTTTATTCCATTCGGTACTTATAACTCAGTCTATATAACAAAATATTAAATATCAACAAAGCTGCGAGGAGCTGGGAACTGGTACACCCTGTTGTGCGCGTACGTCGTTCCTAGTGGTGCTTCTGTTCGTGTTTGTGGTGCGTGGCGTGCTTGACGTCGGCGGTGAAGCCGGCGTGCTTGTCGGCGGCGTAGTGCACGATGCGCTCGGAGCCGTCCGCCTCGTGCAGGCTGTACACGCCCTTCACGCTGTGCCCGTCGTGCGTCTCGTGCTGGTACTTGTGGTCGCCGGTGTGCGGGTCCTTCACCTGGTACTGGAACTCGTACTTGCCGGGGCCCGACTGCACCCAGTCCTTGGGCGGGTGCGCGGGCTCGTCGTGTCGCTGGATGTGCTGGGAGGAGGTGGCGGGCTCGTGCTTGTGGTGCGATTCCTGAGCTTTCTCGTGCTTCTTCTCGGCTACCACTTTAATGGGCGCGGCTTTGATAGCCTCGTGTTTTGCGTATACCTCAACTGCGGGGATCACTTTGACGTGCAGCTCTTGCTGCTTTTGCTCGTGCTTAGGGGCGGCGTGGTGCTCGTGCTTTTCCTCGTGCTTGGGGGCGACGTGATACTCATGCTTCACCTCCGAATGGTGGTGCACGATGCTCTGCGAAGAGGTGGCGTGCTCCGCACCGTAGCAAGCGCCCAGGATAGCAACCACGACAAACACTCGCAACATGTTTAGCTGTATCTTAAGCTGATTGTCAAGTAGCTTTGAAATACTTCGACGAACTGATACTGAAGTTAAGCTCACTGGTGTATTTATACTCGCGATATTTTTACTCAAGTGCAAGAATTTATGTGTGAAACTGGTTTGCCGTTTGCTCCAGAAATTGTAATTTCGTCGCACCAAGGACGGTGGCTTTCTTTGGGAGTCCAATATGTAAAAGCGTGTGTAATTATAACACAGATATACGCAGGCTCATTATTGAATGCGAGGAGGTTACCTGCGGTCCTAACTGGTTTTATATTCGGGGTCAACGAGCACAATGTCAGCGGTGTTACGCAATTTGCGGTATTCATATTGTTTCTCGATTATAATTACTTTTATTGTAATTTTTTTTAATGATATTCAATGCAGCCTGATTATTATTTTTTGTATGCTTACTTATGTTGATGGTTTTATGAAAATGTCCGTCAGTAATGGCGAAATTCATATCACTCCTGTCGATGCGTTAAAAAAGAATATATATGATTTTTTTTCATAATACTATTGTGATTGATTTCTGATTCTATTCTGTAGTTGTTAATAAGGTTAAAACTTATCATAATATGAGAATAAATAGTTAATCTTGTGTTTTGTTTTCCATTCGGTAGAATGACCCCTATAGAGTAGTAACATGTGTTTCAAAAAGATTTCAGATATCATTTTTGCCAAACAATTGCATCGAAGCTTTCGTTTTTTACTGTTAAGGAAAGATAAGAGGCTTACTGACTCAATACAAAGTGTTCAGACAACGTTTATGGTATATTGAAATGATATAATGTTACATGGCGTTAACATAGCATCATATCTTAACGGCCTGATAATATAAAAATAAGCTTTTAAGACACAGCAAACTACTGATATTAGCATCACATTTTTCAAGAATTTTAATGTCTAAAAATCTGGCTAAAACTATTAAATGTTCTGTGACTTTGATCCATAAAAGGAGGAGAAACAGTCTCAACGGTTTTATTTATATTAGCAGAATTAATTTCAACTCCCAAGGTATTTTCAAAAGTTTTTCGTGACGTAGTTCTACTTAGCATAATAACGAGTTGAAATCTCAAAATTGACTGGCAAATCCCTCAAACCATCTGTTTATTTGAACAACAAAATGATAAAATCTTAAAGCAAAGTTTTGTTATTCATTAATAAACTTCTGAAAAGTAATCAAATATTATGTCTATGAGCTGCGCTTCGTGATTTATGTTTGAGAAAATGTGATATATATTTTTTTTATTTTCGGATGCGTCCGTTTGGTTGATATTTAATAATATATTTATCAAGTACTCAATGTTTTTAACTTATTCCTTAAATGGTTTTCATTCTAAACGTGTAAGTTAAGATGAGAATCCGTTACGTGCCTTTCCTACTGCTATGGAAAATTGTATGATCAAATGTATTCCCATAAATTTGATCATATGTGTAGCCCACGGACACTCTAAGCTACTGATGCGCATGTAAGAAATAAACCTTAAAATCTCAGTGTATATTCAGCCTATTCTATAGAGCTCTAGTGGAGCGTAGTAGTCGTGTAGCGCGCTTTCAGACGTGACCTAGCCACAAATAGTCGCTCAGCTCTACAATACTAAACGGGTCGTCGATATAGTGCACGGAACGGGCTTGAAAGGACTCTCTGTAAGCGATAAGGATTGGTAGAGCTATGTATTGTGAAGTCCCACATCAGAAGGTTTGGAGTGTATAAGGTATAAAGATTATTAGGTAGTTAGATGATTTAATGTAGAGTTCATCGTTACGACATAATTGATATTAAACATAAATATCTAGCTATTTCTGACGACAGCTATGGCAATGTATCCTGTGTCAAACATTGATTAACTGCAAATGAGCTCTATGGAATAAACATACGCGTTGCCAAAATAAACAACAGATAATTAAAAATAAACATCTCGATAATTAACGAGTACTGCGGGATTCATAGCCACGTTTCAATCTGTTTTTTATCTCTACACGCGAATTCGTGGTGCAGAATAGTTTTAATTGAAAGGTTGTAGGTTGTATCAATTTACTCGAACATTGCTGGCTCACAATTAATCTCTCCAAATTAATTCGTGGTGCAGTAATAGGTTTTTAATGTTTATTTTATGTTTTTAAATTGAAAGAACACGCATACATAATTTGATATCTTTTGTTTTTCTATCTCTCAAGATCTATTTGTGTACAATAGTATATGTGACATAGCACGAGGAAGTAATATTTAAATGATACTTAATGTAATATAGAGATTATCATTATGTATGATACGATCACATAATATAATTATTATTATCCAAGATCTATGTCATAGTATTAGGATAATGTAAAGCGGTATTAATTTGATATTTGTGTTATATGATTAGATCTACAGCCGCATCGTTCATTAAAAATTGAAGTATAGCGGTAAAGGGAAGATCTTCCAGCCAGGCGGTTGGTATGCCTGGCGGGGCGGCCGCTATGCCCCGACGGTTAATGTCGGGATCTTGTATATATGCTACTTGCTCCGAGAACTCTAATAGCGCGATTCAGGATTGTGACGTCATTGTCTATTGTTCTGAATGCGTGTCTGCAGTGCCATTTGCGTAGCTTGTGGTGTGGTTAATGTGGTCGCTACAGAAGAACCTAACGTGTTTTTGTTGTAAATATGGCCGAAGGCATGATCAAGTTAGCTATCATTATAAAGTTCTAAGTTGAACTAGTTCAGGCCAACAGCGGTATTATAACTGCCCTAAATCGATCGTAGACATTACCCTTTATCGCCGTTTTAATCATGGTCTCTTTGTATAGTGTCGGCTCGAACAAAAAGTACATTTTTTGTGTCTTGAATATCCAAGTACGGTTGAAAAGGGTCGCTCCAAGCGGCCGCGACTGGTACGAAGATAATATTCTTGTAATTCGCATTATTTCTTTAAACATCTTTTTATTAGTCTTTAGCGGGAAATGGAATGTCTTCCAGCCGGGTGGTATGCCTGGCGGGGCGGCCGCTATGCCGCAACGGTTTTTGTCGGGATCTTGTATATACTCGTATGTTACGTGCTCTGAAAACTCTTATAGCGCGTTGCAGGATTGTATGGAGAGTTGTCAGTTGTTCTGAATGTCGTCTGCAGCGCCATCTATGTAGCTTGTGGTGTAGTTGAAGAGGTCGCGACACGTCTATATCATCCCACTGTCGGGCAAATGCCTCCGCCTCTATACTTCTCTATCATGGTTCATCTCTGGACAGTCCCTTTGGATTGTATCTGGTACGAAAATAATAAAGCGATCGATTCTTACATATGGGTACCTACCCTACACAAGTAGAAATATGGGTAACCTACCCTAAAGGCATCGAAACTTTCTTTCATTAACTGTGTTCAGAAAATGTCTATCTAAAGTAGATCCGATGGAGTTGTTGCTTAACTTGTTAATACGGAATTACTTTCGGAAGTTTTCGGAAATCTCGACGGAGCGGAGATTTGCGAAAAGTAGCCGGTGACTTGAAAGTCGTCTATCATCGTATCGTCATCGTTCATGTACTGTTACTGTCTTTCTTTTATTATTGTGGTGTGAGCAGGATGCATGCTTAAATTATTTGTATGTAGACAAACATAGAAATAAAATATATTTTTCGGATTTTCTCGCGTTTATTTTATGTTTTTACGTGCCCGACGTTTCGGCTGCTTTACAGCAACCATGGTCACGGGAGGACTGAACGTAAAACATAAAATAAACGCGAGAAAATCCGAAAAAAATGTGTAATAGTCGCGTAAATATAAGAAATCCATAGACTAACATCGTTTGAGCCAAAGCTTGAGATAATGTAGCGTCATGAAACTTCTGTGAACTAAATATAGGTTTCTCACGTAGTTAGTTGTAGGTTTACTCAACGAAACTGTGCCCTAATCATTCTATAATAAATATCTTCTTCTCTTAAAATTCATGGTACCTTTAATCTTATGGCCTTTTACCAACTGGCCACCCATTGTGACACTCTCTGTGTCATTTGTATGCATTTTTTGCGGTGAAACAATCATTTACCTATCTTATGATAATGTAAAATAGACATCTTAAGGTACCAAAAAGTAACTGCCACGTTTGCATCACGTGGCCCTATTATTATCTATACATATAAATAAAATTGGAGTGTCTGTTTGTAATATTAAAATAACCGCTTTTTACTAAGTGAATTTGGATGTATACACGTTACCTATACCTAAACAACATTTTTTTAAATGTTTGTCTGTCTGTCTGTCTGTCTGTCTGTTTGTTCGTTTTTTCTAAAATAAAAGTAGCCTAAGTTACTCCTTGTTACATCAGCTATCTGCCAGTGAAAGTCCCCTTAAAATCGGTCCAGCCATTTCAGAGATTAGCCGGAACAAACAAACAGACAGACACAGACAAAAATTGTAAATAATGTTGTTTTGGTATATGTACCATATATACATCCAAATGCACTTAGTAAAAAGCAGTTATTTTAATATTACAAAAAGACACTCCAACTTTATTTATTTGTATAGATATATAGATGGAAAATATAAAACAAAGCTTACCTTTCTGTGAGACAATAATTGGCTTGACAGAATATGGTGCAAACTTCTACATAGCTCTTTGTCCTCAACAACATGATCGGCATAGTTTAGTCTCAATTGTGCCGAATTTTATTTTAGTCCGAGACATAAAATGGCTGCCTTTAGACAGGCGTAAACGACATATTGACAAATTGCAAGCCAAATATTTTTTCTTTTGTCACAGAGTACCAACTCCTCGTGGTTCTGTGTCGAGCACGGGCAGCTCAAGTGCTGGTTCAAGACTCGCTCGACTCTTGACGCAAGGCGTTCGAGGAACTCCGGAAGATGTTGCCGTCGATGCGCCCAGAAGACTCAGCTGGGAGCGGTAAGTTAGAAGTAGCGTAGCTCTTTGTTCCCCGTTGACTATAATCTGGGTGTTTTCATGTCGAGAGTGAACAGGTACCTTCTAGGCAAGTATGCTCCATCTTAGATCTCATCGTCACTTACCATCAGGTGAGATCGAGATCAAATACTTGCCTATAATGTCATAAAAAAAAAGCTAAATTACTCGACTTGGTTTGGACACTACTTTGTTCATAAACATTTTTTGAACTAACATAAAGTTCCTAAACCAAAATTAATATGTATAGGAATTTAGTACGCTTTATAGATCCATCGTGGGAGGTTTCAAATATGGTGTGTTCCACATAGGGGGGATAAAATGTTGATCAGAATTCAGCTCGTTAACATCTCGGTAAACATCTGCTAATTCAAAAATATCACACTAATATTATAAAAGTGAAAGGTTGGATGGATGGATGTTTGTTACTCAATCACGCCAGAACGGCTGAACGGATCTGTATGTAATTTGGCACAGAGATAGATTATAGTCTGGAATAGCACATGGTCTACTTTTTATCCCGGTAAAAATGACATACTTTTTAATCGCGGGTAACACCGCGGGGCGCAGCTAGTATTATATAAAAGTCGAAAAGGCTAATCTTTTTAGACTTAGTTGATAAACGAAGCGTATAAGTTCAGTGTTGTTCTAACTAGCGGCATAACTAAGCCCAAGTTCGCCGGGGCACTATCCCGCTAAACTTCACCTTTCACGCTAATCCGTGGCGAACGTGACTTAATCCCGCTGACGGGATTCACTTCAAGTTTCTACTCCCTACGGACTCCCTGTGGGTCATAGGTATTTATTATTAGTGTTAAGTCATTGTAAGTGAGCATCGCTTTTGCCCATATTTTCTATCTACGAAGATGAATAAAAAATTAACTTGTTTTTGAAATAAAACTAACTTAACGATTTTTTTTTACTTTTTCCGTTCCCGACTTTTCGTCTGCTTTACGAGTACAGCAACCATGGTCACGGGAGGACTGAGGTGTTAGATATCCTTGTGTCATAGTTAGAACTGGGGCACCCTCATTTTTGGTTGTTGTTTGCGCTCCGATACCCGATAAAATTCGTAAAAATAGTTTTATTTCAATGTATAGTATTCGCGTTAACTTGTTTTTTTTAATAAATAAACTATTCATTATTACCGTTTCATAAATACAGATTTAATATAGAAATATAGATTTTTTTTTATAAATTATTAACCTATCCTTTACAAATTCATACGTATTTTTGCTAATATTTTAGTGCCGTAACTTTTTACGGTGAAAGGGTTGTGTTGCGAGACATGTATTTTTTTAATTTTATGTTTTTAATGGGATTACATTGTTAACTTGCGACATTGCGACAGAGACATAAGGTGTGAAGGAGACGTAATACGTTAGCAAATGTTGTCACCAGATGTCGCACCAACCGTTATTAAAATAGGGTCGTTTCACAAAATTGGTTAACTTTGCGGATGTAATGCGGGAATTAAATTATACAAGTTATATCATATGCTAAATGTTTCTGGGTATGTTTTATGTGTTAATGTTTCTATAGGCTAATTTGTTTATGATATTTTATGATGGGCTGAGATTTGTAAACATTAATTTTGTTATGTTTTTCAACCATGGAATGTGCTGTTGAATTTCTATATCAATAAAATAAGACTTATTTCTAAATCTAGCGTTAGTCCAGCTTAGCTGTCACTGCTTTTCTAAACAACATCGACAAATCACAACAACAATCGTAGATCTCATCGTCACTTACCATCAGGTGAGATCGAGATCAAAAACTTGCCTATACCGTAATAAAAAATAACAAATACCGAATGATTCAAAAAGGGGATACTGACCTTTGAAGCTGTGCTTGTTAAGCTTATTTGTAATGATTATTTGAAGTCAGAAATACGACATGTAAATTAAAAAAAATCATTTTGTTGGAAATAAAATCCTGAATCTGTCTTCATATAATCATCACAAATGCGCTAAAAAGCGCAGGTTTAATAGTAGTAATCCACCACTTTTTCAATCATTCTGTATATCTGTTATTGTCCCTGTAACCTAAAGTCGTAACTTCTGTCCTGTCCTCAAGACTATAGTCTCATTGTCCTCTGTGTATTCAAATGAACACGGGTAGCTGAGCCTTAATTAATGGCCTTAAGCAAGGCCCTCCCCCCCTCCCCCCCTCTACCGCCACCGTTAACTTTTCACTTCGTTAACTTCAGCGGTGCACAAACGGGCACTTTGACGGGCCCACTTGTTTAGCAATAACTTTGTATTCATCAGTGATAGAACGCTCGCCTTGGAAACAAGGGTCGCAGGTTCAAACCCTGACTTGCATCACTGGGATTTTTGACTTTCAACTATATCTATACAAATAAATAAAATTGGAGTGTCTGTTTGTAATATTAAAATAACCGCTTTTTACTAAGTGCATTTGGATGTATACACGGTACACATACCAAAACAGCATATTTTACAATATTTGTTTGGCTGTCTGTCTGTCTGTCGGGCTATTGCTAACGGTCGTGTCTTTGTTAAATACCACGCGGACGAAAACTCAATCAGTTCTATTGAAGGATTCCTTCTACGTCACATATAACATGATAATATCAATTTTTTCTTTGCTACACGAGCGTTTCGCTACGTGTCTACGGCGCTACGCAGAACCTACGATGGGTTAGCTACAATATTCGTAGATAGCCTATCGAGCGTAGCTACGAATCTATTAAAATGATGTTCAGAGTTCGTGTATCAGTTCGAAATAAGGTTCATAATTGTACAACTGCCGAGAAAAAATAAATTATATTTACGCCATTTACGTAATATTGGTAAATCCAATTTTCCAAAGTTCTAGCTAGGTAGGTACAAAAGTAAGTTTCGAAATACATTATAATAAAAACTAAATAATAAAACCGTCTCTAAATTTTAACATAAGTTCAATGGACCCTGCATTTTATATGTGAATAATAAGAATGGTTCATAACTTATAACGAAATTGAAAACCAGCCACGGCGTCTACTCATCTGACTGATGTTCGCATAACTTATTCATGCGTGGGGCTAAAAATCGTGTACTAAAATTGGTATTGGCGAATATAGTGATATAGCGAGGAATACGATATAGCGAATATAGCGAGGGATCGCTTGGGCACACAATATATATTACGGTGAGAAGCAATTTTGCATACATCACAATCGCTGGAATACTAATACTATTTTGGTATTCCGTACTATGTAAGGGTAAAGCCACGTCCGTTAATCTATACATATAAATAAAATTGGAGTGTCTGTTTGTAATATTAAAATAACCGCTTTTTACTAAGTGCATTTGGATGAAAACACGTTACCTATACCGAAATAACATTTTTTACAACTTTTGTCTATCTGTCTGTCCGTCTGTCTGTCTGTCTATCTGTCCGTCTGTCTGTCTGTCTGTCTGTCTGTCTGTTTGTTCCGGCTAATCTCTGAAATGGCTGGACCGATTTTGACGGGACTTTCACTGGCAGATAGCTGATGTAACAAGGAGTAACTTAGGCTACTTTTACTTTAGAAAAAAAAATGGATCTCACGAAAACAAATTAAAACCAATGTTGCAGCGCAGCGCCTGATTAAGTTTGATAGCAACAACCTGCAATGCGTCCCGCGGGCTCAGAATGGGCGAGCAGGCTGTTGTCAACGGTTGTCTTTGTTAAATACCACGCGGACGAAGTCGCGGGCAACAGCTAGTACTGGTATAAATTAACCGACTCGGCGTCTTCATAGAACAACACTGAAGATACTAGGGCAAGGGTGGTATTTCACAAGAGATTTGCGGTGCAAGGAGGCATAACAGAGCTGTAAAACCAGCCTTCTTGATCCTAACACAGACTGTTGAAGCTTAAAAAGATCGTTGGTTTAGCATGTTAACACAATCACTCTAGCAGTAATATTAAAAAAAACTAGGTCCACAACTTTTTAGTCTATTGTCTGTAGACCATTTACCAGGCAAAAAGTTATGTATGTGGTTACATTTGACATTGGTTGACTTAACGGCCTGATCAGTTGGTAGTGACCCTGTTTTGTGTGCTGAAGGTCGCGCGTTTGAATCCTGGTAGGGACAAACTTTTTGTGTTGAGAACGAATGTTTGTACCCAATTCATGGTTGTTTTTTTGCTCTAATGGCATTTTTCCTTTAATTCAGAATCGATTCATTATCGAACAGTAACCGCAGATTAACTGTTCCGATTGGCAGATATTTTATGGGATATCTGTCAAAAGTGACAGTTACTATGCGGTTGCTGTTCGATTACAAATCGATTGTGTTAGCAGACTTGGGTCCCTGTTGTAATAACATGCCTCGTCTATACATCTATACACATATAAATAAAATTGGAGTGTCTGTTTGTAATATTAAAATAACCGCTTTTTACTAAGTGCATTTGGATGTATACACGGTACCTATACCAAAACAATTTTTTTTACAATTTTTGTCTGTCTGTCTGTCTGTTTGTTCCGGGTAATCTCTGAAATGGCTAGACCGATTTTGACGGGACTTTCACTGGCAGATAGCTGATGTAAGAAGGAGTAACTTAGGCTACTTTTATTTTAGAAAAAAACATAGGATCTCACGAAAAAAAATTTAAACCAATGTTGCAGCGTTGCGCCTGATTAAGTTTGATAGCAACAACCTGAAATGCGTCCCGCGGGCTCAGAACGTGCGAGCAGGCTGTTGCCAAAGGTTGTCTCTTTGTTAAATACCACGCGAACGAAGTCGCGGGTAACAGCTAGTTTCATTATATAGTTACACAAATTACTTTACGTTTGCATATTGTACTTATTATATTTTTTTGAAATTACATTTATTTTCGTAACCGGCCAGTTGCAGATAACGCAACACCGTTGGCACACAATATTTTAATATTTATGCCGTTACGTGGTACTTACCAGTATTTAATGTGACTTAATTACCCGCTGGTACAATTATGACGTCATACGGCGCACCGAGCCGTGAACGTGACGTCTCGCGTCAAATTATATCATAACACGAGGGAAATTACGTTTACAATAGCGGTTATATTAATATATATATTTTTTTTTATCTTAGTTCCTCATATTTAATATTTAAAAAAAAATACTTAAAATTGTAATGCGAAATATAAAGTACATAAGTACATTTAATAACTAACCGATCTTTTTAAAACATCACGCATCAAATCCCACTAATATTATAAATGTGTAAGTTTGGATGGATGTTTGTTACTCAATCACGCCAGAACGGCTGGACGGATCTGGATCAAATTTGATATAGATATATAGATTATAGTCTGGAATGGCACATAGGCTACTTTTTATCCCGGTAAAATGTATAACGGGGGGGGGGGGGGGGGGGTTTGGTCGAAATTTGTATGGATAATTTTATGTTCTAATTTTCTACGCGGACGAAATCGCGGGCAACAGCTACTAAATATATAACATGTAGCGACTACTTCAACCGCACCACACGCTACGCAGATGGCACCACAGACGCAATCAGAACAATAGACAAGTGACGTCACAATCCTGAATCGCGCTATTACAGTTCTCGGAGCAAGTAGCATATATACAAGATCCCGACAATAACCGTCGGGGCATAGCGGCCGCCCCGCCAGGCATACCACCCGCCTGGCTGGAAGATCTTCCATTTACCGCTAAAAACACTTTATTGAAAAAATAATAATAAACTTCTAGTCATTAAGATTCACTAAGAATCTCTGCGTCGTGGTTAATAGAATTCGAAATTCGAATATAAAAGCTAACCTTCATATAAAGTAGTAAACTTATAACACTAAACACTACACTTGGGAAGTTTGTATTGAACGCGCTTTCCTATACCGTCTGTACGCCACTTCTATTGGTCAAAAAGCTGAACTGAGGAATGATGCCTTATCGTCGCGGGAATCTGGAGGAGGTAGGCCTTAAATTTCATAGACCTGCATGAATACAGCCGCGACAGCACCTATGTGACCTTAGCTCTTCTTGATAATATATTGGAGGAGCTTATCTTCGTATGTAAGTCTATCCGAGTGGTACTACCTACCTACCTTGTATTGAATATAATATACTAGGTAGGTAGGTACTACATTGAAATAAAAATATTTTTTTAAGGATTTTATCGCGTTTATTATTATTATTTTTTTTTAATTACATTATAGGCAAGTATTTGATCTCGATCACACCTGATGGTAAGTGATGATGAGATCTACGATGGAGAATACTTGCCTAGGTAGGAAGTCGGCAGTAGATCGAGACGCTACATTCACCAGGCACATGCAGCGCAACTGATCTGACCCGCCATCCATAAATGGCAACACCGAACATCATGCCGGAACACGGCTAGGCCGCTTGGCGACATGGCTTTCTTCAGTGGGTGGTGACTAACCACGGCCGAAGCCTACCACTAGTAGAGTTGTCACCTAGTTGGCACCACCCAGGGTCACGTGTAGGGTATCTCGAGGGTATTTAATTTTCCTACGGACGAAGGTGACTCGACCCCAACCCCTTGTTTTTACGATCCCGACGTTTCGGCTGCTTTACAGCAACCATGGTCACGGGAGGACTGAGGTGGTTGACGTCCTAGTGTCATAGTTTGACGGGGATACCCTCATATTTAGTTGTTACTTGCGGTCTGATCTACGCAGAAAGAGCTCACTGTGTCTTGAGGTCTTGCAATGGAAAAATTGTTTTATTTCAATGTGTAGTATTCGCGTAAGTATAAGATATAAATATAGGTAGGTACTAACTTAATTGACTTAATGTTAATCTAAATTTATTTTTAATTTATTATATATATGTCGGAATCAACTGGCAACACAGAACGCAAGCGCCATCTGTCGGCGTTCGATGGAGTCAACGATTAGCCGATCGTGCGGGGCGCTCTCACTTCTTGTGCGGCAGTCGCCCAGAGCGGTTGATATTGAAACCATCGCGCGTTCCTATATACGTGGCTATAGTTGTGTCGTGTGTGATGTGTGATACTTATTTTGTAAATTGATTAGACATTATAATTTGATCAAGTGAACTACTTTGTTTCGTTGCTCCAACATACCCAACGACGCCTACTGTTAAAAATAGTAACTATGGACTCGGCTGATGATAATAACACTCCTCACCCGACATCAGATGTGGGATCATTGTTGGTGCAAAACGAGAAGACCAATGAAGCGGATATTTGGCGTGCCATGTTCGAACAACAAAACCAGAACATGCGAGCGCTAATAGAAGCCCTACAAGTACCGAAACCGGTCTACCGTGATAATCTACCTACATTCGACCCGGACAAGCAAGATACGGATGCAAGATCGTGGTGTGCAACAGCTGATTTGTGTTTTTCTGAAAATCCACCAAGTGGCGGTCAACTTGTACTAGCCGTCAGCAAGGCGCTCAAAGGTGAAGCATCGACGTGGTTATCTCAGATTGCATACGAAGGAATGACGTGGATTGAATTCAAGGTACTTTTCAAAGCAAGATTTATTTCGACGGAAACATTGGCAGGTACCCTCATTAAAATAAATGAACAAAAACCAAACGAAAAAGAATCGCTACCCGCATATGCAAGCCGACTAATAGCCTCTTTGACGAATCGTTGGAAGGATGTAAACAAAGAAGAAATCGCCGTAGCTACTGTATTGGCTCACATATCGCAGTTTGACCCAAGACTTCAACGTTTGGCGTTTACTACTGACATCGTTTCACGAGAAAAATTACAACAAGAATTAAACGCGTTCTCACAATTGAAGCGCAAGATAAATGTTGGTAATGAATCATCAAATGCACTCGATTTCAAACGAGCGAAGTTATCCACTCTGAAGTGTTTTAATTGTGGAAAAACCGGTCATAAGCGAGCAGAATGTAGAAGTAAGACGATTGATATGAAAGGAAGAGTTACAACATCGAAAACGTCGATCCCAGTGACGCAGCAGCCTACACAGAGGCCTTTAGTGTGTTACAAATGTGGCAAACCGGGCCACATCGCCGTCCGGTGTACCAGTGGCGGCGGCAGCAGCGGCGGCGGCGGGGTGAGCGACGGCGGCGCTGGCGCGTCACGAGGCGAGCGACGTGTTGATGTCTGCGTCGTGCAACCACCGTCGGGCACGTTACAACATAAAGGTGCATTGATTCGCTTTATTTATGATTCTGGTGCTGAATGCTCATTAGTTAAAGAAAGTTTTGCAGCCAAATTTAGTCAAATTTAGCCGTTTTAATAATGTTATTGCTATGACTGGTATTGGTCAGGTGCGAGTATTCAGTACAGAACAGATTTTGTCTCGTATAATGATTAATGATCACCATCTCGAAGTTTTGTTACACGTTTTGCCCGATGATTGCCTACAGAGTGACGTCATGATAGGTCGAGAGATTTTAAATCGGGGTTTTGCTGTGAACATGACAGCGAATGAGCTTTGTTTATCAAAGGTTATTTGTGTGAATTCGATCACCGATAACGCGCGTAAACCAGATTTAACCGCTATTGCGACGGACGTAGTAGGTAATGAAAAGTCGAGACTTTTGCAAACGTTAGATCAGTTCTCAGATTATTTTATCACAGGTATGCCCACGACTCGCGTAAATACAGGCGAGCTTAAAATTAGGTTGATCGATCAAAATCGCACGGTACAGCGGCGACCGTATAGGATGTCCGCTGACGAACGTAGTGTTATTCGGGACCGCGTAAAGGAACTTTTAGATGCGAACATTATCAGACCTAGCTGCTCCCCCTTTGCGAGCCCAGCTTTACTTGTTAAGAAGCACGATGGTTCTGACCGTATGTGTATTGATTATCGCGAACTCAACAGTAACACTGTCCCTGACCGTTACCCACTTCCATTGATCGTCGATCAAATCTCACGGCTTCACTGTGCTAATTATTTCACGCAATTAGACTGCGCAAGTGGATTTCATTTGATACCTGTCTGTGAGGAGTCCATAGAGAGGACTGCTTTCATAACAAACGAGGGTCAATACGAATTTCTGACAATGCCATTTGGTTTAAGGAATGCAATTTCAGTATTTCAACGAGCTATCATGAACGCACTAGGGGATCTTGCCCATGATTACGTAATAGTATACGTTGATGACATTTTGATCATCTCTCCCGATGTAGAGTCAGGCCTAGAGCGACTTAAAAATGTGTTGAAAGCTCTCACGAAAGCTGGTTTCTCTTTGAACCTGAAGAAATGCTCCTTCCTTAAGACGAAGGTAGAGTTCTTGGGGTTCGAGGTAGAGTGCGGTCAGATCAGACCAAACCAGAGAAAAATAGAGGCTCTCACGTCTCTACCACCTCCTGAATCTGTGACTCAATTAAGGCAATTTATTGGACTGGCCTCGTATTTCCGACAATTCGTGCGCGACTTTTCTAGAATAATGGCACCTTTGTATCGACTAACCTCGTTGAAAGGCGATTTAAATTGGAAACCTGAACACGAAGACATTCGTCAGAGAATCATCTCGACTTTGACGAATGACCCTGTGTTGACGATCTATGACCCAGAGCTCACGGTAGAGCTCCACACTGATGCAAGTAGTTTAGGTTATGGGGCAATTTTGTTCCAAGTCACGACTGAGAGGAAGCGAAGTGTGGTAGCCTACTTTAGTAAGAGAACATCCCCGGCAGAGAGCAAATACCACTCTTACGAGTTGGAGACCCTTGCATTGGTGAACTCTATCAAACATTTTCGACAATATCTCCATGGTAGGAAATTTACGGCGGTTACAGATTGTAACTCGTTAAAATCGTCACAAACAAAGAAAGAGCTAACTCCCCGGGCGCATAGATGGTGGGCTTTTCTACAGTCATTTGACTTCGACATCGTTTACAAAGAGGGTAGGCGTATGTCGCATGTGGATTTCTTTTCACGGAACCCATTACCGTCAGCTTCAAAACGAGTAGAGTCGCGTGTAGAGTCCAAACGTATTGACGTTACTGAGCTTTCTCCCAACTGGCTTCAAGCGGAACAACAACGCGATGTAGAGATCTCTAAAATTATAACTGACATAGAGGAAGATAAATTAGACGAAAATGTAGCTAAAACCTACGTACTTCGATCGGGTATTCTGCATCGTAAAATTCAGCGTAATGGCAGGTCTAAATGCTTACCTTATTTACCACACGCTATCAAATGGTCAGTAGTGAATAATTTTCACGACTCCATCGTTCATCTTGGAGCTGAAAAGACAACTGAAAAGCTATTTGATTTTTACTGGTTCCCGGGAATGTTGCAATACGTAAAGAAGTTCGTAGATACCTGCGTCACTTGTAAAGTAGCGAAATCTCACTCGGGAAAGGTTCAAGCCGAGTTGCATCCTATACCAAAGGTAACGACTCCGTGGCACACAGTGCATATAGACGCGACGGGTAAGCTTAGCGGGAAAAATGATAAGAAGGAATACGTTTTCGTCCTCATTGACGCGTTTACAAAATATGTCCTTTTATTTCATACGATGAATATTGACTCCAAAAGTAGCATTCACGCAGTGACTCAAAGCGTAGCTCTTTTTGGGGCCCCTACCCGGATAATAGCTGACCAGGGTCGTTGCTTTGCTAGTAAGGAATTCCAGGATTTTTGTGCGAGTAAGAACATAAACTTGCATCTCGTAGCGACAGGTTCGTCTCGCGCTAACGGGCAGGTAGAGCGTGTTATGTCCGTCTTAAAGTCAATGTTAACCGCAGTCGAGACTAGTGATAGTAAATCGTGGCAAGACTCATTAGGAGAAGTTCAACTAGCGATAAATTGTACTATGAATCGCGTGACAAAAGCATCTCCTCTGGAGCTTTTGATAGGTAAAGTGGCAAGGCCTTTGTCGATGATGTGCAGTGACGTAGAAATTGATGTCGATGACATTGAAGAGATTCGCGAAAGTGCGTCTGAAAACATTAAAACGTGTGCGGCTTATGATAAGTCTCGTTTCGACAAAACAAAAGCAAAAATCATCAATTTTTCGGTTGGTGACTTTGTGTTGTTAGCGAGCGAGGAGCGTAATCAGACAAAACTAGATCCGAAGTTTAAAGGGCCGTTTAAAGTAGTTGACGTATTGGATGGTGACCGTTACACATTGAAAGCTTTAAATTCAAAACGTACTTACAAATACGCTCACGATAGATTAAGAAAGATGCCAGAAGGTCACATACCAGTCGAGGTTGAAGTTAATGATGATGATGAAGTGCAAGCTTGAATTGTGGCACTCGAGTAAGGGGACTCTATCGGCCGTATTCTACTCGACCGTACCAGTAGCTATTACGTAGTCGTAGCCCGGTAGAAATCGGTGTCTCCTGAGGCAACTCAGGTAGTCCGTGGGTGCGCGGTGCGCGTTTAGCTCTGGCAGAGGTCGTGGTCTGTAGAGACCGTATCGTGTGGTCACGGGGACACACGGGCGATCCACTCGATGGATATGCGTACAGATCTGATCCATGCGCTGGATGTGTGTGAGCAATGTGATTGCTGTTCGGCTGGAGAGCCGTGGCGTTAGATGTCTTACTCGGGAATTTTGTGTGATTTGTGTGATGTTCTGTAAGCTGTGTATAGTTCTACTGAGTAAATTTATAGTAACGTGCGACTGTGGTATGTGGCTATGGCTGAAACAGAGTGAATTATGTATTCCCTATTTTTTTGGTTTCATGTGATTAAAGCAGTTTAAAATTTTAAACTATTGTCTTTTTACTGTGCCCATAAAACGTAGTCAGGAATGACCGAGTAAAATAGATGCTCTCGTGGAAGTTTCCTTTTTGTTATAGGTTAAAAAAAACTATCACACGAGGACGTGTGCCAGCAGGATAGCCGTGTCGGAATCAACTGGCAACACAGAACGCAAGCGCCATCTGTCGGCGTTCGATGGAGTCAACGATTAGCCGATCGTGCGGGGCGCTCTCACTTCTTGTGCGGCAGTCGCCCAGAGCGGTTGATATTGAAACCATCGCGCGTTCCTATATACGTGGCTATAGTTGTGTCGTGTGTGATGTGTGATACTTATTTTGTAAATTGATTAGACATTATAATTTGATCAAGTGAACTACTTTGTTTCGTTGCTCCAACATACCCAACGACGCCTACTGTTAAAAATAGTAACTATGGACTCGGCTGATGATAATAACACTCCTCACCCGACATATAATTGTTCGTTCAAATTTCGAATTCAAATTCAAATTTATTTTTATTTTCGTTATGCCTGTATAAATAATTCAAGGTATACTTACGAAGTAATTCACAAGTTGCTCCAACAAAATCTATTCTATTTTAGCAAAATATTTCTTTCTTTTGTTAATAACTGTCATAATTCGCCAACATTGCCTTCAAGGACATTGACTGTGAACGGTACTCGTGACGTCACAACCATTACAAGCGACGAGTTTATCTAAAAACTGCCATTATCTACGAAACCGGATATCCGGCGGGTCGTGTTACCGTGACACAGTAAACTGGATCTGTCCACGCTGACCCGGTAAACATGTCCATCCTGACAGGATTAAAGGGTTACGCAAGGCAAATTAATGCGTACGATGATAATATTACGATCGATAATTCCTTTGTTGAGGCATAATAAGTAACTTTTTACACGCCGATGGAATGTGGTCCCGTAATTCACGTATACGTACTCTCTCAAGTGTAAGGGAGCCAACACTATCGGCAAAATTACGTGTTGTAACGAATAGTGTGTCATTGCTTACTTTTTGCGGAATATTTTGACGACCTGATTAGCGCAGTTGGTAGGTTGGTAGAATAGCGCAGTGACCCTGCAATCCTTGCCGCGGGTCCAGAGTTCGAATTCTGTTAGGGACAATCATTGTGTGTTTAATATCTATATAAGTATTATATACTGAGTTCACCCCCAGTCCATTGTACGGTACCCTTATACAAACGTCGCTTAGTGTGGGACCGTATAGTTGGTGTGTTCTTCTAGCGATATTATGTTATATACTAGCTGTTGCCCGCGACTTCGTCCGCGTGGTATTTAACAAAGACAACCGTTGACAACAGCCTACTCGCCCATTCCGAGCCCGCGGGACGCATTACAGGTTGTTGCTATCAAACTTAATCAGGCGCTGCGCTGCAACATTGGTTTTAATTTTTTTTCTTGATATCCTATTTTTTTTTCTAAAATAAAAGTAGCCTACGTTACTCCTTGTTACACAGCAATCTGCCAGTGAAAGTCCCGTCAAAATCGGTCCAGCCCTTTCAGAGATTAGCTGGAACAAACAGACAGACAGACAGACAGACAGACGGATATACAGATAGACAAAAATGGTAAAAAATGTTGTTTCGCTATAGGTAACGTGTATACATCCAAATGCACTTAGTAAAAAGCGGTTATTTTAATATTACAAACAGACACCCCAATTTTATTTATATGTATGTAAGATATCATCATAATATATACCAGGTAATGTTTTTTGGCACAGCAATAAAGGAAATTGTACCTTATTCTCAAAGAAACATGACGTTACAATGGTTACCTAACACCTCTCGAACTTGTTCAGCAGTTCGTCGGAACCGATCAATCATTTGTTTGTCGACGGAGCGAACTCAACACATAACTCACTCTTCTCAACTTTAAATTGACAAGTCATGTTCAATATTGCGCATTAACACGAAGCGTACAGTCACTGATCCTTAAGCTTTTTATGAAGATATACCCCAAGTGTAACATAGTTAACTCATAAAGTAAGGGCAATGGAAAAATTTATTCTGCTTTGGACAGATTACCGATTCCGATTTCTAGAATGGCGACCACAAACCGGAAGACGTTGTGTTAGACGGCCCCCACAGGGTGGACCGATGATATCACACGCGTAGCAGGAAGCCGGTGGATGCGAGTGGCGGAGGACCGCGATGTGTGGAAATCATTGCGGGAGGCCTGTGTTCAGCAGTGGACGTCTTTCGGCTGATAGATAGATAGATTTGGACAGATTTTGTATGGAAAACCTATTAAAGGTAACGATTATAATGTAATTGCAATACGATTATAAGTTTATTGTGCTAGAACACCTAGGGCTCTGGGGTGTGCCTAGTTGCAAAGTAAAGGAAAAATTATGTACTATGAAATGAAATTAAATGAAAAAAGTTTATTCGACACAGACACGAAGATACACAAATGGGTACATTTACATGAAAAAGTAGAAGAACACACAAATAGGCACATACATTAAAAAGTAAGGAACATAAAATAGGTATTGTGGATCTCAGTGTGAGCTGTGCCGGAAGGCGTTTGGCTCAGCATGAGCTGGTGGGGAACGGATTCTCCTCCAGCGCTGATTTTCAGCCAAAGCCTCCTCAGCAGGACATTAATCATTTCGCTTGGTAACCAAACTCAAACGCAATCGCAGATACACACAATAAATGTATAAAGTATAGAATAGGAATAAAAGTAATAGAATATAAAGATACATATAACGTGCTGCATATTATGGTAATAAAAATAAGTAAATAAAATAATTAATTAGGCCCAATGCCTGAGCGCAGACCGTTCTCACTTGCACGTACCTACCTACTTATATAGGTACGTAAATGTGTTCGCCGTTTTTGCCGCATTCCTGTGAATGTTAACAGGTGCGCTCACTCATTCGTCGTACTCCCAGTCTACTACTACTACTGATGTCTACTGATCAATTTTTTAAACTTTCCGCTATATTCAAGACCAAAACTTTTCAAATTTATAATTTGGCATAAGCCGATTATGCCGTTCCGGATAACTGGCCACACCTGTCGCACCGATCCGGTTATTGCGATGTCAAAGTCGCCTCAAACTCGATGTGATTGGTGTACCGGGATGGCCCGGAATTCATTTTATATGTATGGCAAAGTTAGGTTAGATAATAATTTTATTTCTTACTAGCTGTTCTGACAGACGTCGTCCTATCAAAAAGTAGTTTATTTTTTTCCCGTATTATCCAATTCTCGGACTAGTCGTAATTTTATTCTTTCTTTACAAACATGATTCGGACTTTACGAACATTTAAAAAAATGAATTTAGCCAAATAAATATTATAACAAGATTATCGTGGTATGTTATCACGAGGAACATTTCTTTTAGGAGGTACCATCCCAATGTTGCAAGTCGGGAATCTCGCTTTCAACGTTCGGTTTTCATGCAGTCACGCTTCAGTGAGTTCATGCGTTCAGGGCGTATTACGAACTCTTAAGTATATCAAGCATATGAGTATCTTAAGTATATAAGTAGCCTATTTATTTTCCGGCTTTAAACCTGTAATTTGTAACATGTTATCATAGATATGTTCCCCTAGATACCACTTTATCTAAGTCTGTAATTGTAATTTTGGCGACAACATTTGGAAACAAGATTTTCTTTTTTTTTATAACATTGCCAGGAACTTTAGTGTGTTGCCTGCAAATAAGATTTCTTAATACCAGACATATTGCCAGAACTATATATTACACACTTTATGAAGAGAAATGGGTTTTATGTATGGTTACTTAGAGGTTGTTTTTCATAAATTCCATTTTGGGTGTATTCGCTGGTTGGTTCAAGGTCTGTGGAAAAGATAAGATAATTTCAAATGAAAGTTCAGCGGATATTATATCGCTATCAGAGTGACGGGTGACTGGCATATGGTAGCGATGTTAATCAATTCGCGATACTAAAGCTATATACTTATTTGAGCAACACAAATTTGCTGTAATAACGCGATATAAATGGTAAAAACAATATAAGGTAAATTAATCCCACTAATATTATAAATGTGAAGGTTTGGATGGATGGATGTTTGTTACTCAAACACGCCAGAACAGCTGAACGGATCTGGATGAAATTTGGCACAGAGATAGATTATAGTCTGGAATAGTACATATAGGCTACTTTTTATCCCGGTATTTTTTTTTGCGGGTAACACCGCGGGGCGCAGCTAGTAAAACATATTTTAATTTGTTATATTACTACCCCGGAATTTATAGATGTTTTATAACTTTATCAAACGGCATATATTACTGCGCAAATCAAGGCTTTGCGAGAATCTGTGTAAAAACATAATATAAACGTGATAAAATTAGTCCTAAATCCGTTTTATTTCAATGTATTCGCATATTCGCGTAAATATAAGACATCAATATTACTTTAGGTGTTTATAATAACAGTATAGATGAAGCAAAGCGGTTCCCTTTGAGAGCATAGCAATCCTTTGTGCATCATTCATTTTAATAAATTACGTTTAAATCAAGTAGTGCACAAAGTTAAGTTAATAAAATTGTTACGTCTCTCCAAAGTTACGCCGCCGCGGCTAGCGCAGGGCTGCTTCGGCAAATGGTGGGATACGGGAGACGACGCGCGTATAATTCACATTTACCAACTTTTGGTACGAGAAAATAAAATAACATTATACAAGCTAACTTATGAACCGTTTCGCTTTGTTGATTTGAAATCGTAGCAAAATCCGTACTAGGTACGTATGTATTTATTACTTACTAGCTGTTGCCCGCGACTTCGTCCGCGTTGTATTTAACAAAGACTCAACCGTTGGCAACAGCCTGGTCGCGCGTTCTGATCCCGCGGGACGCATTGCAGATTGTTGCTATCAAACTTAATCAGGCGCAGCGCTGCAACATTGGTTTTATTTTTTTTTCGAGAGATCCTATATTTTTTCTTAAATAAAAGTAGCCTAAATTACTCCTTATTACATCAGCTATCTGCCAGTGAAATTCCTGTCAAAATCGGTCCAGCCATTTCAGAGATTACCAGGAACAAACAGACAGTCAGACAGACAGACAGACAGACAGACGGACAGACAAACAGACAGACAAAAAATTTAAAAAATGTTATTTTGGTATAGGTACCGTGTATACATCCAAATGCACTTAGTAAAAAGCGGTTATTTTAATATTACAAACAGACACTTCAATTTTATTTATATGTATAGACTAATTACTTTACTGAAAAAAAATCTGACCTTTATTACTCCAAATTATACTCAGACACTTGATCCCGGGGGACTGGCACGCCTAACTCTACGGTAGCTACGCCACTCGTTCTAGCTCAAACCAGGTTTCTATCGTGATTCCAGAATACTACACAACCTAGTCGAAAAATTGTTTGCTTTTTGTCAATTCCTCCTTTACAATAATATTAGCCCTTCTGTTGTCCCACTGTTGGGCGCAAATTTCCCCTCAATGCAAGGGGGATTAGGCTATAGTCCCCCACACTAGCCCAGAGTGGGATGGTGGCATTCACACGGCTTTCGAGGGCTTCTCAGACATACAGGTTTCCTTACGATCGCTCTTCACCGTTAAGCAAGTGATAGTCATTGTTGTAAATTATGTTCGCACATGAAATTCAGAAATCCCAGAGGTGCGAGCCGGGGTTTGAACCTGCGAGCCTTGTTGCCAAGGTGAGCTTTCTACCATCATGCGCTATCACGGACTCGGAAAATATTACGTGCTCCAGTTTACACTAAAATACTTTATAACACACAGCGTGTTTAGTGGACTCTATGTCATTGTAAATTAAATTCAACGCGGCAAACTCAGTGGACCAAAGTACACCCCCATTTGTAGAGTTTTCGTAGCCGAACAAATAATATCGTGGTTCTTGGACAGCGAAGCGATTTATAGCCGCCAATGTCCGCGCGATAAATCTTTAAATCGGAATATTTAACTGCGAATAGGTACCTAAACCCATTCTCACACAGCGAATCTAACCACTGCGCAAAAATAAAGGCAGTAACTTCTCGCAAGATTTCAAGTAGTGCTTACCTACAACGCGAATAGCGTATATATACATACTGAGTGTATTTCTGTATAGTGGCCAGATTTGCGGATGTCAAAAGCAAGACAGATATAATATGTTTTGCTATTGTCGAGTGCAAGTAACCTATCTACGTCTTCCTTAATAGACATCGATGATTGTGCCCTATTATCAAATATGAGTGTACAACGATGCACCTGTGATTTTACACGAATACATTTGACATATACTTATGGAGCGATCACTTCAACCGCACAACAAACTACACAGATGGCACTACAGACGCATTCAGAGCAATAGACAATTGTCTTCACAATCCTGAATCGCGCTACAAGAGTTTTCGGAGCATGTAACATATATACAAGATCACACACAGGCACAGCGGCCGCCCCGCCAGGCATACCACCCGCCTGGCTGGAAGATCTTCCCTTTTCCGCTAAACTAATTTTTTTAATTCATGTATACATTTACTTAACGGAATAAATATCATCTTATTTTGTATTATGACGTAACCATAGTAATTGTTATATATAATCAATGACCCAAAAACAAGCGGTATATGAGGGCCCTCTTTTCGGAACCTGTCTAATATGTTATCAGTGTCATTAGCGGCGGCTTTGTAATCTATGAAAAGGGCTCGGAAGTTCGCAATAACAATGTACCCTCTGAAGCTGTATAGAGTTGCATTGTAAAGAAGATAGGACAAAAATATCTTGTTAAAATTAGTTTTATTATTATTGTATTTGCATAATTGTCACATTTCGACATTGCAATTAAAATAAACGCCTTATCTCTATCTATACATATGAATAAAATTGGAGTGTCTGTTTGTAATATTAAAATAACCGCTTTTTGCTAAGTGCATTTGGATGTATAAACGTTACCTATACCGAAACAACATTTTTACAATTTTTGTCTGTCTGTCTGTCTGTCTGTTTGTTCCGGGTAATCTCTGAAATGGCTGGACCGATTTTGACGGGGCTTTCACTGGCAGATAGCTGATGTAACAAGGAGTAACTTAGGCTACTTTTATTTTAGAAAAAAAAATAGGATCTCACGAAAAAAAATTAAAACCAATGTTGCAGCGCAGCGCCTGATTAAGTTTGATAGCAAGAACCTGCAATGCGTCCCGCGGGCTCAGAATGGGCGAGCAGGCTGTTGTCAACGGTAGTCTTTGTTAAATACCACGCGGACGAAGTCGCGGGCAACAACTAGTTAGGAATAAAACTCTAAAAGAGTCTTGCGTATTGATCTCGTATTTTCGCATGACCGCAAGACCAAGACATTAGTCAACATTTTGAATACTGTACATGTCACAGTCAAGGCGTGCGACAGTGTGCTGCCTCGCCCGAGCACTGTCAGCTGTCACTTGCCTCGCTGCCTGTTTATGACAACTTCTCTTGCACTCGTAGCTCCGTCATCTGTTGGACCATAGAATAAAATATTGTTTTTGTCTACAATAGAATGAGATTCTGATAATGACAGCGGCGTAAGCGAGATAAGGAATAGACTTGGATCGCCATTTTCATATCGTGGTATTCATATAGTGTATTTATTGAATTTGTTATTGCTATTAATTACTTGACATTGGCAAAATCCCTAAGTTATGGGATCCCTAAGCTAAGTTGTGGGTGAGGGCATAAACATTTTATTTCATTTGGTAAAGAAAGAAGAAGAAAAATAGACTTGACGTTAGCGGGAGTGGGACGTAGTGTGGTAGTCTGAATATCCAATCATTTCATTTGAATAAATAGCAAATGAAAAGTATGCGCAAGTTTTGAAGCTCTACACTTTGCTTTGTGCGTGCCGTGAACGTACATAGCGTGACTCTATATTAAGCCATAACTTGTAGACCCAACCGCAGAAGAAAGTTTTAGTTCGATTAAAATGCAAATAGGGTTGACGGAGACGCGCCGTCACGTCGCCACCGTCACGCCTACCCGTTCATAAAAGTATATAATTCATAGTCATTTGCCGTTCATAAACAGGCTTTTGTACGTGCTTATTAGGCGTTAGGCTTAAAGCTAGCAACCAAAAATAAATAGCACTTAATACGGTCGTCTACAATAAACGCAAATAAATACACATCATTATTTTTAGATAGTGTATGGAATAGGAACACTGAAAATCTAAATAATATTACAACTAGCTGACCCTCCAGACGTTGTTTGTTGCAATTTTCCGGACGACGACTGTTTTTCTTTCTCTAAACGTTATTTTATTACGAACATTAAAAAAAAGTCTTGCCGTTCTTAAGTGAATCGCCAACCCACGAAAAACATTTAATTTGTTAATACGAATTTTATCGAGTTTTTGCGTTCCCGTTTCGGCTGCTTTATCTTTACCTATGACACTATGTTTTTAAATATATCACTAGGATGTCTAACACCTCATTCCTCGCGTGACCATGGTTGCTGTAAAGCAGCCAAAATGTCGGGAACGTAAAAAAAACATAAAATAATGCGATACAATTCGTAAAATTAGTTTTATTTCAATGTGTGGTATTCGCGTCAATATAAGAAATCAATATTTGGTTTAAATTTTTATTTCTTACTAGCTGTTACCCGCAACTTCGTTCGCGTGGTATTTAACAAAGACTCAGCCGTTGGCAACAGCCTGCTTGCGTTCTGATCCCGCGGGACGCATTGCAGATTGTTGCTATCAAACTTTAATCAGGCGCAGCGCTGTAACATTGGTTTTAAATTTTTTTTCGTAAGATCCTATTTTTTTTTTCTAAAATAAAAGTAGCCTAAGTTACTCCTTGTTACATCAGCTATCTGCCAGTGAAATTCCCGTCAAAATCGGTCGAGCCATTCCAGAGATTACCCGGAACAAACAGACAGACAGACAGACAGACAGACAGACAGACAGACAGACAGACAGACAGACAGACAGACAGACAGACAGACAGACAGACAGACAGACAGACAGACAGACAGACAGACGGACAGACAGACAGACAGACAGACAACATTTTAAAAAAATGTTGTTTCGATATAGGTAACGTGTATACATCCTAATGCACTTAGTAAAAAGCGGTTATTTTAATATTACAAACAGACACTCCAATTTTATTTATATGTATAGATGTGACCGGAAACACTAATAACATGGACTAACGTCACGTCACACGATGACAAATATTGACGTTTCTATACATATATTTTAGTGATTTCCTATTGGTTAATAATAAAATTTGGTGTAATCTATATCTTCTGATCTGCCCAAAAAGATACCATCGGATACTTGCTAAGTATTCTCTTAACGCTACACTTAATATGAGTTGCGAACTTACTTGTGCGAAGTTATCAAAGCAATTTCCGTGAAGAGTTAGCAGGTAACATACGAACTAACTATTAGGAGAGTCATTATCAAAACAAACCTATTTACATAATATACTTACCAAAGATGTTGCTAACACAGCAACGAAAATATTTCTAGTGGACAAGTACCATGCTTTCTGTGCTGCGGGCCCCGGGTTCGAATCCTGGTAGGGACAAACTTTGTGTGATGAGCAAGAATGTTTGTACCCGACTCATGGATGTTTATTATATAATATATAAAATACTGAGTTCGCCCTCGGTCCATTGTACGGTACCCATAATACAAGCGTTGCTTAGTGTGGGACCGTATAGATGGTGTGTTGGCATGGCGATATTTTTTTATATATACATCTCACTTCTCGATTTGTTGAATGGGCAAAATCACGATCGCGTGGTCGCAGGTTTTCCGTTCAGCATTTTGTTTGATACCTAAAACACATCCATTAATTTGGACCATACAAATTAGTTTGTCCCGTAATTATATTTTTACTGTGTTCAAACTATAAACTAGAGCTTCTGCCTGTAGCTCCACCGGCGATTCCTCGATCACACATAGTCTATATAACTCGGGGATAATGCAGCTTTCTCTCCGTTGATTAGTTTTTCAGAATAGGATCAGTAAGTTCGGAGATTACCCCCTACATTTAAACTCACATACTTCACGTCTTTATAATATTAAAATATAGATTCTATTTTCACTTCTTTACAGACGAGAGTCAGCGGGCCAAATACCTCGCTCAGCCAGCATCGACTCTATGGTGGAGGCGGCGATCTGCGCCCGCCACTCGGAGCCCAGCCAGCCCACCACCTTACAGCTGCCGACCAGGCCTGATAGAGCCTTCAGCTTAGCTTCACCAGTGGTTGGGAGGCGGGCGAAGACACAACGAGGACAAGCTGGTGAGTAGAGTCATTATTACACAACCACAGATATATGACAGCCACACATCACAGCGAACATTCCTCTCTTCATTCCAGCTAGGTTCTGCCCGCGGTACGTCGATAGAACATAGCCACTAAAACTCTAGGGCCCAAGTCTGCTAACACAATCGATTCATAATCAAACAGCAACCGCATAGTAACTGTTACTTTTAACAGATATTGTATGGGATATTTGTCAAAAGTGACAGTTACTATGCTATTGCTGTTCGATTATGAATCGATTGTGTTAGCAGGCTTGGGGCTCTGGTATAATGTAGCTTTATATCAGTGAAACAATTTTCAGGATCGGATCACTAGTTCCAGAGTTGTTAAGTTGGATACAGATTGTGAGTTTGGATTGTAGGTCTTTTATAATAGGTCGATGTAAGTATTCGTATTAGACAACCGTAGGATTTCCTATATTTACACGAACATTACACATTAAAATAAAACTAATCTTTCGCATTTTAATCGCGTTTATTTAATGTTCTTACGTTCCTCCCGTGACCATGGTTACTGTAAAGCAGCCGAAACGTCGGGAACGTAAAAACATAAATTAAACGTAAATAATTAAACATAAATTGAACGCGATGAAATTCGTAACATTAGTTTTATTTTAATCGTAGGATTTTCTCAAGTTACAGTCTAGGTTTTGGAGTATAAGAATTTCGGTTCTCAAAAATATAATGTTACAATACACTGTAAAACCGTGATAGCACAAATGATTTCTTCTATTCGTATACAAATTGGTTTCTTTACTTCCCACCAACCACAAACACATAATTGGCTAATTAATGCCGTACATAAAGATACAACGGTTAAAAAAATATTTAAAAAACGTCTGAAATAGGTTGGCAAAGCCTTTGATATGATAATGAGGTCGCAACCGCCCGCCTGGGTCGCCGGTGACCACTCGTGCTGTGAACTGTTGTGCCAAGACTTAACTGATAAAATAACTGAATAAATAAATAGACAGCAGTGATGCACAATAGCAGTGATAGCCAAGTTGGTAGAACGCTTGCCTCGATAACGAGGATTTCAGGTTCAAACCCCGGCTCGCACCTCTGGGATTTTTCATGTGCGAATCTCATTTTCATCCATGATTATCACTTTGTAAACGGTGAAGGAAAACATCGTGAGGAAACCTGCATGTCTCAGAGAACCGCTCGAAAGATGTGTGAAGTCCGCCAACCCGCACTGGGCCAGCGTGGTGGACTATGGCCTTATCCCCCCTCGCATTGAGGGGAGGCCCGTGACTAGCAGTGAGACATTAAAAAAGGGCTGGAATTAATATTATTATAATACATAGATCTTTTTAAGTAATAAATTGAGTAAGATAAGTAATTTTAGATGCTCTCACATCTTTAAATCTAGAATATTTGCGCAAGACTTTGATTGGTTTGATAGGTACTTATAAAAGTATATACCTACTACTGAGTGCCGATGGAATAAGGAGTAAACCCGCCACCATATAATATGTTAAAAAGACTTTAGCTGGTTGACTTTTACTTACTACTACTTAACGGACAAACCGAAGATAGAACTGAAATGTTGGTACTTTTTTAAAGTTTTAAGCGTTGGTAATCTAGCTTAAACTTTACTTTGATCGTCTCTACCTTTTTGTTGAGAACGATCGTCATGAAATGCGAGTATCTATTCATGTACTTACTAAAATATACAAAAAAAAATAGTTTTGTCTACGGAACCGTGATAGGACGGTACATTTATTTCTGTATCCTATCATCCGTATTACGGAAAGCGAGGCAGGCAGTTACTTTGTTTTATATTCATTGAAGAAGATGCAAATCGTCTGTTTACCATGCCGAGGACTCTTCAATCGATTTGTAAAGCCGGTTTCTGAAGTGCCCGCTAATAATCGTTTCTTTTATGCTTGTGATACTTATTGACCATACACCATCGCACTAGTATTCTCTAAAGAGAAATACATGTATATAAATATACATCGCCAGACGAACACACCATACAGTGCCACACTAAGCAACGCTTGTATTATGGGTACCGTACATTGCACTGGGGGCGAACCCAGTATATATTACTTATATAGATATTAAACATGATTTAAGTACGAACATTCGTGCTCATCACACAAAGTATGTCCCTAACAGGATTCGAGCCCGAGACCCTCGGCACAGAAAGTAGGGTCACTACCAACTGCGCTAATCAGGCCGCCATATGTATAAATAAACAGTTCGTTAATCGTAGGTTCTTAATAAATATCCAAACTTCAAGCAAAATTGCGATTAGAAAATAAAAATAGTACCTCACTCCATCACTGCTTGAACCCAAAATCGGTACTTAGGGCGTCAACTAGACTAACCTAACTAATCAATATCGTCGAGTGAACTAAGATAATAGACGAAGGGGTCAAGTTTTGTGAGCTTCTATATCGATTCGACTCTAGAAGATGTTCACGTAATCCAATGAACAAACTTCAACGCCTGACACGTGTTGATTGCTAATAAGATTCACTGCATGGCAACATATTGCTGTGAGCAGAACGCCAGGCGCTTAATTGTTCTAGGTAAGCATCTTCAATCGTGAAACGCTGTTTTGTCTGTTTATTATTAAACCACAGGGATTAAAGTCCTTCGTAAGGATGTTATTTGAATATCGCTCATTATTATTGTAAGAAATTTGTTTACCTTACAAAATAGTACCAAAGCGCCCTAATATTCTTCTAGATTACCTAGAATAGTTTATAACAAAATATAGATTATATTCTTATTATATTAGTTGGGAAATAATACCTTATTGCAGCTATGTATTTCTATAGTTATATTTAAGCTCATAACTCCAATTGTATACCTACATAGTATAGCATGTTTGTAGAACATTAGCATAAATGCAGAGTTAACTCCGTGAGGCACCCGTTCAACTTGTCTGGTTAATTGCAATCAAGATATGCCTCGAGTGAGGAATCAGGCGTTTCACTGTTTCCCTTTGACGGTGTTCTGTTTGTTATCATGAATTAATGACTTCATTCATTATCGTGATTGTGTCTGGTGGTGTTATTGAGTGAGAAAGTACAGTTAAATGTTAAGTACCCCCCCCAATAATAACTTGTCTATACATCCAAAATCGGTAGGTAGTAATCCTTTGGCTTAGGAACTGTTTTAAGTGCCTTTTATATTTCACGGAAATTATCGCCACAAGCTACACAGATGGCGCTGCAGACGACATTCAGAACAAATGACGACTCTCCATACAATCCTGAAACGCGCTATAAGAGTTTTTGGAGAACGAAACATATATACAAAATGTTGTCAATAACCGTCGGGACATAGCGGGCATAGCATCCGCCTCGCTGGAACATCTTACCTCATCCGCAACATTTCTAATAATTATTTATTTCTAAACCCTATTATAAATTTTAAGTAGATAATTATCAGTATCAATATTACTATACCTAGCGTTTACAGCATCGTTCTAATTTTTATCGAGCACAATTGAAAATGTCGAAGAGCTTTTAACGTATTTCTAAAACAATAATTATAAATAGACTATATTTACATTATAAGCATATATGTATATGCTTTTTCATTCAATACGGCTTTCACAGTTAAGAACGCTGAAACAATAAATTACATAAGTTAAATTTAATTACAAGCGACTTCTGTGCCACCCTTTAATATGTTCCTTTTGCTTTACACGCTTTCAATAACTAGTTAGCGATCTCGCTCTGACGGTTCAAGGTTGTCAACTTTGTTACGTCTAGTCGTCTTCATCTGAGGTTAAAGTAGTTACTTATGATACCGCTGGCAACTTCGCTCATTACCATCTCATAGCGGCACTCGAACCTTTTGATAAGTAACACACTCTTAGGTTAACTTTACCACAAGTTTCCTTAAATTTGAGCAGTTTAAACAAGTATGGGAGCCATTTAAAAATAAATTTCGTGATTTTAACTTTAAAAAATCTTATAACTGACCTTACTTGACCATCATTCTCGTTTGAAGCGCCGGCAGCCTGCCAGCCGGAACCAAAGTCTGGAATCCAATTGATACATACCCGTAATTTATAGACAGTTATAATATATTATAATGGCATAATAATGAACTTCGTAGGGGAAAAAGTGCGGCATAATAGCTTTATAATCCATTATAACTTTCTATAAATTTGAGGTGTAATCTTTTAGACAGTTCTATCATACTTTAACTCAATGAACACCATACTTCGACAACTAATTTGAAATCGATCCTATGCTATCTCACTCTGTAGTAGGTACGCTTTATCATAACAGCGAGTATTGGGGTCGAGTCACCTTCGTCCGTAGGAGAATTAAATACCCTCGAGATACCCTACACGTGACCCTGGGTGGTGCCAACTAGGTGACAGCTCTACTGGTGGTAGGCTTCGGCCGTGGCTAGTCACCACCCACTAAACAAAGCCATGTCGCCAAGCGGCCTAGCCGTGTTCCGGCATGATGTTCGGTGTTGCCATTCATGGATGGCGGGTCAGATCAGCTGCGCTGCATGTGCCTAGTGAATGTAGCGTCTCGGTCTACTGCCGCCTTCCTACCTAGGCAAGTATGCTCCATCGTAGATCTCATCGTCACTTACCATCAGGTGAGATCGAGATCAAATACTTGCCTATAATGTAATAAAAAAAATTAAAAAAAGTCACCCTACCACCCATCTTTTTGGTCCTAGTTTTTTAATGGAAGTGTTGGTGTCTCTACACAGGGTTGAGCAAAGCAAAACCAGTTTGGCGGATACAGTTATATGATTACGACTGCCATCGTTCGTTGTCATTGGCATATGGCGGTGAATAAGCACGGTTAATGTAGCCCTAATAGACACGTTAACTGTTATTATACGATTTATGATGTAGCTAAGTACTTTTCACCGTTTAAGGAATGAATGTATAATGATGACAATATCGTTGTCCAGACCGCTTATGCCTGCCCACAGACTTATTACAATACTAGCTGTTGCCCGCAACTTCGTTCGCGTGGTATTTAACAAAGACACAACCGTTGGCAACAGCCTGCTCGCACGTTCTGATCCCGCGGGATGCATTGCCGATTGTTGCTATCAAACTTAATCAGGCGCAGCGCTGCAACATTGGTTTTAATTTTTTTTCGAGAGATCCTATTTTTTTTCTAAAATAAAAGTAGCCTAAGTTACTCCTTGTTACATCAGCTATCTGCCAGTGAAATTCCCGTCAAAATCGGTCCAGCCATTTCAGAGATTACCCGGAACAAACAGACAGACAGACAATTTTTTTAAAAAAGGTTGTTTTGGTATAGGTACCGTGTATACATCCAAATGTATTTAGTAAAAAGCAGTTATTTTAATATTACAAACAGACACTCCAGTTTTATTTATATGTGTATAGATTCTGACAACACACGGCGTGTGCCAAAAATGAAGTCGAAATATCTCTGGTCTAGCATGCCGTTTAAATGGTAGACCACAGTTTAGTAGAGTAAGTCACCCCTGGGATGGACCGCTCAATGCCTCAAGCAGGATCCTTTTTACGTTTTTGTACACAAGCGTCTTCCGTCCCTGTCATACCACAGATTTTATAAATAAGTATGACAGTGACAGCATGTTTTTTCGATAACGTTACGACGTTACGTTACATTAGGAGTTCAGATCAGCTCTTGGTCGGGCGGGCCCTTAAACGAATGCACCAGAAAAACCGCTAAAAGGAACAATTGGCGCAAATCGTGACGCAAGTCACATCTGTCCCTGACACCTCCACATGATGACAAAGAAGAATAACATTGCTTATTGTAATATTCTATCGACCTTCTGCAAGACCTGATAGTGGGACTACTTAAAACATGAGGGTTGGATCATTTGCCAGTTTTTTTTGCTTCTGTCACAAAATTTGCCTCTTTAAGTGTCTCTGTTAGGCACGGCCATCCCGTCATTGCGAGGGAGATTTAGGCTATAGTCCACCACTCTGGTTCAGTGTGGGTTGGGAGATTTCGCACATCCAAGGAAAACATTCTCTCAGATATGCTGGCTTACGAGGCAGGGTTTCAACCTGCGACCATTGTTTCCGTGGTAAGCGTTCTACCAACTTGGCTAGGTATCTCTGCTTTTTATTGCATAATATACGATTAACAATAAATATCTTTTTTAAATTACGATATATTGGTGATTTAGATAAATTTACTTTAAAAATGACAGTTAATTTTTTCCCCCGATATAAAATAACCATTTGTAAATATCCTCGAAGGCTGTACAAAATTAAATATGTGCCTTTGACTATGAAGTTATTGAATGCATAAACACAAGGCTGTGTGCGGGCCGGCGACTTGCAAATTCATCGTAAGTCAAAACAAAAGCGCGACACCTACCTACATTGCAATGCACCGGGCATATTTTAATCCAGGCCAAAGTGGAGGCTCGGCTTAGAGCTTTAAGGCTCTCACATGTCCCCTCTCGCTCGTGCACACACACAAGTAATATCGCCGTCTCTCTCCGGCGGGTGCGCGCGCCCGCTAGCGGTAACCAGGCGCACCAGTTGACAGTTGCCCAAGCGCATGCTCTTTGTATCGTGTCGTTTTGAACGCGTTCTTATTACGTTGATACATTTTAATATTGTAATAATCGTTTGATACCGGTTAAAATGTTTACAATGATCGGTGAAAGTGTTTGTAAACGCGTTAAAAACACAAGTTTGTGTCAGTAAATGAGTGCTCGTGGTATTGTCGACATACCGGGATTATTTTTCACCTGGAGTCCTAAGAACAGTATCAAGATAAAGCTCAAACGTACGTACCTATATAATCTCTATTTATTTTTAATACTTATTGATGATTATTTATATTAATTACTAGTAGTCCCGGCGAGCTTTGTACCGCCTCACAATCAAATGTATGAGAAAATATATTATCTTTATTATTATTTTTTGTGATTTTTCCCGTTTTAATAGTTATTCTGCTATTCGGAAAGGAGACAAATTTAAAAAAATCTAAGATCATAAAAACCGACACATCTGTTCTTGAGTCATAAATGTAGCACTCACAACTTTAGTTTATATGACTTTAAATATAATAATAAAAAACCAACATGATAATATTTATAATCATTTCTGGTAGCGTAATCAAAAATATTTGTTTAAATTATAACTCCGACTGAAAAGTTGCGTAACGCTACATTTTAATAATTGAAGTACAAATGAGTTTAAGCTTCTTATTGCGTGTTCTAATTGAACTAATGTGAATAAAAAAGCTAATTATTCGAGCGCTTATTAAAATTAACGACAGCGTTTTGTTTCGCTCTGAAATAAAGTGAGGACTTAGGAACAATGAAATTGTTTTAAAAAAGAAGATATATTCTGCTGTCTTGTTGTTTTTCCTCTTCTTTTTGTAATGGGGTTATTTTCCAGTCTAACTTGATTTGGTTTCTTACCGTTATTTACACAGAGCGATTACCATATGAATCCGAACTATTGTAGCTACTGGCAACCTAATAAGATAGATAATAAGTAAGTCTTGTTTCTGATGGATCCCTATGATTTTAATTGTCCATAATGTCTCGCAAAGCTGTTAGAATATTAACCGGGACTGCCAGCTTACCGAGCCCTTCAAGGAGGAAGAAGAAAAATTTGGTAAATTGTCTATGTTGCGACTAAAACTCGCCTCGCTATTTATGCAACCACAAAATTATAATAACAATAATAGGCATGACTAATGCAAATATACACAAAATATTCGAATCTAAATTTCGGCGGACCCAAAATACAATTGTCTACTTTTATTTCAATTTTAAAATTAAAACTATTGAATAAAAAAAATAGTGGCCATATAAAATGTTTGTGTTCTTAATTTGAAATTTTGCCAGCGTCCGCGTCTGGCGCATATCGTGTTACGCATTTTAAGCATGGCAGCACATTAGTTAGCAAGCAAATTCCGTATGCCATATTAAGTTCAGTCGAGAATAATAATATACCTACTGTATTATAGTTCTAGGAATGATAATGATACGCGTGTTAGTTGATTGCAAGCCACTAATAACGACCACCTCATGAACTCAACAGGTAAGTTGTTTTCTTATAATAAGCTCGCGTTGCGCGCCCTTTTCAGAGGGCATTAACCTTTAGATGATATTCCATCTTCAAAACTTCTATACGGCTTGATCGATTACTCAACAGCGCGAGACAGATTATGATAAGATGAACGGACCACTGTCTATTTTTATTATAAGTAGCTCTCTTTCCTTGTTAAGTGGTATCGATACAATAGATGAATCTCTGAACAGAGCTATTTAGGTATCTGCATTTTGTTACCTACCAAAAATCTCGTATCTCAACGTGACACTGGCGGTGCTCGATCACCCAATATTTGCGAGTTTCGGACCGTGCTCAACGCTATTTTTGGCATGCAGAAATATACAAAGCCATGTAGATAAATAGGTACTTACTTACCCTTAAGTGAGTGCGTCATATAAGTACTTACTTGCATTGTTCAATCTTATGGTATTGAGTTGTAATGCGTTATTCTTACCTCTGCCATTAAATCCATGGACTGGACCCAGGCAGGCTTATATTAAATAAATAAATGAATATCGCCAGACGAACACACCAACTATATGGTCCCACACTAAGCAACGCTTGTATTATGGATACCATACAATAGACTGAGGGCTAGCTCAGTATATAATACGTATATAGATAATAAACATCCATGACTCGGGTATTCATGGTCATCACACAAAGATTGTCCCTACCAGGTTTCGAACCCGGGACCCGCAGCACAGAAAGCGGGGTCACTACCCACTGAGCTAATGAAATCGTCAAATAACATGAACAATTTCTTTGCATCATCATTTTGCGACATTTCATACAACCTCCTAATTTGCAGCACATGGATAAAAACATAATATCGCCAGAAGAACAAACCAAATATACGGTCCCCAAACTAAGCAACGCATGTATTATGGATACCGTACAAGGGACTGGGAAGATGAATCGTAGTTTATAAAACGAAGTTTACCAGAACCCGAACCTGGGACCCTCAGTCAGAAAGCTTCGGTCCACTACCAACTGTGTCAATCGGTGCAACAATTATAAACTAGTCGGTCGGCAAAGCGTTAGGCCGTTATGTGACCCGAAACGTTACTCGGAGAAAGCGTTATTTCGCTACGTATAAGGTCGATGGAGTGTATACGATTTCGTTGACCAAAACTGGTATCACATACTCGTGCTCACTCATCAAGCAACCTGTGTGTGACTTCAGGGCCCCAAGTCTGCTAACACAATCGATTCATAATCGAACAGCAACCGCATAGTAACTTTTGACAGATATCCCATACAATATCTGTCAAAAGTGACAGTTACTATGCGGTTGCCCTCGATTATGAATCGATTGTGTTAGCAGACTAGGGCCAAGAGCAGCCCTCTATACTCAACTACAGCAAAGCCACGAGAAAGGGTTAATGATTCTAAATTTAAATTTCGCTCATAATCCATTTGGTTACCGATATTTACATAGACCAAATTGTCGTTTTTCCTATGAGACAATGCCAGTGACACTCAATGATATTGTATTAATTCTTAAACCTGGCTAAAAATATTTTTTTATTTTTAAAACTTACTAGAAGCTTGAACAATGCTTCTAATTTTAAAAACAACAATGCGTGATCGTTACTCAGCCGAGAAATAATGAAAATAAGGGGACGACATTTTTTTTCTTTAGAATGTAGGTACTATTTTTCATTCTTTATCCTAATGTTATAATTTGAGTAACACCATTTTTATTGCTACTATGCTTGACGACCTGATTAGTTCAGTGGATCTATAAATAAAAATGATTATTTATTCGTTGGTGAGGTCATCACTTGAGGAAGGCTGGACCAGTTTGGCCAATTCCTTTTTCAAAATTATCTGTTTTGTCAGGGAAATTGGAGAGGATAATATTTACAATGGGTAGTATTATACATTATAGGGTAGAAAAAAAAACGTTAAACTAAAATATAATATTAAATGCACCTGTTCTATACGTGAGAACAACAGAAAAAAATAATATTCCCAAAGTTATGCTTGAAAACTGCACCCCATCGATTTGGATGAGCGCACGGAACAGTTGCGACGGCATATGGTATCGCGACCGAGTTCGTCACGCCTTAGTTAGGTAAGATAAAGGGACAAACACCAAAAAAACTAAAAAGTACCTTATTTTGTTTATTCTAGAACACTTATTGGTACAACAAGCTACCACTTTTAATTTAAAGTAATTTCACAAAAAAATCTGTCGTAAGTTTGAGAGCGTTAACTGAATAAATATACTGAAATATACTGGAGGCTTTCCCCGTGGAAATATTTAAAATATTTTTTTTTTTATGAAAAGTAAGGTAATGCTTCATGAATCACTAAGATATCCTTTTCGTAACGTTTTTCCTGTTTAATTTAGGGTTGGAGGATTCCAGATGAGTAATAGGCCCGAGATTTCTTTATAAGAACTGAATTTCACAATCGTGTTCTTCTTCTTCTGTCTTTACGAAATGAGATGCGATGAAATAAAATGGATATGAATATGACCTCAACCAAAACGTTGCGGGTATATTGCCAATGTCAAGTAATTAATAGTAATAACACATTGAATAAATACACATCTATACATATAAATAAAATTGGAGTGTCTGTTTGTAATATTAAAATAACCGCTTTTTACTAAGTGCATTTGGATGTATACACGTTACCTATACCGAAACAACATTTTTTAAAATTTTTGTCTGTCTGTCTGTCCGTCTGTCTGTCTGTCCGTCTGTCTGTCTGTCTGTCTGTCTGTCTGTCTGTTTGTTCCGGGTAATCTCTGAAATGGCTGAACCGATTTTGACGGAAATTTCACTGGCAGATAGCTGATGTAACAAGGAGTAACATAGGCTACTTTTATTTTAGAAAAAAAAAATGGATCTCTCGAAAAAAAAATAAAACCAATGTTGCAGCGCTGCGCCTGATTAAAGTTTGATAGCAACAATCTGCAATGCGTCCCGCGGGATCAGAACGCGAGCAGGCTGTTGCCAACGGCTGAGTCTTTGTTAAATACCACGCGGACGAAGTCGCGGGCAACAGCTAGTTATAAATAAAATAATGGATGTGACATGATGATATGAAAGTTATAAAGTGAAATATCAGTCTACAATCGTGTTAAAAATGAAAAAAACAAAGAACAAAACATAGGAGCCAGTGACAATAGGTCATAAACAAAAAACATAGATAATCATAAGGCGGACAAATAGACTACAGGATTTTCTTTCTGCACGGATAATTTACGCTAGTACGCCTTCTCGAGCCTATAAGGCTCTGAAGATGTCCTTCATCTGGTTTTAAATATGCCAATTAGCAATTTTTTTTATATTTATAAGAAATAACAAAAATAGTGTAAATTATTTTAACAGATTAATAAGTATGTCATACAGATCACGATTATTGTGTAAATTATGTGTTTTATGAAGTCTAACAACGCGTTTGAATGTGCTCTTAGCACATGGTGTAGGTTTTTAATTTTGGGAATGTTGCCTTAATAACCTACTGATCGATCTGTTAAAATATTTTACACTTAAAAAGTTACATCTTATATTTCGGCATCCAGTGTTCTCTATATAAGTTCATAAAACACTTCACGGGGGACAAGTTGATCTTATCTATTCCCCTTTACGTGAACCACATCTCAGTAAGTGATGTAACGTTTGATGAACGGCGCTAGCGCATTTGCATAATCGAATCAAACCAGCGGCTTCGTTAGCCTTTTAACCCGAAGGTTAGAACAATTCGCCGAAATATGTTACTCTGCACGTTTCTACATATTCCGTAAATATAAAACTTTAGTAACCGCACTGTAAATAAAATTTTCCATAGGAAATACATTCTCAAGGTATCTACAACTTGAAATAGTACGCTTTTATTCAAAATAAAGAAATCTAAATCTACGCGAATACACACTGAAATAAAACTTATTCATCGCGTTTATTTTATATTTTATGAACAAGTAAATATGAGGGTACCCCCAGTTTAAACTATGACACTAGGACGTCAAACCTCAGTCCTCCCGTGACCATGGTGGCTGTAAAGCAGCCGAAACGTCGGGAACATAAAAACATAAAATATACACAATAAAATCTGTAAAATAAATTTTATTTCACATACTAAATCATAAGAAATATTTTTTTTATAAAATCTGTCTACCCAGAAATACTTAATATTACTTAAGTACTTACTTGCGCAAAAAAATATAAATAATCACGTTGTAAATATTACTCTCGGAAGCCATAACTCTTTTATGACAACTCTTTTGTGCCTACTCGGTGCCGAGCTACAACGCGTGAAAACCGTCATTAGCAAGTCGCCTTGCAATTTTTAATAGGATTTAAGAGATTAAGATTTTTTGACAAGAATTTTGGTATGACACGTTATCATATTTCATGTGTGACCGTGGCAATATACTTATTCACCTCCGGCTATTTACCTACGAAAGAAAAAAATAATAACGGTTTATTCATGAAAAGTCTAGGTCGCCAACCACAGTCGTCAAATTAGACGGTACATTAAAAAAACAATGAACACGGGTGTTTGTTTGCTTGCTGCAACCTACGACGTCTGTTTTGAGCTATGTTGGGGCGGTACGAGGAATGCCCCAGCGCTGTTTTTCGGAGCGAGGCCTCGGTACCGCGCTGTCGTCACGCACGTGAAAATAAAAAATAGGACAACTCGTACCATAGACATAGCTAACGGCAAGCGGCCCTTAAAGATTATGTAACCAAGAAAAAAAAATACATCGCGAGTGAATTAGGGAGGTGAAAAAATACAAAATAAAAATGAAAAAGCTGGCGACATGAATTTAAAAAATTGCTATACTGCTCACACTCTCAAGCCAGCCTGCTCTTTCACTCAGATGCCACAAGCCGTATTCATGAATAACATCTTTGTATGATCCATAAGAACATAATGTTTTGCAGGAAGTTGTAAACATAACAACTAGTATACAATGTTAAGTTTTGTTTTGGTAAGTACTTGTTATTTTGCATATTCGCAATGAATTCAAAGTAACAGAATGTTATTAGTCACTTATTGTATCTTTGTATTTAGCATACCTATGTTAGTTGTAACAATTATTGGAAATACGTAGTTCGTTTGATGTTTAAAGTAATTGTAGATTGTAATTTTCAAATGCAGAATGTGCTTACTTTTCTCACCGTAAACCCTCCTTCTGTAAACCCTTCCCCGAAATAAGATCTCCAATATTGTGACGTAATATGCTTAAAATCTAAGGGTAAACTTGTACAGTGTTGGTAAGCCGTAACTATGGGAATGTGGAAGAGCTAAGTGCGTTTGTGGTTAGCTCCCTCATCCATAAAGAAGCGCTATCGATAGACCAATAAATCCTGGTTTGTATTTGACGCAATGCCGCCGCAGATAAACCTATGATGCATTTAATTAAAGATTCTACTGAAATCTTAAAAAAAATGCATTCAACGACCGAAGTTATGTTTAGGTTGCATTTTAATGATTTTGATTAACAAGACAAAAAGCATGTAATACTCTATTAAAAGATTTTAAACCGTTATTTATTTCTAGCAGTATCCTAGCGTGAAACCGTAGGATATTATTTTCAATTGTGTACGATTTATGTTGGGTCCGCGAGATTAGTCACCAAACTACTGGTTCTGGAGCTGGAGTGAAAACGGGGTCACGATATTCTGAATAGGTACATGAATGTACCTAGATGAATTTTAACGTAGATTATTGTACGGACATATTGTTAGTTAACATACGTTTTTAAGGTTCCTATGATAAGTGCAAAAAAGCTCGTTAAAATAATGTTGCAAACAAAATATCACCTGACGACCCAGTTCGGATATTGGATTAAAAGTAACCTCACTTCAGAATTCGGGTAAGAGGGTCGCGTCCTCAAACATTGGAGGCTGAAGAAGCGTTTGATTATTTTGCGAGTTTCCGTCGACTTTGTATTAAGTAACGGCTTGCACCTTAAGTAGGTAGATGAAAATTCATGAATTCTTGGTTTAGGGGTATGGTGTGTATATGCCATTGTTTGGATGGATTATCTTCTTTTTATTTTTTTGATACTGGTGCTACACGACAGTCCATGGTGTAGCATGGCACCTTTAATATTAAGTTATACTATGAATATTCATACTCGCCAAAAGTCACGTTCCTTGCAAAGTAAACTCGCAAATTGTCTCAAATATAAAAAAAAACATTTGGGATATTTCGATTAAAAGCTTTCCTCATCAGAATTCATTACGGGACATCGTCCTCAAATATTAGAGGACCCGAGCGGTGTTTGATTATTTCATGAGTTCCAGGTGTATTGAATAACAACAATTCGCTTAAAAATAAGTTGAGAGTGAGAGATAATTTGAAATGAATTTACAATTTGATTTGACTTATATATTCTGAAACTAGTATTTGAAATATTTCACCTACCTTCTAAATTCAAATTACCTGCTGCTCGATCATTTAAATTGACCACCCAATAATATAACAGGTAAGGGAGAAGCACAAGGTCAGGGCGCGAAATTCGAAATGTCAGTGATTTTTATTTAAAAAAAAACTTAAAAATAGTATGACAACAAAGTATGTATCAAAAAGTCCTTGTCCGCGTGGAATGGTGGCAAGAATGCTGGCTGCATTTCTTCGCTGTATTAAGAAGCCTCCTGTCACCTGTGGAGGCTATCAAACTAACGTTCTAAATTCAAATTATCTACTTCTCGATCATTTAAATTTACTACCCAATAATATCATCATGGTTACTCTGGACGAAAAATCCAAATGGATTCCGAGACACCACTGAGCTTTATTTCCAGACAATTTGTAATCAAACAATGATCTCACCTCAATATTCCACGGCTTCCACTGAATCTCATTACGACTCCGGCGTGGATGCTGAAAGGGTATATGGCAACGTAACAGGCATTCCCTCTAATATATCTGTGGGCATTCCCATCCGTCGTACTAATTGCGCCCGCGATGCCGGCGGTGCGGCATACAAGGAGCAGCAATTATAATTTTCACAGCGTGACCAGGGGGCGTATTCCGAAATTTCCAGGACATTCATATCCCGGCCTAAAACTTGTCATCTTTGAGAATTTTAATGTTATGTTAGCCACCTTCTGGGGTCAACTGCTGAAAGTGAGTATATACAGCGAATTGACCTCAGCAGGTGGAGGAACTATTGCAGGTATTGAAGGGTTGCGGACACCTGCCATTATGAGTTTTTATGTAATTGAATATTTTATTATTAGGTATTTCTGGTGAACCGTTTTTAATTGCCTAAGGAATGTTGGTCACCTCTCGACCCACAAGACTTGCCCACGGCCTCGTTAGTCCACAGCCAAGGATCTCATTATTTGACGACTCGAATTCCCCCGCCAAGCTCGAGCATCGACTTGGCGCTTGTATTTTTATTTGCATTCAAACTAGAATATTTTCAGTCAACTGTTTTACGAGGCTGAAGTAATGAATGGATATAAAAGCTACTGAGTTTATTTATTAAAGTGTTACCCGCCATAAAAAAGTTAAGTTTAAAAAAACACGGTTCCTGTGTGCTATCCCATAGGAACCGTGCATTTTTCCGGGATAAAAATTAGTCTATGTAATTTTCTGACCCCTAAACTACCACTACCTATGCAAAAAATCATGTCGATCCTTTGCTCTTTAAAAATTTAAAACAAATCTATCCCACGGAAACCATACATTTTACCGGGATAAAAAGAAGCCTGTGTGCTATTCGAGACTATAATCTATCTCTGTGACAAATTTCATCCAGATCCGTTTAGCCGTTCTGGCGTGATTGATTAACAACACACATACAATATGATTCAGAAAAGGTATACTAACCCTTGATCGTGAGCATCTTAAGCGCGTTATGTGACGTCAGAATAACAATATGTTGATAAAAAAAAAAAAATCCCCACAAGTAACATAAAGTATAATATACAAACCTGTAAAGATTTGTGAAACCTAACGTAAGTACAATATAGATGCATAAAATGATTACAATGTAGCTAAGTACGTATCTACTTTTTAAACAATTATTTACTTATACCAACAAAGTCTCTACATGATTTTAATCTAGCAATCACAAGTACGAGTACACGTTAAACTCTTACACAAAACACGCAATAATACGAGATAAGGAACTTGGAAAGCTGATGAGAATGTAGTAACAAAAGAACTATTATCGTATTGTGTAATTTAAGGGTCACATTCCATTGTCTCCGCGTTCGAGTAAAAGTAGTCCGGTTGTAAGGAAACTGCGGTCGGTGTTAGGTTGAAAGATGAACCCTAATGTGCCAGGATTTTTTGTATAGAGATTCTTGGAAAAAGGTAGAGAAAAAAGGGTTTTGTTACAACCGACTAACAATACATGTGCTTACTTTTACGCAGGTACTTTTCAAGATGAGTTGTTCGCGTGGATCGATGTTATATTATTTTACGACTCGATGGGCACAGTTGATATCGATCCAGAATTTGGTACCGTACCCTGGGTTCCAATCCCGGTAGGATTAAACCAAACAATATGTATTATTTTCAAATTCTTTGGGGAAATCTGTGGGATGAGCACGAATGTTTGACCCAAGTCATGTCGCGTGTAATATCTACATAATAAGATCGCCCCTAGTCCATTGTACTGCTAACCAAAAAAAAATATATGAGCCCAGCCACTAGACGGACTTACGATAGTCTCTTTAATCATTTATTTACTGAAAATAAATTGGTCCTCCAAACTAGGCGCCAAATATCTTTACAGTATTGCAAAACAACAACAATTGTTCAATAAGACGAACAATTAAAAAAGTTTCCTCATTTTATGAATCTAGATCGATCGACATAACTGTAGAAGCAGCACGCAGACGGCGCGCGGGCGCAGGCGGCTGCGCAGTCGCAGCCATAACGCCCCATTATGTTCAGTTAACTAACACTTTCACTATCCACGCTACTCTACCGAGACGCACGTGGTGTACTGCTAGCGGGGATTTTTCACATACCAATCAAGATAAGGTATGGCCACTTGATTTTTTGTTCCAACTACAACTGGGTGCAGAATGTGGTCGCAGGACTAGTTATTGCGGAGACGATCTGTCACTCAGTGTGATATAGTATCAGCGGACACTGGAGAGATTTTAAATAGGTCAGGGCCTTTAGCATGAGTTTTGAATGTATGCGAATACCGTTCAAGTGATTGAATAGTTCCATACGTCTCCCAGGAAAGCGGAACGTTTCTGTTATGTGCGCTGCTGCTCTGAAGTATTTAGGAGAATGCAGATACGTATTATGTAGATTCCTCCCTGTACTTACCCTAAAAGATTAGATCAAATAACAAACCCATACTAATTGTTTCATTTGTTAATTAGGAAATGTGACGCTATGGTAAATTTGGGTCAAATTTATGAATCTGAAGATAACTCAACAAATTAACTGTTTAATTTAATAAAATTAATGAATTCCGAAATCTTAAAACAATATCTGTTCTCAACTGTTACGATTGGCTGCACGAAGTTTGGGATAATTTATTCCGCAAGTTTGGGAGATTTGATTATTTCAAGCCATTCAAAACCTCCCTCGTCGTGAACTAATGCTGCTATATTTTGCAATTGAGTCAATAGTTCAGCTAACACTGAAAATAATCTGAAACAAGGAAAGCGGGTTTATTGACAACATAACTTTGTTGTTTTACCACTTTATGTTATAGCTTCCTTTGTACCAACTATAGTTCTGCTGTATACAATATTTTCAATTAAATAAATAACCGTGCATAAAGTCAGTTTCATAATCCTCGCACAAAGTAATTAAGGTTTGTATAAACGTATAACACTGTTAAGTTGTAACTTGCAGCTGCGCAAGCGCAACTAAAATCATACAGGAGTGATCGAACAGGTTCGTCAAAGTTCATTCGTTCCTCATTCATTACTACAAAGGCCGTTGACTGTATCGTAGCCGCCATGTTGGTAGTACTGACGCCATGTTGATTTATGTTGTTGGCACCACTGACGCTATCGCGACAACTTCGGACCGCAACGGTTTTACGCTTACGTGCGTCGCTAACGTTACCTTAGTTTTGTTTTGAACCGTTCAAGAAGACACTTTGTGAAACTGTTTGTGTATTGGTGTCCTATAACTGAAATGCTTGGATTTCAAACTTTTTATCAATGAACCAGATGTTCTTATATTGTGACATTGAGGATTGTGTATTATTTTGTTAGATGTGTGTATCAAAATGAGTGATTTGCGGGAAACAATAAAAGTTTGGTTATGTTGACAGTTAAATTAAATAATCGAATATTCTGTGATGCTAATAATAATAATGAAGTTTCAAGAATGATTAGGTATATATACCTGTGTTTTTACAAATATGGAAAGGTGGCTACCTGATTTATAGTATCGTGTTATGAACGACCCTGCAATACAGGTCGTTCAGAATGAGATCTTGCGGAGCCCGGTCTAGGACCTTCAACCGTTTATGGTAGTGATTCAATGAATCGAATTATTTTTGCCTCGAATAGGCGCGACCAAGTAATGCTCCATTTAAGTTGATTTACGCTCGAAAACAACTGTTTCCCGGTGGAACAATTCCTGCCATCGTTAACTAAAACTATTCGGGGTTAAAACCTACATTGAATAACAATATGTTATTAACAAAATTTCATGATTCCTGTTTATAGTTAAGTCCTTGCATAACATTTTTGGTAGGTGTCAATGCTTTAGATTCCATTAAACTGGTGATGCCAAGTTTATAATAAATATTAAGCATTAAAGAGCTAGGCACCATATAGTTATCCCTTATATTATAAAAAGTTAATACGTAAATCTTAAAAAACAAAAACATCTTAACATACCGCATAACATAACTTGTCTTGTAACTTCGCAGCGATAGCCAAGTTGGGCGGACGGTTGCCATGGTAACAAGGGGACACAGGTGCAAACTGGCTCGCACCTCTTTCCATTTAATTCGGAATAAATATGCGAATCTTGCATTTCAAACATTATTAATTAAGATTAGTATTTATTAAATGGTGAAGGCAAATATCAAACGATATTACTCGCATTCATTAAAGTGAATTATTAATCTGCGAATACTAGGCTACAAACAAAGACGCAAACTTCCTTAAGGACTTAACTCGCTCTGGGCGTTATATAAGTTACCCGACTGTTTTCGCATAGAATAGGCCCGTGACTGCCAGTAAATTACGTCAAATAGGCCAATTCATTAATTATGTTTTCCAATAATTGTAATAATACTTATTATAATGTACATAATAGATATCATGTGGCTTTGCATTGCGTATTCAGCTGATGACCACAGTAAACAAGCGGTTTTCCTGCATTATTAAATAAAATACTTACCTATTGCATTTGTGTTAACTATTAATTGTATCACCCCCGACATTATCCTCAAAATGAGGAAAATATAGTCTAAGAAACTGAAATAACTACCTACATACGACACTAGGACGGCAACCACCTCAGTCTTCCCGTGACCATGGTTGCTGTAAAGCAGCCGAAACGTCTGGAACGTAAAAAACATAATGTAAACGCGATAAAATGCTTAAATTCGTTTTATTTCATTGTGAAGACTTCGCGTAAATATGAGAAATCATTCTTAATGTGTTTTGAGTATAAAAGTTAAATGTCTAAAAAAATATGTTTACCCTGTGACAATTGAATATCTTTACTATTTTGTTACCTACATAGTGCCAAGCTCATTACATAAGCTTCACTAGTAATAAAACGTGAACTGAGGGCCAAACACGCCGAAAAAATATAACAAAAGCTCTCGAGAAATGGAAACAGCGCGTATGCGCAGGAAGGTTCAAATACTTTTATAAACCTATGATGTAATTTCTATATATATCAATATCCTCTATGCACATAAAAAGTGTCGTCTTATAAACTTAATAAGCCTTAATTTATGCACCTCCTCATATAAAGACGGATGAATGATTGATGGCGAAGATATCCCATTTATTTAGCAACCCAATTAGACAAATGGAGACTTAACTATACAATCCGTTGTCCATTGCCGATTTTCTAAACGAATTTTACAAAAGAAACACCAAATATATACAATGGATTTTGAAATAAGAAATGAACCTAATAACGTTTCAACCATTACTTCGAACGACGCGTCGTTCGAAGTAATGGTTGATCGATACCAAAAAATACAATTTTAATCGTTATTCCTCCGAGTTGAACTTCCGCAACATGCACAGAATCAACCAAATTTGCATAAATATCAAAGTGAACGATAATTGCCGTAAATTTCCTCACTGTCTGGTGGACCCAGATAGCCGATACCTATAAACTTAATGAGTTCTTCGCTTGTGCTTGATAAGTACTGAGTCAATTGATAACCGGCCAGTTGTGTAAGACAATAACAATATCGATTATGGAAATTATCAATTCGCTGCAGTTCTTTTCATGTTATTCGGGTGTTTCGTAACGATGTAAGATTAGTAATTGATTTAAAGCCGCTTTTTTTTAAATGGACGTTTGCTAACAATTTCTTACGTAGTTATGTAAGGTCAATGTTCATAGCCACATGAGAGTTTATAGCGGAATTAATTCAGGTAATAATATACTACACGGTTAAAAAATATTTATTTGTGCCTCTATTTATCTGATTTGTGTAATTAGTATTTTTACTGAATAACTGTTAAAGAAAAACTGTATTCTTATAAGAAGTTCTAACTGTTTGCCTTGTGCCACCTACTTTGTGCAGAATGTTATAGAATAGCTGTGCTTATTACATTCAGGAAGTATATATTACTGTTGGACATAGGACTTAATCAATCGTACACCCTCGTAATATATAATTTAACATTCCCATTGAAGAATAAAATTAGTTTATTACCCAGTAACATGGACAACAACAAACTCCCACCACTGCTACTCCTGTAAGCCAGGATCTACAGTTGTGTCCAATGAAGACATCGAGGTTTGACCCTCGGCGAGTCCCGGGATAAAGTTAATTGTCTTGGAACCGGACGAAATTAATGGAAAGATAAAAATAGGAGGAGTTGGAAGAAAATTATCCACTTCCCTCCATTGCAAAGCGGGAGACAAAAAAGATATGGTAGACAAATTTCCACAGAAGCAAGACTCCTACAGCCGGACTAATTCCAGGTTTAAGGCACCACGGAGAGTTTAAATACTAAACAGTGTCTGTATACCTATTAGGTATATTATGTATTAATCTCATATCATTATAATTATTGCCGTATGCGTACGCCCTCCTAATTATCTGTTCCTAATGACCGTAAGTAAGGCGCATGTGTTTATAATGGCACAGAACTTTCACGCTCCAACAAACATGGCGTCGTTTATGGGAAAATAAATTGAGGAACAGTCGCTTAATCCGCTTGAACCAGATTTTCTAACTTCATTTAACTTTTGCAGCTTGTTCGTGGGTTTTTCAACTAACTCTGTATGAATCTGGTTGCAGAGTTTTATTATAAACATATAAATTTTAGACTAGTAGCATTTAAGCTTTTAAATTGTATACTTGGTTAAATTGAATTCTACCGATGTTTTTTCATAAAGCTGCTATATCATCAGGAGTTCTTCCAATTTCTTTTAACTGACATCCTTTTGATTAGTTCAAATGAAATACCTACCTATTTACGATACATTTATAACAAGATATTTAAATAACAATAAGGGATTTTTAGGTTAGCAATCGGCTAAAAAATAGTACCATTTTGCCAGTGTCAGTTAAAATATTTTATTTGATATTCGTTAAAATTCTTTGAGTGGCGGCTTACTCTACAGAAAACAAGCTGAAAACGAAGTGGTATTGACCTAAATAAAACCTTGTCAAAGCGAATTGACACTGAAAAAGGCGGGAGAACGTCTACAGATAAAAAAACACAAAAGACGATCGCACTTAGCTTAGGGGCGAGGCACCTGCTACTTGATTGGGACACATGGCAGTTCCCACTGAATAAAATAAGTTCTGATGTTTTGATGTAGGTAATAATGTACTGGGATAGATAGATTTGGCGTTTGTTTTGTTTTTAATTTAAATCGTGACCTATAAATTACGCTTGTGTATTTTTTTAAATATCTACAGTTCGTTTGATCTTTGCCACCCGTAATGCATGTTAAAGGCTGATAAGACTTGCACATGGAATGTTGCCTTTTAGTTCGAACTACTAAATTTTAAAACTAAGATGCAATGATGACGATACCTTTCAAACTAAGTTGTAGATATTTTATTTCACTTTGTACCAGTTTATTTTTATTACTAAAATATCCTATAAATTATAAAAAAATGTACTTGTCATTAATTTAAAGGCTCGTCTTAAAACTAGTTTTTACAACATGTATTGGTCACGACGATACACCTCGTGATCAATTACCGTCAATGAACTAGCAATAAATTCAACAGCCAATGACAAATTGACTTCCAATATGGCTGCGAGCACGATATAATGATTATTGAGTAGATCGATCGATATAATTGCTGTTGCTTTATGTTGAAATCGCAATGAAGGTTCTTGCTATCGACGATTATTTTACTGAACACAATGCCGTGTCATTATTTTAATGGTCTGAGTTGCACAGTTAGAACCTTTCCTCTATCATAGGCATTTCGACCGTAGTACTAACTTGTACTTCGACTTTTTTGGCGTTTGGCTACAAAATTGAGCCGCTAAGATACCAGTGTAATGTAATATTTTTTGTTAGATGAGATTTTTTTGTACCCCTGATGATAATGATGACGATGAGAGTGATGAAAAAATACATTTATGAGCCGTGAATACTTAAACGAACATTTCAACATCTTGTTTTAATTTCCTATATTAATAGCTTGTTATATTGGAGGAATTCTCTAGTATCACTGTTGCTAGAAAAATACAACTTACTTGAATAATCCAGTCTTCTACTGGTAAGTGATAAAAAATAATAAATTATTTTACTTTGGTCGTATATATTTATTCGAAGGATTATGTTCTTTTACTAACTCCATTCAAATTTTGAATTCTATTTGGCCGGCAAAAATATAGGTATTTGAATTTAGAAGTTCCGTTGTTTCAGTCCGGTGCCGCGCTACCGCCAGTTCGATTTTTGCAACAAAATATCCATAGACAAAAGTGTATACCTCAGCAGGATTGAACGCGGATTTCGGCAGCTTTTCAAATACATTCTTTTTTTATTTATCTGTTTCGTATTTGTCGTATACCACTCGTGTTGCAATTGAAATCCCACTTGAAAGCAACGGCAATCCATTGTTTTTTTTAATGTACATATTACAGGATTCCTTACACTATTTAATATGTTGTGCAGATCGACAATCATCATCATGTATTTTATTCGGAAGAAAATTACGTTGTAATATTGAACATTTTATCTATTAGTATATTATTGTAAATTAAAATTAAGTACCTAGCTTATTACTTTCAGATGCCATTGCCGCCATTATAAAAATACGATGTTTTAAACAGATATTTAATCATTCTACAAAACAAACATTCATGATACGAAACACAAACTATGACCACTACTTCAAGGAAGTCTACGTATTTTAATTCAATTTGCGTCAACATGATAAAGTCTTTAACTAGACTCAAACCTAATTCAGAAAGGTCGTCGAAAACTTTCTTCTCATTAACAACTTTCAGACTAAAATAAAGGTTATCACTACGTAGGTTGACATTGAAACTGCCATTAGACATGACATCTCAGTGAAATTTAACAACGTAAAGATATACCTATTAATAATTATCAATGAAATTTAGCAAATTAATAAATAAATATCGCCAGACGAACACACCAACTATACGGCACCACACGCTTGTATTATGGGTACCGTACAATGGACTGAGAAAAACTTAATATCCATGACTCGGGTACAAACATTCGTGCTAATCACACTAAGTTTGTCCCTACCAAGATTCGAGCACGGGACCCGCATCACAGAAAGCTGGGTCACTATCCACTGACCTAATCAGGTCGTCGAGTAGAATAGGTTGTTAAAACTATATGTAATAAGTAAGTAATAAGTAATACTAAATGAAACCAATTTAGGGATTTTATCGCGTTTATTTTATGTTTTTACGTTCCCGACGTTTCGGCAAGCAACCATGGTCACGGGAGGACTGAGGTACCCTCATATTTAGTTGATGTCTGCGGTCCGATCTATGCAGATCTATAAGAATCAATATATCAACGCAATTTAAATCATAATTTCTACGTTTTAAGATATATTTTTAAAGTACAATGATTTCAGTGATATACAACATTCCACCCGTAATACGGATACAAATTCTCGTTCACCAACGGTGTCCAATAAATTTACCGATTGATCGATTGCATCGCAGTTGTCGACACCGCTGTCGCACTCCGCATTGCCGTAAATCATGCCGAGACATGTCGACATTGCCAAACAAATCGGCACCAACATTGCCATGGCATGCTATTATCATACTAAACTAACTAAAAATAAAAATTTAACCTCCGTGGTGCCTTACACCTGGAATTAGTCCAGCTGTAAGAGTCTTGCTTCTGTGGAAATTTGTCTACCAGATCTGTTATTGTCTCTCGCTTTGCAATGGAGGAAAGTGGATAATTTTCTTCCAACTCCTCCTATTTTTATCTTTCGATTAATTTCGTGCGGGTTCCAAGACAATTAAATTTTATCCCGGGACTCGCCGAGGGTCAAACCTCGGTGTCTTCATTGGACACCACTGTAGATTCTGGCTTACAGGAGTATCAGTGGTGGGACTGTGTGGCGGGCCTAGTAACTAAAAATAAATAAATAACAATACGAATCACGGCGGTAATCCCCGAAAGGGCACAAGTTTACCGATGGCTTGTTAGAATTGTTATAGGTCGCGAGCTTATTGCCATTATACGGGGCACATCTTCAATACGAGCGGGGATTCGGGTCCATAATCCCTCCTCTAATAAATATCGGTATATCACACACTGAACAAAACATCGATTGTATTATGATTTATGAGTACCATATTACAAATGATACCCGGAACAACTTAAATTACTTAAATTTCGTTTCCGAAATTTGCCCCGACAGGCATTGAACCCGCAACCACCTACAAGAACCTACGCTAAAACAACTAGACCACCCGGTCGTATAGTAACCGTGTCCTTTGACTTTATCTCTGGTTAACGTCAAAACAAATCTGACTCGTGAAATGCGTATTCCAAACAAGCGTATCTTATCAAACGAAATGATTGTGCAAACGAGAACAGTTTATCAGACGATCTCGGCAGCACGGGCCGGGCTACCGCGAGGTCTCGATCGAGCCCTACCATTTGCCACTTTGCAGGCCCCATTCAACACTCCGGCGCCGCACCGAGTGAACGTCGGGAAGGAAACGACTCACGTAACTATCGTTAGTGAATAGAGTGCGCGTAGTCGACCGCGACGTGCAATGCCCAGGGCCCCGCGCGCCCCGCTTCCCCTCGCTGGGCTATGGAGACCCTCATCGACAAGTTCAAGAGGGAGCAGGGCGGTCTACGACGGTCCAGATCCGTGCGCGCTTCCCTACGACTGATCGGCAACCGGTGGCGGTCGAAAGATGAGGAGACACCAGAAGACATTGAAAAGATAAAAAGCAGTAACATATTCATCACGAAGCAAATCTGGCCGGAGAAGGAATACGACGTCGCGTACACGGGTATCGAGGGAACGTACAAACCGAAGGCACCGGCGATGGGGAAACCGAAGCCGGAGCCCGTTAAGCAGAGGAAGAAGAGTGGAGATATAGATTTGAATTTAAAAGCACAGAGACCTAAGAAGGTGGAGAAGAAGTTCAGTGATCTGTTTACTAATAAGAAGCAAAAGAGTGCGTCCGCCAAGGAACTGATACCTGAAAAGATACCGCCGAAAGCCGCGGCGTTATTGCATATACATTCCCCGGAGAGTGACAAGATGAAGAAGAAATTGAAAGGGATGGGGAAATCGGAGTCAGCGAAGTCCATCACGGAGTTGGTCACGCAGAAGCGCGCGCGCAGAGGTTCGGAGAGCGACATGTGCCCGAACCAACCGCGAGGCTGTGTGAATCCCGCCTTTGTTTACAGCACCCCGCCTAAGGAGAGGAAGATCACAATGTCGCCGACTGCATTCTTGAGTACGTATATTTTTATAATTTATTTTTTATTCAAACGGTACTTCTTTGATATTAGACCGAGAGAGTCGACTGGCGCAATCTAAATGAAGACTGAATATAATTATCTTGACAACTGACACGTTTAAGTTTCGGCCCCTACCAGCTTGTTCCCATGGTGGCTCTTGTACAGTGTGAAAAAGTAGTGGAATAAACTAAATGCTTTTATGAGGGTCAATAAAATCGTAGGAAATGGCATTGCTGCCGATGGTTGTCGATATATTTTTTTGTCACACGGTACATTATGTCATTGCTATTAAATGCAATGACTTTGGTATACTTAATTATTAATACGGTCGATCGCATTATAAGTTCTCGGAAGAGAAACGTACGTTCTGATTGTATTAAACGTTATACGTAAGTGCTTACTAACTTTTAGCATAACATTAGCGTTTCTTTTCTTACGTAAAATCCACATTATCTACCATTTATAGCATTTTCTGAGTGCTAACAAAGTTGCTTTAAATCTTATCAAAAATATTCATTCACAAAAATATCTCGTAGCTGTCATGATCGTGATACATCTGACCTCAGTTCGAATCTGTTTAAAAAGTATAGTCGTTTTTAAACCAATTTTACGATGACTACGGAAAAAGAACAGTTACCTATATCTTTTCTGTAATACTCAAAAATCATTTCCCTGTTATAAGAACATTAAAGTACGAGTATAAGGGATTGTCCTCCATCTATTTCCGAAGAGGGTAGGCCCCAATACTGACTAATCATTTATCAAATTTGACAATAGATTTAGTGCGATTTCTCTGAAAATCTCCGTCTTGTTAATCGGTGTTATTTGACAATAATGAAAGCAATATTCGTAGAATGAAACAATAACTTTGTTCTTTAATTAAGCTTCAGTTAGTGTTTTAATACATTATAGCAGTGGATTACAATTCGCTGTCGCTATTTCGTATTGATTATGACTATTAATTGCATAGCTTAGTGATCATAGAGGCCGCTCTTCTAACCTAGAGGTATACCGAGTTCAACGATTGAGCTTTTGACGTTTGCTGGCAAATCATTGGCTTAGTTGGAAGGGGTTACTGAACTTGTTTTTTTTTTCTTTACATTTAAGAAAAGTTTAATATGAACAGTAACGTTGACTCAAATATTATTTAATTTATACGGTTTCTAAATTAATTAATTTCCACAAACTAATCGATTGTGTACAACACAAGGTACCACCTGCATCTAATCAAATTCAACCTTTTATTGCCTTTCGCAATCACTGAGGTACCTGCCTATTGCAAGCAAACATTATAACGCTGTCCAATAAATCCAGTGCAATTAGAGTGATTATCGCGTAAACATTTTTATGCGATTAACTCGTATCTTTTTTTGTTGCCATTTCTAAAAGGCTGTCCGGTTTTTGTAGACATAACTGCTTGGAAATTGTAGTTGTTTTTATAACGAATCAATCCCTAAATTTGGTGCCAAATTGTTACTTGCATACAAGACTAGTACCAACTAGAGTTTAATACAATTTTTCCTTACAACAACCATCGTCCAGTTGTAGGAGTATTTTTTCTGTCAGAACTATTACCTACTTATTACATAATTATGTTTTGTATCTTGCTTTTAATTGAAAGGATTTTTTTTATAAATAAATAATAAGTCGTGGGCTGCCAGTACCTACAGGCATTAGCTTTCCTCGTTACTTTTTTTCCTAGCCGAGGTTTAAACCTCGGCGTCTTCATCGAGTTACACCTACACTCCTAAACGCAATTTTGCTATTAATGTGTATCTTAACGCGCGATTATTAGGAAACATTTTGCAACGCATTAAAATTTGAACATTTTCGTTACATATGGAAGCGGTTCATTGGAATTTAACGAAAAAGTTTTATTTATCTTACGATCAACAATCACGCGATGAAACAATCGGAAACTTGATAAGTCTTATCACTTCACGTGGTCGTTGCATTCTGAAATAATAGGTAAGTACGTCAGCGACCGATGTTGACTGCATTTGTAGGTATTCCTCGAGCGTTATTAAAAAAATCGTTACATTGATTTCTTACGTTTACGCGAATACTACACCTTGATATAAAACTAATTTTAACAGATTTTATCGTGTTCATTTTATTTTGACCTCAAGACACTGTTAGCACTTTCTGCATAGATCGGACCGCAAACAACTAAATATGAGGGTACTCCAGTTCAAACTATGACACTAGGATGTCAAAAGCCTCAGTCCTCCAGTGACCATGGTTTCTGTAAAGCAGCCGAAACGTCACGTCAGGAACGTAAAAACATAAAATAAACGCGATAAAGTCCGTTAAAATTAGTTTTATTTCAATTCGTTACAGAATACAAGATCGCAACAACTCATAAAATCAGATAATTAAATTCCGCTATCAATTTTCAAACCAGTTTTATATTATTGATTAGACTATCTGTGAGACAGATTTTCTTTTTATATAAAGGTACCTGCCGTAATAATTTGATTTCTAATTTAAACACATTTATGCAAATTAAATCAATTTAAACAAAATCGAATACGTTTAGTGAAAAATATATCGCTCAAAGAATTTTAGGACGACTAAAGCAAGTTCTCGTTGATTTTATATTATTTGTATTTCAAAACATATACCCAATTAAATAGAATACAAGGTGTAACTTAATTAGTGTAAAATATTAAACAGGTTCATCGGTAGGTTATACAGATAACATTCCCAAAGAAATGAATTACATTTTTATACATTTTAAAATAGCACCACGTACCAAGTGCGCGATGAAATGCTATTGTTATAACTTTTTTAAAATCAATCTTTAAACATTCATTTTATACAGCAACGTGATCGACTTGACCTACTCATTTAACCCATAAAATATTTTACACTATTTTGTTACACCTTATATAATAAAATATAATAGTTGTGACCGCGTTAAACTTTGTAGAGTGACTATATAATTTAATTGTACATTATTTATAATATCATTATTATTCAAGAAAATGCAGCCACTCTCCTATGCGGGTTACGGGTTAATGTGGACCGAGGCACTTTAAATTCACGTTACACAAGTGCAAAATTTATACATTTTAAATATCATTTTATAATGTTATTGCTGTAAGATTTTGCCTGATATTTAATTTCGCGAGCTCAATAATTCATAGAGAATTGATAGCAATGCTTGTACTACTAAAAAACGGTGCGTGTGTTAAACTTGGTATGGTGAAATATGTATGGAAATGTGACTGATCGATCTGCTCCTTAAGAGCTTTATGATACCGAATTTGTTTATCTTATTCTGATTATGATATAAGCTAAAATTATTAATTTTTTTTCAATATAAAATATTAAAATCCAGTCTAATGGCAACGCGATTGCGTTCAACATCAGCACGATAAACTAATTTGGGAACTGAATTGAACTAGCACTCAACTCGGTTTGCGCTGGGCGTTGCTCCACTCCACGCGCGATTTTATACTGGAAACTAGATAATACAGTTTCACTCTACAAACACGTAGAAATTATGCGGATTTTTGACAATTTTGTACAAGAGATAATGAAATCAGATAGTTATCTGTGTTTTCTTAAATTGTGTTTTTTACGCTTGTCATTGAAATGTTTGTATATAGTTTGTTAGTTAGTTTGTATAGAGTTTTAGTCAAAAACATCTAAGTTCACTTTTTGAAATAACTGTAGCGTGCATCTAATCAATCGGGAAGCTTTCAGGTAATTGACAATCAGAATGACAGAATAACAAAGACAATTCATATGTTCACACATTTGATTTTGAGGCGGTGCTAAGTTCGCCGGGACAGCTAGTATGTTTAAAAAAAAAGACACAAATATAATGGCGTTAATATCTAAAATGAAAATCCGGTCAACCGAAAAACGGGCATTACTAATTATTTCAAGTTAATTCATACCATCACGATTCAGGAAAAGAGTGACATATAGTCAGACTATAATGAAACGTTGCTATTCAGTATTATTTATTCGTCATGATAAGCACATAGTAGACGATTGTAGCTTGATAAATGACACTGCCGATGCAGTACATACATCGTCTTAGTCACGATATAGAAATGTCCGTCCTGTGGCGGCATTTTAACACAAAAACAGTAACTTTGCACAGATAAGTACAAATAAGTACAATACCAACAGATTCCTACAGTTTGGTTCTATTATTAAAATCGTTCGGCCAATGACTTCGATTGCTTTGGTTTTACACAAAAAAAAGAAGTTTACGACGTCACGACTGAGTGCACGCGTTTATTAATTAGATTAGACAACGTTTACTAAGATGTCTCGCTAATTAAACAAGGCTAGGCGGATCGCACAATGGCTACCCCCGAAACCGTGCGATCTTTTTCTTCAGTTGCAACTATGCTATTGCAATGGAGTGACTTGCTCGAATATATTTTGTCCTGCGGTCAGTTCTATTTTTAAAATATTGGTTATAGCAATTTTTTTTTAATTCGTCGTGATTATTTTTAATCGGTGTGTTGTGCCTCTATGGATTTCATGTTTTCACAGTGATTCAGTGTGTGAACATAAAATTGAAATATGAAATGTGTTTTTCCTTGTTTACATAACTTATTATTATATTATTTTAAATAACTACGTTATTTAATATTCGAAATCGAGGCCACTGAATAATATATTTTTTACGCATACGTAATTCCAATATACAGTGCGCTTACTTTAAAAAAACATTCTCCGGGGGCCGTATACATGTAAGGCGTAACAATAATAGTGTAAAATATTTTAATAAGAATCATCGGTGATATCTAGATATATCAAAATCTTGTTTGTTACACCTTTTATAACTCAAGAACGAGATGGCTTATTTTTATGATCTTTGATTTGTTGAATTTGTCACCGCCCCGAATAGCAGAATAACTATTAACCTGGGGCAAATTCACAATAAAATATTATTAAAGATAGTTCATTATCTCATACATTTGATTCTGGGCGGTAGGAAGTTCACCGGGACAGCTAGTCGGTCCTAATGATCACACTAAAAAATATATATTCATTAATTAAACGTTTATAAATAACACCCATGCCTAGTGGACGCAGGTTCGCTTTTTCATCAAATAATTCCTATTCATAAAATAATAACGGATCCTCACGATACAGGTCAGGCCTAGTTTAGGGGGTCACAATTACTCCTATAAATATTTTTTATTGTATAAAATATATATAATTTAAATTTTAATGAAACACTTTTTGCTAATTAAGTTACATACATAACGTGATAGATTGTCCTATCTACATATCCTACTTGTGAACCCATATTTTTTTGTTACACCTTATATATTATAGAATTCTCTTCACTTGTTGTTCTCTCTCTCTTCATATGTTGTTCTTGTCACCAGATAAGAACAACATATTCCTTTGGTCTGGCGTTAAATACTTATTCTGTCGCCAGTCCCACACGCTCGCTATGCTCCTTCCGCATCGAACCCAATAGAAACTATTCACAATTCATCGCTGTTGCTTTCGTGCATTTTTTTCGCTCATTGAGTAACAATTACTTACGCGATGCGTCGACGCACGCCAGTGGACACGGCAGGGTTGTCACGGCGAGAAAAGTTGTACATCAAAAATTATATAAATAAATATCTCCAGACGAGCACACCAACTATACGGTCTTACACTAAGCAACGTTTGTATTATGGGTACCGTACAATGGAGTGACGGCGAACCAAGTAATATTACTTATATAAATATTAAACATCCATGACCTGGGTACAAACATTCGTGCTAATCACACAAAGTTTGTCCTTACCAGGATTCGAACCCGGGCCCTCGGTACACAAAGCAGGGTTACTACCAGCTGCCCTAATCAGGAAGTTGTCATCAGATATGTAACCGCTTCGCTGCAAGTCTTATTTCTGTGACTATCGGACAGATTCTTTTATGTTTTTTTTTTCTTTGCAACGCATTATTTGTCCAACTTGTAATGTCAGCGTACATTACGTATTCTAGCTCAATATTGCCATATCAGATTCTCCCTTCTCTACCCTCTAGCTAGTACGTCATGACTTTTGCGAGGCACCAAAGTGCCCTGCTGAATTCCTTGAACAATGTCCGTGACTTTAATTTGCATTCGGATTTCTTAATTTCCGAGTCGGATATAGCTTCCTTCAGGACTTGAATAACTCATCCCTTCCGCCTTCGCACCTGTGTCAAGTTGTCCGGCACCAGCCCTGGTCCCGAGTGATTGGAACAATAACGTGTGTAGACAATGATGGGAACCTTTCACCTCGTTTCGTTCTGGGAATTAGTTTTGTGACGCTTTCCTTTGTTTGTGTTACGTTAGATTTTGTGCTGTTAGTGCATAATAGCACTTGTTCATTATATTTTTGTGCATTTCAAGAGAGGCCGAAAAACTTGGTCTACTTTGTTATTATACTGTTTCTTATGCTAACATATTCGCATCCGATGCGAAAACGGGGCATTCTATATACTATATAATGTAAAAGATCTATTTTAAAAAAAGAGCAACCATGGAGTTTCTTACCCGTTCTTCTCCATAGCAACGGCATTCCGAACGGGTGGTAAATCAGTAGCATAATATTTTTGTAACTTTTGACGATTCATAAGTACTGTACAATAATGGTCTACGCGAATAAAAAATATTCTGATTCTGATTTTGATTCTATATTATTTGTTAATTTTTCTTAACGCAAAAAGGTATTTTTACTAGCAGTAGGTACCTACCACAGATATATGAGAGGAGATATGTTATGAAAGCGGTGGGCTTGCGCTCACCTTTAGCCAAAATTACGCTAACATAGAGTTTTCGCCGTCAGTCGACTGCAACTGCACGTCAGTATCGGAGCTCTAACTTTTTTTTTAAATGCCGTGTTATTCCGTGGTTGTGTGCAAAAATACTAGCAGCAAAGTGAACTACGCGAAAGATGGAATCTCATTTCACCAGCCAGTATTAAGTATTTCATTTATTCGTCTTTAAAATCATTAAAAACAACAAATCAAAAAATATTTAATGCCTTTATTATGTTATTTTAGGTTTAATGTAGCACAACGACTTTTTTATTTTTGTACAAAATACATGGCTCTTTAAGTACCACCTATGTTCGCTACTGAGTGATGTACGAGGCAATGTATAGATCGTCTAACGATACTTTGAATAAACTGGTGCGTCGCGTGGTACGGCCGCTGTATACGGCGACGACGCAGCACGCACCGAGGAGACTTCGTATTGGTTGGTTTTAGCGAGTGGTTGGGAACAAAACGGAGACAGCGAGTTCCCATACATTTTGAACCGCACGGCATATCTCTCGTGATCTGTGGTACCTACTGATAGTAATCGTAGTAATGCCTGTACCTTACTATACCTTACTGTACTGTACCTTACTATTAGACTATAATGAACCGCTTCACGTGTTCGCTACATGATCGACAGTACTCACATACATTTGGTATTTGTACTCCCGTGTGTATCGCAAACAAATTAGTTACTTTATATTATCCACGCAGATAATGTTATCATAAGTAATTAGTTACATGTGCTTAGCTTCTTTTTTATCTCGCTTTATCAAAAGGCTGGTATTCCCATACTTACTACTAAACGCCTTCTAGAGAAAATGTACCCATAAAATTATTACTTAAAGCCTATTAAAACACATATGAGAACTGAATTTTATATTGGTCACTGAGAAACATTTGCTCAAAATAAAGTCGACCATGAAACTCGTTTATCATCTTAAGGTTGAATATCATTTGCACATCGTAGAACCGCAAGGCCTATTATTGTCATTTGTTATTTATATGAAATTAGAACGTATTAAATTTGATCCTTAGTAGATTTTTTATTAACTATGACTTTTTGTCAAAACGAATAAACCACATTCATTCATGCCTTACCAACCTTATTTATAAAATCGTCAAAATCAAACAGAGGCACGTTATAATAATAATGTAGGTAACAACAACCGTCGACGCAACCGGCGACCCAAGGGCTGGGTATTTCCTCGCTCAGCGAGTAGCTTTGGCTATTCAGCGAGGAAATGCGGCCAGCATCTTGGGCACGCTACCGCATGGGCCAATTTTTTTACACATTTTGTAGCTTTCCTATACTCTTTTTAAGTTATATTAGTTTGTAAATATTTCAGTTAAAGTTAAGTTATTTTAATTGAATTTACTCCACTCGTGCACGTTTGTTGGTTGGGCAATGGTTAATATCCCACGAATATTAAACATTATTTAACAACAACTTAAATAAGACAATATGTCTGTAGAATGTTGTACGTACATTTCGTCAAATTAGGATATACACCTCAGGACATATAGCATTCAGGGCTTTAATTAGTTTGCTCCATGTACGTGATGTTGATAGTGTGGCTACCCGAATCTATAAGTAAAACGTAGTTTTAAATTGCAAAATTTATATTTAATACATTTTAATTAAGTTCTCGTGAAAGGAGTAAGCTAGCGCAAGTGACTAACTCATTAACTAATTAAATTAAATCATTTAAACAAACAGACGAACCATTTGAAACTCGGGACAGATAAATCGAGATGAATGGCGTCAGGACGAGATGTTTCATTCGTTACGTATGAAGGAGGTAAACAAAACGGCTAGATAAGGTTCTTGCACATGAAATGTTAACAGCTGTAGGTACTATGTGTAAGGATCCACTATAATTGAGAACATTCGACGATTCCTATTGGCTAACGTTCCGTTCAGTTAGATTTGTGAAATTTATAATTGAAAAACAATAGTATGAGCTTTGAAAGGTCATCGATAAATGACTCTCCACAAAAGGAATCGTCACATATATTTTTTTTTTAATATGAGAAATGTCTACTTTTTTAATATGATGCTATAGACATACCAGCTGTAACTTTACTCGTGTATAATATTTGAACTGGAATATCAGTAGGTAATACACATAACATTCCCAAAGAAATAAATAAATTTTATTAGAAATTTTAAAATAGTCACATGAGTACTAAGTGCGCGGTGAAATGCTACTGGTTCGCTTTCTTTAAATCAAAATTTCTATTTAAGACATCTGACTTCATTTGTCGTTATTTTTTTTTACAGCAACGTGATCGGCATGACCTACTCATTCAACCATTAAAAAATATTATACACTATTTTTTTATACACCTTATATAATGTTTAAAATAACTAGCTTAAATATGAGAAACAATGAATAGCTATCTTAAAGTCAGCGGTTAACGTTTAATTTTCAGTAACCAAATTTCCCACCATGTAATTTGAGGCCATATTAATTCTAACTTTGAAGGCAATGTGAGCTTTTTAATATTCCTAGCTGTCGGCACCTTACCTTGTCAATAGTATTTGTAATTGATATAGAATTCGACAGCTAATCATAATGTATCGCGTGATGCCGGATAAGGCTATTGAACATTACTTCCAAGGTTCCTTGGAGCGCTGGTTGAATATCCGTTCTTTCTTCCTACTTCTAAGTTTATTAAGCAATGCATGTAAAAGTGTACCCCTCTGCCAAAGCATTATGGGCAATTGGCTGTAAACGTTTTATAAATTTAGTTTTTTTTTTTTTACTACATTATAGGCAAGTATTTGATCTCGATCTCACCTGATGGTAAGTGACGATGAGATCTACGATCGAGCATACTTGCCTAGGTAGGAAGGCGGCAGTAGATAGTTTTTTTTTGTGTAGCTTTGCCTTAGTTTGAGTATATGTACTTTATATAAGGCATAATTTTATTTGATAGGAGTGTACACGTTTTTACCTCCTTAAAAAATTTGAAGAAAAAACCACTACAGAAACTAGCTCTTAAGGTGGAAGCGCTAGGTGAGGGCGCGAAATTCAAAATGTCAATGGTATTTATTTTTTTAAGAAAAATTAGGACATCTTAAGATGTAATTTAGTTTTTCGCAATATTGGTATTCTGCATTGGATGTCTCGATGTATTAAGTTTGTTTAAAACAATACCTAAAGCGATACAATACTCCAAGGTTTGTAAAAATCGCTACTTTTACTAACTTTGAAGTGTTGTATCGCTTTAGGTATTTCTTTTCCAAACACATGTGTGTGCAATAAAAAAGAGCACGATGTGTGAAAGGGACAGAAGTAGGTTCACGAACACCGTCTGACATTGAGTTAATCATGCGCATTGTTAAAACAACCTTCGCCTGTCAAGTTCGTGTGCTGTTTGATAAATTGCCCTAAAACTTGCGGCGTGGGCTTAAGGCACTATATAAGTTTACCAATTCTTTATTGCAATTTGCTCTATTAAGCTATCATAGAAGGCTTCCCACACGTTCGAACTATTAAGTTTGTAGGTCACATCAATTAAATGTAAAATATAATACTACCTGAAATTAATTTAAAGCAATAAATAGTTTTCTTAATACGGATCTGAAATCATATTTCTAAGTCATGAAACTCCATTACGTTTTGTTCATATTTTTTTAATTATTTAATCCTGTTTTAGTTTTTTCTTTATGTTCATTTTGTCCCTTTCTCCCTTAGAGCTCCAGTACGGCGCGCTGCTTGAGGGGTGTGGGGGTGAGTTACCGTCACTGAGCGCTTGCGCACCCCACGCCCCGCACCTTGACAAAGCAACGCGCCGCCAACAGAAGGATGCGCGCGCGCAGCAAGACAAAATCGCACAAGTTAACATACATTTACACGGTATTGTTTTTGTTTTTATTCTTTCGTTTGTTTTGATTTATGTTTATCTTTGTTTTTTGTTTAACAATAATATGTTTTTCTGATGCTACAGACAGCCGGTTCGCCTGTCTGCTATATTATTAATCCAAACTAACTTTTTATTGATCATGCCTTACTTTTCCTTGTAAGTATTTCAGGATTCTTCACACTTGGATTCTTAGGAATACAGCTAAAATAAATAAATATAAATATCACTAAACGAATATGGCAACTATACGGTCCCACACTAAGCACTACGGTTCGGTCCCTATATAGTATTTATATAGATATTAAACATCGACTTGGGTACAAACATTCGTGCTCATCACACAAAGTTCCCTACCAGGTTTCGAATACCAAATCCCTACCAGGATTCGAACTCGGGACCGTCGTCCCAGAAAGCAGAGTCACTACCAACTGCGCTAATCAGACCATCAAATCCAGTGTTACATTACGAGTTGTTAACCATAAAGTAAATCCCGCTTTTATTTGTTACAGCGTTGTTCGCGGCCGTGGAACATGGGTACTTGGACAAGGCGCGGAACATCCTGGACTCCACAGACGTGGACGTCAACAGGTTAGTTATATCCTGACACTCTAAATATTAGGGGTTCCTACAGGGTTACCTTTTAATAAGAAGTCAGCCATAGAAATTCTCACTTTTTAAAATCTATATCATTATTATTAAAGATTGATATTTGACTCTCCAACTACGAAATTTTAAGAAATAATGTTTTGAGAATGTGTTGTGTGTGTGTTATTTACCCAATTAACCGATTCTAATAACTTAACAATTCTGACAATATCTTAAATACCTATTTAGCGGAAAAGGGAAGATCTTCCAGCAAAGGCGGGTGGTTTGCCTGTCAGGGCGGCCGCTATGCCCCGGCGGTTATTGTCAAGATCTTGTATATATATGTTACGTGCTCCGAAAACACTCATAGCGCGATTCAGGATTGTGTTGAGCATTATCTATTGTTCTGAATGCGTCTGCAGCACTATCTGTGTAGTTTGTGGGGGTTGAAGAAGTCGCTGCACCTAGACACAATTCCTGCCCTACTCTTTATACCCTTAAGAGTCACAGCATAAACCAAATGCCAATTCCAAGTACAGTATACATTTTCGACGATGCAGATAAATGCATTCGCGACAGGCTTATCCCAGATGTATTCTGTAACGATAGAAATGCGATAGAAACGAGCCACCCGGATTGTATCCGGGGACAGGCGATTTTCTGAAATTGAATAGATTCTGGAGCGAAATCTCCTACCGTATATTTCACATTTAAGTTTCCGGAGCGATGCACGTCTTTACACAATTCAATCACTCGTTACATTCAGAAGCGAAAGCACAATATATTAGATCAGGGACATTAGGTCAGCCATTTGTATTAAAAAACAAAATCAACCCGACGAAACTTGCACGGAATGGACATGACATGTGTATAGCACCCTTAATAGTGCTTAACTACGAATAAAAATGCAACTTTATCTGAGCTCGTTGGTGCTTAATGATACTATAAATATGAAGTTTGCACGCCAATATATTGCCACAATAATAAGCATTAATACATGTGATTCAGAAAGTCATCAGAAAGGTTTCGCTTTTTAGCGCGTTTTTTAATCATTATGTGAAGTCCATAACTCGATAGATTGACATATTGATTTCTTATATTTACACGAATACTACACGGTGAAATAAAACTTATTTTACAGATTTTATCGCGTTCATTTTTTATATGCTACCTCGAGACACTGTGAGCAATATCTGCGTAGATCGGACCGCAAATAACAACTAAATATGATGGTACCCCAACTCTAACTATGTAGTAGTACGTCTAACACCTCAGTCCTCCCGCGACCATGGGTGATAAAACAGGCGAAACGTCGGCAACGTAAAAAACATTAAATAGATGCGATAAATTTAGTTTACTTCGATTCGATTGATTGATTTTGAATAAAAATCCAAATAAATAACAACTATGATTATTTGAGAACTTTTTTTTTATTGGCACATGGCTATTCTACCACCTTTGCTGAATTTCTTGCCCTTTCTGTATCACCTGTATAGGATTACGGGGTCAAAGAAGCGACGTTTGGAATGACCTACATACGTCCAACACAACGGATAGGGATACTATCAAAATAGTAATTAAAAATACACAAGAATAAACATTGTATTTGAACTCCGAAGACAATTAGAAACTGCTGAACCCCATTTTCGTTCGGACCTGTCTATATTTAGTTGTGTTCCAACAAAAACTCAGCAAATTAATTACCAAACTTTGGCGAGATATCGCTAAACAAAGGCAATTTTATTAAACCGATTAACAAGACTTCATCATGGGCTTTCTCATTTACCTTGAGAAGAATTATATTTATTACGATCAAAATTTGTTTGACTTCGTCATCAAATTTAAATTCACTTTCTCAAGTTGCGCAAAGACCCCTATAATTGTGGAGATTTTCACACAAAAAAATGTTGCTAAGGATGTGAAAATTCCTTGGAGAACAAAGGAGGTTTCCCTGATTGTTTGATGGTTAGTTTCAATTTTGTTTCAGTCTCAACGCAGACGGGCTGTCGCCTCTCGACGTGGCTGTACTGGCCACGAACCGACAACTTGCCAAAATGCTTATGGAGTTTGGTGCTAAAGAAGGAACGCAATGTGAGTGCATTTATTGATGTTTTTTTCTGATTGTTTTGAGAGATAATTTATATCTTTCCGACGAGTTCATTGGCACAGTTGGTAGTGCTCTGCCTTTCTGTACCAAGAGTTCCTGGTTTGAGTCCCGGTAGGGGCTTCTGTGTAGGACACTGCGGAGAACGATTGTCTGTACCCCAGTCATTAATTATTAATTTAATTTCTATGTAAGTAATTCCTCAGTCTATTGTACAGCACCCATAATACAAGCATTACGTAGTTTGGGAGTACGATCCCAATCCCACACCAGTCGGTGTGTTTGTCTGGCAAAATAAATTAATTTCTAATATTTACGCGAATACTATACGTTGAAATAAAACATTTTGTTTTCGGATTTTATCCTGTTTATTTTATGTTTTTACGTTCTCAACATTTCGGCTGCTCCCGTGACCATGGTTGCTGTAAAGCAGGCGAAACTTTGGGAACGTAAAAACATAAAATAACTTTTATTTTATTTCAATAAATTTATTTGTTATGTTGTCTCATCAGATCACCTATTCTCAATCTTCTTTCTACCTTATTTATCACGTAATTTCCATAAAATCAAGTAAGCATGACGTTTCTAAAAATGAAGTGACGCCTACTCCTTGTGTTGACGTTTTTTATAACATCGTGGTTTAACTAGTACCCAACAATATATTTATCTATGTACGAGCTACGACAGTCATAAAAGAAACAAAAGAGCTTCTTACGTTTCGTACGTTAGTAAGTGTATCATACAAAAATATTGATGAACAATTTGATATCACGTTACTTATTGGATTAGAGGGCATTACTTTTCAAAAACTTTCAGTGATTCGTTTGAAAGATTACAGTGACTGACGGCAGATCTTATTAGTGCTTGTTCACGTAGGAACGCGCGGGCGCGGCGGCGGTTGCGGGCGCGGCAGATGTTGCGAGGTCGCGTTCACATTGGCCGCCAGGCGTTTGCGCGAGTGTGACGTGTTGAAAACGATGAAAACGTGCTATCGTTTCTAGCGACAAGTTCAAAATGATTGAACTTACCTGACGTCGCGAGTGAATCGCGCGCGCCGCCGCTAGTTTGACATGAACACACAAAAACGTCTCATGCGTTTGAAATTGCCGCGAGCGCGCCGCACGCGCCAGTCGCTAGTTAGCTCGCTACTTAGACCGCACGTGCGTTTTGAACGTGAACACTTGGAAATCACGTCATATGTTTGATGTTTCGTGACCGCGCCCGCCACCGCGCCCGCGAGTCAACGTGTACAAGCACTTATGTACAACTTAATACTCTTAACATCTGATAATGAAAAAGTCCCTTTCTGTATGGTATTTCTGGCGGATCTGAAATTGTATTCATATTTACAACCTCCAGAATGTTTACCTTTTTATAGGAAAAGTAACATTTCTATGCAGAATAAAAAATTTCCCCGTTTCATTGAGGTAAAAAAATCGATTCAAAAAACTATAACACCTTGTTCTCACACTTTTTTGTCAGATCTCTGAAACTCGTACTCTATATTTAAAATTATGTTTCGCTTTAATAGGTAAGTACGTAGGTAACGATATTCTCGATTTTGGCGGATAATTAAGATCTTATAAATAGCAATTATTTTATTCGGCGCGCTCTTGTCTTTTCAGTCTTAGCATTTCAGAACTCTCTTCGCCACTGTTTGTTACTCACGAAAGTAATTCTCCCTCCTATCCCTTTCAAATTCTCTCGCACTGCGATACGCAGGTAGGGTCTTAACAAATTTTATTCGATGCGAAAAACCCAGGCATATATATGCTTATCAATAAAAAGTGTCGTGCGAAGCGGTGGCAGCGCGTTGCCCCAATCAATCCGCTATGGTACGTGTAAGCACGACTGACACACGATTTTTTTTTTCAAACGCCATTCAATTCTCTTTTTAATAACGACATTACATTTTGTCTTCATCTGCGTGTGTACATAATAAAAACAGGGGGCGTATTACAAATTCTTATATCCACGCAATTCACTTAGCGGCTTAAAACTATTGTCATCTGTAATATGTTAACGACAAAGTTGCCGATAGTAGATAGTACTTTGTCTCACTCTGTAATGTAAGTGTAATTGACAACGTTTGGAAAAATATGGTTTATTTATGATACTATACTAGTATACTATCAGCCGAAAGACGGCCACTGCTGGACATAGGCCTCCCCCAATGACTTCCTACTACGCGTGTGATATCATCGGTCCACTTTGTGGGGGGGTCCTACACTACGTCTTCCGGTTCGTGGTCGCCATTCTAGAACCTTTCTGCCCCAACAACCATCGGTTCTGCGAGCTATGTGCCCTACCCACTGCCACTTCAACTTTGAAATACTTTGAGCTATGTCAGTAACATTAGTTCGTCAACGGATCTCTTGATTTCCGATTCTATCCCATAGTGAAACCCCGAGCATATCTCTCTCCATTGCGCGTTGAGTGACCTAGAGCCTTCTTATGAGGCCCATAGTAAGCGACCACGTCTCGGTACCATATATCATCAGGTTATATGTTTATTTATTAGGATAAATGTAATTATGCTAATAATGTTTTATAGTGTTGAAATATAAAATTGCCCAGCAGTTCAGTATACTGGCTAGAAATAAAAGTTCGTAATACGCCCCCAGTTCGCCGCTGTCGGGGTAGCGCCGAGCGTCATATTTCAAGATCTCGGGAATTTTTGTAATTTGCATTCCAAAGGTATGCAGCATAATACCCCGCAGAATAAGAAAGCTACCGCGGCGAATAAGTTTTTCATAAAAAATCTATTAGATGTGATTTTTTTTCCGTTTTTATACCAGGACAATGTGACGAAGACTATTCGAATGTTTTAGGAGTACAATAACTAATTAAGTGGATCTGTAGATCGTGATTTTATCATTCATTAGTTTGATTGCTCACACAGTAAAAACACATATAAGGTCTAATATTGAAAATTGGTAAAAAAATATTTCTAGGGGTCAAGCGGTTACTGGTGAGATGATTTATATTATATATAGCTACAAAATAACATTTGATAGATCCTGTAAGTAGTCAGTAAAGCTTAGAATACAGTATAATTCGGAAAGTGTATACTAAGCCGAACTTACGTTTCTATAGCGCAGGCGCAAGGCCTAGTATTTAGTCAAATCATTTATTTCATATAGACCTACGGGGGCTCTTACAAATGGTCATTTTAAATATTTTTTCTTAACTCTACAACCGGATCGGAACGCGACCTCAACTGAAAAGATCCGGCAAGGAATATAGCGGGCTTGTCTTTAAAAAATATGTATACCTTTTCTGAGTCACACTGCATATCTATGCTAGCGGTTAACTGGACATAATTTTCTGGTCATGAACTTCGACAATGCAACTTCGACAACCATAAGAATACATGCGCACCTAGTTCGTATGGTTTCACTAAATCACAACAGGGCTACCAACAATGACAAAACAAAAGAAATATTATAATAAAAGTCCTGCTTTAAACCGTTGCTGCAACGCCTAAATGCTACACTTCGATATTGATGTTATGTAACACCGCTCATGCATTTGAGAAATGGACGCTAGCATCCGTGTGCATTGCAAACTATGATGCATGTATCTACAAAACGCTCTGTATACAAATTCTCGTCTGAAAATGAAGTAAAGTATCTAATATAAAATCCCATTGTAAATATGTATCATCAAACTTGGATCTAGTATAACAAAATTTAAATTTGTTCCCCGTTGACTTCAATCTGGGTGTTTTCAAGTCGAGAGTGAACAGGTACCTTCTAGGCAAGTATGCTCTATCGTAGATCTCATCGTCACTTACCATCAGGTGAGATCGAGATCAAATACTTGCCTATAATGTAATAAAAAAAAAAAAAATCTCTCAATAGTTTTCGGTCCGAGCACTAATCGATAATCGAAATCAGAAGTTTTATTCGATAGCTCCTCATATCATTAATATTTTTGTTATTAACATGCCAACCCTACCACCGAACTGGCTGACACGATAAACAAGCAATAGTTGCATCGCGTGACATGAGTCGTGACGACCCTATGTCCAGGCGTGTCACGAAATGTGGACCAGAATATGCATTTCACTGCTAGCACGTGGTATATTCAACCTTCTTACTTCAGTGGTAGAGTTTGAATTACGGTTGGAGTCGAATTGAGGTTGAGAGCCGCTAAATGTGGTGGTAATGTATGTTCGCATGACGTTATTTGAGGAACTATTTTGACAGTATGTTAACTCAGCTTGGAGTCGTGTATGGAGGTCATTTTGTTATGTTACTCTACATAGCCATCCATTTGGCCTCTAATATCTAAAGACGATGATTTAAACAGATCAGAATAGTGTATTCCCTAAGATCCTGTGAGGGCTTAAGGCAACGCCAGACTGCACCGCTCTCTCGACTCTCCCAGTAGATGTCATAGGAATGACGGGTAATTACGAGTGGTGCGAGTTCAGTTGCAAGTCCCTTACTCACACGAAACGAGGAAGCATACACGGGCTTGTTATTAGATTACATTATAAATTTATTTCCGATTTAATACTGCAAAAGAATAAAATACTTTGTCCACTAGCTATAATTTTAGTTTGTTCGTGAATGTGTTAATTAGAAGCCCCTTAATAGTATCAGTAATTAGTTTGGTTGGTATTCGTCCACAAATCTCATGATTTTTGTTCACATTTGATAGCCCACAAAGTTAAATATAATAAACTTGTATGAATCAATCATATATTATAGTTGAGCCAAGTATAATCCTTCAAAAATAACAAAACTTCGTGACACGGGTACACTTTCTTGCGGCTGGCTAAGAAGCCGCTATAATATAATATTTCATATGACATTTATAAGGTGGCAAACACGATGGCTTAGTAAGGAAAAAGTGGCAGTATCTATAAAAGTTTTTATAGGTACCAGGATCCGGAACATGAAGGAGCAAAAGCTGTACAAACAGCGGGATCCCGGGATCGGTAGGATCGTTCGCGCGAATCTATCGCTCTCTCTTTCTAAGTGTATAGATCTATGTATAAACGAGCCAACTATAGTGATGCACGTATTATCCGGGACTTAACTCTCTGCCTACTTAAGGACTTACTCACTCGTAAGGTAATAGTTGGCCGTAGCAATTCGTGGTGCTTGAACTAAGTGTTATAAGGGGTCACGCATGTTCTTGATAGTACGTTATCATTGTCGTAGTTCTGTTAAGGACGATAAAGGCGGTCTTTATCCCAATTTCAATTCAACGTCACGTTGTCGACACAACTGCATGCAAGCTACATGCAAGCTTCCCAAATAGTCGGCATTTTTAATGCAGGCAGAGGGTTACAATACTCTACTGAATAATATAATAATTATCTTTTGATCTGCCTTTCCTCAATATGAGAGGCATTCAGGCCATTATAGTTCCCCAACCTAGCCCAGTTAGTCGGCGGACTTAACACTTCTTTCATGAACTAGAAAAGTCCTCTTAGACATGCAGATTACCTCATGATATTTTACTTCACCGCTGAGCAAGTGCTAAGTAATCCTCGTGCAAAGTGAGTTCATGCTGGCGTTAGAACCCGCTGACTCTTGTTTCCAAGGCAAGAGGTTTGCCAACTTGGCTATCATTGCTTTTTTAATAACGATTCGATCAAATACTCGTACGTGTTTCCGAAACATAAATACTCAACACTCAATGCAATCGATATGCAGCAACCAGAACACGGAAACCACATTTCGAAATTCTAACGCGAGCCCGTAGGCCGAGATGGGGCACTTCACAGCTCTAGACGTGCCCGAGGGAATCCCTGATCACATTACCTCAGATACAAAATGCATCGAACCGACGAATGATAGGTATTGGTTTGCCGCAACTTTACGTAGCCAAGAATCGCTAAAATATTATTGGAATATTTGCTGTTGGAATGCTTGTATACTTTTGCTGTTTAAGTATTCCATTGAATATGTTTTTTTTTACATATTGGTTCGAATTACGTTTACGATGATAGAGACAAATATCTTTTATAAGGTCGCGAGAAAATAATCGCGCCGCAATTCATAGTTTTTTTCTAATAAATTTTGGGGCATTCGTATTACTATGATCCCCTAATAGTTTTACTCTCCAAATATTTACTTTATTTGTGAATAATAAACTGGCCAAGTTCGTGTGGGTAACGCACAAGTTCAACGTAGTATTGGCAACGAAAACTTGTACAAGAAGCGCGTGATTTAGCTCAAACTTGTTCGAAAACGTTAGAGTATTCAAACGTTTGCGTTACTTTTAAAATGTGAACTTCATAATAGGGTCATTAAATAATATATATCAGACATTAAGCCACAGTCAAATTTCTGTTGCGCTTTAACTGCTGTAACAGGAAATAATAAAGAATGTAAAACCCACCGCGAAAAATAACACGCAATTTTATTTCTGAAAATGTTAAAGAAATAATGTTATATCATTTCGAGAGCTCTCCGCTCCGCTGGCTACAGTTGCCCCGGACAGATTATATCGTAAATATGTTAAGCAGTCAGCCCATTGATAAGATTTGCACCGCCCTCGCGAAGATTGACATGAGGTAAGGGAGACGGAATATTTATTTACTCTACTTGACATTAAATGAAGTCACGTCACACATATGCCAACACAAGTCAGGGCGTAGATCATCCTATTATGCAATCAATGTAGTCGATGCTGTAAGTAATTGTAACTCCAACTATGATGGAACTGGGCGCCTATAATAGTAATGCCTTAAAATGATTGTAGGACTAAACTTATCCTAAACCTATATAAAGAATTAAAAGAAATAATTTCCCACTCTAAAAAAAACTGTATTATTTATAATAAAATAAATTGTAACAAAAAACAATATTCTAATTATTAATAAAAAAAATATTCAAAACAAAATACACTTAATATCATTATTAATTTAAAATGAATGTCGTTTTGCAGTAGAGCTCCTACTAGTGGTTAAAATCTGACTTTTGAACGATAGCACTTTTCGGCCTGAAAATATATAGCAGTTTCAGTCCGGCCATATTATCATATCATCATGATATTGATGCCCATTCGCCCTATCCAGCTGAAAATCGTGAATGATTAAATATAGGTGTCATTATATAATTTATTCGTTATTAGATCTTGAAACTTGTGTAATATCCATAAGTTTTAACGCAGGTGGGTACGAAATGGTAACTTTATGTAGATGGGTTATCTTATGGTAAGGTAAACACACCTGTCCCTCAAATATCAGCACTACAAAGACGTCCCTCTAAAGTTTAGTCTGAACGTTTGAGATGAAACTTGTATTTAACCTTTGTTAACGATTCGTTCGCGGTTAAAATTACTGGGATAATCCGTTGGAAGCGGTTTTTATAGTAATTAGGTAGGTAGACTAACTCGATCGTCGGGTACACTGTCTTGTACTGCATAATGATTTGAAACCCGTAATTAAACGACGTATAGATATAAAGATTGATTTCTTATATTTATTTACGCGAATTGAAATAAAACGTATATTACGAATACGGGAGGACCTCCCGTGACCATGCTTGCTGTAAAGCCGCCGAAACGTGGAGAACGTAAAAAAACAAAATAAACGCTATAAAATCGTATAATTTGTTTTATTTCAATATGTATGCAATTTAATTTTAACAGTATCCCTGGTGAATTATGTTTGTGTGTGTATTTGAAACTCTGGTAGATTATTTAATATCTAAATTACTATCCCGTTGTGGATTACCGAAATCGAAACGAATGTCGAATAATTAAACCATTCGCTCACAATCAGTGGGCACACAATTTGTTGTAGCAAGTTAATCTGATATTCCGCGGAACGATACGCGACTCCCACACAAACGGGTAAGGCTCAAATTAGCTCGTGTGATTGTCAAATGGAATCGAATCCACAGTGCAAACGGCAGGTCAGTGCGATATGGAGGCTTCGTGTTTACGTGATCTGTTATCTTTTGTAAGCTCAAAAGCTTTTGATTTCATAAATTGTTTGGAATGTAGGGTCGATTGAGGGTGTAGGTATACTTACAGTTTTGTCTAGTAAGCACATACTAATGGGAATGCAAAATATCGTTCCCAGATTAGGCTATATTTTATTTAAAAAAATCGTAGCCTCCATTACGATTCAATATAATATAATAATACCAGCCCTTTTAATGTCCCACTGTTCTTTGAATATTATCAGACATGCAGGTTTCCTCGCGATGTTTTCCTACACCGTTTAGCAAGTGATAATCGTGGTTGAAAATGAGATCCGCGAAATTCGAAATCCAGAAATCCCTAAGGTTGGAGCCGAGGTTTGAACCTGCGATCCTCGTCACCGAGGCAAGCGTCTACCAATATTACGTTTCAATACTTCGTTCTATTATAAGATTTTGCACTACCGCTTTTTCACTCCAACCCGCACTGGGCCAGCGTGGTGGACTATGGCCTAATCCCTCTCGCTTTGAGGGGAGGCCCGTGCCCAGCAGTGGGACATTAAAAAGGGCTGGTATTATTGTTATTACTTCGTTCTATTTGCTTCTGTCGTCTCCTCGCAAGATCTTTATATCCTTCAGGGAGAATCTCATTTGGAATACACAACATATGTGTGGTACTTAGTACTTACCTATTGTGTATTGTTTCAGTCAAAAGCTCAGAAGCATTGGGCACCCACTTGCGCCGGCTGGCGCGCGAGGCCGAGGCGAATCTGCACGAGGTAGCAGGCTGCGCGCCGGAGCGGACCTGCAGGGATGACACTTGCACTAGGTAATTAGTCACATATCTACAAAATGAATGTAGAACATAGTCGGCCACAGTTTTTAGTGGCTACCCTGGATCAAGACAGTAGAATGAGCTCTATCATCTACACCCACAAATAATTCACCCTTAAATTAGAAGAGATATATTAACATCCTTCCTGAGCCCCAAGTCTGCTAACACAATCAATTCATAATCGAACAGCTACAGCATAGTAACTGTTACTTTTAACAGATATCCCATACAATATCTGTCAAAAGTGACAGTTACTATACGGTTGCTGTTCGATTATGAATCGATTGTGTTAGCAGACTTGGGGCCCTGACGTCTAGTTATTTATATAAAACTGTACCTAGGATACGCGTGTCAATTAAAAAAAAAAGGTTCAATAGGCCATGTTTGGACCTCCCTCAGACTCGGAATCGAAAACATTTATTTTTCGAATTGTTGCCTGTCTGCTTTTTTGACTAATACTTTATGGATTTTTAACTTGGCTTACCCGATTGGAACTAAAGTAAGCGTCAAAAGATGGGGTTAGGTGTATATCATATACGTATATAATCATATGGGGTCCCGGGCAAATATAACTGCAGATAAGATTTGATAGTTGCAACTCAGCTATAGTTGTAGCTAAATCATGTATAAGCGCTAAAAAGTAAATTGAATGGTGTCGCCAGGTCATCTGCCGGCAGCCAAGCAGCGGGCACGACAGGTTGCGCTGGAGGAGCTGGCTCCGAGAAGGACAAACAAGCCCAGCAATGGGAGCGAAGAGTGAGGACACTGAAGTGAGTGGCATTGGACACCAAGCTGGGGCCCAAGTCTGCTAAAACAAACGATTCAAATTCGAACAGCAACCGTATAGTAACGGTCACTTTTGACGGATATTGTATGGGATATCTGTCAAATGTGACAGTTATGCGGTTGCTGTTCGATTATGAATCGATTGTGTGAGCAGACTTGGGGCCCTACTTATATTCCCATCTCAATTATACAGGCTGTAACATAATTACAAAATAATATTTAAGGGCGTGAACGTACCCATTGAACTGACCAAGTTACCCCATGGAACATAGTCTGAAATATAAAAAACAACTGTTAAAAAGTTTTTACAAAAAAAAATATTGCAAGGTTTGACAACCCATTGGTGTTAATCATGCGATAAGATCATAGAGAGACAAGGATGTTAAATTTCATTCCTCAATAAGTACATAGGCACCCACTTGATCTTATCGATGAGGTATCTGTATAATTTACTATTTTTTTCTCCGACTGTATACTTAGTGAAAACCTAAATCTGATCTCTATTACTAGTAGCTAAAGGTAAATATTAATTATCAAATGACTTCACCAGGCGCCTCGTCCAGGGTTGGCAGCAACTCCGAGTGCCACCAGCGCCTGCTCCGGCGGAGCTGGAGGTCTGCGGCGCGCACGCAGTCACCGTGCGACTTAAAGACACCCGCAATATAACACCTTTGATCAAGGATCCGCCAATCATTACTAAGTTTAAAGGTACTGTTGGCACCAAGACCGGGCCTTGTATTAATTAAAAAGTTACTGGGCGAAATAATCACTGGAATATTTAATATTATGCATGGCATAATAAATGCATGGTTCCCGGAGGATAGATTTGTTTTAATTTATCATAGAGCAAAGGATCGACATGATTTTTGTATAGGTAGTGGTAGTTTAGAGGTCAGAAAATGACATAGGCTATTTTTTTCCCCGGAAAAATGCACAGGGGTACAGAAAAGGACATAGAGAAAACGGACATACTTTCTAATCGCGGGTTACACCGCGGGGCGCAGCTAGTCAATAATAAAATATCTCATCAACAATTTCAACAGTGGAATGGTCGTCCCGGGCGGATTTCTCGAACGTGTGTGGATGCCGCGAGATGGCGGCGTCCGGCGCTAATGGCGGCACGCGGGTGCTGGCCGCGGGGCTCACTCGAGGCAGGCGGTACTTCTTCCGGGCCGCAGCAGGGAACATCAAGGGCTGGGGGCCTTACACTGTCTCTGTGCCGAGGAGTGTTGTGCCTAGCAGTAAGTACCTGCATGATTGTACGAATATAAATGTTGTGGATAATATAATTTAATAATCTTTTTTATTCAGAGACCAGAATCGCTAGTCTAACATGTCAAGAAGAGAGAGCAACACAGTGTTGCACAGTGTTCTTTACGGGCAGATTGTTAATGTACTTGTCCAATTTAAAACACCTGCCCGTAAAAGTTCTAGTTAAAATTTTGTTGCGTTTTGCCACTTGTCCGGTAAGATTCGTTTTTCCAATTGTCCGTTGAAGTTTCACTTCTACTATGTGTCTCAGCACACATTTTGTTTTTTTTTTTATTTATTTATTGAACATTTTTGCATTTTAAGCTCATGGGTCTTCGGCAAAAATCTCAAACTATAGTTTACCGAGATGTAGATCGATAAATATTACCGACATGAGCACAGGCACACAGGCATTAAAAAAAATATCTCTCCGCAGGCTGGCGCGACGTATCGTCCCGCGCGTGCCGCGGCGGGGGCGGCGGGGGCAGTGGCGGGGGTGGGGGCGGCGCGGCGGCGGCGCTGGAGGCGCTGGCGGCGGCGGCGGCCGGCGCGCGCGCGCGCCCGCTGGCGCTGCAGCACCACGCGCGCCAGCCGCGCAAGAAGACCGCCACCATACGACAGCTGTTCACGGCCGCCAGCAAGTTCCAGAAGAACCTTAGGAGGTAAACTTCAGCGACACCTAAATTCATAAATTTTACCATGACCGTCCCGAAGCTCTTGATGGGCGCACTCCTTCCTTCTATAGCTGGCAGTGGACTTTGTAATTAAATATGTATATGTCTTCTAGTTTCTCATTTATTCTAGTTAAATTAGATTTGATTAGAACATGCTTGCTTATTCAACTATTGAGAAGAATAGAACACCTCCGGCCCACTTCACTCACCAACTGGACTGCCTGCATTTCAATGGGTACCTATTTAAAACTTCAAAAACAGCTGATCCGATTTCCACCAAAAAAAAAAAGCAAAATAAGACGAAAATTTACAAAAAAAAACGCGTTCAAATCATCCAAATCAATAACTGTTGAAACTATATGCACGTCGTATGGTTCTGTGTTTATCTGCGGAACTCCAACGCACCCCAAATACTGCTGGGGCGACTGTAATTATGTAGCGGTAACAGACGCAAACAAATCATTAAATTTATAAAACCGATAATCAGCAGTTGTAGAAGATAAATGCAAAAGGAAACTTCTTCTTATCGTTTTGATGGCAATATCTTTACGCCATTGTGAGAGATTCTTCCATCATTAGATTGCATAATTGCCCAATACGACGCCGTACGTGTAAACTATCCACAATAACATCCCTTAGTGATGCGCCCTGCGTGCACTCCTAAAGGAAACTCACCAGTTTCACTTATCAGGGGCGTATACCTGGCGTGCATTCTGTACCACGAGGACAAGGTGCTGGTCACCAGCGAGGAGTTCCTGCCGGTCATCGAGGTGGACGAGACGTATCCCACCTGCATCTACACCGACTTCCATTGGCTCATGAAGGTAAAACAAAGAAATTTTCGTATTTTCAGTTAGGTAGTTTGGGGGTCAGAAAATGACATAGGCAAATTTTTATCCCGGAAAATGCACGGTTCCTATGGGATGGCATGCAAGAACCGTGCATTAGCAAAAGGACATAGAGGAAAAGGACTTACTTTTTAATCGCGGGTAACACCGCGGAGCGCAGCTTTTTGACTTCAATTTGGGTGTTTTCAAGTTGATAGTGAACAGGTACCTTCTAGGAAAGTATGCTCCTTCATAGATCTCATCGTCACTTACCATCAGGTGAGATCGAGATCAAATACTTGCCTTTAAGGTGGAAGCTCAGGGTCAGGGCGCGAAGTTCAAAATGTCTATGGTTTTTATTTTTTTACGAAAAATTTGGACATCTTTACGATGTAATTTAGTGTTTTGCGATATTAACATTCTGCATTGGATGTCTCGATGTATTAAGTTTGCTTAAAAAGTACCTAATCCGATACAATACCATAAGGTTTGTAAAAATCGCTACTTTTACTAACTTTATGGTGTTATGTTATGCTAATATCGCAAAACACTAAATTACATCGTAAAGATGTCAAAATTTTTCGTAAAAAAATAAAAACCAAATGACATTTTGAATTTCGGGCCCTGACCCTGAGCTTCCCCCTTAATGTAATAAAAAAAAAGTTTGTTTCACATACGTCTATTTGCAGGTGTCATGTTCGTGGGATGATGTGAAAGCGCTGCGCTCAGACATGGAGAAGCACACGTCTTCGTCAGTTCACTTCAGATTGAAACTCCTCACCGCGGCCGCTCAGATGCAGTCGGCATTATGTATACAGGACTTAGGTTAGTTGATCTCCGAAGTGGTATCCTTCTTATTTTTTTTAGGTTGGCAATCGGCTACAAAATAAGAGCCATTTTGCCAGTGTCGAGTATTTCTTGAAACTTTGTTTTTTTAATTATAGGTACACTTGATGATAATGATAATATCGATGACGATGATGATGATGAAATTAATCCCCTATCAGTAAAGCTGTCGATACTTCACTGCAAATTTACAGGACAGCTTGGAAGAACTTGAAAAGTCAAGTAGTACTTTCTAACTGTTTTTTTTTTAAATAAAACAAAATTGATAACTTCACGGTTCGGTTCAACTTTCCGCCAAAAAGCCCCCCGATGTGGTATGTGGATCTGTTTAGTTTTCCTTTTTTAATTTGCTTTACGGCTTCGGGTACTTACATTTTGGAGCTCTCAGTTAAAGTACTAGTATTTTTCACAATTTAGTAAATCCCTTAATAATGTATTTTTCTACACTGGCACGCGTTTATGAACACACTAACTGTATAGTCCCAATCAAAGAAATGCTTGTATTACACGGGTACCGTACAATGAACTGGAGCGATCCCAATACATATTTACATCTAGTGATATTCAATATCTCTGCCTGGGGTAGAATATTTCGAGATTATAATACAAAATTTTGTTCCTACTGGGTTTCGAATACAGGACCCGCGTTACAAAACGTAGGGTCACGGCCAACTATTCCAATAGGGTAGTATTCTATACTAATATTATAAATGTGAAAGTTTGGATGGATGTTTGTTACTCTTTCACGCCAGAACGGCTGAACGGATCTGGATGAAATTTGGCACAGATATAGACCATAGTCTGGAATAGCACATAGGCTACTTTTTGTCCCGGTAAAATGTAAATGCGGGTAACACCGCGGGGCGCAGCTAGTAACAATATATGTGTAAATGTTTTCCAGGCCAATTGTACCACAAGCCGCTCCGAGACTCTCACGGTACAATAGTGCTGTCGTGTGTGAACAGCGTGAAGTCGGTGAAGGCGGTGTCGGCGCTGAACTCGCGCTGGGCGGCGGTGGCGCGGCTGCGGCGGCGCGTGCTCAGCGAGGACAACACCATGGGCGAGCTACTCATGGCGTCTGTCCACGAACAGATCGCCTACCATCAGGTATGTGTATCGTGCCTTCTCCCTCCCTCTCTCCCTCTCTCTCCCTCCTCTCCGCCTATCTCTCTCCCCCCCTCTCTCCCTACCTCTCTTTCTCTCTCTCCCTCCCTCCCTCCCTCTCGCTCTCTCTCTCTCAGAATGCTGGAATGTATGTAAACAAAACAAATGTAGCAACCAAAAACTTTTCAACTTAAAAAAACTGATAAGCACAAAATAATCGAATCTAATAAAAATCTACCTAGTCTCACTAAATTAAATTTATAAAGAACGTGAAGTCGGTGCCAAATAATAAAATAATACTTTTAATAACGAGATGCGCGGAACTATTTGCGAGGTATATAGTATAGTCTTTGGCGCGGACCGGCAATACTAGACTCAGTTGTTTTTTTGGCACCCAATCAACAGTCGTTACATATTTGATTTATTCAGGCAAGGTAAATTTTCATTTTATTCGATATTTTTTTCACAGTTTCCTAAAGATGGTTTTTTTTCGTGAAAAGTTTTTTGTTACTAGCAGCGTTTGCTACGTAGCGGCGCGTAGTACCTTTGTTAAGTCGAGAAAATCTTGTTGATATTAGTCCACTATTTAAATCCACTTATCGGTGTTAACTTACACCAAGCTTATAAGTATTTCAATTTCAATTTGAAACTGTTAATCTTACTTATACTCAAGATACTTAATGAGTCCGTTCCCTTGCGAAGCGAACTCTCTACACTTTTACATCTTTAATGACGCTACTTATTTAAAAGTTCCATCTCAATATAAATAATAATTATAATAATTCCAACCCTTTTTAAAAATAATTCGAAGTCCCATGAACAAGGATGTTTTTTTTTATTGGTGTGTGTGTTGTCAGGTGTCGCGCGTGCAGCTGCCGCGCGGGCTGTACCTGGGCTACCTGAAGCTGCAGTCGTCGGTGGAGGTGGTGCGCATCGTGGCGCCGGCGCGCACGCCCAACGTGCCGCCGCACACGCGCGTGCGCGGGAACGCGCACGTCTCCGCGTATGTGCCTTGTCACCTTTATACATACGCCATCTTTCAACCATTGCGCTATTTATTAACCGTGTACCAGAATGGTTGTACTATTATTTTAATCTGCGCTTTCTTTAGCGCATTTATAATCATCATGTCCCATATTCACTACACATGTGAATATAAAAAAAAAAAAATATTTTAAGTATCATAACATGAGAACATCCTAGATCTATATTATATTACAGATACGATAATTTAATAATATTGTTCTACTACTTACATATAGTAAATGGCCATTAAAATTGCATTAATATGTTTTCATTGTAGAGAGGAATGGGAGTACCTAAAAGGACATTCGGGCGAAGTGCCAGCGCTCAACAGCCTCTCCACGCTAAGCGGGCAAGAGAAGCCCTCAGAATCTCAAGAAATGTTCCTCGACTCCATCGCCGCAGCCGTGCGAAGACTCTCCAAGGAAATGGAGATACCCATCGAGAGCGTCATAACCCACCGAATATACGACCTTGAGGTCATCGAACTGAACAGCGAGGTCAGCTTCATCATGATCTGTCCGCCCGCGGAGCAAGCCTGCTCTGTCCCCGGACAAAAGGAAATCCTACTTCAAAAAGGCGACTTATTGAGCCTCCCGATTCAAGCGTTCGAAATGATCCACCTCCAAACCTACCATACAAACATACTGAATAAATACTCGAAGCTCAGTTGCGTTCTAGAACTAGATGTTGCTTTGGCCGCACATTCGCACAGAGAGGCCTTTTCCTGCACTGAACTCCAGACAGCCAAAGAGAGGCTGACCAAATTGGAAGACCTCCAGAATAATCTTAACACCGTGTGGAAGGCGGAACGGTGGCTTATGGACCTAATAGGCTTCGCGAGAGATAAGGACAAAACAGCACCCAGCTCCGGTATATTGCTCAAACACATTCTAGACAAAACACCAACATCATGCACTGACGGCCCCGTGGACGCCAATGAGAATGCTAAACTAAAAGATTTCCTTCAAATACCGACTAGGGACGGGAAAATAACTAAAACGTCGCCAGGCAGAGGCTCGTGGCCTGGCCCGGCCGGTAACGGCAACCACGTCAATTTGCACCCGGAATTTAGTAAATCCGAGCAACAACTGAGTCTATCCCCTCGCCAAACGTCCGTATCAACGCTAAATCTCTGCAGCTCGCCATTTCTAAACCCAGAAATAGTAAAATTTCCTCGCAAGGGCAGCGCCGACTCCCAACACACGCAATCGAGCGCTATGAGCAACAACTACATGAGTAGCAACTCTCAATTCGATGTAAAGTCCGGATCACACGCTAGCATTGGCAACAATCGCCTGCCACCTTCTAGAAGCGAAGATACGCTGGTGCTTCAAAACGAGAACGTTGAACCTAAGCCACGGCCGCACAGTATTAACGCGAGCGCGTCAACCACATCCAGCCCTTTGCTTACCGTCAAAGGTTACTACCCAGGTAGTATGATCAGCGTAAGAACGTCCAAAAGCAACGTGTCCGAGTCCGCCCAGAGTCTGTCGAGTGACTCGGAAAGCCAAAGCTGTCCGGTAACGTCAGTTCCTTTGAAAATCCGTCCGCAGGGGAAGCACTTTAGAAGCCCTTGTAGCGTCATAGCCTCTAAGAGCATGACTAATGTTAAAAGTGACGTGGACTTCACGGACACGGGGCAAGAGTTCCCGAAGCTGAGTCTGTGCGTCAAACGGCAACCGCTACTGGAGACGCATGAAGATGCGGAGTATAACAATAAGGTTCCAAAGACTGATGAGATGAGAAGCGATAATGAGGATATGAAGGCGCCCGAACTACGAACGCCGGATCAAGCTGGTATTTTGCAGGTAATTTTTGAATTATGTAATACTAGCTGTGCCGCGCGGTGTTACCCGCGATTAAAAAGTTAAGTTTAAAAAACACGGTTCCTGTATGCTAACCCATAGGAATCGTGCATTTTTTCTGGATAAACATTAGCCTATGTCATTTTCTGACCCTTAAACTATGTACGCAAAAAATCATGTAAATCCTTTGCTCTATGCAAAATTAAAACAAATCTATCCAACGGGAACCATACTTTTTACCGGGATAAAAAGATAGCCTATGTGCTATTCCAGACTATAATCTATCTCTGTGCCAAATTTCATCCAGATCCGTTCAACGGTTCTGGCGTGAAAGAGTAACAAACATCCATCCATCCATCCAAACTTTCACATTTATAATATTAGTATAGATAGTATAGATAATTGAAGCCAAAAAAGAATGTAGGTTGATCCAGCGGTCTTGTCGTTGGATAACAATTAAACAACAATTTTACTAATAACACAACTCCAAAGAATCGACAAATAAACCCAACCAAAAAAATCTCATTCTGGATATAAAATCAATTTAACGCAACATTGTTATCTCAACGACTAATTACACACATCATTACCTCTTATTTGCTAAGTAGCTACAATTACATTTCGTAATTGTTGATATTTAAATAAAAGGCTTCTTTATAGGTACAATTAATATTATATTAGTTAGAGACATGAGTAAGACAATCATGGCTGACGACGGATGACAAGAGAGAACCATAGTGAATAGAGATGCGACATTAGCAATGGTGATGTGACAGTAATCTAATTACAAACGCATACATTTTCCAGGTATTCGCTGCATACGAAACGGGCTTAGCAGCCGGTACGTCACTCAAGTTGCACGTCACGCCTCGCACGTCAGCGCGGGAGGTCATCGACCTGGTTGTCAAACAACTCAACATGGCCGCCGTGCTTAAAGGCAAGGCTGGACCCGTGTACGGGCCGGAGAAACTTCCAGATTTCTGCTTAGTCGCAGTCATCGGTGCGCGGGAGAGATGTCTCCGAGATGATTTCAGGCCGTTGCAACTTCAGAATCCTTGGCGAAAGGGCAGATTGTACGTGAGGCTTAAACACGATGTGTTGGCGGCAATACAGCACTCCGCCAAGCAGCCGGCTTATATTTGAATATTGTTTTAGCTGTTAGACGGAAAACTATAGTTTCTTGGCATAGGATTTATTGTTGGAACTTTGATGTCACAGTTGAGATGGACACCGTTCCGAAGGCAGAAGCCTCATCGTATTTGCTGTGTGTAACAAACCGACCAAGTTCTCACTGGTAGGCTTCGGCCGTGGTTAGTCACCACCCACTGAACAAAGCCATGTCGCCAAGCGGCCTAGCCGTGTTCCGGCATGATGTTCGGTGTTGCCATTCATGGATGGCGGGTCAGATCAGCTGCGCTGCATGTGCCTAGTGAATGTAGCGTCTCGATCTACTGCCGCCTTCCTACCTAGGCAAGTATGCTCCATGGTAGATCTCATCATCACTTACCATCAGTTGAGATCGAGATCAAATACTTGCCTATAATGTAATAAAAAAAAAAAAAAAAAAAAAGTTGTGTAGCGACCTTTTCATTCAACCTCGTTAAAAAAAACCCGAATTGAGAACCTCCTCCTTTTTGAAGTCGGTTAAAAAAGAACATGTATCTTTAAGACGATACTCAGATGGCGCTGACATTTCTCCATGCAACCTAAAACCTTATTGCCGAGGATTTGAAATGTTGTTTTCTCCGAAAACTCTTATAGTGCGTTTGAGGATTGTATGCAGAATAGTCGGCGCCATCTATATATTGTCGTGGTGATACATGTTTTCTTATAGCGATGTCGAAGTGGTCGCTACAGATTTATTCTTGAGCGAGACCGAATTGGCCAGTAATAGCGACTTAACTAAATCATAGGCAAATGAAAGCACTTCTACTAAAGACAAGTTGATGCCTAGCAGAGAGAAGAGGACAAACCTATACGAAAAACAAGGCCAATTGCCTGTTTAGTGTTCGCCTGCCATTAGATATAAACATCGGGGTATATAAATTAAGTGTATCTCTGCTGTGACACAAAATGTACCTATCTTTCTTTCGTGCCAACTCCTATTATGTTGATGCTTTAAATAGTTAAGTGAAAGTTGTGAGTTAAATATTAGCGAATATTTTAACATAATTTATGGTGCTTCTCCATTGTAATAATAATAGCGCATTGTTGTCATAAACGAAACTGTTTCCGATACAATTATTTGTTAGACTGTCGTAGAAATAGTAGGTACCTACTTATGTACTACTTCGAAATAGTTATTCTTGTATCGCTGTAGGTGACTTTCAAATTCTTGTTGTGCTGTTTATGTAGACTTATAAAATCTTATCCTAGTTCCTAGTGACTCAGTCGTAGGTACTTATTTATTATTCTAAATCATTATTTAAGTAGTCCACTTATGGATCTATATACATTCAATATTCAGTAGGTAAAGGGAAGCAATAAAATATATAATATACCTAGATTCTGCTAAGGGATATCGAACAGCTTATATTTCAATATAAATATCTTTAAACAGTGTGTATCAAAGTGCCTGATTGATTTCGAAGTTATAACCTACAGATATCATATCTCTGAGGAAACCAGGGTTAAATTACACTGAAAGTCCAATTATTTAACAATGTTCGTAAGTACCCACCTATCTATCATTTACAATTCCCTTGTATTACAATTATTTGGTCTACTTACTTACCTGCAACAACGTCGGTGGGTATATTTTAGTTTAGAATATCTTCATTCTAACGAAAAATGTCCTTACATTGAGTATTTTATGACTTCATACTATTCGAATTATAAAAGTAATTAATAGGTCCTTTCCTATTTAAGTGGATGTAAGTAGTTTACTTATGTGTAAATAGTGTTTGAAAATTTGTAATTAGAAGTAGATAATTATTATGTAATAGGTAGGTATTATAACAAAACATGGTAAAGGTACCTAGTGCTACTAACTAAATACCTAAGTCATGAAAATCTGCACATGACCATTTGAGAAAAAAATATGAATTTATTATAATTGTCCCTCCAAATATTACTTATATGCAGACAGAACTCTGTCAAAGTAGGAACTTAGGTAAGTTATGTTTGGTTCAAGGTTTTACCTGAGTTTATCCGAACCAACCTATTATATTTTAATAGGTAAATATACCTACCTATTATAATCGTGAATGGACTGACAGAATGATTGTTTATTAATCAAATAAATACTCAACATTTATGTAATTACGATAATTTTATTGTAAATTCTATATAATCACTGTGTACAAAAGGGAGTGGAAGTAAATAAGCAAGAGATTATAATAATTATAAAAGTGTATAACTGAGTTTTCAATGATTCGAGCCATAAATAAAGATAATTATACACTTGATAAGTATGTATTGCAATTTTTAATAAGCCTAACTGAATGTCTTATGATAAAATACTTTAAAGATTTATTTGAGATTATCATGTATGTATTCACCCTTATCTGGTTTGTACATTAGAAGTTAAAGAGAGTTGGATAATGGAGTGATGCACAGAAATAAATGTATTTAAAATCTTTCTGCTTTTTGTTTAATTCACTGCTTAAATTACCTGCGGAAATCGTGGACAAGCCGCAACCTACCTGTTAAATTCTGATATTCTGAATCAATAATATCAATGTGATAATAGGCAGGTAAGTACCTACTTCACATGACCTGGGTATGGATTGCTAGAGCAGTGCGAACGAACACTGACTACTAAACATCAAGGCAGTATTTTTAAAAATTGTTATTGGAGACTTACAATCAATACTCGAAGGTGGACATATCAAAATTAGAAAGTTCGGAATGCGCTGCGGCGCCGCCTAGAATCAACATGATACTAACAAAACGTATTTATATGTGAGCAAAAAACCCTTTCTGAAGTAATAAAACGCATACGACACGACAGAGAAAAGTCATTCGGTCATTGACATTTCACAGCTTGACAAGTAAATTCTTTTGAATTAAATTTTTAATTTATCATCGGAATTGCTAACAATTAACAATATTTGTACTTTGGTCACACAATTTTCCACATATAATTTTGTACCGAAACACTTAAACTATCCAACAAAAATGAGTTTAGTTGCTAACACAGGGTAAGTTTATTGAATATGGAAGAAATCCAACTGGTCCACTTTCTGTATATGCATTTTAGATGGAAACTATAATTTTAGTAAATTAGCGGGTCGGACGCTGTTCATTACGGGGGCCTCTCGTGGTATAGGCAAGGCGATTGCTCTGAAAGCCGCCAAGGATGGTGCTAATGTTGTAATTGCCGCGAAAACGGCTGAACCGCATCCGAAGTTACCTGGTACCATTTATACAGCCGCCGAGGAAAGTAAGTAGCTTTAAGTTTATAATAACGCCTCTATGTTGCATCTGTTACAAACAACCGCCCTTATTAAAATCAGAAATCTATAGTTATCAATGGAAATACAATTATAGTTTTATTTGGACTTTGAACTTTTGTTTAGATACATTGACCTAGTTAGATGAAAAATCTTGTTTTAGTCAGTGTTATTGTATAAACAGTACTTAATTATCGAGTTTAGTCATTCTTAGGGATGAATTGTCATGATTTGGTGGCTTATAAGTGTGAAATTTCAGTTGAAGCCATCGGTGGAAAAGCATTGCCATGCATAGTTGATGTGAGAGAAGAGAAACAAGTGCAGAAAGCTATTGATGAGGCTGTCAAAAAGGCAAGAGCATGAAATAATACATTTTTAATTCATAAACCAAATCATAATTTAGAACAGTAAAATATACTTTTACCAGATTGATATACTTGTACAATGACACTCATTAGTGTTTTTATGACTGGAAAAGTCAGTCATATAACAGGATTGATATCTGTTATGCTCGATTTACACAAGGACAGCAAGAAACAAGCAGCCAGTATTTGTGTAGAGAGCTTGGCAAGTACAAATAAACAAGTATTTGGTATAGGTACAAAGTAACAAGTTGACTACTTGTTAATTGCATTATATCCTCATTTAGTTCAATAACAACCTGTGTCCCTTTCTAGTGAAATAAATAGGCGTGAAGGTGTGGACAGTCCCTCCAGCCAGTCTTTCACTTAGTTAATTTTTCAGGCTACGAAAGTGTTAAAGAAAAAACAATCTTATGCTTTGAAAATTAAGTGTAATATATGTAAATAGTGGTTACTTTAATTTCATTTTTCAATTTCAGTTCAACGGCATTGACATTCTTGTGAACAATGCATCAGCTATCTCGCTGACAGGCACCGGACAGACAGATATGAAGAGATATGACCTCATGCATAATATCAATACCAGGGGAACGTTCTTAGCGTAAGTTCTCTGAAGCCCAGCCTTTATTCTTTTTCATCTTTTTTTTGTTGAAAAGTTTATAGAGTGAGTAATATGTTTTGTTTTTCAGATCAAAACTATGTTTGCCTGTACTTAAAAGCAGTAACCATGCACACATACTGAATTTATCACCACCTCTCAACATGAACCCATACTGGTAAGAACCACACAATCAGCTGATTTGTATGCTACTTATAAAGGTGTAATATCTTCTGACATTCCATGCAACTGTAGCCATAGCATTATAATTATGTAATACTACTCCCGGCGAACTTCATACCGCCTCAAAAACAAATGTAAGAGAAAATTAATTATCTTTATTGTTATTATTATTTTAGTTAATGTTACCCATGTTCCATAGTTATTTTGCTATTTGCGGCGGAGACAAATTCAACAAATCAAATATCATTAATATCGGCCCATCCGTTCTTAAGTTATTAATGGTGTAACTAACACAACTTTGTTTTTATAGATTACTTCATACCGCACATGACTGTAGGGAAAATGTGGCAAGGGCATATGCACGGAGAGGGTTTTGTCTTTGGCTTTGTCTAGGAGTAGGACATCAACCAATGCCTAGCTTGGTTACTAAAAAGAACTTTCATTATCAGGTTCTCAATCCACGTGGCATACACAATGGCCAAGTACGGCATGTCCATGTGTGTCCTCGGCATGAGCGAGGAGTTCAAGCAATTCAACATTGGGGTGAACGCCCTGTGGCCCAAGACAGGTATAGTGCAACTAATTTACTAAATGTTTTATGGTAGTTATCAGGGCCCCAAGTCTGCTAACACAATCGAACAGCAACCGCATATTAACTGTCACTTTTGACAGATATTGTATGGGATTACTGTCAAAAGTGACAGTTACTATGTGGTTGCTGTTTGATTATGAATCAGAATCAGAATCAGAATATTTTTTATTCACGTAGACCATTATTGTACAGTACTTATGAATCGTCAAGTTACAAAAATATTATGCTACTGCTTGACCACCCGTTCGGAATGCCGTTCCTATGGAGAAGAACGGGCAAGAAACTCCATGGTTGCTCTTTTTTTTTTAAAATAGATCTTTTACATTTTTGAGCAATACATTGTTATAGGTATGTGAGAACAATGTAGGAACGGCTAATCAAACTTTAGCAGCAGGTCAAAAAAAAACAAAAAGTACTAACTAAGTATAAAATAAAGCCTCTATCAAGCAGTGCAATATGTTAGAGGATAAACATTACATACAAAATTAACTAACAACTGAGGCATGTGACAAATGACATCCCTCGGACGATGCAACACTAGCGTTTGGTACGTGCGGTACGCTCTAACTAACCGAACGAGACACGGCACTCAGTCAGTGTACGGCTATGGACTACACATTATTAATTTATTATTTCTTTATCTTTTTTAAGGGTTAGACCCTTGTCGGTGTAGCTGATGAAGCTCTTTGCTCTTTCCATCTGTCTCTATCTAGAGCAGCTCCTTTCACATCCTTGTACGACATGACACCAATCCTTTCTTTTATCTGACTCATGTAGATTATTCTTGGTCTGCCTCGTCCACGCTTTCCTTCGATCTTCCCCTCTATGATGTTCTTTATGAAGGTAAGGTAAGGTGTCGTATGAGATGGCCTATCCTCTTCCCCCTTCTATTCCGTATAGTTTCCATTAATGATATTTAATTAATTGTATAAATTTCTCACAGCTATCGCGACGGCCGCTATCGAAATGCTGACAGGTGACACGTCAACCAGCCGCAAGCCCGAGATTGTATCCGACGCCGCTTATGTTATGTTATGCAAGTGAGTTTATAAATCTCACAAATTTATAGAAATCTTATAAAAAAAACCTTACAAAAGATTATTTCGAGGTGTCATGAACAAAATTATTGATTATACACGCCATACCAGGCATTTTGTAAATTTTCCCACGATTTCGTCACATTGGTAGGGTACTTCGGCGCCAAAAAAATTGCCCTAATAAAGTCCGTTCCGCATATTTCCGCCCTAAATTTGGGACTTAAATCCCTATGTTGGGAAGCCTGATAATATCCATTCTGTAAGTATTACTACTTTTTTTATCTGTAACAATGTCGTAGATTTTATTATCTGTTGTTCTACTTCATAGGGATCCAAAAACGTATACTGGCAACTTCGCTATCGACGAAGATGTGTTGAAGGCAGCCGGTATCAAAGACATGACGCCCTATGCTTGCGATCCTAGTAAGTATATTAAGCATTATCACGGCCTTATTCTGTTAAGAGATAGAGAGCGAGAGAGATAGAGCAGAAATGCCCATATGCAACGACACGATGACATTTGGATTGCGTTCCGAGACGCACTAATGTCGATATCATCGCGCTGAGACCCGTTCCGAGTCACCGTGAGCGCGACTACGAAATACTGTTTGACGTCACGGATGACGTCATTCCTTCCGCCATCTTGCATATCACCGCTTATGCTCCAAATCAAAATCACCGCGAAAACTGCTGTCAAATTCAAAAGTGACGTTTGTTTTTAATAAGACAGTGGCTTGGTCAACTACTTATAAACATAGAGTGCCACATACATAAGAATCATTATTCTGTGCTATTATGGTTGAAAATTCAATGCGAAAGTTATTATGATGAGTACATTAGGGCGTGCACTTGCTCGCAGAGAACGCGAATAAGCTTTTACTGGACGGTTTCCTGGACGACCCGGAGTCCTTGAAGCAGCACGCGGCCACCGTGTCCAGCGCCTCGATTAGGCGGTACCACACTAGCGCCGCCAACTATAAGCAGGAGGTGTGTGTAGACGGCGTCTTTATGTTGCTAGATTTAGTTTATAGGCTTACCAAGGAACCCTATTGGCCTAGACCCTGCGTATAATAGCGCTTAGCTTTCTTGGCTATTTGCTTATTTCCATACCACACAGTTGTTGTATTTTTCTGGCAAAAAATCTAAATACTATAGGTAAATAATAAAATACGAATATAAATACTATTATATTATAGTCGTGGCTATTATTGTCAAATCTAAAGGCTAGGCCAAAAACATTTTATTTTTGTTGTTTTGTTTGTTTATCTGTATGGAAACTCATAATGTGTCATACGTTTCTATTACTATTGTTGGAAACTTTTAAATTTGTAGATGAATGAATTAGTGGTCATAGATATTGTTTTTTTTTTTTGGCAGTTAATCGTCTACCACGTAAGAATATATACATACTTGATACAAAATTTTATAATGAACACCTATTGAAATTGGAATACTGTGTTTGTTCACAGGTAACTTAAGCAATTTGTTACCCGACTTCTTTTTGGACGTGGCCGAAGCCCCCAGCCTTGCACAGGTCTGGACAAACTCCAAATTTATTAGCGAAATGTGTCTGTGACCACTTATTCATAGTGCATGGTTATTCTTTTTTCTGTACAAATAATATATAATGTTGGCAATTTTTAAACTACATTCTCAAGACATATTATACAATACCTTACATACAGTTTTTACTTTTGCAGATGTTAAAGGTTTTTTTATCAAAACTTGTTTCTGGTTTTTGTATATCATAATAAAAATAAATGTAATAATTTCAAGAATGTCTGGCAACATTTCTAGAACCTAAAATACCATAAATTTTGAATAGGTATTGTATTTTTGATTCATTAAGAAACTCGTGTAGCAGCATAGTTTGAAATATTGCTAACATTTTGATATTCCCCTGTACTATAATAATCATTTCTCTTTCGAGCGCCGCCAAATTATTTTAAATCATTTAAAATTTATATCAGAAACGGATTCGGAACGAACGAACGGATTCAAAAACATTCAAAAGGTCAAGACGAAACCAATGTCACGATTTATGTCGCACCGTGTCGCTCTCTCCCTTTCGGAATTCATACGAGGAAAGGAGACAAAATCGATATATCTCAAATTCTGTCATGTCACAGCTGGCTGTGCTATTGATGTTGTTATCGCTTCCGACAAGCTGGCATAAGGTTATTTTAAATAACATTCTCATAGTGTTCGAAAACATTCGTTCGAATTTCGAAAGGAGAAATTCGTTTCCGATTCCGTATCCTATATCGATATTAAATGAATTAAAATTACGTCAGCATTCTCTAACATGCAGGTTTCCTCACAATGTTTTCAAGTTGTGAATAAACAATGAACTATTTTTTTTTCTTTAAAACTTGTTAATGTACTAATATTGATACTGCGTGTTGATAGTACAATGTTTGTGCCAAGGACTAATATATTTTTTTTATATACAGAAGGAAGAGCCCTCTGGTGGCAAGATACCGACATTATTCTCGGCCATCGGCAAAACACTCACAGCTGACTTGGTTAAGAAGACACAAGCTGTTTACCAGTTTAATGTTAAAGGTAGGTGGTATTCACAAACCACTCAATTTACCGGCGGACGTTCCGATCTTATTATCTAAAGTAGCTGTTGCCTGCGACTTCGTCCGCGTGGTATTTAACAAAGACAACCGTTGACAACAGCCTGCTCGCCCATTCTGAGCCCGCGGGACGCATTGCAGGTTGTTGCTATCAAACTTAATCAGGCGCTGCGCTGCAGCATTGGTTTTAATTTTTTTTCGTGAGATCCTATTTTTTTTCTAAAATAAAAGTAGCCTAAGTTACTCCTTGTTACATCAGCTATCTGCCAGTGAAAGTCCCGTCAAAATCGGTCCAGCCATTTCAGAGATTAGCCGGAACAAACAGACAGACAGACAAAAATTGTAAAAAATGTTGTTTCGGTATAGGTAACGTGTATACATCCAAATGCACTTAGTAAAAAGCGGTTATTTAATATTACAAACAGACACTCCAATTTTATTTATATGTATTCCTGCGTACCCTACTGCTTTCTTCTTATTTTTTTAGGATGCCAATCTGCTACAAACGGCCATTGGTGTCGGTTACGATCATGATGATGAAATTAGTCCCCTATTGTTTTAATGTAATTCATATTATTTTCATCACCGATATTATCATCAGGGGTTCTTATAATTTAATAACCACTATGAGGAAATACTCCACAGGCAAAAATGCCACTATTTTGTATCCGATTGCCAACCTAAAAAATGTAAAGGGCCGAAAATTATGCACTACGCATGCACACAATTAATTAACGCACCACAATTAATAAAAAGACCTGCAATACAAAATATTTTCATTGGAACTCCTCAGCCACGCATGAAATAATATCTATGGTATTAGTATTTTTTTCTTATGTGTCATAGGTAAGGAGGAGGGTGTGTGGCACATCGACCTCAAGAATGGTGATGGTGCGTGCGGCCAGGGCGAGCCCAAGAGCCCGGCCGACGCCACGCTGACCATGGACAGCGAACACTTCACCGAGATGTTCGCTGGTATGTGTCTTATTAAATCATGTAAAATACTGGACCAGAGACCTACATCAGTGGATCCACATACTTACAGACGCAAACTTAATTCGGGACTAATTTAAGGTTGAATATCGTACAGCAATCCTTAACAGCTACATCCACTCATTTGACGACCTGATTAAAACAGTTAGATGTTATCCTGGCCTGGCCTCCGAGTTCAAATCCCGGCAGAGGCAAATTTTGTGTGATGAGCCCAAGTCATGCATGTTTAATATCTATGTAAGTAGGTACAAGCATTGCTTAGTTTGGTACTGCTCAGTTATTTGTACCTGTTTATTTATAAAAGAACAAGATTGTGGTGCTTAGATTTCAATTTATATGGAAAAGAATGAGAAATGTTATGATTAGTATTTTTGAAAGGATTTTTACTTATCTACTTGGGTAGTAAGAAAGCTGGCTGGCTACACTGTTATCTGTACATATAAATAAAATTGGAGTGTCTGTTTGTAATATTAAAATAACCGCTTTTTACTAAGTGCATTTGGATGTATACACGTTACCTATACCGAAACAACATTTTTTACAATTTTTGTCTGTCTGTCTGTCTGTCTGTCTGTCCGTCCGTCTGTCCGTCCGTCTGTCTGTCTGTTTGTTCCGGCTAATCTCTGAAATGGCTGGACCGATTTTGACGGGACTTTCACTGGCAGATAGCTGATGTAACAAGGAGTAACTTAGGCTACTTTTATTTTAGAAAAAAAAATAGGATCTCACGAAAAAAAATTAAAACCAATGTTGCAGCGCAGCGCCTGATTAAGTTTGATAGCAACAACCTGCAATGCGTCCCGCAGGCTCAGAATGGGCGAGCAGGCTGTTGTCAACGGTTGTCTTTGTTAAATACCACGCGGACGAAGTCGCGGGCAACAGCTAGTTTTAAATAAAAAGAAATCACTTGTAAAATATCGATTAAGAAGAATAACGAATAATTTTTTTCAGGTAAACTGAAACCCACCACCGCCTTCATGATGGGCAAACTGAAAATCAGCGGCGACATCCAGAAGGCGATGAAACTTGAGAAAATGATGAAATCACTCAAGAACAAGGTTTAACCACTAAAATCTGTATAGCTATCATCAGTATATAATTTTTATACAATTATGTTGTTTATAGTATATCCGGTATGTTCTAGTTTGATTTTTAAGATTTCCATAAGTATGTAAGTATTTGTTGTAAAGAAAACAATGATTTTCATTTGTGTATTGTATACTCAAATCATGGTTACTGGACTTGTACGTCTGACACATATTGCAAGTGGCACTGTTCACAACGACAAGTAGAAATTCATATTCAACTGTTCTTTGTAATAATTGTTTGTACATTTTGTAATTGTTACCATGTATATAATAATAATTTATGTTTTGAAAACGTCAGCTGCAAAAAAAATTATACTTATTATATCCAATAGTGCCTTTCATACCTAATACCAAAAAAAATAAAACTAAGCAGAAATAATTTTTAATACCTATGATTAACTAAACCATCTTAAAATGTGGACCTACTTGTAAATAAAGTCATTTTTATATCAACTCAAGACTTTTTATTCATCTACTTACAATGTAAGAAATGCTTTGCAATAATACACAAAGATTATCTATAAATTTGGGTAATTTTCATCTACTTACCCATTCTCAGCCTATGTACATACCTACCAAGTATTGTCTAAAATAATAAAATTTACTCTACTTTTTATTACGTATCTACTACATGCTTACTAATATAGTGAGATTACAAAGCATTTTTAAGAAGAATGATCCTGCTGCAATTAAACTAGTAAACTATATAAAATGTCGATGTGGTATAGATGGGATAGACGTTAGTAAATAAGTTAATAGCTGTTTGCCATTGTGTACAGATACATAACGCAATTTTCATAAGCAAAGCGAGTATTTGTTCAACGCCCCACTTTCGTCATAAAGAAATTTCATCATTCAACAACACCGAGATAACCTTGTTATCGGAATTGAATTCTCCCGCCGATTTGACTGTCCTTGGTTAGTTGTTGTGCTCTATTCAGCTGTCAGCTGCATTACATTATCGACGTATCTAACGTAATTATTTTCAGTTTTGATGATTATTAATTAAAATGGCTAGCAATAAGTTTTCTATTGATGCTCCTGCGGAAATACAGAATTCGGAGTATTGTAATTATCGGTCTCCGTTGAGCACTAGATATGCGTCGAAGGAAATGCAATATAATTTTAGTGACCAGAAGAAGTTCTCAACATGGCGCAAGCTCTGGATTTATTTGGCTAAAGCTGAAAAGGTAAGCCTATAATGCCTTCTTTTTTCTTCAAGTCCCTATGTTTGTTAATTAAAAAAATGTTTTTAGGTTATGGTTTTTTTTTATGTAGTGTCAAAAAGCCAGGTCAATGTCGGTCATGTCAATAATTGTCTATGGTTACATTCTTTTTTTAATTTCAATTTACTTTGTTGCTTTGAATACTGTCATTTTATAAATACCTTGAATATTCACGCGTTTTTTGGACTCTTTGATTGCCAAAGGGAAGTTTTACTTCATGGACTTTTTCATCTCATAAAATTGTTTTGTTTGTTGCTTAAATTGTATCTACCTATCCATACAGATAATTTTCACACGTTAGTTCGACACTAGAAGTTACCTAAATGCGTTTCATTGTATATCGGTATTGGACTCCTTGCATTGCAAAATACCGGGCTATAATTTGAATTTTGTGTGCCTTGGGCAGGCTATTACGCTCTAGGTTATTTTTATAATCATGCCGACTAGACTAGAATGGAGGACAAAAAAACTCAGAAAGAGGTCCCATAGACCTTTTGCTATGAGTTATTAGAGCTAGAGATTATATAAGAAAAGACAGTCAGTCAGTCATCATCACTGACCTCTATGGTATATATCGCTGGACTAATCATAAGCCCGGTTATCGTGTGCCTATTTGATTTTCGCCATTTTGGCGCTGATAGCGGCAGTGAGGGGGAATGGAACTAATAATAGAGATGGGACAGTGATATGATACATCGGTAAAAATGTTTATGCTTAAACCTACCCATGCAGTAAAATGAAAATAATTATGATCCATTCCTTTAACAATGGCTAATGTCCAAAATAGTCGAGTGGTTAATACTAAGATGAAGCAAATAATGATAATGATTAGCCGAATCGCTCATGGGTAGGGTAGGTAATTTTAGTATAAGCCGAATCCGGACTAAAGGGTGGTGTGTGACTAGCTAGATCCTACTTAAATAAGGATCGTTTTTTAATTAGAAATGAGGTAATGTAATGTTGTCTGGGAAGCAATGGAGTAGGTAAGGTATTAATAGAAAATAAAAATCATCAAAGTAGATAACTCTATTAAACATAACTCATGTAGAGTTATGTTTAATAAAACAGTCATCAGAGAAGTGTTTCGAACAGATGTAATCATATTTTTTCGGACGCCAACTAGGCTTTTCAATGTTTTTGAGCCATAATTCTAGTCTTCTATTGTCAGTCGGAAACCTGTGAATTAGTAAACATTGTTTTAAAATAATATGTATTTGATAATACAAATCTGTCTTCGGCGATTTTTACGTTCTTGAACGTTCTATCTATTTAAGATATTGATAGAAAAAATATCGATAAATTTTATCGACAAGGAACTTTTACAGCACTATTGAATTTTATTGTTTATAAAAAACCGATAATACAAAGACAAATGCGTTGTAATCACGTATAAATAAGATTAGTAACATATTTTTAAGTGCCTATAATATCAATAGAAGTTTTAATTTCTTGAATATTAGCCGTAAATTCACTTACTTGTGGAATGTAACCCCACTTCCCTTCTGGTAAAGAGTTTTGCATAACACGCACTCTTTCATGGTTTACCTATTAACTAACGCCACTTATTTATGTATTAACTATATTAATACGACACAACAAACAAGTTTAATCGCGTTAAACCTTCAAAATCACTTTATAAACACGGAGACAATGTAAACAAAACAACGGCCATTTGCATTTTACGTCAGATTTAGTTCCTTTCCCCCACGATGGGGGCGCTTCAAATAGGCACCATAGATAGCTGTCATTTTAAAGGATATCATTAGTCTAGCGTACTTGTATCATGGACGTCAGTGGTCATCATACATTCCTAAGATGACTTCTTCAATTCTAATTTGTATTAGAATAATTAGGTACCTAATGCGTTATATGTTAAATAAATCGCCGCTTGTGGGTAAATAAAATTATTCGTTAGTATAAAAAACGAGTTTTGATAGGTTGAGGTTGAGGCGAGCCATTTATTGTCCACAGAAGTGGATGGCGTAAATAATCTATTGAAAAGGGTACAACCCTGAAGCCGTTTTACCGCCTCCTCCATTTACAAGGGGGCTAGTATCAATGATTAATTGGATGATGTGAGGCATCAGGCATATGTATTGCATTATTAATGAAATCAAGATTTGTTTTTTCTTGCATTTATTTCATAAAATGGGTACAATGGAGATTACAATATGAGTTACAAATGTTACAATACTTTTCTTAACCTTAGGTAATGATAAAATAAACATAGTTTGTTTTGTGGGTGACGCGGGTACCTTTTAGTTCATGTGTCTTTTTTTATTAAAATTGGGATTAAATAAGGTAACATTAGCGCCGGATTACACACTTTATATATTTTTATTTACATGCTGGATACAAACGTTTTTAAATTATTTTACAATTCACAAATTTACACACTTATCTTAATAAATTACTTACTTATTTTAAAATTATATATTTCTATTTTTACTATCTAAAATGACGATCAAAAATATTCTAAAATAATTATACATACTTTCAAGATTTTAAATAAAAGAGAATTAATTAAAATTTATAAAATTAATCAGATCACGATGGAGTAAAAGAGTAGAAAAGATATCAAACAAAGCTTAACTACAACTGGACGGATACTGATTACTGCTTTGGTTTATCCTTTAAAATAATTTTACAACTAAAAAATCTAATGTATACTTAACCATACCAACCTAACCAAGAATATCTGCATTTTCTGAATTATGTTATTGTTTTTATCGGTATTATATTTATATTTAATTATTTAAGTAGGTAGTATTTTCATTATAAATTATTTTAATAGCAAAATCTTGATAGAACTATGGTAAGTTCTTTTAATTAATATAATGTATATATTATATAGGTAGGACATAATGCTCGATTCACACGAGGAATATGTGCAGGTAATACGTACCAAGTGCCCTCGTGCAAACAGGGCAAGTAGGAAGTGACAAGTGTCCGAAATAGATGTCCATTCATTTACAAGCTGTCTACTTGTTACATGTGCAGGCGTACCTACGGTCCTCGTGTAAATTGAGCATACGTGTACTTCTTTCTGGAACCTTTAAATTAGCGGAATGTTGCAGTAATTTATTACAAAACTTATTTAAAAAATACAAATGATAACTAAAAATCATAACTTAAGTATTTCTAAGACTAAATACATGTTTACATAAATGATACATACGTGTATTAACATAAAATAACTAGGCGTAAGTAAGTAATTTCATTATCCTTGCACTTTCGGCCGCAAAAATATTTTGTATGAAAAAGCTCAGTGTAGGTTAACCAACCTGCCATAACAGTTACTTCCTAATTATATTTGAATTTAACGTGCAATATAAATAGACTGTAAATAAAAGAAATATTTAGCTTGTAGTATTCAGATAATAATGTATTTTATTTAAGTTTGTTTTTATTTATTTCATAAAACTGCCTGCTAACTTCTGAGGTAAGATTCCGCTACAATTTGTTAAGTGTAGCTACCACAGACGGGCAAAACTCTATTGCAATTTAAATGAAATAAGTTAGTATAGCTAAGTAAATAAAAAAATAAAATACTTACTGAGTAGATTTTTTTGCTGCTTTAGAATAAAACCCAATGCTGCCAATAGTTGCTGATCAATTAATTAATGAAATAAAGGAGCTGCAAAATAAGCTGCTTGTGCGTATAAAATATCTCTCGAGACTTGGCTATTTTGGCTTTTACCTAATACTGCTAACAGAGTTGTCAAACAATAAAGAAATACTGCAAAGTAGCTGCAAGTAAGCTGCCTCTACATATGAAACACAACAATGCTGGCAATAGCTTCATCAATAATTTAAAAAAGTACATTATATGATTTGGTTAGTTTGTCTATAACCTAATGCTGCCAATAGTTGTCAATCAATAAAAGTGAGCTGCTTTAATTATTTAAGCTGCGTATATATGTATAAAAAACCTGACGTGATTTGGTTATTTTAGCTAAAACCTTTTGTTGCCAGTAGTTGACAATAAATAAAAAAGAACTACATGATTAAGCTGCCTGTATGTATAATATACCTCTTGTTATTAAGTAATTTTGGCTAAAACCCAATGCTGCCAATCAAGAAAAATAGCTGCATAGTTTAGCTGTCTATGTTATGAAAATATTTTCTATTATTTGGTTATTATGGCGAAAACCTAATAATAAACTAATGCTGCCCATAGTTGCCAATCAAAAAAATATTCGGAACAAAAAGAGCTGCATTGTAAAGCTGCCTGTTCAAAAAAACCTATCATAATTTGCTTATTTCTCATAAAAACGAATGCCAACAATCAATAATACAATTAAAAAGAGCTGCATACATCTATGTAGTTGCCTAAAGAAGTAGTCTGTACTTAAAATATATAGTGCTACTGAAGGTTAAATGTTTAAACATATCTACGCTGCCTTTTCATAAACTAAATAAATAGTGTTTAGCTACCAATTAGCTGCCTAAAAATATAAGTGTCCAAATACACCCACCCACATCAAGTAACAATTTCTTGAACTCCTATAAACAGTTTATTTTTTATTTTTTATATAAACCTCCTTAACTATTATTAGCTGCTTAAGCTGCCATAATAATGCCATTTGATTAAATGATAAAGCTGGTTTTTAACCTGCATTTATACGATATCTTAGCTGGGTGCATCGAATGGCAATTATAGTTTATTTTTTATATAGGTAAGTGGTTGTAGATTTTGATAGCTGTTTACAATCGCATATAAAATAAAATATAAAAAAATAGCTGCTAGTCAGAGCTGCCTTTATGGGAAGATGTCTATAGTATTTAAAAAAACGAACTCCAAATTAAAGTGGCCTTAAGAATCATACAATAAGGAAATTTTGGAAATTAACACAATACATACCACCAGATAAATACATATCTACCTACGTATGATCCTGCTTATCTATAAAGAAAATTCTAGCTACTATAGAGGGCAACTATTGATCGATACTACACTTTATTTACAAAACATAATTATTCTAAACATTAAAAATACTGTAAGAAACTAATAATTAATTAATCATAAAAAAAAACTAAAAACGTAAGATCTTGGATAACAAGCAATTATTTTAACCTACTACGATGGGTTTAATAAAATGAAATTTAAAAAGAAGAAGCCAAAATGGATTAAATTGAATACATCGAAAATTATCGAGAGAAGAAAAGGTCAAAGTCTATTTATATTGCACAGTGCTGTATGTAAAGTTGTTAGGTTAGGTTAGTTTAGAATTTCATATTCGGAAGGCACATAATTGTGCCATAGACACCTGGCGTAGCCAGAAAAAAAAACTTATTTAAACTCGGGCCAGCAAATGATAACCGTTTTGGCACATGTCTCTTAAGATTAACATAAATCCGAATTTGTTATTAATCATGACCAATAATCGTCACTCGATGAAGTTTTTCTTTACTTTTTTGATAGTTTATCGCCGAGTTATTATGTCCCGTGCGGTGTCATTCCTTGGCCCAGGTTAAGAAAAAAAATGATTTAATAATCGGCCTCCTGCCTGAAGGTAAGAAAGGCATGTACGAGAAACACCACAACGTTGATGATGGCGAACACTCCAGATGTTATGAGGAGATCGTACGCCTGCTTGTTCGGACGTAGGTTCACGTAGTAGGACTTGTGCCAGTCTGTAATAGAGTAGAAATTAGTGTCGAGTAAATTATTTCAATCATCATTGTAAAATTACCCCAGGTGTTACTGATGGTGTATTCGAAGGTATTAATTATGAAATGTATCCTAAGGGATATCCCCCCCCCCCCCCTATCAATAAAACTGGATATTTTACTGAAAATTTATTGGATATTTGGGAAGGACTCAAAAGGTTAAGCTACACTATTTTATTTTCATTTCCTTAACTCGTGCACGTTGATGAACACACAATGGTAAATAAATAAAATTACACATTATCTATTAAAGAAACATACTTATTTTTTGTAAAATAAAAAAACAACATTGACAACTTCACATTTCGACTTCCCGCCAAAATACTTATTATAGGTATCCCATTGCACATACACAATGAAATAAAAAGTAAAACAAATCGTCAATATTTATTTTCAAATTTCGCTATGGATATCCCCCCCCCCCCCATAAAGAAAATTTGTTTTTAAATTTAGAATGAGAAATTGAGAATAAGCCTTTTGAGGATATCCGAGAAATAAATACAAAGTCAACGTAATAATAATTGTCATATAAATTAATGAAATGAAGCCTATTTTTAAACGTAAGTGAATTTAAATTATATTAACAAAGCATTTAAAAACAGCACTTGTATTAGAAAGGAACGGAAGTTATAACACCAATCCCCATAGACAAAGTGTTAAAGGCAACAGGTAGCGTCAAAGCGACGCCTTATACAGCTTGCGGGTCCACAGGTGCCGCGTGAATATTAATTTTATTATTATATATTTTTTAATATGCAAAAGCTATGGTTTCTTAAGTCGGCAACATTTTTATATTGATGCTGTTGCCTGAAGCGGGAGTGAAAACTATGTATACAAAACTTTATGGAGTTCTATATGAATAAACAAGGCCCAAACTTTTTAAAATACATAATCGATTTAAAATCGAATAGCGAATAGTACATTATGGGTCAAGCATGAGGATTTCTTGTTCCTTAACACAGGTAACTAAAACTTATATGACTAATAACGCTATAGGCCACCTACATAAATACACAAACGCAGCTTTTTGTTTGTACGGTAATAGGCACATATTTGAACATTCCAAGCGTGTGGTACGTTTTAAGTATAGGTAACTAGGTACCTAGATGCATTGCGTTTAAGAATTCAAGCTCTATTACATAAACGATCATGGATATCACTGGATTGCGCATTGGGTATGTGGATATACTCGAACTATAAAACAAAATTAATGGCGGGATACAATAACATAGGATTATACAATATTATATTGAATAAGTTTTTTACGCAATGCGATCTAAAAAGTATAAATAAGAATTATGAATAAATCTGGAATTAAGACCCTCGAAAACTTTGCAAACGTCTTCAAATAAATAAGACCAGTACTGAATAAAAAATACTTGAAAACTAAATTCTTTATTAAATACATTCCATAAAAATATTATCATTCCCCAATATTATATACCCATCATTCCAAAAAAAAAATGGTAATGACGTTGTATCTACCTATAGTTTATTAAGCCAGTGTCAAATAAAAAAAAACACTTACCATAGAAGATGACAGCAGCGGCCGCTGTAAACATGATGACGCCGAGGACTGAAAAGCCGATAGAGGTCCTCCAGCCAACCGCCTCGCCGAACACGCGTGCGATGATCAATACTCCGGTGATGATGATGAAGCCTGGTTGGAACAGTCACTCGTTAATAAAGAACTGTTTAAAAAATACTTTCAAGTGAATAGGAACCTCAGAAGATGAAAGTTAAATAATTATAATTTGATCCGATTATTTGTTGCTTAGGTATATCTGCTGTTTTATGATAATTTTTGGCCCTTCTTAGATACTTAGATTCAAGGAGCAAGAGATACCAGCAAGTAACATAACAAATAAAATAATTTCAAAATCTAAAGGCACCTTGGAAACGCGTAAAGAAAATTCTATCAATATAAGTAGTAGTTTTAAAGTCGTTTGCAGGTTAATTAAGCGTAAATAACTTTATGAAACAACCTTCCAACCGATTTGAATTAAGACATTGAATTAAGTTGTTAACTGTGTAATTGCGAGTTTCTAGACGATTTATAGGATATGATATAGAATTAGATATAGCAAGATAGTGTTGAAATATTTAACAGGTATTTAATTGTACAAATTATCTATCTTTCCTCATTTAAAGACAAATAGCTACCTATTATTAGTGATACCTACAAAATTCGCGCTATGCAAAGCGCATAAAAGATACATAAGTATTGAAAATTTGTGACAATAATTTTATTTCGCTTTTAAGAAATAACTATCTTCACTATTGCTCCATTCGAAGAAACTTATAAAATTGAAATAAATTAAATTATAAACAGGAAAAATCGTGCAGTACTTACTCAATAATGGTTTGACTAATAAATTGTTGTTACCGGGAAGTAATCTTAAAAGTTTAAAGGTTGACGTTTGACAAGTGTTTACGGCATCACTTTCGCACACTTACAAAACTTAAACAAACCATTTTTCCATTTACGATGGATTAGAACAGATTCATAAATAGAACACATAAATCCGATATGACATGTCAATGTCAGAAGTTAAATCTTCAGTCAGCCACGATATTCATTTAGTGAGAAATCTTACTAAACACAGGCCACTTGCAGTGAAAAAATTAATTTAGTTACGACAAAAGACTAAAACCATCAGACTGTAAAATGAGTATTCGGAGGAAGTAACAGATTTGCCAATTTAAAAAATAATTAACAAAAGAAATAAAACATTGGCGACGCGTAGAGTAGAGCAAATTAGACTTTACGAGACAAGGATTAAAGTTCTAACAGGCACAGGATCACAACAAATAAACTTTTTTAGTGCTGGTAAAGTTGATAATGGCAATAACTTTAATACTTCATAGCGAAACCATTAATACTGCACAATAATCTGCAACTGCAACATACTATTGCTATATTCCAATAAATATCAAAATTGGATCTTAAGTGCTTAGTTTAAAGTTTCTAATAGGACCCAGCTGATGTTTTACACCCACCATATTGTCTGTTGGTTAATTCGTTAATTGTCACAGTTTGTGAATTTACTGGCCGATCGACCGTGAAATGTGGCCGAATGTCTAACAATTGATAAATTGAAAGATTAGAACAAAATCCATTGTGACGAACGGGGTCATGGTTTTAACTGTATGCAGTCGCTACAACCTTTGATGGGATGCTGCGACACAGCTAAAAATATCATCTTTCAAATCTAGATTTACTTACTCAGTGCTTATTAACCAACGTGATTCAGAAAAGGTATACCTTTAGCCGGCCCTTTTGTAATCATTTTGTGAAGTCAGGTTAAATGTGACTAAGCATGCCACACACTCCCACCACTGCTACTCCTGTAAGCCAGGATCTACAGTGGTGTCCCATGATGACACCGAGGTTTGACCCTCGGCGAGTCCCGGGATATGGTAAATTGTCGTGAAGTCAGGTTAGTATACTCTTTCGGAATCACCCTCTAAGGCTGTTAGTTAGGAGGTTAGGCGTTCCCGTTACTTACTAGAATAAGCCGAATAGATGACCGCAATATGGTTAAAGTTGAACTGCACCACTTGTGGCGACTGTAGAGCACCCACGATCAGCCCGATCGCAATCACCGCTATTATCTGAAATTAAACACCATTTGGTACATCGCGCTATTTCCGTTCCTCATTTAGAACCACTTATTTTAATGGCGATCAAACTGTGTGCCAAACTTAATAAAATGATACCAATGCGGAACACGTAATCCCGTAAAATATTAAACAAATCATCTCAAAGAGACTATAATTATGCGTCTGTGGCCGGTATATCATTTACGAGTGTTATGTCCAAAAAATAACTCAAATGATCCTCAAAATTTGTCGCATCATATATAAACACTGCGAAGCGTAGTTGCCTTATATTAAAATCACTGTTTCAAAGTTACTACACTTATACTAGTTGGAACACGTACAGGTTTTTGCAGTAGCTCATAAAGTTTTTTCATTGCGGCCAGTCATTGCTTTCTATGATATTTTTGCTTTTCTTGACTTACGAATCTCACGTAAATAGTCCAGTAAAAAAACCCTCAGCCGTATAATAGTGTTTGAGTGAAAGTCTTTCCTATGTCGGTCTACAGGGCGTGCAGTAAAACACCCGTTTTCTCCTTCATATTATTTCAGATTACCACAAACGGTTTTCCAATAGCACAGGTATATTCATAAATGACTAATAATAAACAGTTTTCACTTTCAATCATCGTTCGGTTAACCTTAAGTATATTGAAAGCGATAATGTTCATGAATTATGTGGTTTTTAAGTTGATATACCAAAACATTCTGAGCTTATCATTATCTACATACATATTTTTTTCTATTAAACACTAGATACTTATTGTAGCTCGCGTTAATAGATCATATATATTAAAAAGTGCGATAACATACTTGATTCGTAATAATTACTTGACGTCTTTGAATCAATCTCTCTTAACGGTATCAGGCACGTGTTTATTGTCCCTTTCTAAACGTCAATCTAGTTCGATTTGTGTTTCATTGGTAGCGTCACTACATTACTTATTTACTTAAGCGTCTAAAGATTCAAACACTGGTAGAATAACAATGAAATTTGATGTTTAATTCAAATAGAGAGTGCTTTGATTTCAAGGTGAAGCTAGCCAATTATCGTGTTTTCGATACATTGCAAGTCCACTCGCATGATTCTCATGGTAATTGGCTGGTGGCTGTCATTACTGTATACTTCCTTGCGATAACTTAATTGTTTCTATCGATTTACAATAATCCATACCTATTCATACGTTATAATGTTGCTAATCTGTTAATAACTCAACTGATTCGCTTATTTTATGTATCAAGAAACGATGTTTCTCCAAATTAGGTTTCAATGTAATAAATTTATGACTGCCATTTGTTTTGCACATTTCCACACTAAACTGTTACTTAGAATTTTTTAACTGGCTCAGGCAAGCCAAGATGCTTTGACTACAGCTAGACCAGTGCCTTAAGTCTACTCTCAATTGACTTAGTTTTGTTGTGCACACATTGTATTTGTTACGTTTATAGCGCGATTCAATTCAATTTTAGCGGAGGAGGGAAGATCTTACAGCCAGGCGGGTGGTATGCCTGGCGGGGCAGCCGCTATGCCGTATATATTTGCTCCGAAAGCTTATAGCGCGATTCAGGCTTGTGATGAGAATTGTCTATTGTTCTGAATGCGTCTGCAGCGCCATCTGTGTAGATTGTGGTGCGGCTAAAGTAGTTGCTACACGTTTGTCTATTGCGAGTAATTAGCAGACAAGGGCCAGTAAGATATGCTAATTATGATTAACTTTCCGGACTCACCAACTCCACGGCTCTCAGTCCCGCGCACCAGTACTGCTTAAGGGCGGCCGCAGCCCTGCTGTCCCTGTCGCTGGAGGTGGCGTCATCCCCCTTCTTGGCCTGCGCCTCCGCTTCCCTGTCCCCCGCAGACATGGCCCACACCACTCGAGCGCCGCCCCCGTACTCCGACACCTAGGGCGAGAGGGGTCAATGATTAAAATTATAATAAAAAATATTTTGGAAAAGGTTGCCCGTGTTAAGGCATCGGCTCGGTCGGACCTTGGATGGGTGACCTACTATAACAGACCCTAACCGTGCTTCAGAAAGCTAGTGAAGCGGTCCAGGCTGTCACTTTGACACTTGAAAAATTCTGCCACTCACTTTAAGCATGAACAATGCTAAGGAACGCGAGCATCTTTCAGCTCTTTGTCTTTTTTGGTACTTGTGTCCTGGTTCTATGGGTTGATGGGTTGAGTCTTTCAACTATTGGGTGAGGTGTACTAAACCAAACTTCGATGTACTAAAAACATATACTAAGGTGGACACATAAACGTAATGAAAACATTCACGCAAATATCGAGTTTTATGCAATGGAAGTTGTTCATTGATCACTTCGCTACGGCAGAGGGAACACGTAGGTACACTAAGCGACACCTATTGTCCAAAAAAGTGATTGAACTGATCGTTAGTAATAGGCATTAGGGCTTTAGATATAAAACTTAATTTAGGTATAACATTGTGTTTGAGTCGTAAAATTAAATGAAAACAATTGTAAACTTTGTAAATAGTAGGTTTATTTTCAATGGAAGGTCAGTGTAACCATGGTAGAACTATGCTATGGTGTTTATTCATAATGACTATTATCATGTTGGTCCAGTAGGTACACTTAGTAGGTACCAATTAAGTTGTATAATAAAATGTTATTGTTTTTTTAATAAATTATACTCTTGAGTCATGTTCTTGATAATGTTCACAGTTACAAATAAATAGTATGGCGCAGATTGTGAAAATCTTTTCAGTTTTTAATACTTTTCTTCGTTCGGATGATATTTCTTCATCGAAATATTTCGAAAGTTTTTGTTAACTGTCTGATAAGTAAATTTTTATTTTCCGGTCAAATCGATTCTGAAATGAAATTGTGGCACAAGCAATCCTAAGAATACCTACCGTTTTGGTTTTTTCTACACCAATAAGAGAATATTTAAGTTATTTAGTTTTTTTACTGCTGTCATTTAGTAATTTCTTAATCTATGACAGTTCATAAAAAACAAAATGTGATGCTTATGGCAACACTATTTTTTTGGGTGTAATTTTGGTGCTCTAATAAAAAATGACATCCTAATAGCGCATACCGCGTAACGCTAATAAATTAATTACAGTATCCAATTTTGATGAATATAAGCATCGTCTCTTCAAAAACGTGCACGAGTGCAGGAATTTTACAAAGTTCTCCCAAGAAGTCCGGTAATTTATCAGATAAATATCCTTCACTGTACTGATATGGTTTGGAGTTATATTATTTTATATTAAGCCCAATCTACAGATTAGGTCTGCATGCAATCTTCCACATTTAAATGTTAAAATTGAGAAGGTATATATACTTGGTAACCTAAGAAACTTAATATTATTTGATAATTAAAAACTTAATGCCAATAATGTTGTTAAATAGACATATTTTTATATTAGTTGCATGCTCTGTGGTCATTGCTCTATGATTAGAAGAATGGCTGTGTCCATGGTGTGTTTGTCATTGTGTAAAATTGGTATTAAATAAATCTTGATAATAATAATGTCCAGCGTGTTTTCACTAACAAATGTATTTGCTTTTAATTGTTAGAAAGGCAAACAACGGCGCATAAATCACAAACAGGCCGAATGCCAATCGTTGGAACGGAACGTAATGCGCACTGCACTTTCCAAACCAACGATTTATTGCTCTCTTTTTTACTATTGAATGCCTAAAACACTTGAGATTAAAATTAAAAAAAAAACTCGTGTTGTCCCTAAAAAGAGATTACAGTCCGAGCGTTTTTTTTTTATAAGAGATCGTATATTGCAGTCTGCGTATGTCTTTATGGCAAATGGAACAGTGTCTAAGGTAAGCTTACGAATTAACTAGCACTCGACCCACTAAGCAACAGTTTATGGTATACGCAAGGAAAAAGGATAATTACAATGATCATCATTTCCGAAATGTTCTGTTGTTGAAATATTTGACACAATAAAATGACGACTTTGGGTAACTACTTTTACACGCTTGTGTATTTTGCCGGTGTCGTGAATAATGATTTCTTTTGATAAATAATAAAAAAATACCCACAAAACATCCGTTTGCGGTTTGTAATCAAAACTTTATGTAGTTACCTATTGCATTTAAAAAGTTGACCTGACCAAAATGAATTATGAATTCAGCGGGAACTAAGTAGTTTTTGTTATTTCATCATTATTCGCTGATATATAACAATAGGCAATTACTGTAATACTTACTTACCAATATACTAATAGCGTGATTAAATTAAATCATTGTATAAGCAAGTAAATAGGCACAAACAATATAGTCCACTGCGTGACCATTCCCTGCTCCAATAAAAAAGGGCATAACTAAAATAAAATTTGTGGACACCTTTAATAAAAAAAATCTTACCAAAGACAATCAATCGAAACTCTTAACTGGCGGTACAACAGCACAAATTAAAAGAAATGTTCAAACACTTGCACTTCGAAATTTAAAATTACTGATGCGTTCGATGTCACGGGCGTTCCAACTAAGCTCACAGCAGACACGAGTGCGTTCAGCGTATCGCGGGAAGCGACTAACGCTCGCTGAACCATCGGCGGCTCCTCTATGCTTCATTTGAAAATTTAATAATGATCTCTGACTGTGCTTATGTTTTACCTTTTTATTGCCCTTTGATGCAGGGCATGGGGGAATCACGGCAGATCAACTAAAATTGGCTACACCGTAGAACCGGTGGCTGTGGCGATGTAATGCGTAGCACATGAGTAAATCATTCATTTGCAAAGATACCTACCTACTTTATAGGAAATAATAATTTTAGGTGTTACGCGATTCTTTAATAATTTAGCTGTTCTAATGTGTGGACTATAACTTCAATATTTCTAAAATGGAGGTCTGAGTCGTAACCAGCAGTAAAACATTAAAACGGGCTTATTGGTGCCAACAGCTTATGTTCTTTTGTAGCTTAATACTTCGTTTAGAGGTAGTTGTCAATCTTCCCTATATTCTGAATCTAATTTGTAAATTGTGCTTACCTAATAAGAATGTTGACCTGTGCGTCAAATGCGCGATTATACGTAACCCAAACCGTATACTTCATAGTCAATAATATTTAGACAGATTGTATGGGATACTGAAAATTGCAATACTGTCCGCTAGAGGCGCCGTTCAATTTGCCATACAATGTGTCGAAATACATAAACTATATCTCGCACTTGACGTACTGACTGTCTAAAGTAGTAACGGCAGTGCCATAAGACTGAGTGTACGACTGAAAAAGAGCATCATCCATTATCTATCCTGTATTTTCTTTTTCCAAGTTTCTGTGGCAAACATCTTCGAAATTATTTATTTTGTCTTAGAGATAGTACCAGTCAAATACCTTGCCTTGCGTAACATTGCCTTAACGTTGTCTCAATCAATATGTATTACATAAAAGCCCTTAATATATAGTTATGCCAAACCCTTCAGACGCCAATGATTCTGAGTTATTTCTGTCCGCCAATCACCGCACCAAAGTCCCTAACTGCCAGTTGTGAAAGGTTTCAAATTTATTAAATAATGGACTCTATCTATGTTACACTGAGGTAGGCTGTTTTCTTTCATATTTTACGACATTGCAATCAGTACACTTACTTGTTGAGATTCACATGATTTTCAACGGTCAGACTATGGATTTTAGAATTGATTTTCGTTTGATTAGAATTTAGGTAGTTGTTTTTATGGATATTTATTGGTATAACATATGATACTTATCGACTATTAGATATTTAAAAATACACGATCTAGTGTACCTATCCTATATTTTTAATAAGAATAAAAACCACTGATATCAAGTAAGTACCTATTTTAAAAACATTAAACATATTAACTAAAGAGCACATAATTATCTCTCTGTCGAGTGCACTAAGCCACGTGTAAAAAAATAAAAAATAGAACAGTATAAAAATAAAAAAAAAAACAAACTGTATGCACAGTTGCGTTCTTTTTTTAATTCTGAAACGGTCATACAAAACCGCTAATGTTCTCAATAGATCCACTCAAACGCAATTATTATGTAGCTATTCGTAAATTGAAAAGCCACTTTCTAGCGTTTTCCGGTCTAGAAGCCGGCGTGCTCGCATAACTGCACACATGCACGAGCACGCACGATCCGATACGACAGATATGCGAAAATATTTATAATTACCGAGTATGTAGGTGCCAAAATGTTTGCTGAGATAAGTACGATTGTCTCACGATTTGAACGGGATATGTATTTACGTCGTATTTCATCCCGTGCTGTTTCCATAGTTACCTATACCGTTGTGAATGTTTCTATGTGTAAAACACAGCATAAACGAAGGCACTGTGGTTACGATGACACGTAGTACTAATATGACGGTAGTATTCTCAAAGTAAGTGGATATACCTAAATTATTGATGACTAATGGACGACCTAATTAGCGCAGTTGGTAGTGACCGTACCTTATGCGCCGAGGGTCTCGGTGTCGAATCCTGGTAGGGCAAGCTTTGTGTGATGATCATGAATGTTTGTAATCGAGTCAGGGATGTTTAATATCTATATAAGTATTATATAATGAGCTCGCCCTCAGTCCATTGTACGGAGCCCGTAATACAAGCGTTGCATAGTGTGGGACCGTATAGTTGGTGAGATCGTCTGGCGATATTTAATTATTACTTCCAGAATTCTAGGATTTTGTATAATATATGTAAGAATAATTAACATCTAACGACATTGGCCTGAATACACGAATGTCCATAGATTAGTAGGTTTTACGGGTTATTCGCGTTAAACAGATGATTCTGAAACAATTTTCCTGTATTTCAGACGTCAGTGCACAAGAAAACTCATGTTTACTCGTGTCACTAGGATAATGAGTAATCAGAATAATAGTTTCTATTAGTCATTAATATACTATGGAATGGTTTGTGACGTGTTATGGGACGCTTCAGACAATAAGTTGAGTAATGGGGCGGCGGCGGGCGGGTATCTCGGTTAAGGTTATTTTTCTCTCCTAGGTAGGTAGGCCAGGCTCATTCGTAGCCCAGCGTCGGAGGATGCCTCGTTTAGACGCGAAACACGTGTCGAATACTTTTTTAGATTCGTTTCGTTTCGCGGAGAATTGCATTTTGTTTGGGGTCCCGTCACTCGTGATAGATAGTTCTCCTACTAACATCTTAGTGGAGTTCAGTGTTGCGGGCTTCTTTAATTATCGATCAAACTTGTTTGGTTAATAATTGGAAGTTGACAAGCCGAGGGTCAGTGGTGGGTTCCTCTTCTCCCATTTGTTTAACAATGGATTTCCGCCAAGTATCGCTTAGTTCTATCAAATATCTCCTAGGTACATTAAAAATACTTATAATTGTGTGACATATCCCTACCATACCTAAGTACAAACTAATAACAAATACCCACAGGGCAACGTGATAAATGTTAGGTTAGGTATGAAACAAATTTCGGAAGGACCCTTTCGAACGTTTATTTTAACAAACTTTGCGTTTTATTACTGTAGAGCAGATATACGGTAGAGTCAAGAAAATCTTGAGCCTACAGCTCTATGAACGGTACACATTGATATTTAGCACCATTCAAATGATGAGGGTGTGAAAAAAACACGTCCAATCGACTCAACATGGCATAGATCATGAACCTTGTTTTTTTACAAGGATCGACCTTCGCGACGCCCATGATAGTCGACGCTGCGCGTACGCAAGGCCAACGCAGCCTTGTTACTTGGTACTTATATCTTTATCACTGCTCTACCTGTGTTAATGAGACAATAGTTCAATGTAGAAGTACATCGTTCGTAGAGCCTTTATTCGGTGACCATTATTAGTGTTCAATATTGATTTATGATTTTTTTGATATACTTAGACCATAGATATAGAAGACGTGATGGTATTTGAACCGTATAGGATCAAAGTATTTATAGAATAATATCCTCCTGACCGAATTTCGGTCATGGCAGACATTCTCAATGAAGATTAGCCAACTACGCAGCACATATAGTGCATAAGTGTGTGCCCAAACACAGGTGCACTCTCTCTCCCTCCTCCCCCTCACTGTCATTAGTGCATTGTGACGGCATTCTGTACGACCGGCGAGGGATTAGTCGTAAGACCGAAGGCTCTACGTGCGCTCCGAGCTGCGAGTAAGTGATACACGTGTTTGAAGCTGAAATGTGCACATGAAATCCCCACATACTACAGGTGCGAGCCGGGGTTTGAGCTTGAGCGACTCTCGTTTCCCAGGGCGAGAGCTCTACCAACTTGGCTATCACAGCTACAAGTTTAAAAAATACTGATTCACTGGTACAATAATAACTACTTACCAATATACTTAGTATTAAGAAAAACCTCTGTTTCACAAACTCAATGTTTCCTGTGACTCAATTGTTTGTGTTACACGAAATTCCTCTCGTTCGTTGCATATAAATGAAATATTAGACCATAACCATATTTTTATTGCCAAGGGTCAAGTGTGAGCGAACAATGAAGTGTTCGCCGCATGCGCACGATGTTGTTAGAAGCCGGCATGGCCCATTGTTTTGCGGCCATTACTTACCAACATGACGGACATTTTGAATGTTTGACGCGTTCAGGATTTTGTCGGAGAATTGTCGCGGAATTGAGATGCCGAGATGTTGATGTAACTCTAGCTTTGTTATGAATTGATATGTAAGGTACCTAGAGTTAGCAGGTACATATAGAGTTCGGAATCTGGGTCTCATAAATTGACACGTTTGACAGTTTTCTCAACAACAATCAGTCCTAAGTTGAGTGAAAATTACTATGCGATTGTCATTCGATTAGTCAATAGTGTCAGCAGTGTCAGGGCCTAGTTTCTGAACTCTACCCGTACTCTACCTCAGCCGTAGCAAGCCGTAGCTCTAGAGCTTGGTAATGCTTTCCGAAAATAACCTTAAATTGACATGTTCCCATTATTTATTATGTTACTATACACATTGAAATAAAAGTATTATTTTATATTTTTACGTTCCAGACGTCTTGGCTGCTTTACAGCAACTATTGTCTCGGGAGGACTGAAAAAACATAAAGTACACGAGGAACGTAAAAACTTAAGTTCAATTTCAATATGTGTAGTTTCTTTTAGCAATTATACTCTGTTCAAGACAAAATGTATTAAGTACAGGATTCAAATAGTCACCCTTTAATAAGATTGTTTAGTTAAACCATAATGGGAGTTGTTTATTGTCTCGAATGGAGCGCATACGATTGATCGAAACACCCCGCCGCCCCGGCGACGCATCGGCGCCATCTTGCCGACAGTTTTGGCGCCAACCTTCCCGCGTCCCGGGGCGCGCTGCAAAGGCAATGGCAGGGTTATTGTTACACTGACCTATTTGTTGAATGCCACAGAATCTAATTAACTTAAAGCTTCAGTGCCTGTTAAGTTTACCGTCCATAAGATGTGTGTTTTTTAAATTTTGAATGGAATGAACGGTACCCTAAACGTCCGTCTGCCTTTTACAGCAATTCATCGAAGAATTAGGGTAGATACTTTAAGTTTGGAATAGTAATGAACCAATGAGGCACATAATATTCGGGTGTTTTAATACTTATTTATGGGATTTTTATTCCTAATATTCAAAGAAAAAAATATGGGTAAGCAAATGTAAAACCCTATTTTCTGGTTTCTGCATCTATCTGGTTATTTGCTCCGAACCTACAGATAATTAATTCTAGGTCATTCCAACGTTTTATCTGTATCAGGTTTTACAGGGCGCGGTGCCTGATGGATACCCTAACAACTAACATCACCCAGTGACCTAAGCGTAAATGTCGGAGTACAAAGTCGAGGGGACAAATACGTCGTATTAGTTCTGCGTTGTCATATACCTATGGGTACTTGTAGATAGATATACCTAAAGTACGAGAATCTATCTCGGGCCATCATCACTATATTTATATCTTATATTTACTCGAATACTACACATTGAAATAAAACATTTTGTTCGGATTTTATCGCGTTAATTTTATGTTTTTACATTCCCAGCGTTTATGCTGCTTTACAGCAACCATGGTTACGGGAGGACTGAGTATGGTCTCTAGATCAGGGGTTCCCAAACTTATTTTATCTACTGCCCACTTTGAGAATGAATAATTTTTAGCGCCCCCCCCCCCCTTTTCACCTACTTAAAAACGACTAATAACCTTAAATTAAATTCATTATTGTAAGCCTATACACAACGCCCCCATTATTTTTTCGGGGTCTCTTACCGCCCCTTTAGGCCTGTAGCGCCCACAAGGGGGCGTTATCGCCCACTTTGGGAGAGGCTGCTCTAGATAGTACTTTCTACTGTCTGTAATTGTAATATTGACCGAAAACGTTTAGAAAAATCTTAAAATAAATTTGTAACGTAGTTCAGTATTTAAGAGTTCGTAGTACGCCTCCGATTGTTATTGACTAATCTAAACCATGGCACGTAGTTTCCATGCTAATGCCTCGTCCCTTTCCCGCGGGCTACATTTAGGTTAGGTGCGCACGCGCTGGTCGCCATGACGACACCGTTACGGCTAAAACTGGGTTTACAAACTAATAGGTGTGAACTTAATTAGGTACACTCTTGACGCTTTAATCTAGAGCAGTGTTTAATGTAGAGAAGGTGAAGTTTTGCGTTTATTGGGTGACTTGTATCCGCGACTTCTTATCAAAGGGACCCTAATATTTGATAATAATATCAACTTGATAACTCTACCCGTTTAGAAAAGGGTCTTGACAGACGGATAGACGGACGGACTTTAAAGTGATCCTATAAGAGTTATGTTTTTTCTTTTTCGGTACGGCACCCTCAAAATAAAACAAATGAATGGACTGTTTTCTAGGATCCAGCGCACTTTCTATTGGATTAGGTATCTACCTGTACATATTTAAGTTATTTTTTGCCATGGCAATACTTAGCTCTAGCGCCACGACTTACCTCTACATGCACATAGCACTTAAAGAAAGCATAGAGTAATCAATGTTGTCTCTCTCACCAAGTGATTGCTGATAATTCCGTTCGACTACTATTTTTCAAAACGACTTGTCAACGTTTCTATGGAGTTGGTTAATAAAAGTACCATGAGCTTGTTGTACAGGTCGTGCATCACTATTTCGTGCTTGTATTCGCATCGTGCTCAACAATGCACCATACACCGAGTGCGTTGACGCGGCTGATGCGTGCCACGCCTCGCAGTATTAAGGCTCTCTCACATTTGTTACGCGATGTATCGGATGCGTATCGTGTTGCCGTATCGTATCTAGTTTTAAACGCTGCACTAGTTTTAATCCAAGTTACCTTTGATATCGTACAAAAATGGAATGTGTCGCATCGGGAATCCGTGACAAGTATGATCGATATGAATACGAAGGAAGGATCGGTATAGTATCAAACATGTGGACGAGCCTTAATACTGTGAAACCAATGTTAGTTAACTTGGTGTATAAAACATTAGGTATGTTCGATGTGTTTTTATAAAAAAATGGGACCAATCTGTAAGCATATCATTTCATATAAAATACTAATATTCGAAATCGGTTCATAAATGACGGAGATCTGAGGTAACAAACATAAAAAATACAACCGAATTGAGAACCTCCTCCTTTTTGAAGTCGGTTAAAAAGACAATTATTTTATACCAGATAACTCTCACTTTTATTCCTCGCATCAACTTTTGATAGCAATTAAATGTTGTAAGTAGGTACTCACGGATTCTGTTAATGGAGCAATTTTAACGGCTTCCACGTCGACTTCACACAAAAACTCCCTGGAACTGGGCGATATTGTTACCAGACTCGCTGAGGAGTATATACAATCCACCTTCAGTTTGAAAACGATGGGATTGCACGATCAATGTATTACTCAATGTAATTAATGTTAACAAAAATTAACTTTGTAGCTTTTGGTTTTTGTCTAGATTATCTTTTTATTATTTTAAATTAGCACTTGTTTAAAAATAAAAATAAAAATTTGTGCCAGCTACTTTCAATAAAAAAATACTTTATCTTTTTCTTTATGGCCAGTGATCTTCGCGATACGGAATAGAAAAACAGACTAATCTTGTGTTTGTCAGAGCAGTGAGTCAGTCTGTGTCCACTATGTTCATACTTAACCTCTGACCCTTGTTATTTGACACTTGTATTGACCCTGATATTGCCTACCTGCGAAAACTAGTTGATACTGATGATTGATTAAAATGTTGTAAGTTCCTATTTGAAAAACGGGAAATATTTTCTGGGCTGCATTTTGTTTATAAATTTTCTTTTAGGTTGGTATTACATTTGTTTTTGGTGAGGCAGGATTAAAAAAAAACAAAGATAAGTAGTAGTACGACATGCGTACAATGATAAAGATTTTCGTTAATTAACTTAACAACTTCATTGAAACATAAGATGACGTCATACTGATGTGATGAAATGTAATACTTGTTTACCGTTGCAACAAATAAACATAAAATGTAATTCCTTACTGACAGAAGAAGTATACCTAACTTATTTCTGCTCACTAAGGCGTGAGGATCCATCCATATTAATTGCAAACTAGTTAAAATATTTTGTAAAAAAATTAAATAAACATGATTACAAAGATCTGCGCCAGAATGTTGTAACAAAGAAGTAGAATGTGTGTGTGTGTGTGTGTGTTTTCTCGCAAGAAAATTTACTCGTTTCTAAAGTAAATAAAACAAAGACACATGTACACATTAATTTTATTTGAAAAACATTAAGTGATTAATAACATAAGTAATTCAAACTGACATTATAAAAACATTTGCTACATTAACTAGATTAGAAAGAAGGTGGGAACATAATAAAGGAAATTGTGTTGGTGAGAGCAGTAACATGTCATAAAGGTACGTACCTATATATACAGGTTGATTCAGAAAGGGTATACTGAGCGTTAAACTTGCGCTTCTTTAACGCATTTGTAATCATTACGTGACGTCAGAATTTTGAAAGTCAATTTAAAGAAAATATATCTTTCAATTGACATTTTAATGGGAACATTTGTTTAAATTGACGTAATGCAATTTTGTCTTCACATAATGATTATATTATTAAAACGCTAAACATACACAGTTTAACGACTTATTATATATATCCTTTTCTGAATCGCTGTATAGTTTACAATTGCGGACTTGGGGTATATTTCGAAGTTATACATTTTCGTTGCATATGCCATTTATATTTTTTAAAGTTAAAAAAAAAATCTTAAGCACTTTAAAATATCGCATATATATGTGTTACCTACATATTGGTACAGTGGGTCAAATAATATGCGTTAAACTCAAAACATAATTTTGGCAAACATTGTCTCGTAACATACCTTAAGATGCAATATACAATTTCAACAAGCTACCAGAAATTCGGGAATGAAACAATAAACTATCTACGCTCGTTTGTCTTATTTTCTAGTACCTATAATTAAATACAATAAGGTTTTATTTATGTAGCGCTAATTACATTTCTTTGGTAAAATGTATGACGGCGAGCGCCGTGTCGAGCAGGTACACCGCTCCTTGGATCACGCATAGCGCACCCAGTGCAAGACCCACCTAGAAATAAGAAAGAGATTATTAAGAATTAATGATAAGGAAAAAAACATCATAATTTCAATAGGGAAGATGGCTGGGTGCTACCACCGACTTGGGATCCAGCAGTCAATATCATCCAAAACCAAGCGTATCATTGCAAGACCTCAAGACACAGTGAGCTCTCTGCGTAAATTGGACCGCAAGTGACAACTAAATATGAGGGTACCCCCGTCAAACTATGACACCAGGACGTCAACCACCTCAGTCCTCCCGTGACCGTGGTTGCTGTAAAGCAGCCGAAACGTCGGGAACGTAAAAACAAAAAATAAACGCGATAAAATCCTTAAAAATAAATTTGATTTCAATGTGTAGTATACGCGTCAATATAAGAAAGCAAAAGGTGGCGTTATCTGTTTTAAAAAAGCTAAAAATATAAATAGCTAAAAAGCGCGGGCCGAAGGCCTAGAATATACTCTTTCTGTATCACTCTGTATAGATACGTAATCTCCCAGATATGTAATCATTTCTGTATAGGCTCCAATATAGGCTATATCCTGTATAGGCTCATAGGCTCCAATGTAAGGGGCCTAATCTATTTCTATATTCAGGTGTTAGGTCTCAATTAGTTATGCTAACCTGTTTCTCGGTATACACGAACTGGTACTGATGCTCGCCCTGGTACCCGCCCCAGTAGTGCAGCGCCACCGCGCCCACCGCCAGCCACATGAACACGCCCACGAAGTTCATTACTATCTCCGACAGTGCCCTGAAATTTTACACACAGATTAAGCATTAAGACGCTCGTAAACGACCTAGTTAGGTGGCCATTTCTAGCTGCAATTTTACAGCCTACATTGGCAGCTAATCGTCGTTTGCTGATAACATTATACAATGGCATAGCACACTGCATGGCACATTTTTCTTTTGTCTCCCGTCTTTGTAATAGATGGAAGTGGATAGTTTTCTTCCAACTCCTCTTATTTTTATCTTTCGATTAAATTCGTGCGGGTTCCAACACAATTAACTTGATACCGGGACTCGCCGTGGGTCAAACCTCGTACCGAAAACTGATACAATGCATTCAGGTCATGATTCTCGACACGCCAGAGTTGAAATTTTCCAGTGATCTTATCATGAAAATACTATTCTTTTTTTGAGTATTTTGAAATTGATTTTTGCATAAAATTTAAATAAAAAAAAACATTATTACTAATATAGACCTAAAATTGCAATGTAAATGACCGAGATATAGTATAATGTAAGTGCATCAAAATGGCCTACCTTTTATGTTCAGTAGTGCCAAACAGATATGTGACGACTTGTACGAGCGTGTAGATGAAGTAGCCGACGATGACGCCAGACGCCACGATCTCTGCGTCAGGGTTCTTCTCCTCGTTGAGGTTCCACGTACCTCCGACCCCCAGGAACTCTCCATTGTAGCCTGTTCGGTAGAGAACCAGGATTACGATGTTCAACACCTGGGAAAGAGAGAGAGAGAGAGTTAATGGAGAATGTAGTACATCTCTTATAAAGAAATTGTAAGGACTAGCCATACAAAACATGCCCCCCCTTTGACTCCCTTAGAGGGGGAGATTTGGGGATTCAACCCCCGAAATGCCTTAGCTTATGGAAAGTTTTATACATAGGTAATTTCTTAAATATGTTCCATCCATTTTGGATCGTTGTTGTTGATCATTGTCTTCGAATTTCCCCCCCCCCCCCCCCACCTGAATTCCTGCATCTTCAATTATTCTAAAGCATGACCAGCTTTAAAATATTGAGTTAGTAAAAACTTAAATAGTCTAAAGATGTTCGTTCTTCAGAATATAAAATGGTATAGACGTTTTTACAACGGAAATTATCTTGTTGCTTGAAAACGTATTTATAAAATTCAATTCTATTATATTGATAGTTATCTGAATTCCAATATCCGTGTCGGAAATAAATATTTCGCGCCAAACATCCGGAACCGTAGCGTTGGTAGAGTCCGCACGCACCTGTTTACGTCGCGTCGTGTGTCATCATCATCAGTCGATAAGATAAAGTATCGATAAGTACACAAGAATTCAAGATAACTACACTAGTCATTATTATATTTTTTTCGCTATACTGTATTGCAATTAAAAGTAATTAGACTGTAGCTCTATGCCAAAAGCTTTAACGTGATTTCAAAAATTTTCTTACGTCGAAAAGTCGAAAGGTGATTAATTCTTTTAGGCAATGATATAACATTATTGTTTTCATCAAAATATTAATTTATTGGCAATACTCGTATATTATTGGATCGACAACATTCATATGATTAATCCCACTTCCCACTAATATTATAAATGTGACAGTTTGGATGGATGGATGTTTGTTACTCAGGGATAAACTTAGGGGGTGCCAAATTTCATACAGATCTGTTCAGCCGTTCAGGCGTGATTGAGTAACAAACATCCATCCATCCAAACTTTCACATTTATAATATTAGTAGGATACATGCAACATAGAAGCTTTACGTAATCCTGTTCGCGCTTTTAGTAATTTGACCACACGGGGCGTTCTTATCACAAGGTTCCATACCCACAAGGTTTTAATGTTTCAGAGATAACATCAATGCTAATCTTGTTAGAGGGTAATGAAGATTCCAATTCGATTGATAAATACTGGACCTACTAAGGTTTTAATAATATGTTGAATAACAAGTTTTACTGGTATTGATTTCTTATATTTACGCGAATACTACACATTGAAATAAAACTATTTTTTAGGATTTTATCGCGTTTATATTTTGATATTACGTTCCCGACGTTTCGTACGTTCGACGGGAACGTAAAATCAAAATATAAACGCGATAAAATCCTAAAAAATAGTTTTATTTCAAAGTTTTACTGGTGGTAAGCTTCGGCCGTGGTTAGTCACCACCCACTGAACAAAGCCATGTCGCCAAGCGGCCTAGCCGTGTTGTGCCGTAGATCTCATCGTCACTTACCATCAGGTGAGATCGAGATCAAATACTAGACTATAATGTAATAAAAAAAAAATGACGAGCATTATTCGTGAAAGAGCCTTTTATTACCGACGTACGATACCTCTCAATTAAGTGGACGTCGTATAGAGACATTGAAACTACCAATAATTATATTAGTTATACACGTCGCTACATAAACTAGGTAAGTACTTACGATGATGAAGTATATCGTAGAGACAGACGACAAACTCGTCTGTCTCTACGATATACTTACTTTAGGTCTATTTCTCTACCTTCCTTGATATACCTTGCTACTAACTTCTACTAATAATTGTAGTGGTAAAAGTTTACATAAGTGATAGTTGTATGAGTTTTCATAGTATTCATATTGATCAGTCGATTATGTTGAAAGTATTCGATATGCTCTATCATAGGCATTCTTGACACAAGAGTAATGTGGGGTCAAATCGCGTGAAGTATCAATTGATCTGAATAATTACATGGAATAACTGTCTGGTTGAAAGTTACTTTGATAAATATTATAACGGGGCAAGTATTAGTCAGTTAACTTAATTATGAAGTTTAGTTTAAGATGAACAAATTAATAATTAATTAAATCTGAGCTGAATACGTTCTAAGGACAGAATATCATTCAAAATAATGAAAAAAATATTTTGTCAATATTGACAAAAACACTAATTCTAACTAAATCACTTCTAAATAACTTGTTTTTTTTGCATTACAATAGGTACACACCCTGTATCAATCTCCATTTTTAGGGTTTCTTACCAAAATGGGAAAAACGGGATCCTTATGTTGCGATTATGCCCGTCTACGATTGCCTTATATAAAAAGATAATATTGTGACCCCCGAATTTATAGACGTTCTATAACTTTATCAAACGTCACATAGTACTGCGCACAAGAGTTTTGCTTTGCGCACTACTATATGACGTTTGATAAAATTATAGAACGTCTATAAATTTGGAGGTTAGTATATACGTTGTCTGAACTCTACATTCTCGTGTAAAATAAGGATGACTGTATAAAAGCGTATTACGCGATCACCCCAAGGTCCGGCAGGATAGAGACAATTAATTGATGTAATCGTTAGCCAGCGGGTCGGGAGTCAACTGCCATTACTCGAGATGCTGCAGAGCATACGTGCACACAGATAATACCATAATATAATCAGAGTGAGGTAATTTAAAAAAAAAAACTTTATTTAGAGGTAATCAAACTATTTGAGAACCACTGGCGTATTTCGGGAATGTAAAACAGCATGTTAATAGAGATTTTCATGCACATTTTCGCTCCAATATATTGTGATTTTCATACACATTTCCGTCCACGTATTTTGTGATTTTCATACACTTTTCCGCACACATATTTGTGGTATTCATACACTTTTCCGTCCACATATATGGTGATTTTCATACACCTTTCCGCCCACATATTTTGTGATTTTCATACACTTTTCCGCCTGCATATTTGTACGACAGTTATGACGTACGTACTTTTAGCCTCATATTTAAAGGAGTTATAGGGTACTATACTTACCGGGCGGGTATACCACAAATATATTTTCGAACTAATTACCTGTATAAAGGAAACGACGTACATTGACTTGTTTTGTACATAATAATGACGTGGCAATTATTCCCACGGTAAAACTGTGTTGACAAATACCGTTTTACGACTTTCGTCGGTTCATATTCACAACCGTTAACAAGTTGTGGATGTTGCGTTACAATAACTAGTTTATTGGTCGCTAACACTGACTCGAAAGTTGATTTTAAACAATGCATTTCCTTTACCAACGATTAATTAATGTTATAAGCGCTGATAACCCGCACTGGGCCAGCGTGGTGGACTATGGCCTAATCCCCCTCGCATTGAGGAGAGGCCCGTGCCCAGCAGTGGGACATTAAAAAGGGCTGGTATTATTATAAGCGCTGATAAGTTGGTCAGAGCTTAAATACTACCACCATAGTTATGGATGGCAGATTTTGATGAATTGTCTTAATCTTGCGAATGTCACTAAAGAAATCAAAGTTCAATATAGCGACAACCAGGCGCCATATTGTAAAAAAGAAAAAAAACAGAAAGTGGACGAACAACTGGACTCGTTTTTTTTCTTTTCAGTTTTTATTTAAAGTTCACTTTATACGCAAGCAGGTTTTTGATTTATTAATTTACTTTTTTTACTTGAGTTTTTTGTACTTAGGTTTGTTTTTTGGCTTACATTGTGCGAATATTCACTATTTGCCACTGATTGATATAAGAGAAGCGTACGGCACCAGATGCACATAGTGAACTATCTGCGATAACATGTTGTTTCCATTGAAACCAAATAATTACATGCATATTTATCGGTAAATTTACCGGTAACATCGTAAGGAGTTTTCTTATTTTCATCTCTACATTCCTCTGCGCCTTCCGCTGCTCTGTGGCGAGCAGCTGACAGCGATAGTGCAATAACAAGTTTAATTGTTGCCAGCGTCCACCGGAAGGCGAGATCAAACAATTATTCCGGAGACTTCCTCCACCAATCATGTATGCTTATTCGTCGTACTGATTTTTTAAATGTTAATAGGGGTTAATTTTGTGCTAGAGATTTTATTTGTTATGTCATACCATAGATTTGCATGAAACTTTACGGTTTTTATAGTGGTATAATATAGTCATAGTGGAAGGAGGTTCTATATATAGAGCTCTCAATGCTGTGATATATTACTAGATATTATACAGGAAGATTCAGAAGGGGTACATTAAAACTTGAAACTTTTTTTCCTTAGAACACTTTTAAACATTATATGCCGATACGTCATTTAAAAAAAAATACGAATGTCATTTTGACGAGAATAACATTTATTTTTTAAAATAGACATATCTAAAGAAATTCTGACATTCACATAATGATTACAAATGCGGTAAAGAATCGCTGGTTCAAGGTAATGTTTAACCTGTTTGAATTACTTGTATCGTCTACAGAGCCATCATTGTTCTACATCTTACTCGAATTGATAGTGCCTATGTTTTATTTCGATAAAAAAAAATTCTATCCTCCATAGCCACCGTTTCGTTCACGAGCAATCAATAGTCTTAAATGACACTTTTCCCACAAATGAGCAGGTAGATAGTTGTCCATGACTCGTTGCGGAATGATCACGCATAATGGTCTTATTGAAGGTAAATGGTGCTGCGTTCAATTGTGCGCGACGCCTGGGGACCGCCATTAGGTGCGCACGCGCGTGCCATCTGCCGCTGCGCAGCTCTCATGATGTGCATTTGTAATGCGCATTAGAAAAGGGATAAGCGGGGTTATTTTAAACCATTCGAAATCGATATCGGAAACGGAATCGAAAACTTCCGAGCTGGAAATTTACGAATTTGATTATCTTCGATGCATATTGGTGACAATACCAAATCGTTTTTTTATAAAGTATCCGTCGGAAAGCTCGTCGGGAGCGACCTAAATATCGCAAAGATTCAAATCCGTTTCCGATGTCGATTCTGAATGATTTAAAATAACCCAGCAGGAGGGTTATTTTAAATCGTTCGGAATCGACATCGGAAACAGATTTAAAACTTTCCGGTGTTGGTGTCGCTCCCGGCAAGCTTTCCGACGAAAACTTAAAAAAAAAACCATGTGGTATTGCCATCGAGAATCATCGAAGATAATTTAATTCGCAAATTTTAATAGCAATTGCGGTTATCCAGTTCAGAAGTTTTCGATTCCGTTTCCGATATCGATTTCGAATGGTTTAAAATAACAGTGCAGATTCACGATTGCTATTGCTGTAGCTGTTTGTAGGATTTGAAAGTGCGTTTTCTATATAACATTTAGATTATTTCGGGAGTAAAACATATATAAGTCAATAGAATGAGCGCTTCCAAATTCGGACTGCCACGGTACAAAAGAAAGATGATTATTTTTGTAAAGTTACAAATAATTCAATACGTAAGTACTTATAACAAATAATAATAATAATAACGTATGCTAGTTGGCTTAGTTTAGAACCGCAATGTATTCTTCCTATGTCCACGTCCAAAATTAAAATAAAATTTAATTTACAAATGTTGTTAATTTTTTTAACACCAGCGCAGGAGTACTATTACGTTGCTCTATATATAACATTTGCATTTATACTGTTAAGTACCTATTCATCTCAAACAACATGACTAAATATGCCTATTCAACTTATAATCACTGAAGCTTATTTTCAGTTGAATTCAGTGGAACATTCAGCTCAAAGTGCTAACCTACTCTTTGTGTTACTCATAGTGTTAGTCACTGTTCTCCCGGTGCGTTATGTGAGTAACGTCGTATCTGATAAGGTTGTTTACCATTTTGCAATGTTTTAGCGCCGAACCGTCGCTATTCTTGAATGGCGACTCCAAATTTTAGTAAGAAGGTTTACAAGTTTACCTATGTTAATTCTCCAACGATTACACATATATTATAATCTCGTTGGAGGAGACCCATATTTAATTTACAGGGTGAATTTGAATATTGCTTATTATTGATTTCTTATTTACGCGAATACTGCAGCAATGTCAAAGTCAAAGTCAAATATTTATTTCGTATAGGCCTACGGGGGCACTTACAAATTGTCACTACATCTTTTCCTCAACTCTACAACCGGATTCGCGTTCCGACGCGACCTCAACTGAGAAGATCCGGCAAGAAACTCAGCGGGCTTGTCTTTTTTTTTATCCATTATTTTTACAAAAAAAAAATATAAAAAGTAAGCTCCAGTGTGTTGCCATGCGAGGCGCACACACGCTACACTTTAACATTATAAATATAGATATGTGAGCCATCAGTCCCAGGCTGCTTTATCATCCAAATAATCCAAGATTCTGTAATAACCCTTACGACATAAATTACTTTTAACAGTTCTTTTAAACTTACTAATGGGCAAATCTCGGATTCCTCCTGGGAAGTTTATTATAGAAGAATATTGAAATTAAACATTTTTTTTAGGATTTTATGGCGTTTATTTAACGCACGTTTATTAATAAACACGATACTACTTATGAATCGTCACAAAAGTTACAAATGCCTAGCTACAATTTTACCACCCGCTCGGAATACCGTTCCTATAGAGAAGAACGGGCAATAAACTCCATGGTTGCTCTTTTTTATAAGATCTTTTAGCACGGTATAAATAAAGATTTTTTTTTCTGGGTTTAAGGGTTTCATGAATATCCGTCCAGTAGTTCCTCGTGGTAAGCGTTCAGAAATAGATAACTATGGCGGATTCTATATCTGTATCCATAAATTATGACTCCAACTTTTTTTTTCATAACACTGATTAAACTTCTATGGGATTGCAAGTTGTAATTTCCCCACGTGTGTAAATAGCGCAGAGTTTAATTGAAGAAGTGTGTGTTTAGCGCGCCGTATGAAGTAGGTGTGGCGTTATCAGTCATGATAATAGGGAATGAGGCCGCTAGGGCCGATTAACCTTAGTGCGTACTGCACTATCATAAACCACTAAAATTGTGTTTCCATAGCTGGTGTAGATAAATAATCAAAAATAAAACGTAGTGTTTATTTGCAACTACTTGTCACGGCAGACGCTGTTCTGTCAAAAGTGAACTTTCAGTTTTTTTTTAATCTCCGGATATTTTTTTTTCTTTTCGAACCTATTTCGGACTATTATGAACGAAACGTAGTGTTCGCCTTAAATGTTTACGCCTCCAAACAAAATGCACGGATCCGATCTTCTGGCGCATGACGACATATCACTTAAGTGTGATTCCGGCCTTAGGCTTCAGTATTCACTGTGTTTCTTGTGGTTAGGCTATCGTTTATAAGTCTAATACTCAACATGGTATTCGAAAACCGCAAGTTATACTGTATCGCTCAAGTCACACTTGAGCGGCGCCACTCAATGGTGCTTTTTATCGGCATGACATCATAATTAAGGAAATGTCTTCTGAATTTAATTCCATTTGTAACTGTGTTATGACTATAGATTATGCCCGCGGCCGCGCCCGCGCAACGATCGATTTTTATTAACTAAGATTGTCAATCTGGTTGAAATAATACCAATAGTTTTTGGTGGTGCTCGAACAAACAGACATGGGTTTCGAACAATAAAAAAAAACATTTCTGGAGTCGGAAAAGATCAAATATTACCTATAGCAACATCTTATACAATGTTTTTTAATGTACCCAGTTAGTACAGTTTTGATCATAGCTAATAAGTACATACTTAAACAAATGAGGGAAGAGGAACCCACCACTGACCCTCGGCTTGTCAACTTTTCCAATTATAAACTCAAGCAAGTTGATTGATAATTAAAGAAGCCAGCATCACCGAGCCCTCTAAGATGTTAGTCGAGAAACTAAACCACCTAATTAATTCTAAATAATAAGTAATAATAGTAAGTATCGCCTAGTTCTATCTATTATAAGTACATACTTATAAGAAGGGTGACTAATCTATAAAGCACATGTTATATACATACCTATGAATCCATTCATGGGTACAAGCATGAATCATTATACCTATAAGTAGCCTTAGTACGTCTCCTATAGCACCATAGGGCTACTAATATGACTCTTCTAAAGCTATGTTTAACAATAGTTTCCCAACCAAATTCGATTGCACTTTTAAAAGAGTCCATCCTTTCCAGAACTGCATATTATAAATAAGATAAGGTATATAAATGTCTACGAATCTTGCAATATTGATGATATTTACTGCTTATTGAATAAACATGCCCTATTAATTAGTGCCTACTGTTGCTATTAGTGACTTACACATTGCTATTATGACTTTTCTTGGCCTAATAAACTGCTAATGCTGCGGCTAGCCTTTCTTTGTTTTGTCAAGCCATTTTACCTACCTCACTCAGTGCGACTCCGCCACAAAAACATATCATTGTCACTTTTTTTTTTATTCAGCCTTGACACACTGGTCGTATTAAAAAAATATATAAGTAGGTACTTACAATTTTGAATGTCTTCACGACGATTGTCGCTATCGTTTGGACTGACACCATTTTGGACACGACACACACTTGACCACTATTTGTTTTTTTTCTTATTTTTTTTTCACTCCCTTTGTGTCCGTGCTCGTTTTCGCTAACGTACCTCGTCACTGCATGAGTTCGGTTATCAGTTTGTGTGCCTTTATCAGTGTAGCTCGGGCCTAATCTTATCTACAGCGAATTAGTGGGACAGGTTGCAATGTGGCGATACGGGACTCGTAATAAGGTTTATTTTGGCTTTCTACGTTGTAGATTCATCGTATATATTTATCGCTTTTCAGGCTACTATTCTATTTAATTTTACTTCTTATGATGATGTCATTCGATTGTTTATCGATTCATACGGCCAGCTAGTATCGATTGGCATCGTTCAGTTTGTTTTTACTATAAACTATATCTTGCTAAACAACCCCAAAAGGGCTAAGGGCGATCACTGTCTATTTTGAGCAAATTCTCTGAAAGACTGTAGGATCCTTAAATAAGTAGATTCTCGAATACAGAGTTATTCAGAAAGGGTATACTAAACCTTGAACCTGCGTTTCTTTAGCGCAATTGTAATCATCAATTCAATAAAACAAGTCAATAAAAAAAATAAAAAAATCGACAGATGAAATGATGATTTCAAATAATGATTACAAATGCACTAAAGTAGTGCAGGTTCAAAGCTTACCCTTACTGAATGCCCTTTCTGAATCACCTGTATATTAAAAAGTTACTCGAGGTAAATTTTTCACAAACCTGTAATGCCGGATATTTCACACGCTTTTAAAATTTATAAATCATATTTTAAATGTTTTGTGTTACACTTATCGTATGTGGTGTTTATTCGTTTAATTTGAACTACAGAATGCTTGTGTCGGAATTTCATTATCAAATCGATTGGTTGTTTCCGCGGGAAAATAAGCATATGTGCAATACATTGCAATGGTGATGGAAATATCATTCATATAAGTAGAATTGTGCTTATCACTTTATAAGCATAAGCTGTTCGTTAAATACCCGTGCCGTTCATAAGTTGAACAAAAATGGCGGCGCTGCGCAGTTTTAATGGTTTTACTCTTAAAAATAAAGGTACTTATATATATGCAAAAACATTTAATTATAATATAATATCGCCAGACAAACACACCAACTATAAGGTCCCACATTAAGCAACGCTTGTGCTATGGGTACCGTACGTACAATGGGCTGGGGGCGAATTTAAATGGGGGAAAGTATCATACTTATATAAATATTAAACATCCATGGCTCGGATACAAACATTAATGCTCATCACACGACGTTTTTCCGTACCGGACTCGAACCCGGGACCCTTGGCGCAGAAGGCCGGGTCGCCACCAAGTGAGCTAATCAGACTTGAATTGTCTCGTCGGTGTGTGGTAACGCTTCTAACTTTAACTTAAAATAAGCTGTGACTTAACTGTTACAAATGTATTACTGAAAAATAAAGACATCATCTTTTGCAACCGCAACCCACTAACTATAACCGAGATGTTTTTTTTCTTAAAATAATCCTTGCGAGTGGCAATTATTATGACCCATCGCCATAATTAATTAATTTTAGCGATGAGCTATATGTGCTCGCACAGATAGAGGGCATATTTATAAGCATTCTCAAGAAACCAAGTACCTACGTGTAACAATAATAGTGTAAAATATTTTAACAGGGCCAACAGTAGGTTATGAAGATAACATTCCTAAACAAATAAATGATATTACTAGACATTTAATGACAGCCTAAGCGCGTGGCCAAACGGTTTGCCTTGTCTATAAAAAAGCAAAAATCATTTACAGAATTATTTTATGCATCAACGAGATCTATATAACTTACTGATTCATATGTTAAAATATTTTACACTATTTTTGATCAACTATTGTTCCATTAAGTGTTTTGAGCGTAGGCTGCTGGTCATACTGGGGCTGGTTGTGGGTTCAATTCCCGTCGGTCCAATTTTCGTTAGTACCTAGCTCTAAATAAATGTTGTGTTTCTGTAATTTGCCCTTGCCTGGATATTATTGAGATCAGCCCCAGTACAGTACTTATGAATCGTCAAAAGTTACAAAAATATTATGCTACTGCTTTACCACCCGTTCGGAATGCCGTTCCTATGCAGAAGAACGGGCAAGAAGCTCCATGGTTGCTCTTTTTTAAAAAAGATCTTTTACATTTTTGAGCAATACATTGCTATAGGTATGTGAGAACAACTCATATCATTTAATCCCAATTTTATTTCCAGGAGCTGGGCCTCGACATCACCGACGAGCAGATAGCTGAGCTGGAGTCCGCTATTCACGACATCGACTTCACATTAGCAGCCGAACACGAGAAGAAGGTTCGACATGACGTCATGGCGCACGTCCACACCCTCGCCGAACGATGCCCCAAGGCCGCCCCTATTATACACTTAGGGGCAACATCGTGTTATGTCGGAGATAACACGGATCTGATCGTGCTGAGGCACGGCTTGGATCTACTGCTGCCGAGAGTCGCGGCTGTTATTAGCAGGCTGGCTGATTTCGCTGATGAGTTCAAGTGAGTGATGATGCAAAATGTTTTTAATGACTTTGAAATAATCAAACCGGGTATGCTAAGGCAGTTATTATTAATGTATTATAAGGTTTAACAAAAATAGTGTAAAATATTTTAACAGATGGATCAGTGAGTTGTAGGGATCACGTTAATGTATAAAACCATTGTGTAAATAGTGTTTGATTTTTTTTTAATGAGGCGAACCGAACGTTTGGCCATGAGCTCAGTACGGAGTGTAATTTTTGAAATGTCTTAGGCCTCAGCCGCTACCGCGCCGCGCCGCCGCCCCGCTGCACGCTACATTCGAGGCTGAGGCCTTATAATTGTATTTATTTGTATGGGAATGTAATGTTTACAACCTAGTACTGGCCCTGTTAAAATATTTTACACTCTTTTTGTTAAACCTTATAAGGGTAAGAATTACTCACAAAATTACGATAGACTAGCCAAACAAATCGCCGATAATATTGAGAGTTCAGTGAAACCTAGAACTGGCTGTTACCACATATCTGCTTTGCATTCAGTATCGATAACTGTCCAATAATAAGTAATAATCATTACCTATCAGTGTTATTTGTTCGCAATGTTCGCATTTATTTCCTGGGCCCAATATTCTAACCAATTTAATTGGTATGTGTTATATTTATAGTTCAACTACAATTGTCCATTATCTTCTAATGTAATTACCAGAAAGTATAAAAACGTTTGAATTGTGTATTTTGCAGGTCGCTTCCGATCCTCGGCTTCACTCACTTCCAACCTGCGCAACTGACTACCGTCGGCAAACGGGCTTCGCTGTGGCTTAGCGATTTGCTCATGGATGAGCGCGCCCTCTTCCGAGCGAGGGAGGACCTCCGCTTCCGCGGCGTCAAAGGCACCACAGGTACCCAAGCCTCCTTCATGCAACTCCTCAACGGGGACGGCACCAAAGTCCGCGCGTTAGACAAGAGGGTCGCCGAACTCGCCGGCTTCGACAAACGATACATCGTGACAGGGCAAACCTACTCCAGAAAAGTAGACTTGGAGGTAATCTCTGCACTGTCAGGACTTGGAGCGACGGTACACAAAATGTGTTCCGACATCCGTTTGCTCGCTTCTCGTAAAGAACTTGAGGAGCCTTTTGAGACCTCCCAGATCGGGTCAAGCGCTATGCCTTACAAGAGGAATCCTATGAGGTCTGAGCGTTGCTGCGCTCTCGCCCGTCATTTGATCACATTACACGCGAATGCTGCCAATACCCACGCTGTTCAGTGGCTCGAACGAACGTTGGATGACTCGGCGAACCGCCGCATCACACTCGCCGAAGCATTCTTAACGGCGGACGCCACATTGTTAACTCTCCTTAACATCTGCCAAGGGTTAGTCGTCTACCCTAAAGTTATCGCCCGCAATATCGATCAGGAATTACCGTTCATGGCCACAGAGAATATTATAATGGCCATGGTGCAAGCTGGAGGTGACCGTCAAGTTTGTCATGAGAAAATAAGGGTGCTATCTCATGAAGCCGGTGCGCAAGTTAAACACCACGGCAAAGATAATGATTTGATTGACCGTGTTAAGAGAGACCCTTACTTTGCGTCGATAATATCCCAGCTGGATAAGATTCTCGATGCCTCCACGTTTATAGGCAGAGCACCTGATCAAGTTACTGAATTCATTGCAGAAGAAGTTAACCCTGTACTTCTGAAATACAGCGGTGCCCTGACTGAGGTTGAAAAACCTGTTGCATTGACTATTTAAATTTGACTTTTTATGTTTATCGTAATGTTATGTATAATAATTAATGATTGACTATAAATAATAATGATTATAATGGAAATGATACGACATGTTCATTTAATAAAATTATATATTTACAAATTATAGCATATTATTTTTATATTAATTTACAAAAAATACAAAAATGTGACTTCACTATTTATCAATAACATGAACTAGATAATAATGGTAACTATAATTCCGATGAGGAAAAAAATAATGATTAGCAAGCTTGAAGCTGGATAATGAAATGTAATAAATAACTATGAGATAACATCAACAAAACCGAACAATTAAATAAGCAACTTAAACGAAAGAGAGACACATCGCGTAACATGAGAGACAAGATTTCGAGAAATTTCGTGATCACAATTTTATCACAATTTAGATGGCACGCTGAGATTGGCAACTATGACTTAATTACAGAACGTTGGTGAGAAGTGTGTCTCCCTGACAGGCGGGGCCTTGGCTGGGCCAGTTGCAAGCACCTATGCTCGGGTCGAAGCTTAGTTGGATAGGGCAGTTAAACACGTGGAGCGTGAACCTCTGCTTCGTGCAGTCCCATCTGCAAGCGTAGAACTTGTTACACTGTTTGGGATGACGGAACAGACCAGCCCTTTGACAGTCCACCGAGCCTTGCAACGTCTCATCTCTGCTCCTCCAGCCTCCGGGGCCGTATCGGTCGAACGCCTGAGGGTCAAGAACGGACGCATATACAGATCCAATATCTTCAACCGTGGCAGTTGGTGCCACTTCTTGGTTTAGAAGCACAGTTTTGTATGTGGGAGCGATGGTGACTGCCTTAACTCGTTGTCTGGATCTCACATATTTTTCTGTAGAGGAAACTGCAGCCGGAGTACTCGATACATAACTATCGGAGTACCCTTCCCTATGTTTTGGCGTTACGGCGACTTCGTATTGGCTTTGTTCCTGGTAGTCCTGATAATAGGAGTCGTCAGGGACGATGATGGGATTGTACGTTGAGGTAACGATCGGTGCAGCAGTGCTATAAGTATTCACGCCTGCGTTATGAGTTCTTGAAGATTGCTGAGCGTATTCGCTGTCGGCATAATCTCCGCGGGCAGAGTCATCGTAGTCGTTGAAATCACCAAGATCTTGTGGTGCCTGTGTCGGTTTCTTGCCTTTAAGAATCAGAACTGGTGATTGGCAACTGCAGACAGCACCGAGTTTTCTTACAAGGAATGGATTGAAGTCGTTAATCTTAGTGACCACTGCAATTTTAGGCTTAGTTCTTCTCAGAGGTACCGAGGAAGGCGTCACTTCAAATAGGCCTTGCTCAACAGGAGCGTAAGTTGATGTCACTGTTTTCGGTGATAGCGAGTATGATTCAGAACTGGAAACGATGATAGGTGCCGAGGTGGAGTATGTCACTGGCGACACGATGCCTGTATCTTGTCCAAATCCGAATTGATGGGCCTTCGCCGTTTGCACAACGATGTTTTGTTTTCTTTGAATAGGAGCTGCAGTTGATACCACTACAGCACCCTGGTAAGGATTGTTATGAATATAAGAGGTTGATACAGTGTCGATATTCTTGTAACCGTATGCGTCAAGACTCAATTCGGCCTCAGTATCTTCAGACGGTGGCAAATATTCTGGTGCTTGGTATTCAGTAGTAGACTGGTATCGGTAAGAAGGTCTTGAGGTAGATTTCACTCTCTGTCTATAAGTAGATGATACAACTGGCGCCGCTGTAGTGTAAGTGACTTCGGATACAAGTCCGGCATCAGGTCCTACAGTACCGAAACCAAGTAAATTGGACTTCGCAGTTTCAACTACGATGTTTTGTTTCCTATGAACGGGCGCAACGACCGACACAGTGTCGTGGGTTACAGAGTACTCTTGATAAGGATTGATTTTCTCAACCCTATCTCCAGTGTATCCAAAGTTGTCAAAGCTTACTACCTTGGAATCGCTTTCTTCTACATGAGAAAGATATTCGTTAGCATCGTAAGCTGCAGTAGATTCAGCCCTGTACGCCGGTGTAGTTGACTTAACGATATTTCTTGCAGTGGTCGAAGGATATGAAGATACAGTTGAATAGGTACGAGGTCTATAAGTCGATGAGACGATGGGAGTCACAGTGGACACGACAGGTGGTAAATACTCTTCGGACTTATAGGCTACTTGTATTTCTGGGGATTGGTAACCCGATTGTTGGTAATGAGTTGTGGCAGTAGAGCTGGGGTAAGAAAAGTGAATGGACTCCACCTTCTGTGGTTGCTCTACGTGCGACGTGCTGAAGGCTACCTGTCGAATAGGCACCGTCTGTTGAACTGTATTAAATTGTTGAGAGTACTCTACCGGTTTGTAGTCGTATTCATCCTGAGTTTGGTGAACATAAGCTTCGTGTAAAATAGGCGATGCAGTGGAGGATACAAATTGATTATAGTTAGTCTTAGATGCATCATAGTCGTGAGATTGATGGACAACTGAGCTCTGATGGACTACAGGCGTGGCAGTTGAAACAACTGAGTATGATTTGTAGTCACTTTCTGGTGTGACGTATTTAGAAGCCGTGTGAGTTTCCACTTTCGGGGATTCGTAGTCTACGTAATGGTTTTCGTAAACGAGTGTTGAAGGTGTCGTGGATACGAAAACTACGTCTTTGCCAGCGTTGTAGTCACTGTTGGCGCTCGACTGGTGGAAGACTTGGTGGGAGACAGCACTTGCGTCAGAATAACTGTTCGCTCTGTTCGTTTCGATGTTCCTTTGAATTTCAGGTTGGCTGTATGAGTATCCTTCTTGGCTCAGCTGAATATTCTGCTCGTACTGCGCGGGTTGGCTAACGATGTGGCTGACTTCATGTTGTTGAATAAGAGGCTTGTACGTTTGGGTGTAAACGGTCGCCGTTGGCTGCACATAAGTGACAGGCGTTACCTTCTTGGTGTATTTCAGGATTGGGTTCTCATAGGTAGTGACAGATTTCTGATACGACAAGTCCACTTCGGGAGCGGCTGTTGTGGAAACGGGCACGTATTGTTGGGTCTCAACTTTGTGAATGGTTTGATGACTGTAAACCTGAGGTTTGTAAGTGGAGGTGACTACGGGAGCGGCAGTAGAGTACTCAAATACACGTTTAGGTGCCTCCACGAATTTATGTTCTGGTTGGGTGTACTCGTAGCCATCATGCTCCTGAGAATAGGTGTTCACTTGACCGGCATCTACTTTGTGCAAGGTTTGTTGTCCATAGACTTCGGGATGATACGTCGATACCACAACAGGCTGAGCAGTAGTGTAATGAACTGTCTCTGGTTGTTCATAAGCCACCGATTTGGTGTATTCATAGCCAGTGTCAGTTGGGCTGTGCGCCTTAGTACTTTCTACTCTATGAATGGTCTGATGACTGAAAGCTTGAGACTTGTATGTAGGCTCAACATAAGTTACTGGAGCTACCTTCTGAGTATACTTCAGAATAGGGTTTTCATAAGCAGTGGTTGGAGTGGTTTGATAAGTGTACTCCACGTTAGGTGTGGAAGAGACAGGTACGTACTTCTGAGTTTCCACTTTATGGATAGTCTGATGACTGTAAGCATGAGGTTTATAAGTTGAAGTGACAATTGGTGCTGGAGTAGAGTAAACAGTCTTTACTTCCCCGAAGTTAACAGCTGGATGCTCGTAATTGTAGCCGGATGATTCATCAGAATAAGTGTTTACTCGGCTGGCATCAACTTTGTGGAAAGTCTGATGGCTGACAACTTGTGGTTGGTAGGTAGATACTGCAGGTTGTACAGCGAGAGCCGGTTGAGTTGTAGTATACTGAACGAACTTAGGCTCCTCATAGGCAACTCCAGTATTTGTGTAGTCATAACCAGTATCAACGGATGCTGATTCAACTGATGGATTGTAGACATTGCTGGACTCTACTTTGTGGATTGTCTGATGACTAAACGAGTGAGGAGTGTATGATGCAACTGTGGGTTGAGAGTATGTGACTGGTGGTCCTGTGGTGTAAGCTACAATCTTCTTGAAAGGTTCTTCAGAAGCTGGTGTAGGAGTGGTGTATTGGAATCCAACAGAGTTCACTTTGTGCAACGTTTGTTGGCTATGACCGAAACCTTGAGGTCTGTAGGTTGTCACAGCTAAGGCTGGAGCAACAGTGGTATAGGAAATGCCATCTTCAAATTTGACGCTAGGCTTAGAATAATCGTATCCAGATTCTGTCTTCGCATTTCCAGTACTGTGTCCAGAATTCAGTTCAAATTGGTAGTCCACGCCTTGGCTGTGATCATTTATTTGGACTTGAGGAGTGACTTGCTTAACAGCCACTACAGTCGGTTGGACGTACGTAACAGCAGGATGGGTGACACCGAACACTTGCTTGATACTCGTACTAGGCGCTTTAGGAACAAAAGTTGTTTTGTAGGTCACTGTAGGTATAGCTGTAGTAATTGCAAAAGGAGTAGCAGTGGTGGGAATGCCCGATGACGTAGGAGTTGTGACGTAGCCAAATCCATCCAAGTTATTTCCATCAGTGCCAATATGGCTTATAGAAACCGCCGGTTGAGAAACATAAGACACATGACCCGGGTGTAGAGTTTGAGTCGATTGACTAAAAGACTGCCCATTGTTATAATCAGCATCAACTAAGGTAGTTTTACCGACTAATCCCACATTGATAGCACCAGCGGTCAAAGTGTGAGAACCACCAGTGTAAGCTTTAGCATCATTGATGTAGTTCTCAGCGTTAGCCTCGCTGTAACCATGGTATTGTTGGAAGTTAACGGCACTTGTTGCTTTACCCTCGCCTATGTGACCATCAGCTCTATAAACACCAGCCGTGTATTTCCCTGAGTCGTCGTGTTTGTATGCTCCTGAATTGTCATTGTAGGTACCAGAATAATCAGCCTTGTAGCCACCACTGCTTGAATATTGACCATTGTATGCAGCATTACCGGAGTAATCCACTGTGTAGCCGTTATTGCCGGAATGATCGACGCTGTATCCGTTACCTTCGGAATATCCGCCAGTGTACGCACTGCCTGTGTATTGACCCTTATATCCGCGACCACCAGATGCAGTCTCTATATACGCACCAGAGTTGTCGTGTACGTATTGACCACTGTTGTCGTTGGCGTATTTACCTTCATAACCACTTTGAATGGAACCTGCGTAGTTACCGCTCTGAGAAGAACCAGTGTATTTGCTAGCGTCAGAAGACACAATGTATTGGCCATTGTCAGAAGACCCAATATACTGTCCATTGTCAGAAGACCCAATATACTGTCCATTGTCAGAAGACCCAGCATATTTACCAGTGTCAGAAGACCCCCTGTATCTGTCATTGTCAGAAGATCCAGTGTATTTACCGCTGTCGGAAGACCCAGCATATTTGCCGGTGTCAGAAGACCCAGCATATTTGCCGGCGTCAAAAGACCCAGTATATTTGCCAGTATCGTAATAATCGCCAGTGTGTTTGTAAGGAGATCCATCGTGAAGGTACGGCTCAATTGGCGAGTCTTGGTGATTGTAAGGCTCAGCACGATCACCTGTAGGATCATGTACGTACGCACCGGAATTGTCATCGTCGTAGTTAGAGCTTTGGTATTGAACCGTCTGGCCTTGGCCTGAAGCTCCAGTGGAATACAAGTTTGATACACCGCCTTGTCCTTTAGTATACGCACCAGATATAGATGCTTTCACAGCACTAGCTTGTTGTGCAGCGTGACGGTCAATTTCATCTTTAGTCGGGAGTCTGTAATCATCTAAAATGATGGAGCCACTGGTGTATTTATTCGCTCCTCCATTATAGTTCGTCGGTTGAACTAATCCTACCCCAGCTACACCACCATTACCGTGGTAGGCTATACCGTGTCCAACTTGAGCGGTGCCTGCTCCGCCTTGGCCTATACCGAATTGACCGTGAGCGGAACCGTCCTGGACTATTGCGTATTGATGATCGTTATCGTGGGCTATTCCAAAAGTCTGATCGGCTGATCCATGGCCTATTTCGTAGGCGTGTCCAGGTCCATTGGCGAGCTCTTGGGAGCTTATGAAGTTGGAATCCAGACCATCGGCGGTGGTCAGATAGCCGCCTTGAATTCCAACCAGGTTGTCGAGGGCGGCTCCAGAGACGAGGCTCTGGTGGGCTGCTACGTTAATAGCGTCGGCTGTCTGACCTTGGAAGCCTGCTGCACCTGTAAATTTATGGATTTTCGTTAGAATCTGTTTTTTTCTTCATAGTAATAAAACGAGGACTCTAGGGACTTGACTACTTTTGTTCATAGCAGAAGGGCATCAAAGCTCTTTAACAACTACTTAGCTATCTTGAATGAATTTAAGTGATGTTTCAGACTACTAGTAGCATGTAGATAGTCTTCACGAAGATCAGAAGAAGACACAACAGTTCCCCCACTACCTTATTTCATAAGGTAAGTAGTGATTAACTACAAATTTCGTCTTTGATTGCAAAATTGGTGGTCTTGCTATGATTCTGACACCCTAAAGTCCCGTTGTGTTACTAAGTTGACTTGCTAATATGGTTAAGATTGACCAAACCATGGTCACTCAATCTTACCAGTAAGGGTAGCAGCAGAGAAGCCGTAAGCCTCAGCCTCATATCTGGCGATGTTCCCGCAAGCCGGCACCAGCCAGGGCCAGTCGCACTTGAGCTTGTCCGCGTCGAAGCCGAGCCCGAAGGGGCAGCGGAACTCGTACGCGGTCAGTGGCGCCTTGCCGTGGTCCAGGCACGCGAAGAACCAGCGGCAGTTCTCGGGGTCGGCGTAGTAACCTGCCAATTACACTTACAGGGTGATATACTACGCCTACATTGTTCTCACATACCTATAACAATGTGATGCTCAAAAATGTAAAAGTTTTTTTTTTAAAAAGAGCAGCCATGGAGTTTCTTGCCCGTTCTTCTCCATAGGAACGGCGTTCCGAACGGGTGGTCAAGTAGTAGCTTAATATTTTGTAACTTTTGACGATTCATGAATACTGTACTTAATGGTGTACGTGAATAAAAAATATTTTGACTCCGATTGAACCTGTGCTTTTTTAGCGTATTTGTTATCATAATGAGTTCTCAAAATTTTGTTTAGTCAATTTAAAAATAATAATTAGATTAGATTATTTTCTTTAGATGCTGACACTTTTTGTTGGTGTGTGACAAATTACTCGACCGTTTAGTCCAGAGCCAAAATAAAATTTACCCACTTTTCAGGGTCTCTTAAAAACGATTTTGCCCATTTGTCTTATAAACGCTTTGTAATACCATTTAAATGGTATCTTCTATAGACTTTACTGTCAGTTTTTATCCTCACTGCTGAGTAGCATAATGATCTCGAGCAAGTTTTTCATAGACGATTTGCTGCCATCGCTGGCACAGTGAAGTCCGTTCCAACATCATCCTTCATCTGTCTCCTTGGGCTCCGACCCTTTTCAGTTCCTATAGATTACAGCAAAATGTATTCGTCGTACCTTCATGATCAGGACAGATGAATCTCGTCTTAGGCACGGGCGCGATCTCCGAGGAGCCGGGGCAGGCCTGGGAGTGCGGCAGGCTGCCGGGCCACACGCACACCTCGTAACGATTGTCGAAGGCCAAGCCGGCGGGGCAGTCGAATTCGAAGACCTGGTTTAGGAAAGAAGCAAAATATTTTTATTTTCAGTACAATAGGGTAGTAAAAAAATTACATATTAACTTCAATCATTAGAACGTAATTTTTTAAGCTCCAAATCCAATGTAGCGTTTTCTTATCTCAAAGATGTTCTCTATTTGATTAAAGCAATATTTCTCTGTCGCACACGCGCTGACGTATGGCAATGACATCACTATACCCGTAGTTCTGTATTAAACGTATTTACTTATTTGTTCCATATTCAGTCTTAATTCGTTTGAAAAATTCTTTATTTCGAAAGTAATTGTGGAACATAAATTATCAATATAATTATGCAGTAAAAAAATCCACAACTCTATCATTTGCTAGACATCTTTAAATCATTGAATACGTGATAATTGATTACTCACAGTATATTCAGGCGAGAGTTGGTCGAACTTCACACAGCGGTAGAACCTGGCGCAAGACCGAGGATGCACGAAGTAGCCTTGACGAGAGCAAGCGAACTCCGTACGAGTGTCCTGGAATACCAAACAATATGTAGAAATTATAGCCAATGTCAAGTATCTTGACCACACAAGCTCTATAGACCGCTTATGAGTTATATACGACCTGCTACTGCTACTAGAATCATGGATTATTTGGATGATAAAGCAGCTTGGGACTGAACACTCCGACTGGATGACTGAAACTCTACATAGAGAAAATAACTCTACGCTATACTCTATTACTATATAGCGTCTACACAATTAAGATGTCTTAAGTATAGCGTGTGAGTAAAAACAAAGTTCTGTAAAATAAGACAAGCACACTAAGTTTCTTTGTCGGCTCTTCATAGATGAAGCATCGTTCTAGTCCGGTTGCAAAGGAAAAAACATGGCAATTTGTATGTATCCCATAGGCCTATATTAATAATTACAGTTTGAAATTAACCTACCTCTCTTATCGAGTGGATGACGCCATCAGAGTCGACAACTTGCGTGATACGGTAGGGTGACACCTGTAGAGCATCCAGCGCTCGCGCGTGGCCAGGAGCTGACAGGATCTCGTTCTCCAGAGACCTAGAGACAGAGGGATGTTGCTTAACTCCAAAATCATCCATATATGTAGATTCTTCTAATGGTCATTACCGGTAGAACCAGTATAAGAACCTACAGGCGTGATGGATTCGACAGACCGGACGGAGTAGACCTATTGGTCATTCCACTCCTCAAAGACGACCTTCGTTCAAAAAATAGCCAGTATCAAGTGTAATAATAAAGATATTTCAAATGCTTCAAGCATTTACATGCCTTAGTTTGGTCTGAATATCTCTAACAGTGAAGTTCTCTATCTATCTCTATCAGTGGGTACATTACTAACAAAAAAGTTTTGTTAACTAAAATACACATATGTTTGACCTTTGTCTGCTTGTCTATGTCTCATCAGATGAAGTTGCAAGCTATTCACCGTCGATCTCTACAAGAGTAATAATACCTAATCATATTCCTCCTGATCGAGGTTCAGCACGGCAGTAAATCTCCACTGAGACGGCGAACTACGCAGCAGATATTATAGTGCACAAATGTGTGCTCAAGGACACGTGCTCTCTCTCTCTCTCTTTCTCTACCCATACTCTCGTAGTCCGATGGGACGGCAATCCGCTATAATCGACGAGAGATCAGACTAAGACCGACGGCTTTACTTGTTCTCCGAAACTAAAGTTAAACTAGCTTTGAAAGTAACTCTAACATGCACTTACCTCAATACCGCAGCTCTGGGCGCTCTACTTTGCTGATTGAGCACCTTAGCTAGGGACGCCTTCAGCGTTGGTCCGCAGGGACTGTCCACATCGCGGTCTGCTTGCTGCAACGCCAGTCCGGCCAGGCCACGCACCCTCGCGTACTTGCCCTTCACGTCCACGGAGGAGGAATCCTCAAAGGATATCCAGGTCTTGTTCCTTGAAAGAGGGAAAGGGATACTTTTTAAGTCTGTCTAAGAGCTTTTGATGCGACTGCGCCTGCGCCAGCCATCATTTTCTCTGCAACACGACGCCTGATGGTCGCACCGTGAATATCATAATGGGGCGAAGATAAATTGTCTTTTCATCAAAATACAGGCTATACAATTGGAACCACTTCTCCATGACGCTCAAGTAAATAGATACACAGACAAGATTTTTAAAAACACTTGTTTTGGATTAAGAAACGTCCAGATAGTCTATTGCACATTTTTTAAATACCTTAAATTACATACTATATGCGTATTAAGCTTACGTTCCCAAGAGGTGTTTGTGTGAGTGTACGGGGCAGACATACATGTTTTGTTAGAGATTATTCTTATACTGGAAATAGTAATAGGCATACTATACACCGTACACCAAATCTCATAAAATTAGATTAGAGTTATCTTCTAGAACACTCACTTGAAAGCATAAGGCGCCGACAAATCCTGGTCTCTCTCCAGGGTCCACTTTCCTCTCCTGAGTTGGCGACAAAGTTCTGCCTGGTCGATCTCCTTAGGTTCATCCTCCTGGGTTGGACTGCCTGGGGTACTGAGGGTCTCGTTCTGCAGAGTGAACTGCTGGGCGGTCGCTGGCAGGCTTACGACTATCTTGAAAGCTGGCACGCCGAGTCCGACAACTAAGTCGACTACTGAGTCCTGGAGAAAATTTTGGATAAGCTGTAGTTAAGGAAATTGTTCGACCTACGTTGCCAAAAATGAATGATAATTTTCTCAAAAGTTAATTTAATCAGTTTATATTTTCATTTCATGAAACATATTCAACGCAATCTATCAATACAGAATAGCTCTCAGCCCATTGTTTAGTTTGGGGCCATACGGTTTAATTATTCGTCTGGCGGTTCTCAATATTAATAATATATTTTTCGTAGCACCGCTCCCTCATCTCCCAGCTACATCCATTTGTATGAGACACATAAAAAGCTAACCGACCTTAACCAACTAAACACGCCTTCTAAACTCAAAGCAGCAATCAAGTTTACTCATACATTTTAAAGAGCCTACTAATTAGGAGCATCCAACCGCATAAGACATGAAACATCACCGCTGGATTCCTTAAACCATCAGCGAATTGATGCACCTGCCGACACGCGACCTGCATACCCTAAATTGTACAACCTGACAACTTTATATTTACGATCGAAACAGCAAAATAAACCTTAATACCATCCCTATATAGATTAAGTACTCTGAAAGATATAGCCTAGATATATAAGGCTAGACACTGGACCTGTTTGCCTTCATTTTAAAACTGCATGCGGTGTGCGTTACAAAATTCTATTGATTATACAATAGTGTTTGATTTGTAATTATATAAATAGATTAGCGTGGAAGCATCAAGCTTAATTACTGAATGTTTTACGATTATATATGAGTTGCCAACTAAAGTAGCCTTGATTTAGTAGCTACAACTTTGTTAAGTTGCCGAAATGTTAAGAACTTTGATTATTACGAATCAAAGGAAGAACATTGGCCAAGGCATAATGCTTTTCTACTTTCCAATGTCTTTTCAAGTAGGTACGTTTTACAATAGGGGAACGACAATTAGCGACGACAGAGTTAGCAAAAAACTATTCTGTGGTAAGGTGCCCTAGAATTTTCAAAAAGTTTTATTTTATTTTATTACATTATAGGCAAGTATTTGATCTCGATCTCACCTGATGGTAAGTGATGATGAGATCTACGATGGGGCATACTTGCCTAGGTAGGAAGGCGGCAGTAGATCGCGACGCTACATTCACTAGGCACATGCAGCGCAACTGATCCGACCCACCATCCATGAATGGCAACACCCAACATCATGCCGGAACACGGCTAGGCCGCTTGGCGACATGGCTTTGTGGTGACTAACCACGGCCGAAGCCTACCACCAGTAGAGTTGTTACCTAGTTGGCACCACCCAGGGTCACGTGTAGGGTATCTCGAGGGTATTTAATTCTTCTACCGACGAAGGTGACTCGACCCCAAAAAGATTTCAGATTGTGGAATGATTTTTGAATTTCCGGTAGCTAGACTAAAGCTGTATCATTATTATGTAACACTGTTGAATTGTCAACGTAAAAATCGAATTCTGACGATATGTAATGTCCTCTAATGTGGCTTTTGCCGAGTCAGCTTGCTTATTGGCCCTACATCAGTAGTGTATGTTACTTCGTGCCAAACCACATTAGGTTACGATCTCTATTGAATTGTTATCCCGATATTGTGATTTAACGTGTCTGGTATATTAAGTTACCATCTGTACTATTGAATATGTTGGGTGCCGAAACCCTTATTAGAAATCTTTTGACTATCTACAAAGTTGACGATTATTTTCATAAACTTCTATAAGACAAAAATACATATTATGAAATATTTATACTTACAGTGTTCATCATGTCCCAAACGCCGCTCAACCTGCTCGGATGATAAGTCATCTTCTTCACCGTTCCCAATGCGTGGGTTTGCACCATCATCAGGTCAGCTTTCTTCACCAATTCCCTCAGGTCGTAGTACTTCGCCAGCAGTTCAGGGTGCGCCGGCAGCGCCAGGAGGAGGGGGCCGCCGGAGGACTTGACAGCTGATCGTGCAGCCTCAACGGTCTCCGACACCATAGTCTTGTTGAGACTCTTGTGGGCATTGTAGATTTCCAGACCTTGCACGTGTTTCGATTTGAGGAGAGTGCGCAGATCCTGGAAAAGAGAAATTGTTTGGTCATTTATTCATCAATGACATTTAAAACAAATTAATAAAGTGCCAACGGCAAATAACTTAAATTGAAATCACTAGTAAACTAGTGAAGAATAGGTACTAAGGTAATTAGTAAAACAGTAGTTATGTTCGGTTAAAATGCTAGCAATTTTTAAGCGGATATAAAGCCATTTAAGTGGCTACTAGAATAGTTAATTTGTGAATTACATTAAATTATATACTAAACATACTGTTTAGCCCATAAATCAACATGGCATGTTTCCGCTTGTATTAACTAGGGCCGGTATCCTGACATATATGTCTGTTTATGTACAGCACCCATGTGTTATATACTGTTATCAGAGCCCATAAATTACGAAATTGCACATAGCATATGTACCCGATTGTCATAGGTAAGGTCAGTATATATCGTACCTATGGTGAGATTAGGTATCAGAGGTAGGTAATTTGCTTATTTTTAAACTATTTGGTTAATAAACATTGATTTATATAAACATTTTATTTATTAAATAAGTGTTATAATTATAAAAGCCGAAGGATAACGGCAGGCAGCACGCCAACCCGTCGCCACACCTCGTAAATAATATTAAGAGATCTGGTTCTGTTGGCAATTGTAATAAAATACAAGAACAGGCGATTTAATATGATAATACAGACTTAATTGTCACTTTCGAATTGATATGTGTATTATTGCATCGGGTTATTAGGAAATCGACTGATGCAGTATCTTATTTATAGCTCATTTGTGAAATATCTTAATATATATAAATACGAGTCACGGTGTTTGTCCGCTATGGACTCCTATACTACTAAACCGATTTAAATAAAATTTTGCACACTGTGTGCAGTTTTATCCAACTTGAAAGATAGAATAAATAACATATCAATTTATAATCGCAAATATTTAACGATATAAATATTTCCTAGAAATAATGTATATGGCAAAAAAACGTTTGCCGGGTCAGCTAGTATAGAATAGAAATATAGCCACGATTCCACTATTGGCGTATCCACCCTACCCCTGACTTCCAGGAGTACTCAAGTGAAAATAAATAATAAGTTCAGGCATTAGTTATTGTGATTTAAATTAAAAAATAGCACTTCGACTTGCACGTATGAATCTTGTCAGAGGATCATCCTAAAGACTTTTGCCTTAAAGCTCTGCTGGAAGTTTCTTTGCATTTGCTCACACATTTAAACAATTCCTATGTACGCTCGCGATGAAATGGAATAATCTAAAATTGCCCAAAGGTATACATATTTAGGTATCTGAGCTTCTAATCAAAATGTAGCTATGCAGGACCTTTTTAACTGTATCCATTAACCTGTCAAAATACGTAACCGATATATCAAAGAGATATATGAGACCGACCGTTGAATTAATTTCGCAAGTGTCTGTCACGTTTCACGTGTGTCGTGTCGAAGTTTATCTAGATTTCACCACCTGCATAGTTCATATATATACCTACTTGTTAATGTATAGGTGCCTACATTAAAACAATACAATCAACACAACCAATCTCTCTCTCTCGCTGTCCCGTCAAACGTTGTCCTTTTAAAAAAGGCCCTTTCAGTGTTTCGAATTTTGAAATGTTTCGTGACAACTTTTTAAAATGTTCTTTATTCAAAAACCTGTTTCGGACTATTACGAACTTCTTAAAACTTAAATAAGACAAATACAATATGCCGTTCGCAAGTCATGCGAATGCCGAAGTAATTAAAACAACGATAAAAAAAATCGACACTGGAATAAAGGGTATATTTTGTAGCCTTATTTTCCAGGACGGAAAAGGAAAAGGCGTGGGATGTACGCCAACCCGCACTGACCCCGTGAACGGCCTGTATTGCTCTTGCATTAAAGAGACACCCGTGCCCAACATTAGAACTTTAAAGGGCTTATTATTAGTTTCAAATTATTCAGTTCAGCGTATGAGTCAGACGGCAGAAAGCGATTTATACGTTTCGAAATGTTGTACACGGGAGCGCCCGCGATACTACCATATGTCCAATGTCAGGCCTTATGTAGGGTCTAGACTGTGTTATAACATGACGTCATAGATATATGTACGTAGAGTATTTATATGAAAAGATTTAGGATAGTTTTTTTTATAATAGCAATCAACTTTAATTTAAAAATTAAATTTACTACGTTCTCCCAATTTTAGCTGTTTTTTATAAAAGTTTTAATCAATAAAATAATGGAAAAGCTTACTTAAAAGTGTAAAAAAATTGGCCCATGCGGTAGCGTGCCCAAGATGCTGGCCGCATATCCTCGTTGAATAGCCAAAGCAAACTTGCTGAGCGAGGAAATGCCCAGCCCTTGGGTCGCCGGTTGCGTCGACTATTTTTTTATTATTTCTAGATTAAGTATCTATTATCATTGTTTTAAACTTTTAACTTCTGTGTACAATAAATAAATTTATAAAGCTAAAGTTTTTATACAGTGTACTTCACATTATTTATCATGAATCATAAAAACCTATGTGATAATATATTATTACAATATAATATTCTGTGTATCGGGCAAAGTAATATGTAAGTCAGTATATATTTTATGAAGTAATCAGACTTAATGAGAAATGAACGCCAATAGATCAAAGAGGTATGGGATAACATGCGATCGAAGCCAACCAAAGCTATCAAATTTGCCAAATAAAACCCAAAAAAAATATTCATAATGACCAAAATGTGTACCTATTCATATTGTCTGGGCATTATAAATTCTGTTCTCATCAAGCACTCACATGGTTCATAACTAAATACATTTTAAGTCCAAACGTCGCGACTGACATTTTGCAACTCCATTGTGTGGTTATCTCATATCAGATTAAAATCACGGCGCCATACAAAGAGGCTCAGCACAGCCGGTCTAATAAACATGTAGGTACACTCAATCAGACAAGTCAATGTTTTTAAGATTCAAAGTTTATGAATGACATTTTTAAATATCATTGTCGGTGTTCTTTTTGCTTTTAGTGACACCATGCAGTTGTGTGCTTAGATCTTTGCCCATCAACATACGTTCTTTTCAACAAATGCCTTCACCTATCTAAGTCATGAGGTCTCCATACATATTGGTTTAGTTTAGTTTTGGTGAAAAAGATTTTTTCTACAAACGCCAATTTTCCATGTACACTGATGCACAATTATTGAGAAAACGATTGTCTTTTGTTATGTATACTAAGTAACTCACTTATATCACTTATACCTGGCTATTATTTTTTAATATATAAACGCTATTATCTACATATTAATCAACTTACTTTTGATCCCGACTGTACAATTTAAATCTGTACTTAGCAGAACAAATTGGCAATGCGACATGTACTTATTACATCGTAAGTACGAGTATCTTATATGTTACTAGTGTATCATATTGCCCAATTAACAGGTGTCGGGGCTATGAATAAACGCTCTGTTACAGTAGCCGGTTTGTTATCTTGATAATCTAGTTATATTATTAATATACTACTATACTCCCCGTATAGAAAAACTAATTATCCACCTTTGCAAAGCAAGCAGACAAAAATACTGTACCTAAATGAAGAAGAAAAACATTTATTTGACATAGCTCAATAAGGCACCCTTGCCCCACCCCACCGCATTAACCCTTAATAGCCTAGAGTTTCAATTTTGATACCAATCTTTTAAACCGAATGTTCACATTACTATTAGTTTTTTTTTATAGGTTGGCTGTACGTATTTTACTGTTGCATAATATTCTTTCCAACGAAATTTAAAAAAAAAACAAATTTCATTATTATTAAACACAGTAACATTAAACACAGTAATATTAAAAATAAATCACTTTCGTAAATCTGGCTACTAAGGGTTAAAAGGCTTACTGCCACGGAAACTAAAGACTCGAGTCTATAATCTGCTTAGGTACACTAAAAGTTAGATACGTTTTCCTCAGAGAGGAATGAAAATATTTCCCCGTGATTATTTTCTAGATATTGTAAGGATTTCGTCTCTGCTGTAGCATTATTGGACAAGCAATTTGACATAGGCGTCCCCAGTAAGGTATCAAAGTATTGATAACATCATTTAGATCGTCATATTTATATGATAACATGTATAATAAAAATATGAATTTAACTGGGAATATTTAGTTGTGAGGTTACCGGTAATATTCTTCTATAATTATTCAGATATTTATATTAGAAAAAATAACACTAATTTTAGTGTTATTTTTTCTGGATGTAAGCATAGTTCTGGATAATAGTGTAGTGTGAGTTTGAAACGAATTCAAATACCGAATAGAATAATTCCTGGTTTACAAATACATAACCTTAATCAGAATTAATACACGAAGACTTTAATTCACACATCATCAAGCGAATACAATGGCTGACATCAATCCAAAACAACCTGTATAGTTGACATCACACCAAAGACACAGAAAATGACCATCATTTGTCTCGCGCTCTGACTAATGGCCAAGCGTTCATTAAAACACGGAACTTGGCCATTAATTAATGTTCACATACATTTTATCTTCATTATTGTGCTTAGATATATAAAATCCAGCTGTAAATGGGATTAGCGCATGTAAACCTCTATAAATAAAGTAAAGCAGCGATAGCCAAAATGGTAGAACGCTTGCCTCGGAAACGAGGATTCCTAAATATGGAACGATTTCTGGATTTCATGTGCGAATCTAATTTTCAACCATGATTATCACTTGCTAAACGGTGAAGGAAAACATCGCGAGGAAACCTGCACGTCTGAGAGAACCCCTCGAAAGAAATGTGAAGTCCGCCAACCAGCACTGGGCCAGCGTGGCGGACTATGGCCTAATCCCCCTCGCATTTAGGGACGGCCCGTGCCCAGTAGTGGGACATTAAAAAGACCTGGTATTATTATATAATGTAACCTCAGTAAGCTTCCTTACGCAAATATATTGCGTTCATAACAAACGGATCAAGCAAGGTGATCTATTTAAACAGGACTAAATTATAAGCTTACCACGATCAATCATACCTAACTAGATGACATTTGTAGTGATTGTGATCTTCTTGTAATCATACCTATTACATTGTGGACAACCTTTATATGAAGGCCATCAGAAAAGGCAACATCTATCTGATATGCCCTCGTAATTAAATGGGGTCCAGGCGAGGTTCAGGCTTTAGAGTTTGATTTTAAAATCCATGCATTTTATGCCTTATGCCACTGATAAAACAACCAAAAGACCATTCATTACCGCTCTGTATATGAAAAGGTAAAATTATGCCTGTAGCAGTTTTACATTTCGTAGTTATCCAATACTGCTTGATCATGATCACATTTGATGAGCTCAAGTCTGAAACGACGCATTTGACAGCAACCGATCGAGACTAAACTTACTTATCTATACATATAAATAAAATTGGAGTGTCTGTTTGTAATATTAAAATAACCGCTTTTTACTAAGTGCATTTGGATGTATACACGTTACCTATACCGAAACAACATTTTTTACAATTTTTGTCTATCTGTCTGTCCGTCTGTCTGTCTGTCTGTCTGTTTGTTCCGGCTAATCTCTGAAATGGCTGGACCGATTTTGACGGGACTTTCACTGGCAGATAGCTGATGTAACAAGGAGTAACTTAGGATACTTTTATTTTAGAAAAAAAAAATAGGATCTCACGATAAATAATTAAAACCAATGTTGCAACGCAGCGCCTGATTAAGTTTGATAGCAACAACCTGCAATGCGTCCCGCGGGCTCAGAATGGGCGAGCAGGCTGTTGTCAACGGTTGTCTTTGTTAAATACCACGCGGACGAAGTCGCGGGCAACAGCTAGTAGTAATATATAGGAGGTGTGGTATTGTGTTATGTTACTAAGTCCATTGGTAAAGACAAAGGGCTTGCAACCCTCAATCAGATAATAATATAGATTGTAACAATTTTTGAAGGTCAATGAGACCAAACAGCTTGCTTACAGCAAATAATTGATGCATAAGCCGTGCCATTGGCATAGCTTTTAATTATGACAAGACAGTAATAAGCGAGAAAGGGCTATAGGGTCCAAGGCAATATGCCATTCTGTCGAATATAAACCTTAAATTACTCCAATAGAGTTCACAGTTCTGTGTGAAAAGTTAAATTGGTGTACCATACTATACATACATAATATTAAGCACCTTATCCCAGTTGTAATAAGGCCTTTTAGTGTTTAAAGGATAATTTATGTGCATACGTTAGGTGTGAACGGTTCTCGTTCTGTCATTATCATACTCGTATGCCATAAAATGTAGGGTTTATTTCGTTAAAATGATACTGGCAATGTTATTATGCAGCTATATGATTAACAAAGTGAGCTGCGAAATTATGTTTTATGTAAATTACTTATGCATTATTTTAGACTGTTAGATTATTCAGCTAGAACTTACCTAGGTACTTGTAGCTATTTATCTGTAATTTTAACTTATAACACGAGCAAAGCCTCATAAGAGCACTGTGAAACATAGTCGGAGTAACGCCTTCTTAAATTTCAATATAAATTATGTATTAATTCCAATCAATTGAGGCATAATTACGAACTATTATGAATAAACTAAGCATGCCCTATATGTAATTTAAATCGAAACTAGAGAAAAAGAAACTTTTGAAAATCTTTTAAATTAAGAACTGATATAAATGTTGTTGTTGGATTCATCTTTTTTTTTATTGACGATATGTAGTGAGCTTTATTTTTTTTTCTAAATGAAATTTTGAAAGTGTACAGACCTATAACTTTTTAAGCATAGATTAACAATGTCGGAGCAATTCTATTTTGTTACACATTGTAAAGGGCACTGGTCCAAGGCGTGGTTGGGCGTTAGTGCACATTACACTTGGTTCATAGCATAGCACATAAAATGGGTGATTTATGCAATCATGCATATGCATACGGCGGCGCTGATAATATATTGCGTTCTATAGTCACGCATGCGGCTATATTTAGTTCAAAAGGTTTTCGATATTGCAAGTCTAGTTTGGAGGCGAGAGATTGGGAACACGTGGATTGAAAGTTGTTTTCAAAATTAGGTACACATAAGACGCTTGCGAAATATACGGTTATGGTTTCTGGTATATTACTACTGCTTTATATATGTTGACCCATTGCAGGCTAAAGCCAAAATGTAGGCATCGCGACGTCGCCGCTAGCTCGACTCAACAGAATTTTAAAGAAACGACAGGACTTTTTAGCCAAAGCCAAAGTGGCTCTATTTGGTAGCCAAAAAAAAGAAGAAGTAATTATGACATTTTCTTTTTCTCAGCTTGTTTTATTTCAAATTAAGAATAGCAGTTCTTTTGTTACTTATTTTCACAGACTTGCTTAGAAGTTCAGACGTAACGTTGCCACTAGCAAAGTGAAGTTGCTTTTTCAATGCATTTTGTAGTGGTAAATGTTACCACATACAATACTTTTTGCCTATTAGTAAATAGACTAAAAAGTTCTGGACAAAGTTTTTATATGTGTGTGTGAGTGCGTGTCTTTACATGCTAGACCAGATTTTTTTAAGCATTACTTGTATCGTACCCCATGTGTTGCCTGATTATTCTAATGGTGCGGCCACATCTGGGTTAATATTAGTGGTATCGTTAATGCCAATATACGCCTTAATTAAGGCATTGAAAAATTCCACGTTAAACGCTTGGGAACATTAATGTAGTTCTACATCAAAAGCGCATAATGTTTAATGTCATTAGTAAATTAATGTTTTAAACTGTTGGCTACATCTGCTTAGTTACATTATTAAGGAACAAATTAGAACACTAGGCCATAGGTGTGTCCGTACCATAAGAAGTATGTGCTTATTGCATAGGAGCGATTAGAGGGGTGCAATGCAGAGCTCTACACGTGGACGCTAGTTACTACGCGAAAAACACCGAAGGGATTTTTTTTAAAATATCATCTAGGACATTATATTTCTGTGTAGAATAGACTTATAAATATATTATGTCTAATGCTAGAAGTCGAGGTCAGTGTGGTGTTGTCTATGTTTGGGAGGAGCGCGACGCTAGGAACTCGCAGTAGAGGAGGCTGGAGGCCGCCATGCACCAATCCAAGTATAAAAAAAACATGTTACGTGTAGGTAGCAATAGCACTTAAAACGAAACTCATGTAGGTCTTACAATTTACAGCCGCGATAAGTGGATACCTACTCCAAATGTCGGCCGTTACTACGCAACGCGCCATAAAACGGTGGCAAATAAAACATGGCGCTGGTGTCCTACAGGTTCTACATTGAGATCAGTGTGCCGACTTGCACAAGTTAAATGGTCATTTTGGGTCTTTTTTGATAACCAGCAATCAACAATTCTCGAAAATATGATGACATTTTGTAAGGACAATAACCTTTGTTTCGTGGGTACAGTACATAAAATTACACTTTTTATGAATTAAAGCGAGAAATATAATAGGTAATAAATGTGCAGTAGCTATTTTCAATCATTAAATAGTTAACATATTTTACTTTAAATCAAATCTGGCCAGCCTCTATGAAAAAAAATGGATGCCATTTATGTGTCGACTATAAAAAATAAAACACTTTTTCATCTCATATTTTATGGCTATATTTTTTTTCCTGGAATATGGCCAGTACGAGTACACAATAAAATTACTTCTAAAATGTGTAAGTACACATTATATATTGTTCTCATCTAATTAATTAATATTGGAAAAATATTGTTGACCAATTCATTTAACAAATCTAATCACACAAAATAAAAAAGTTATTTCCCAACGTACACTTAAAAAAGTAAACGCGTCTATTTTGTGAAAAAAAAAGAAAATTGAATTATTATTTTGACGAAAAATTCCAATATGTCAAAAATAAAGCATTAATCAGAATAGCATTTAATCTGCTATTAGAAATAAAGTGCTCGGTAACCATTAAAATAACGACATTGAATATAAATTGCTTAAATTCAATGTTATTCAAAGTGTATCAAGTTATAAAAAGGATCAATAGTTGAGCAATAATTTCATTTCATTTCACAACTTTTGCTTACTTCGCCGCCCAACATTGTATTTATTATTATTTTACGACCTCTTACGGAAATATGTATAACATTATTTTCACCAATTATTCCATTGAGCAATCATATTATGTTTCATGTCAACTGACATCGGTGGGCGGTATAAAATCATGCTCACTCGACACGTCGTAATATTGTAATTTACAGAAATTTTGATCCGTCTACAATGGCTTTACAAATTATTTACAAGGTATTCTCAGAAGTAAAGTTCTTTGTAATAACATTGTAAATGGTCAAAATCATTCTTTAAATTTGAGAGTAGATAAATCTTTATTCTCGGCCTCGGGGCAGGACGGGCGTTGAAGGCCGATCACTGATATGTTTTTTTGTTTATGACTTCATGTTTTACCTTATGTGATCCACTTTTAAATTTTGTTTATTCGGTTTATCTATTTGTAATCAGCCCTTGGGGCTCTTGAGTTCTACGGTAGGTCCGTGTACCAACCTACTTATGTAGTCAGTCCTTGTCACTTAATTAAAATTAAATATTCGTTAACTATATTGCTATGCTCTATAACGTTGAAAATCCAAACATAACCTACACTTATTAGCCACATGTAATCGATTACACAATTCGATACCTACATAAAAATAAAGCTATAAATCTCTCGATTCAAGTAACCGCAGGCGATACAAGATTTAAAGACTGTTCAATACAAATACAACATTATTGTAGTTATATACATAACAGCCAACACATAAACTACAAAAGTAAGGTTATTTGTAACATAATCTGTGGCGATGAAATACAACTAATTTTATGGATTTTATCGCGTTTATTTTATGTTTTTACGTTCCCGAGTTTTCGATAAAATTCGTTTTGTTTTAATGTCTGGAATAGCACATAGGCTACTTTTTATTCCGGTAAAATGTATGGTTCCCGTGGGATAGATGTTTTAATTTTTCATACTTTTTATCGCGGGTAACACCGCCGGGCGCAGCTAGTAATAAATAAAAGTATAATTATAGGTATAATAAAGGTAAATAATCCAATTCCCACCTTGATTATTTAAAAACAGAACATTGAGCGTCAGTTGGAAGAAGACGGGCTTGGGTTGGTCTTTAATTTTATTTGAAAAAAGCTTTGAGAGCATTAAAAAGCTGCCATACAAACGGTATCACGTTCAATGTCGCTCCACACTGAATCGATCGACTAATGCATGCCGATCGTGACAAGTATAACGAGCGCGCCTTTCACTGATCCTTGCGATTTTTAGTTATCCGCGCATGATTTGCATACGTGTGGGCATTCAGTGTAATGTAATTGATCTTTGCATGTGCACAAATAGGAAGGTTAATGCAACTTTTTACTTTATTTAAGGTAGAGGTCAACATATCCGATTTGACGTGTATTGCGATCAGGATATTTATTTTTAATCGACAAGACGTTTTAATTTAAATAATAATTTAATATGTCTTTGGTATTTTTATTTAACCGTATTTTTACTTGTAATATGGTAATGGCAATCGGAATTAATAATTTATAACATGATACATATTGAGGTTATTTTTACCAGTAAAGTCTTAAATATCGTAATGTTGCTTTGTTGCCATCCGATTATAACATGGAAAGCATTTGCTAGAGTCAACTTATAAAATTGGCTTAAGATATTATGACATACTAACGTAACTGGTAAGCGGGAAATTTGTTAAATAGATGAAATATCTCCTGATTAATCGGACAATCTTCAGATGCTGAAAATGAAATACAATCTTCTAATTTTTTTTACTAAGAAAAATGTGCGCTGTCTTTCATCTTTTAAAAATGGCCTGACGCACCTAACGGTAGGTATAGTACCATGTCAAGTTATTAATAGCAAAAATAACAAATTCAATTTATCAATAAAATACACTATTGTTTTGTAATGTTGACGCGAATACTATATACATTGAAATAAAACAATTTTTTTCTAATTTTGTAGCGTTTATTTTATGTTTTTACGTTCATGATTTTTCGCGATAAAAGGAGATTAAATTCCAAAAAAATATTTTATATTCAACATACTAAAAAATTGCGATATTACTCGATCCCAATGTCAGCTACAACGCATATTAGGTAAATGTAGCATGGCTCTACTCAAAAAGGAAAGCTATGTACTCATGTTATGATGACACCTTGACAACTGTTAACAGCGCTGCGACTATTTTGTAATGTTAGGCACTTTTAACAATTTCTAAATGAACAATGGTATTGTCATTCATGTATGTAAGTGAGCAAAGACTAAATTTTGGGAACGCAACTTTTTGAAAACATTAATTATTCATTAGAGATTCACGGAGAGAGCTACTGCCGTCTTTCCGACCCACATAGTAGGACGTAAGTTGGAAGAAAGAAATAAAATAGATCTATACAATTATTTTATACATCAACGGGGATCCATATAACTTACTGATTAAAATATTTTACACTTTTTTTGTTATACCTCATATACTGAAATATTTTGTTAAAAGAAAAGCCGGAACATTGCAATACATGCGCAAAGTATAGCTTAACCCTTAGTAGCCTGATTTACGAAAGTGATTTATTTTTAATATTACTGTGTTTAATAATAATGACATTTGATTTTTTTTTAATTTCGTTGGAAAGAATATTATACAACAGTAAAATACGTACAGCCAACCTATAAAAAAAAACTAATAGTAATGTGAACATTCGGTTTAAAAGATTGGTATCAAAATTGAAACTCTAGGCTATTAAGGGTTCACTTTTACATCAATAAAACCTTATTTGTAAACGAGGAAATGCGCACTTAGCAACCGCTGCGTCATGCGAGTGTACTTGTTGTCAGTTCGAACATGTTCACGGCAATTGGTTTGGCACGGTCGCTGTGAGATCATTCTGTATGTACTTATATAAGGCCTAGCGCCCACTGGCGGGACGACACGTAAAGAGAACCTTCGGCCAGTGGTGTAGCATAGGTCATTAGCACCCGGTGTGGATTTCAAATTTGCCGCCCTCTTATTTTTGCTATTCATTATAAAAAAATTGGGTCATGGTAACGTCAAAAAAAAAATACGAAAAAACACTGAAAGATTTTTTTTTTCTGTGATATGCCGCCCCCGGCAAAGTGCCGCCATGCCGCCCGGTGCGGACCGCACCCTCCGCCGTGTTGCCGAATCGGCATCCCAAGATATATTGCGGCTTTGTTTTTGTAGCTACGAACCTCGTCATTGAAATTTTAACTAAAATGTCATAAGATTATGTTATATTATCATTCGTCACATAAAAGAGGAGGCAAGAGAGTTCTTGCCATGCTGTTCCACCAGTGGGCGCTAGGCTTAAGTCCTGGTAAATAGTTTCTACTATAAAATTCGTTGCCAGTACATATTTATAATATTATAGCTGCGACTCTATCTGTTTTATCGTAAGCCTGTTTTAGTGGCAAGTCTTTACAACAGAGCATACAGAATGGGTCTCGACCAAAGACTAAATGTGATGTCTTTTTTTCTTCTTCTACTTATTCTGAATTTAAGATTCTGTAGGTCCGCGGTGAAGTACGTTCAGCAGACATACACCTATAGGTATTACCTACAGAGCAAAACATGAACATAAATATCATGGTAAGCTTTTTGTCACGAATGTTTTTTTTTTCATTTTCATATTATTTTGTCGTTACTGTGCATAGTGTAAAAAACATGTTTTATAATCAGGGGAACACGTGCGTGTGGCCATTCCCGTTCCAATTGTCCAACCGTACAGCTGTAATTTATGCAACTGGTCCGTCATTCAAACATAAGACACAGTCCACACATCACGCAAACAAATCGACAAACATTGACCGCTCCCTAAGCCTTCTGCATTCCACACTTTAAACTTGACGGCGCTGTCAAAATTGACAATAGCCACCTTGACCTGGTCTGTCAAATCCAAGGTCAAGAACGAGAGCGCCGGTGATTCATTCCTACATTCACGAATGAACGATCTAGTAAGTTGCTCGTAGTATATCACTTTGAATGACAATGCGATTTGTAATGTGATAACGTATGCGTTCGTATGAAAAGAATTCTGTAGGTCAAGATTGTTTATATAGAAACTAGTTAAGTAGTGTGGCGTTACTCATGCTTTGACGGATGCATTATATGCTATGATAAATGCGGTTAAATGCAAAATTAATAGATTCGTTTCGAGATAACTTACTTAATGCATAAAAGCTTCGGAAATATAAATTTTGTAGGTATTTAAAATATCTAGGTAGAAGAAATAAGAATAAAATTGAAATAAATCTAATAATGCAATAAATAAAACACGAACCACAGAAATAAATTAATATATATCGTATTATGTAAATAATCTGTGTTATTGTTCATGATGATTCGGCCTGATTAGCGCAAGTTGGTAGTATCTCTGCTTTCCGTGCCGAGGATCCTGGGTTCGAATCCTGGTAGAGACAAACTTTGTGTAATGAGCTCGAATTTTAATACCCAAGTCATGTTTAATATCTATATAAGTAATATATAATGGGTTCGCCCCAGCCCATTGTACGGTACCCATAATACAAGCGTTGCTTAGTGTGGGACCGTATAGTTGGTGTGATCGTGTGGCGATAAATAAAATATATACCTATATTACGCTAGCAAAAAATATGGTTTATTAAAATCTGAACAGTCGCTCTACCCTATGCGATAATACTCATAAACGAACAGACAATTTATCCTAACAAATACTGATCTAACAGTTAGAAAGTTTGCTTGATCATTAGTGGCCAAACAGGCCAGTAATTGGTACAAGTGTGTGGGCGAGTAGAGCCACCGGCGCCTCGACATTGACAAGTCAAGTGGAACGCCCACTACATCTATATGCGATCACACGATGCCAGTACGGAGAGATACAAAAGGTAGATACAATTATTACAAATCAATTGTTGTGTGTGTTTACCTCTTCTATTAATTTAAGGGTTAGACCCTTGTCGGTGTAGCTGATGAAGCTCTTTCCATCTGTCTCTATCTAGAGCAGCTTCTTTCACCTCCTTGTACGACATGACACCGATCCTTTCTTTTATCTGACTCATGTAGCTTATTCTTGGTCTTCCTCGTCCACGCTTTCCTTCGATCTTCCCCTCTATGATGTTGATTATGAAGGTATCATGTCGTATGAGATGGCCTATCACCTTCCCCCTTATATTCCATATGGTTTCCATTAATGATCTTCTGTGTGTTAACCTAAGCCAGGGTAATTTTTCTCCAGGTCAATATTACACGAATGGGGATCGCTGAACGGTGTCATAGCTGTATATTAATTCTAGCTATCAAATATAATTGTTAAATAGTTGGCTCCAACTTGATCTAATCCGACAGCTGAGTAAAATTTACCGATCTTTTTCGGTCGCTTAAATTCACTCTGCTTGTCAGGGAAAAACTTATACCAGTGGACGTCCTTAAAAGGAGCAGTTTAATTTTTACCCGGTGTAATTTTGCCCCTTGCGTAGTCTGTATTTTTTTAAAAATAGCTATACTATAATATCAACTGTATACGGTCCCAAACTAAGCAACGATTGTATTATGGGTACCGTACAAAAGACTGGGAGCAAACCCAGTATATAATACACCCATGGCTCGGATCCAAACATTCGTGCTTATCACTCGAAGTTTGTCCCTACCAGGATCCGAGGCCGGGACCCTCCGCAGGGTCTCTACCCACTGATGCAATCAGGCCTTCTAAACTATGTTTGGGTACCTAGTAGGTATTGAGCTATTAAGCTTGTTTGATAATCTCTATATAGAAAATTCGATTAATTAACAAAATAGCAGCATAGAAACAACGTTTTTTATGAATATATTATTTGTCGTCTAATTATAAATCCGCTGATAGTTTCAATGCACTCGAATCTAGTTATTTGAATAGTCACTTATAATCAAAGATCGTTATCAACAAGCGAAAGGAAAAGTTATCGCGACGAAAGGAGTAACCGCGCTTATAACATCGGTATGTAGTCCAATGCTTTATTCAAAAAGAACTAATAAACTCGGAAAGTAATTTACGAGCGTACGGGTTACCTAAGCCAGTTCACTTTAAAAAAAAGTATTACTAAGAATAGATAGAAAGATTATAGATTAAATTAGGCTTATGTAATTAAGAAAACAGTTTCACACCTTTGATGTTAAAGCGGCAGATAGATTTGAGTGCAGATATACTATATAATGTCAATGGACACGATTAGATATACCTTGGTAAGTATTTGGTTGAGTGAGTCACTACGAATATTGTCATTTCTTACGTTCGAGCTACGCCTTCACTTAATTCCGTTAATAAACGGATTAATCGACAAAAAATGCCGACTTTATTGTCGATTATCGCGTTAATAAACGGCATGTAGCGCAACTGTAGCAGGAGCGGTAGACCTAATAAACTTCCGAAGACTTCGTAATGAGTGCATGTTTAATATTATCTAAACGTAGGTATATTGATGGAGCAGAAATAAGAGAAGCTCTGTAATTTTTTTTTAAAGTTCTTAAGTATTTTAAGTACGCATGCTTATATTATGACACACATTACAAAAACATACCTACGGAACCGACGGATAGAACTATATTTTGACATTTAATTTTGCATGAATATGTCGAAAACTACAAGGTATCAATTTATTAGAGTTTGCAAAACAATTTCTGGTCCTTTCACAATTTTATTGGTTGTATGGCACAATGAATTAAGCATCACTGTCAAAAATCCAATCTCAATTCCATTTAAAAATTATAGCTCCATCGGTATCTGTCAAAAATTAATAAGATTAATATTGTGACTGCGCAATATTAGCCTACAACAAATTAGATTTTAAAAAACATTTAAATTAAGAAGTTAAGATATAACGATTATCTATGGATACCTTAATACCTAAACTTCGTGCTGCGACCTTAAATTGGCTTCCGACGTATGTCGACTTTTACGTAACGCACAATAAACCTCGATATTAATTGTAACGTGATTAATACGATATAAAACATTACAAATGTGAGCAGGGTCGACTGAAGCTCAAGCTATCTTCTTGCTGTGTTATTACTTAATTGGTTTATCTTATTTATGGACGCCTTGCGTCCTCGTATCTGGCACGATATGATTAGGTCTTAGTCGATCGCGAAATCATAATAAATTTGACAGCCTTCGTTGAACAAAGTCGAGTTTTCCGCCGTGCACAATTTTATGGAATTTCACTACTGGTGAGTTTTAGCCACCGCGGCACTAATGTACTATTTTAGTTCCTACGTTTATATCCTATTTAAAGATAATGCAACAAGTTATAGATACAAGATATCAAGATATAGATACATGTCATGGATACATTTGTTTTTGATGTAACAAATTTCTGTAATTAAGTTAACTCAATCATAGCAAACGAGGTTAAGGTCCTCCCGCCGAAAAAAAATTACACCAACAAAGTAGCTTTTTGCTTCGGCTAATTATATTTTATTACTTCTTAGCTAAGTCACATTTAATAAGCTCGAATTAAGCTTGGTTATTAACAAACACGAGCACATTGCTGGATAGAGTTGATTATTAGCAACACACAATCGTTAACTTTAGAATAAGGTATTCTGTTAATTATATGGCTATAACCAATTTATCAGGGTAGGGTAGACTGGGTACGGTTGTGCCAGGGTACGGTTGTGACAATCGCAATATTAGCGAAACTATAAGGAATACCGGGGAGGGTGTACGGGGGGCAAGGAGCGCCATGCGTGTCTGAACGTGTTTCTCAGTATTGCGTTAGTCAACGCGCGGCGTTGGGGTTAACAGAGGTCCTCATTACTTTTTAACACTCAAAAGTAAGTATTTTTATTCAATGTCTTTTAATGATTGTTGTTATATGTGTACAGATACCGTAATGAGTGTTCTTTTTCATTATTAGTTAAACTTTAGTGGTTAAATAGCAGTGCTTACTTTGTACGTACATTATTTTATATTGCCATAGTAATCGTTTTTTTGCGAATGAATGCTTTGGGTACGGTTGTGACATATTTTTTGGGTACCGTTGTGACAAAATTAAAATTCCTTTTTTTGGCTTTTAGATGCCAAGAAAACGTTTGAGGAAGACGGAAAGAGGCCAATGTGACATAGGAAAATATGAAGAAGCTTATATAGAAGTATAAGAAGAATATACGCCTGAAAAAGAGGCAGTAAGGCAAGAATATGAAGAAAGAGAAAAACGTTTGAAGGCTAAACAGGTGAAGAAAAATCTTAACGAACTAAAAGGAAAAAATAAAGGAAAAGGAAGAAACAAAGCGAAGAAACGGAATACATCACCACCGTCATCAGATGAAGAAGAGTATTTTTGTCTGGTGTGTGTAGGCGCATATTCTGACAGTAGGCCTGGCGAAAAATGGATAAAGTGCCAAGTAAAATGTGATCTCTGGTCCCACTTAGAGTGCACAGATGGTAGTCGCCATTATATATGTCATAATTGTGATGACTCTGACTAGATCGTCAAATATGTTTTTGTTCAGATTTAAAATTTAAAATGAAAATTTCTTCTATTGTTTTTATTTTGTATGTTGATACTTACATTAATGTTTCATATTTTTATAGAAGTTGATTGAAGTTGTAGAAGTGATATAGCATTTATTAGTGGTTTAGTTTTTATTTTGACAATTGTTACCTCAAAAAAAATTAAGTTAGCTTTTTGGACTGATTGTAATTTAAGACTGATTAAAGTATGAGTATAATATTAAATGTTCTTGTGTAACAAACGTAGAAGAATGGATATTTCGTGCAATAAAAGTGATTGTTGAACTATTTCGTGTATTTTTGAACCTGTCACTACCGACCCCAAGTACTGTCACAACCGCCCCTGGGGTGTGGTCGGTTGTGACATTTTCTCTTTTTTTTCTAACCTGCTCCTGTAGGTTAACCATAATACTTAGAAGTACAAGTTTAGTATTTATACGTAGGCAAATGTACTCTTCACAATAAATAAAATCTTTTGTATAGCTAACTGCCATACTAACAAAATTGTTGGCCCTCAAATGAAAACTGTCACAAACGTACCCAGTCTACCCTAATACTGATCAAGTAGAATGAGCAATCTTGACTTATTAACCGACTTAAAAAAGGAGGAACTTCTCAATTCGGTAGTATTTTTTTTTAATCCAACAAGGCAGGTTATATTTTGACAAACAACCTTGTTGTTATTTTCAGAAGAAACCTAGTTATTTATTCGTGTGAGATTTGTTCCGTGTGTTACTTATCGTATGCTTAAGGTTATAATTTAAAAGGTTTATGACGTCATTGAAAGTCGTTTTAATGCCTCGATTACACGTAACAAGTAATATGGCGAGACAGTGCTCTCGGCCGAGTATTCCGTAAGTGTAACTCGGTCGAGCACTGGCTGAGAGTACTGTCTCGCTGTTTTACTCGTGTTGTAATCAAGGCTTAACTCTGTCACACTGATCCGGCTCTGATGAGCACATGCTCTCAATTCCAACGCAATTTCCCTGAACTTTAAGTGCCAACTTATTAACATTATTCGGTAATTACAAACATGTTACAAACCCTATTTGGAACGAAGCCTTGGATGGTTGACTTGAAGAGCATTTAAATCGACAGTGGGACAAATTGTTGTCATATTTAACAATTTCAATTTAAATTAAGTGGACTATTATTGTGCAAATCAAAATCTCTTTAGTTACAAAACACGATTCGATGTGCAATAACTGGTGGTCCAGCAGATCTTTGAACAAGACTACTCTTATTAAAAATGTCCCCTTTGGCATCCAGGATCGGATTGAATCGACATCGATCGACCATACTTACTAGTATCTACATGATTTTAAGCATTGTTTAATTGTTGTTGGTGTATTCTTACTGAAACTTAATGAAACCACATCAAGCACGAGATTATTCGTAAGCGGGTAGCTTACGAATGATCTCGTACTTGATCGCATACTTAATAGTCTGCGTATGTAGACATTTTGTATGGAGAATTGAAATTTTGAAATAATATCCGCTAGAGGCGCTGTTTAATTCACAATACGAAATCTATAAAGAGAAAATATAGTATACGGTTAGCTTATAAATAAACTCGCACTTGACGTACAACAGATTAATTTAAATATTACATTAAATATCTATGTAGCTAGTTTAATTCCTTTCTAAGTAGAATTGTCTTTACTACGACTACGGCTATTTTAAAGGGTAGTTTTGACTTGCATCGCAAAGTATATTATGTTTCACGTTTATCGCAATAGTCAATCACCCAGTTCTCGATACACTTGAACAGACGCAGCCTCCTTGCGAGGTCGCGCTCGTGAGATCTCACACGCGGTGCTGACGTCACTGTTCCCGTAACATTGCGTACGAGGTAAAGGTGTTGTTCCCAGGCAAACGATTAACGGAACAATGTCCAAAGAATCTTGTTTGTATCCGCATTATTTTTATTATTTAAATATTTATTTGTACGATCATTAAGTCACATGTTACCTTCCCATTTGAATTTCCCTTTATCATGTAGGTACGTTTTTATATTTATTATCTATCTAGGTATTCATTGTCAATATCTGGATCGTTGACTGGTTTTTTTTGTGGACGGTGAGGCTTATTTACATTAAAATCATTTTGTATGAACTTGTATGCGTTAAGGAACAATTTGGAACAGTTCTTGTAAGTACTATAATGGAATTTAATTCAATATATTTTATGAAATATCGCCAATCATAGTAGTTATCTATCGACTTGTTTGGTCTTAGGATTTGCCGTCATTGGGGCTTAAATAGTTCCGTCTTTATCAAATAAATAGTCTTTCTGAAACACGAAATCGATTTGTCGTGCGTTTCAGTCGCATGTACCCAGATCCCTGCTTAATCCATTCAACCTGTTTCGTTGCAATTGTGACCGATCCGCGCCGCGCCACCGTGCTCCAAATATGAGTTATTTCATACGTTGCGCAAGCGCATCTCGGCCCCATGACACATGACAGGTCAATAATTTTATTTCTGAAGCCGATGAACGAACACAAAGTACGCTGCAATATGTTATATAATTTATTAAGAATTAAGCTCTGAGTAAAACATGTTTGTATTGTATGCTACATATGTAGGTAGGTACCTATGGACCTGTAAGACCTGTAGCATCTGCTGTATCGATATTATTAAAACTCAATACCTAATTTGATCAACAACAAAAAAAACTGCATAATAGTTATCATTTTTAATTATTGGTTTCGGAAAACTAGGGCTTTGAATATATTCGGTTTTCTGACTGGACGGATATCAATAATTACCGCACACTCCGTCCATAGGCAACATTGACCGGAAACTTACCGATTTTAATTTGGTACCTACTTACAATTATCAACTAGACACGCTTCCGGTAAGTATTTTTGTCTTAAAACCGATTCAATGTTTTTTGTAGGTTTATATTCATGTTTGTATGGTTGAGTCCAATATATCTGTGGTTGAGTCGAAATGGATGCGCTTCCACGGGATATCTAAAATAACTGTAATCGCAAATTCTAGTGAGAGGATGATACGCGATTATATACCTAAAATAAACAACATCTTCAATAATTTTATCCCGGGAAATTGAAGAGTAAGCCAAAACACTATATCTCATAATTCAGCGCAGATTTTACTGAATCTATACGCTTACCCACCGGGTCAAAATACACAATATTTTTGCATCCCGGGCAATGATAGGTTCTCCCGGGTTAGCAATAAAACTGGAAAGTCCATACCTACGAGATCGCGGGCACTGCTGATTCAAACTAAAACATAACAATATTTTTATACGTACTCAAGTAACATATTACACAAACGCAAAATAAGTTTTTATTTTATTTTTTATTACATCATAGGCAAGTATTTGATCTTGATCTCACCTGATGGTAAATGACGATGAGATCCACGATGGAGCATACTTGCCTAGAAGGTACCTGTTCACTCTCGACTTGAAAACACCCAGATTGAAGTCAACGGGGAACTAAGAAACAAAGTATACCTATTTGGGACTATTCATAACTTTAGTTAGACTTGTGTCCTATTAAGAGGAGGAGGAAGGTTATTCTTTAATTCAATAAACTGTGAATGTCATACTCCAAACACATCTATTATCTTCTGTCATCTAACAATAATGCACTCAGCATGAGCGGCAAAAACATAATGGTTCCACAATCTCGTACTCAAACAAATCCGTACATTTGCCTGACAGAGTATGACGGATACAGTGATTAATATACATATTGTGTATGTATATACATGTGTATTACACATTTTTAATAACCGTGGGAACAAACTTGAGTAATATATTCACGAGCTGACCGCGCCTAAGTATCGCCGGAAAAGCCCTATTTAAAGGTTGGCACAAATAGCCTAATTATTACTCTGTGGTTTTAACTTTGTCAAAGTTAAACCTTAAGACGTTAATATTATCTGTATACAGTGGAATATAAAGTAGTTTTTAGAGATAAGCGGCCATCTTATCTATCATAGGGTTTATCTATCTCTAGGTCTCTCTAAGTATATCTCTAAGTATATCTATAGATTCGTTTTTACTTCAATGTGTAGTATTCTCGTAGAAATCAAAACATATTTTCTTAGCCTAAAGTAACCATAAGAGTAAGAATGAAATACAAGTACATAAATATAGTCAAAGTAAATTAGTTGTCAAAAAACTCAACCTTAAACGATTCTCAAACTGTAAAGAAGTCTCAATGTAGACACAATTGGACTATTTCTCAGGACGCAACGCATAAAACACGGTCTACTTCCGAAACTGTTGCTAGCACGTTGAACAATTAGCGCGTGTTATGCAACAAAGAACACTCGGTACACCTCAATTAGTGCTGGTTTTACTTTTCACACGACGTGTATGGGGTTTTTACATTAAACAAAAGAATACGATTAACTAGCTCATCAGTATGGGCGGGACACAGAGGAAGCGTTGTCTAACTTTGTTAGTTACCTTTACGTAATGTATAACATATGCAAACTGGCTTCAGTCAGAAGTGAGTTTAGCAATTTAGCTTACCTTATCGGTATCAGCGACTCGCACCACGATTTTCAGTCTAGGGTTGTTCTTCCGATAGTCCTTCAAAATACCATCGAGTTTGTCTCCTCTCGCGTCGCCCGCGTAAACGAGATGCGTGCACTCGGAAAAGCCTGCGCTCGCGCTCGCGCTTTCCACATAACAGACGAGGCGGGCGGCGCCCGCGCCCGCGCCGCTGGCGCCCGACAACGCCGCCGCGGCGGCGACGTAAAACAACCAACCCCACATTTTAAAAAATCAAACTGTCATTCCGAACGCGAATATTTAAAAAACGAATTTTGCGTTCGATTTTGGAATATTGTGTCGTTTTTGCGAGCGCGTTGGTCGTATCGTTGGCACAGTACGAATGGCTAAGGCTCAGCGTCCGGCCGCAGTCATAGGCGCCCCCGCCCTGGCGGTGGTGGTCGGCGCAAGGTCGCGCCATCACCGGGCCGAGCTTGCGGCGGCGTGCGCGCACCGACGCCGCTACATTTCATTCGCGGCTGGTATGTAGCGTGTCATGTAAGTGACATTACTGATTAATGGCGCCTGATCCTCGAAGAATGTAAGAACAATAAAATAATCTGTTCAAGTGGTTCGGCCGGTGACAATCAGCTCAGTTTGTCATTGTGCCAGTGAAGGCTTCGTGATGTTTTGAACTGTCTAATGTGCAAGCTACTGGTGTCCAGCCTGGTAGTAGTAGTGTGTACCTTGAACGACATACGTGATTAGTTATAAATGTTTATCTTAAACTGTCTATAGTTATCTGTTCTATTATCTTGTAGAAGTCGTTATCGTGATAGAAATTGACGTACGAACTTTGTTTTGTTATGTAATAATAGCAATACTATATGAATAGTCTACCCATCGAATTTATACATGTTTTATTACTTTATAAAATGTGTTATTGTACTGCGCACAAGAGTTTTGCTTATATTATGACGCTTGATAATGTTATAAAACGTCTATAAATTTAGGCGTACATCTATATGTATGTACCTAAGACATACATAATACACGCTGATTTTATGTTAGGTAACTGGGGGACGATTCAGATCTATTCTATACCTACATATTAATTCGTAAAAGAGAAGTCGCGACATGTAAGTCCTTTTTCAAAATATAATGAAAGAGACATTTTTAGGGTGCATAGCGTAAATAAAGTCGCCCGCAGGCATCCGCTCGACATACAGACACTCTTTCCATTCCGGGCACACGCAGATAAATCATACGCCTAAGAATCAACTGTTAAAAATCCGGATATACAATCACCCGCGATTGCGCGTGCAAGCTTTCGCGGGTTCAATACCACACAACTGAAAGGCGACTATTATTCTCGTAACTGAATAATGAAATTATGTAAGTATTTACTTACACCAGTAATGTAAGTATTTACTTACATCATTGCATACCCTCGAGCCCACGATGCGTGTTACCGATCATCATTTACGCATCAAACATAGACAATATCCGACTATAAATCTATTGTATGTTACGTTTCATTTCCGTATATAACTTAAAAATCGTACGATTTATATATACAGGCTGTACCTTATATACGGGTCAGTATAGGTACCTCCGAAACTGTTAGAGATAGTAAAAGATGTTCAGTAGTAGTTTAATTCGTCCAGTAGGACAGGCGAAGGAATCAATCCATACTGCCAGTAAAAGATGTTCAATGGAACCACGTCGTCGATTTGCAGAGATAAGAAAAAACTGAATGCATAGATTAAAAAAAACTCATCTAAAAACATTTGAAAAAAGAACATCGTGATTTTATTGCAATATTGATTGTGTAAATTCAAAGGAGGTAATATTGCTATGAGTCCGTGCGACCAAAATGAAAAGAAAATGTTGTATATAACTATATATAACTCGTTAAGGCGACGATTGTTTCTTTTAACTTGGATATACGGTTTCACAGCAACATTTGCTCTTTGCAACCAACGTAACCAAATCGCAATAAAATTACTATGAATTTCTGTATCAAAATAACCAGGTTCGCAATTCATATATTAGTTTTTTTCTATTGTAAATCTTGAATGCACTTTACTTATATCTCAAATCGACTTCATAAAATGTATTTTACTAACTCTTATAGTTACTGAGATCCCTATACTGACGTATCTGGATGTTAAATTACATTTTCGGCCATTGTTTGTATGGGATACATGGTACTATTGTTATCATTACAATATCTGACCAAACACATGTATCTATTGTTGCCAGGCTCCCATACTCACATACCTATGTATACTATTATAAAACGGTAACGAGGCTATCCGAAGGGCAACAGTGCGCGAGGAATGGCGACGGATTGTTACGCGTGCTACTGATCCTTACGTGATGACCACGACCACTCTGCCAGGAGTGTAATGACGACGAAAATGAAGAAGAAGAAGAACGAGGATACTTGTTGGTACTAAACCGATTTTAATATATATTTTTTTTTTATTACGTTATAGGCAAGTATTTGATCTCGATCTCACCTGATGGTAAGTAATGATGAGATCTACTATGGAGCATACTTGCCTAGGTAGGAAGGCGGCAGTAGATCGAGACGCTACATTCACTAGGCACATGCAGCGCAGCTGATCTGACCCGCCATCCATGAATGGCAACACCGAACATCATGCCGGAACACGGCTAGACCGCTTGGCGACATGGCTTTGTTCAGTGGGTGGTGACTAACCACGGTCGAAGCCTACCACCAGTTAAAATTTATTATTTAATAGATAGGATTTAATTTTATTAATAGGATAGTTTATATCGCAATTTATTTTATATGGCAAAACAACGTTTGCCGGGTCAGCTAGTCTATATATATATAAAACAAAGACTTGTTAGTTACACCATTTATAACACAAGAATGGGTGGGCCGATTTTTATGATCTTTAATATTAATTAAGAATTTGTCTCCGCCCCGAATAGCAGGAATAAAGATAATGCATTTGCCTATACATTACATTAAATGGCGGGGCTAAGGCGGTACGAAGCTCGTCGGGATACCTTGTTAGCAAATAAAAAAAATCGAATTTGAAAAAAAATAATGTTAGAAGAATTGTCTCTGAATTCAAAATAAGTGTTATTAAAATTCTTGTTATGCTTCAACGAGGTTTCCAGGCTTACCAGGCTTACCAGGTAACGTGTATACATCCAAATGCACTTAGTAAAAAGCGGTTATTTTAATATTACAAACAGACACTCCAATTTTATTTATATGTATAGATATGGTTGGACACAAAAGATAGGGCATATATTATCACGCTTCAACCAGTCGGATACCAGAGCAAAATATTAAATATATTATTTTTACTAGCATTAAATGTCAAGCATTTTATTATTTTAAGAGATTTTTTAAAGAGGCCCCTTATGCTAAGCAGCATGAAATAGATAGCGTAATTTACTTCCGCATGTTATGAATAGCGACGGAGAGAGTGCTTGCGTGCTTAGATTATCATATCGCACTTAATAAAATCATTGTTAATTATGAGAAAACCACGATCTAAAGAAATATATCTTATACGCAATAGTATCGAAGATTCAAATCAAAATTGATCTTAAAATATCTCTGGATTTCCGTGATCCAACTAAAACGTCTAAGAGACAAGGTAATTTTTTTTTTCTATATTTTTTATTTCATTAATGAGTCTGTTCTCTTATGAGTTTTGATAATGATTCTCGGGTCGAAATATCAAATTCTTAGCTCGCATAGATACCGGAATTAAATAGATTAATATCTCATCAACTAGCACAGCCGGCCCTTTAAGTATACTAGTTCCAGAAACGCATACACAGAGTTGAGATCAAACTTGGCACGGTCTATCACCAAGTCCAGCTTATAATCCGAGTCAACAAATTGTTAAATTTTATGCCAATAACTGGAGGAGGAACCCCCTCGGAATACCCAAAAAAAGTAAAGTTCACAAGTTACAAAAAGTGGTATATCTGATCGCTCATCAGTGACTGTGTCTGTCCCTGACATTAACCTACAGCCTGTATTGCTCTATAACATTACAGACACTACATTATCATTATGATCTAGTTCGAAGCTCCGTTTTGAAGCAAAACATAGGCTTAAAGGTTACAATGACGTAAGCATTTAAAATAAGATTGATTTACAATATCCTTTGTCTATTAGGATATCCTGCTATGTAATAAGAACAAGTTATAAGAGGAAAAGCTAGTCATCATTCGTTGAAAATCGAACTAGTTTTATTATAATGACAACTGAATAATTTTGAATACTATTAAACTTGCCAGTAAGTTTAAAAAAATATATGAAACCTTAAATGTATTGTAGTTTAGGACCATAGATACTTTTTTGAAGTTAGATAGTTTATTTTGTAATATAGTCCTTAGAATGCACTTTAAATAGACAATTCAACATTATTTTTAATTATTCTACTAGAGAAGTAACTATTGACTTTTTGGCGGGAAACTGAAAAGTCATGGCATCAGTTATGTTTTAATTTCTAAAACTAGCGTTTCTGCGAGTTATGGTGAGTGATATAAGTGGAATATTAACCATTATGGGTTAGGTAAAGTGCACGAGTATAGGTAATTGAAACAGAGTGACGAAACTTGGCTTCTCAGTTTCTCACAAAAAATTCCTTAAAAAAAACATTCATTAAAGTATCCATCACTTTACTGATTGAGGGATGGGGCGGTATTTTACTTGGGCATAGCCTTTGGGCCTGTGCATATGCTCGAAAACTGAAATAATTTATATTACCTACTTGACACTGGCAAAATACCCATGGTGATGCCAAATTAAAAAAAAGCGTTGTAACACGCAGTTACAAAATGCTGTTTCGAGTTCAAAAACAACAAAATAAAGTAAAACACCTGTCGTGACGTAATAGTGAACGCATTCCGCGTGATGGCAATATGCCAGGACTTTAAACTCGTGTGACTAAAGCATACTTGCAACAAATACCTGGGTATCTAGAATTTAAGTACCTCAGAACAGAAATGTTTAAGTATTTTATATAAAGTATAGAAGGTGCATATATATAACAAGTATTAATCTGTGTAAAATATATTACCAGGTTTATCGGCAGATTATAAAGCTTACATTCGGTAATTAGGTTATTTTAAGTTAATATTTAACATATTCATGTTATCAATAGTAAACTGGTTACAGTAATGTTAAATAACCATAATTGTAAATAAATAAAATATCGTATTTTGGCAACAATTTTACACTCTGTTAACAAAACAATAATTATTGTTATATTCATTATTTAATTAATTATTACAATCATAAAAACTGTTATTTCCTTTAATATTCCAAGAAAATAAGTTCAACTTAGCTAATTTGTACTAGTTGAATGAATAAATTAAAAAGTACTACACAGAATAAAATTAAACAAATGAGTGAACCGCGAACCGAGTCTCGAGCAGGGTTGTCATATTATGTGTAACTTAAATTCATAGTTAAGATTAAGTTAGAAGGGACATAGCTATCCAGGTGGGTTATGTTAAATCATTCGGAATCGATATCGGAAACGGATTTCAAACTTTCCGATGTTGGTGTCACTTCCGACGAAATTTTTCGAAAAAAACGATTTGGTATTGCCATCGAGGTACATCGAAGAGAATCGAATTCGGAAAGCGATTACCGAAATCCAGTTCGGAAGTTTTCGATTTCGTTTCCGATATCGATTTCGAATGGTTTAAAATAACCCTGCTCATCCCTGTTTTACTAACTTCATTAAAAAAAAAACATTCATATCATAAACTCGTATGGCGTTCTATAATGTACGAACAAAATATAATAAGTAGCGCGTACTGAAATAATCCAGCTCTATTATCTGTTATATTTGTTATTTAGGAAACTACTTGTCCCTTGTAAAAGTCTGCACACGTTAACAGACTTTTCATTTCAATTTATACTTTTTTAATGCAAAATGGTTCTGTGACCATTTTTAGGATAATGCATCCTTTTTTAAAGTCAGAGGCAACCCTATCGCAGGAAGGTGGTAAATAAACTGCGCGCGCGCATCGACCCACTCCGATGGCACAAATTATAACTGATAACGTTATGTAACACGCCGTAATTCATGTCTGTCAACAAAAACAAAACACCGTGAACTCATCGTTGTGATAAGTTATTCTCCCGTCAACCGTTCAACGTATGTACTTCTACGAATAAATTTATGAGCTCTGTTTTTTTTATTACATTATAGGCAAGTATTTGATCTCGATCTCAACTGATGGTAAGTGACGATGAGATCTAAGATGAAGCATACTTGCCTAGAAGGTACCTGTTCACTCTCGGCTTGAAAACACCCAGATTGAAGTCAACGGGGAACAAAGACGCCCGCGCCGGTAGCGTGTTCCATTCCTTGGCAGTTCGCACGATGAAAGTAGAAGCAAAACGCTTAGTGCGTACCGAAGGAATGTCAACAGTTGCTGTACTTAGCCTACGTAATATCAAAATAATGTCTCATAGGTACATTGACAAAATACTTTAAATTATATCACCTTACAATGAACTTAGTCAAAATATCGGCATCTGAAAATGTAATGTTGTCATTATTAAATGCGAGATTCGAGATCTCAGCTGTGACAACGAATGAAAAATAAATAGGTACTTGCAAATATAATCTCCGTGATAACAGCATATATCTTGTATTATGAATTCTGTGTCTGCGCCCGTTATTTTTATGAAATGTCGTAATCTTCAGAAAACTATGCCCTAGGCTATAAAACTTATGGAGTACCAACTCAATTCAAAGTTGTAGGGGATTATGAACGAAGGTGCCTACGCTATAGAAATAAAATTTGATTAACTTACCATGTCAAAGGCATATAAATACAGTTTAAATTGACAGACCTATTGACATAATTCTTGATACAAACCATATATTTAGGTAATATATGACATTAATTCAAAACATTGAATAACCTTGTTTAAAAATACGTATAATTTAATTAAGTTAATCTATTGATTTCTTATATTTACGCGAATACTACACATTGAAATAAAACAAACGTAAAAAAGTATAATAAACGCGAAAAAAAACCGTAAGATTAGTTTTATTTCAATAAGTTAATCTATTTGCTTTTTTTATAACAACAGACAAACAAACAGTGATAAGTATACTCAAATTTGATCTACATGATACGGCATTTTCGCGTGAGCCTTATCAACAATACCGACCTACGTAACACGTAGTATAATGTTATTCGTGTAATGCTCTACTTGCACTTCTCGTTCAGCTTGCTGCCCGTCAAACGCGAACAATGAATTATTCATAATAATTATTAAAAAACAAGTTTTGTTGAAAAAAAAATGTCTTTCTCTGGTAAAAAGTATAGAAGGACTCGATGTGAGAATATTGACGAATTAGTGCGCGCGTCGAGTGAGTGGTAATTTATGTAATGTTTTGTACAAATTATTATACAGGATGTAAGGGCATGGTAACGAAAACTGTGGGTAAAGGTTAGTCTTAATGCTTATTATAAAATTAAATAAATAATTTATTGAAATAAAACTATTTTTTAAGGATTTTATCGCGTTTATTTTTCGTTTTTACGTTCCCGACGTTTCGGCTGCTTTACAGCAACCATGTTATCCTTAAAAAATAGTTTTATTTCAATGTGTAGTATTCGCGTAAATATAAGAAATCAATAAATAATTAATGCTGAAAGTCTTTGGTTAAAGATGTTTTAATTTTTGAGCGCGAAATGTATTAAACCACGCGATCACAACACAACGCTCCGCGTGATACCCGACTCGTGCGAGTGACGAGTGCGCTCTAGCGTCTCATTTTTAAATTTACATTGCAGTTTTAGTTCGAAAAGTTTGTTTTTTATTAAAAAAAATTCGTTGATATACTTTCATTATGATTTCATGCCAAACAAAATTTAAAAAATACTGAAAAATATGGATATAATTCATGAAAAGATGGAGTGAAAATTCCTACTCGGGGAGGTCTAGAATCATGAGTTAAATCCATGGTATCGGTTTTCGTTACGATGCCACTTACACCCTGTATATAAGGTACTATAGAGTAGCAAAGCATAGTTCCGAATACTGCCTGGAAACAACATTTTGTTGTAAATTGCTCGGAATTCAGAATCACATTGACATTTGCGAAATCCCGAACACCGCACACACGCACCGCTCGCGAGCGGAACATGACGTTTGTTCTGCTCACACCGCACACACACCACACACACACACACCGCACACACCGCGCCCACACACACACCGCGGTGTGTGCGGTGTTCGGGATTTCGCAAATGTCAATGTGATTCTGAACAAGTTGCGGTTCCGGAACCACACTGTAGTGGAACACATCAGTGATCAGCTAAAACACGTCAATTAAAGATCCACATCCCGCTAAAGCTATGAAGCTACGCCTCCGTGGGCCGCTTGTAGCTTGCGTAGAATGGAGCTACGAGGCCGAAATATCCGAGCAATTTACAACAAAATGTTGTTTCCAGGCAGTATTCGGAACTGCCTGGCATTTTTATATTTCGAATCAAAGAAATATAAAATAGTACTTAACCTAATGAAATAACTATCGTGTCTATGAGCAAAGGAGAGGAATGGGTTAGCGCTTTAATTCATTTTTCCCGTCAGATGCCAACGAAAACGTGATTCAGATGTTAAAATGCAACGCCCCGATCTTCTCGTTCACGCAGCTGGACCAGCACACGTTCCACTTCACTCTGCAGATGGAGAATAAAGTCATGACGCACAGCTTCAAGCTGGGCGAGGAGCTCGAGATGGAGAGGCGGGATGGCTCCAAGGTACGAACAATACCGTGAGTTTATATTAGTATTGCTTCGAAAAACAAAAAACTAAAAAATACTTATTAATAGCACATTTAAAAATAAAATAAAAATAAAATTATATACACAAAAATGCCTCCACATCGTCGTCGATGCCAAAAGTGCCCAGCAAGCTGGCCGCGTTTCCGCGCTGAATAGCGAGGCTCACTCTCTGCGCGAAATAGAGGCCAGCCCGCCGGTCACGGGTAGCGGCGAAATTGCTTCTGCGAATACTATAAACAACAACCACAAATTTCCTATGTTTGAAATAAGGTGGCGGCTTAGCTTCGCGGACTAGCATAAATTGATTGTATGTCTTAACATTTAATGTTGACCTTTTTATTACTATAGGTACTAACAAATAATACGGAAATGATATATTGATTTCTTATATTTTCTTCTTCTCTTTCTTCTTATATCTTCACTTGTGTTGTTTTTTTGCTTTTATTTTATAAATGTATAATGTTTGTTTGTTTCATTTTATTTTATCGATAATGTTATCGATCTTATCATCTTATGAGCGCTTTACTAAAGAAATACGAACCGTATTTCGCGTTACAACGGCTATTCAATATTGCGATAACGCTGATATTTATAGAATTAAAACATGTTTACAGAAAGTAATAAAATTTTTTGCAGGTGAGGGTAACATATGTACTTGAAAATGACAACGTATTGAAACAAGTAATCAAACAGCCCGATGGCAAGATAGCATACTTCAAAAGGGAATTCGGAGAGAAGGAAACCAAAATGGTAGGTCATCATTAAACTGTAATCAGTAACTTAAGTATAATCAATGAGTATCGGTCGAGATGTAGCGTTGATGACAAGGGTCCTAGTACCGCAAGCATGATCCTTTTAACGTACCGTTTCGGTACACTGAGAGAAATTATTGGTTGGCCCAACAAAAAACCTACAAAAGTTACACGTTAAAATAGCGCCAATCGAGAAATTTGTTAGTGTAACAAATTTGACTTTGTTATTTTAATGTTTGAAAATTGTACATTTAACAGAGAATTTGATTGATCTAATTGCTTATTTGTTACTGTAACAATTATTCACGGTAATTACAACGAACTCTTGTTTGTTGAGACAACCAAATTTTATTTGGTATTATTTTTTACAAAATAACATTGGTTGATATAACAAATTTCATGTTTGTTGATTTTATCATTTCTTAGTAAAGGATTTCAATTTAAGAGTAACATAAACGGTAAGTCAAATATACCAAAAGAGATGTTGAATTTACTACCTAGTTGGGTTAGTAAAACCAAAATAATTCGTAGAAAATACTATTATTGTTGTAATCATTATAACAAATAGTGTTAAAGTAACGCAATCATTACGGTAGTTCATACCGGAAATATTTGTAGCGCTCACCACCTGTTATGGTTCCTACTACTGTATTACTTTGTGTTATATACAACAGCTCTTTGTTGTATGTATCAATAGTTGTTTAATTTTACAAAAATCTTTTTGTAGTATATATCGAAATACATGTCGGATGTACATTGATAATGGTTGTTAGAATAACCAACAAAGCGTTAGAGTTACTGTTTAAAAATACTATTCTAGCTATTTATAGTAACCAATATTGTCTGTAAAAGTAACGAACGATTTGGGTAGAGTATACTAGATATATTTGTTGGATTTACTTAGGTGTTTGGGTAACAACAACCAATAGGGCGTTAGATTTACTGTTTAAAAATACTAGTCTAGCTGTTTATAGTAACCAATATTTTCTGTAAAAGTAACGATCGTTTTGGGTAGGGTATACTAGATATATTTGTTGGATTTACCTAGGTATTTGGGTAACAACAACCAATAGGGCGTTAGATTTACTGTTTAAAAATACTAGTCTAGCTGTTTATAGTAACCAATATTTTCTGTAAAAGTAACGAACGATCAAGGTAGGGTATACTAGATATATTTCTTGGATTGACCTAGGTATTTGGGTAACAACAACCAATAGGGCGTTAGATTTACTGTTTAAAAATACTAGTCTAGCTGTTTATAGTAACCAATATTGTCTGTAAAAGTAACGAACGATTTGGGTAGGGTATACTAGATATATTTGTTGGATTTACCTAGGTATTTGGGTAACAACAACCAATAGGGCTTTAAATTTACCGTTTAAAAATACTAGTCCAGCTGTTTATTGTAATCAATATTGTCTGTAGAAGTAACAAACGCTTTGGGTAGGGTATACGAGAATAAATTTGTTGGATTTACTTTTGGATTTTGGTTAGAACAACCAATAAGGCGTCAAAGCTACTGTTTAATAATACTAGTATAAGTGTTTATCATAACCAATATGGTGTGTTAAACTAAAACGTTTTATGTGGGGCATACTAAACCAGTATGTTTAATTTATTTTTGGGATTGAGATTACAAAGTAAATCTTTTATTCTAATAAAAATCCCAAAATAAATACAACACACATGTTTAGTATGCCCTGCCTAAAACGTAGTTACTTTAATATATAATGTTGGTTAATAAACACCTATACTAAGTATATTTTTTAACAGTAATTCACGCCTTAATTTAATTAAGTCATTTTTTGGTCATTAAAAAGCCAAAAGTAAATACAATAAAGTACTTCGTACACTGAAATATAAAACGTTAGACACTTCGTAAAACACAATTGTTTACATAATTAACAGGATACGATTATATAAGTATACCGCTTTACATTCAATATCATTAAAACCAATATGGTAAACCAAAACTACATCACAAGTTTAGCAAATCCTATATATAAAATCCAACAAATTTTTTAGCAGTATTGACTACCCAGTAAATGATTGGAACAATATTAATAATATTATATATTAAATATTAGATAGCTTGTAACAAATTTGCAATATCTGAAATAAAACAGGTATGTAGACAATAGAAAAGTACATAATTGCAGAACAAAAAGTGTCAGTTAAATTAAGCTAGTCACTGCTACTGGGTAGTCGAACATTAATGCATTTTGATTTCTGTAGAAAAATAAAAAGTAAGTGTATGAACAAATAAGAATTTTTATTTTATATATATTAACATACAAAAAAGTACAAAATCTGCACCTAAAAGCGCGCATGCATGTGCGCTCAGTCTCCATTAATACAACATATTTGAAATTTCATATACCGGAATTTTGAAAGCATGAATTATTTTATCCTACTGATTATTAGTGATCACAATGATTTTGGGAAATCATCAATCCAGTAATAAATGTCGCATACGATAACTATCATTGCATTAGGTGATTCGCGATGTTACTTTGTATTATTAAAAATCAATAGGACAAAAATTCAAGCTTTCAATATCCCAGTAGATTACATTGAATATTTTGTATGGGTAGTCTTGGTACTGAAACATACTAGAAAGTATGGGCGTGTTTCAGTACAAAGACTATATTATTATATACTATTATACCCTATTATTATACCCTACAGGAAGGAACAAAATTATTGCATGTTGATTATTAGCATATAATTAATGACATTTATCAAGTGTGGTTAACCTACGTTTAAACATTATATATTAGCTAGATCATACACGATACAAAACATACAGATACGAGAGATTTGGTCAGAGAAACCTGTACTTTACGTCATCAATGACCACATAAAAAGCTTCAAGTGCTGCAGGTGCGCCAACACTTATAACCATAGGTTGGCGAGTAAGTCTTTTTTTGCCATAGATTTGCTTCTGTTCTGCAATGCTTCTTCTATGTCAGCATAATTCTAAAACAAATCAGATTAATGAATAAAAAGTCCATAATAATAAATACCATCAGAGTAGGTATACTTGGAACAGAATGAGATAAATATCTGAAATTAAATTAAACTAAAAATAAACATACCAATCGATGTCCGTTGGTTGCTTTCGGGCATGGCCATTCACTAATCATCATATTTAATCTGCTGTGTCGTCCTTTTTTTGCAATAATCGCACGTCGCCGTCCATGTTTCTTCAACCAGCGGCCAGGGGACTCGGTTAAATTTCAACCCTTGCATTTTTTTTTCATTGTTGTCTGTAATATTTAACAAATAATAAATAAATAAATTGTGGCAAAATGTGTGGACAAGTGATATTATGTAGATTTATACCAAATTTCAAGATGATAGCTTTTAAAGATCCTGAGGAAATCAACTGCGTTATACAGTCTGACAGACAGACACCAGAGTTTCAGCCGGAGTATATGAATTCTGTTTCACCATTTTGGTTTGGAACACTAAACAATGTAAATTCTGTTAGAACATATTTATATATCAAGCTTTGAAATTGCACAATACTGCCTTTGCTTTGATGTATTTTGCTTACCCTTATCAGTAGTTTTGTTATTGCTTGTGCCAATTTTAAATTTTTTTGGGAGTCCGTATTTGATTATAATATCTGTCCACAAGTTTTCCTTTTGCTGGCATCGTAGTTTTGGGACTTATAGTTCTAGGAATATATTACGTTTCCTGAAACAAGATTGTATTTTTGAGTTCATCCATTATAAACAACAAAGAAATATCATTTCTCTTTATAATATAAGTTTTACACTATGACCATTTATAAGACTCAACAATGTTGACGTGTAAGGCCCAATTTTGAGGAAAAGCTACAAGAACACGAAAATAAAAGATAAAATAAGGCGATAGCTAAAATACTTCCTGAGAAAATCGGATGTAACATACAGATAGACAGACAGACACCAACGGTGTATCAGTATAAGGGTTCCTTTTTTCTATTTTGGTAGGGAACCCAAATAAAAGTATAATGCTTACAGCATCTCAATGTCTGTGAATTAACAGGATGAAAGGATACCTAAGCACCAGTAAAAATATTATCATTACTTACATTATGCACGGTCTCTATTTCGGCCTTATAATTTTTATAGTCCATTTTGAATTTGATGCAGTCTCTCAATTAGTTATCCGGTATCAACATTTGATGTTCTTCCTCTCCTAAGCTATCAAGATACGCTATGTCGATATTATTATCTGGAATGTTTAAAATTATATTAATATAATTATTAAGCAGTCAAATAAGCAATTTTAGAAATAATGGCTTATCTATTTGAGATTAGGTTAGGATTAGGCTAGTTAAGGTCTTGGGTACCTACATAATGTGTATGTCTGGGTCATATGCATTGGATGTCATTAAATGACAAGCTGCCATTGACCTCCCAGGGTCGTGTGTACCCTGGGTACCTATTGTTTAAGACTTCAACATGCAACGGCCCGAATATAGAAAGCCAAGGGATGTCGTCGCCTACTGCTGACCGACCTGCCGAGCCTCCAATTGTTCACCAGTGGTCTTTTGGTCTTCCCCGGCAGGGATTTGATCGCAGTGGTCGCATGATTGGTTCGTTTAAGATGCCCCCCATGCGGGATCAACCTGCGAAAAAGAAAACACCCATATACATGGGTGGCGTGCTAAATACTGTTACGGAATCGAAATATCCGTACTGACTTCTAGAAACAAACCCCCAGATTTATAGAAAGTTATAAGGGCTTTATAAAATACTTTTCAGAGCAAAAGTGTGTTATAACTTACAACTTACTTAATAAAAGATTTTACTAAAACCAAACGGAAAGCTTAACATAATAACTATAACTAACTAATTCTATCAATTATATAATAACTATGGAAGGTAGTTATATGCAAACTGTAGCTAGGGGCTGGGGCAGCGTGTCAGCGGTATCGGACGTCTTGGTGGCACCAACTTTGAGTGACAGTGTTTGGCGCGAGTAACAGCCACGTTCCATATACAATAATTACATGTTAATATTACCGTTTGGTTTCGTAACGTTCAGTTTCTAATGCCGATGGATTCAACAATTATAGCGGCTGTGAAATAAGCGCTGGTCGCTGCGTAATAGCAAATATGTACGCGCGGGCGATGGATGAGGAGCTGCGCGTAACCGCGCTCGCAGCGCACTTCAAAGCCGCCATTTATGCTTGAATCTATCTGTACCTATTACGAGTATGATTCCCACCCACTCGTGTAATATGCTATTGGCACAAATGCCAATTGGAAACTATCAGATTATTAATTCTTGTACTTACCATGAAAGACAACTATAGTATCTTGTGATACTCCCCACGAAGTCAATAAGTCTTCCTTATTTGCTCAGGTGAAAGACACAATAACAACACTAACAATCTATTTTAACTATAAACATTAATTTTCTTCTGAATGTATTGTTTCAAAAGGGAATATAATAGAATACAATGATATAGAATAAAATTATATGAAACTGATCGCCCGAAGTGTATGCGCAACGTCCGCACGCTGCAAGCGCAACGCACACACTCAAGATCCGCGCGCTGGGCGCCGCGGTTACGTAGGCCAGCGCAGCGCACACCCCCCTGCCCTAACTCGCGTCTAACTTCACAGCCGCCATGTTTGAATCGTGAGTACTCTGGCTCACACATCTACGAAAAAAATTGCTTCACCATACAATTTAACTCGGTTATCATTACCAACTTATTTAATTATATATCTCTTATCTTGAAATACATGTAAAACGACGAACTCGTGGAAACATTATATTAGACGAACTCAAACATGGTGGGTTTGCTGTTAAGTACGTAGTTCCTGTGACAACTTACCCACTTCATCCTCAGGTCCTGGGGGTGAATTCACAGTTGACGAATGTTTCTGACGTATTTTTAGGGTTCCGTAGCCAAATCGCAAAAACGAGCCCTTATAATTTAGACCGGGCCCAATTCTCGTGCACTCGAATAAAATCTCGAATTCGTGAATTTTCTCGAGTGCCAAATCAAGTATTTTTCGAAGGAAAGCCGTAAATCCGAAAGGAAAGCAGTGGTCAAGACCGATCGAGACGTCATTTCGCATTCGAATTAGAGCAATTGCAGCGGTGTGGGATACATTTATTTGTACTTTTTCTTAAATAAGATAGCATGTTAAAACAAATTAAGATAAATACTCATGGTGATTCCTTTCTTTTTTAACAATATTATATACTCAACAGAAATATGCTTTGGATATTTCTTCTTGCTCTTAGTATTGAATGGATGTGACTATAGAGAAAATAACACCACGACATACAATATTATGACACTGAATGATGTAACCCTTTCAACGACTGCAGCTACATTGAACAACTTGACGGGAAGGAAGGGGCGGGATTCATAAGTATCAGTTCTAAAATTGATATATTATTCATATACATTTTGTTGAAATATGTATAGAATGTTGTTTGTAACATTAAACTTAGACTTATAAGCTTTCTTTAATATATTTTACCATGAAGGTATAGTGCATTGCATACATTAAAAACGCATTTACGTGAAACGAAGTGCATCGCAAGTCGTGTATCATTTGCTGTGGCAACTTTGTCCTTGGAAATGAGATTTGTTTCGGTTGCGACTGAGAATACACGATTTGAGAAAATAGGTTTGGCGTTCCAAATTTTATCTTCGAGATACGTCTCGAATCGCAATCTCTCTTTCGAGATATATCTCTATTTAAACGAGAATTGGGGTCTTTAAATAGAGATAAATATATTTTTTTTTAACAATGTTTGCTGTAAGCTCAATGATTATACAATTATATTAGCTGATAAACAATCTATCAATATAATTAGCAGCATGCGAAGACGGATAAGAACCAAGAAGTATCATTTTAAAGATTTATGTTGTATGTATGCAACAATTGTTTAGCAGACCTAAGGCTCTGTTTTTTTCTCGAATATCGTAATAATTTTCATTGTAATTTTGAACTATTTGTTGGTCTAGTACACACGACGATGCATTGTCACTGTAGGTAGGTTTTGGAGTTTGTAAAGATGATCGCTTCGAACCATGCCAGACGTTACGAGATGTTGTTGCTATTGCGTCCCACTCTAGGCGCGCGCGGCAGACCGTCGCACGCACCACGCCGCTGGTATATGGCGCTCTATTACATACTTGTGTATTCATTATGTGTATTCATAAAAGAATTATTTATTCTGTGGAGACGAGTGACATGCACGGATAGTTAGTCCTTATTACGAGTGTTTACAACATATACATCACTCCTTTTTTCAAAATTATGAATGTTTTTCTTAACATACATTAGATTTTCATAAATAAATTGAGACACAACAGTTAGAATATTTATTTTTCTGAAATTATCCTTAAGGGAGTCTCTAAGACCCATGCTATAAATTGCTCGTATTGCCCTTTTCTGCAAAATGAAGATAGTATTAAGATCTGCAGAGCAACCCCAGAGCAAAATACCATAGGACATAACTCAGCCTACCAGATTTTTTTTTTAATATGTGGTCCCCATTACAATTTAGCATCTATTATTATTATTATTTAATTTACCAAAACTACTAGTTAGTCTTGACCACTCAATTTGTAAATCTAAACTACTATTCTGTTACTTATACTAGCTGAGTGCAGTTTAATTAAATGACGTTAAATTAGTTATTCTTACCAAAATACTTTTGTATAATTGAGCATAAATAAGGTAAATTCAACAAAGACAAATTAAACCACAGCTATCGTTGTGATAACCTGTACCTCAAGTGTGAGATTTTTCGTTAGCTAACTTTATAGTTTACAAACTACCGTATTTGGACATTTTGTATAGAGACTTAAAAAACGCCCCTAGCGGGCGATATCTAAAACATTTGTGCCGAGTGTGAGTTTTTTTCGTTACTATATGTAGTAAACATTCGATCGTTTGCTCACGGAAACTTTGAAAGTTAACGATTTTGTACGACATGCGCGAGTGTGAGTCACAAGTTTACTTAGGTATAATTTCGTACCATAGAGAAACCTAAACCTACTTTTATAGTACGCATAGACATTTTGGGAGATTTTTCATAAGTTAACCGAATAGTTTTAGACGTACGAATTGCACGAGTGCGAGTCATAAATTTGAAAGATTTTACGATACGTATCGTACGGAAACGTTCACTTTTATAGTTCGCGTCGTCACTTATGATTTTGTTGGTGAAACCGTGAAACGACAAAAAGTTAACGAAAAAAATGTATTAAGTTATTGATATATCATGTTTAATTAACACCTACGCAACACAGCCATTTCTCTGAATAGATTGTCGGATAAAATAGTTGGTTGTTACCTACTAATACACCATCACGCCTGCAATCTCCGAAGGGGTAGGCAGAGGTGCACTCCTGTACACCCACATTTCGCCAATGGTATTTGGTCCCAATGAAATAGGGGGCGAGCCTATTGTCATTATACCGGGCACATTCCTCAGGCTATAGTCCACCACGCTGGCCCAGGGCCATTTGGTAAATTTCACATAAATTTTGAGGAACGTGCAAGTTTCCTTACGATGTTTGCTTTACCGTCGGTACAGCCAATGATTCATGATTGAAAACGTGATGCGCACGTAAAAATCTGAAAGTCCTAGCGGGAGCCGCGTTTGAATCTGCGCAATTTGTCTCCAAAGCGAGTATTCTACCAAGATGGCCATCACTACTATCGAATGTTCACACTATATCAAGGGTGGAGCTAGGGCATAACCTCGTTGGATGTCGTAGTGCATGCTAGTGCTATCCCACAGCGCCCCAACAAAGGTAGACGATGGTATACCATGGGGTTTAAGTCGGTAGCAGTCCGACATAACCCGCTCGTCTCCCGCAGAGCTTGCGGGTATCCATAAGGATTTCTCTACGTCAAAAAACGGCATAACCTCATACTAAGGCTCTTGTTTGCAATTAAACTCAATCTAAATTAGGTAAATATATATTAGAAATCAGTAAAATCATCATCATCTGCCTCACCTTTTCCCATTATTTGGGATCGCCGCAGTATGTCTTTTTCATACATTAATCTCCTTCATATCACTTTTTATACAAACTTCTACCACTTCGTGGGTCTTCCTCTCACTCTATCTATGCATATTCATACTAATAGCCCTTTTAGGCGCTCAAAATGCTTCTCGTCTCCTTTGATAACGTGACCAAACTAGCCTCCTGCTTTTTACTTTCTCTGCTACAGGCGCTACTTTTAAACTACCTTTTATATACACACACTCCACATATCCATTATCACATTAGGTCAATGAAAATAAAACACAATGTGAAATGTTTAAGGCATCTTTATTTAGTGATTTGAGCGCAGGCCGCTCAACTCATTGCACCGGGTGGCGGTGGGTTCGATTTCTATTCAGCCAACAATGAAAATTATAGTGGATTTTTGAATTGGAATGGTGGCAGGATTATTGTCCTGACAGTTTGAATCTACAGTTCTTCCATCCTCCTGAAAATACAATATTTGATTACTTAAGCTATTAGGTAAAGAGAGAAACACCATCACGCCTGGAATCTCCTAAGTAGTAGGCAGAGGTGCAGTTCATTGAAGTGCACCCAATTTTATCGATAGTACACTACACACACTTCTCGTTAATATGAGGTTAATTCAGCTTATATTCCACCACGCTGGCCCATGACATGCAGGTTTCCTCACATTTTTTTTTAGATTTCAGAATTGAGATTTACGCATGAGTATTATTTACGTTAAAGAGAAATATGGGTACTACCTGTACATAAAATAAAGTGGATCTGGATAATCAACTGTCGCGGCCCGACTGGTGCCGATGGCCCCACTGACCGCCTGCAGATAGGCACCGGTGCAGTACCGGTATACCTAGAACTGGGACTTGACGAATGCAACCACGCATTTTACGGCTTTTAGCTTTTACTTACCGTAGTATACATTTTACCAAGAACTCAAATTGTGGGACATTTGATTTCATTTCAGAAATACTTAGGCTAGCAAATAATAAGTCCGCTTGTTAGTTCTTGCTCGTGTTCTTTACTTTCAAAACTGAATGGCTTCCATCGAATTAATAAACAATTATGGCAAATTGAAATATGAATATTGTTTTAACCAGAATAAAAATTGTCAGTCATTTGACAACCGACTTGGCTTGATCTCTGTTACTCATATGGTTGAAAAAGAAATAGCTATACAAGAAATATTATTCCTCTAGATTATGTGGTGGATTTATGGTTTTACAGAAAACGTAAAAGCCAACATAACGGCCATAACTTACGTTTCAGTCAATCGAGCATACTTTTGTATAGTATGGGAGCTTACACTCGCACGGTTTAGGTATACTAACAGTAAACTAACAGTTAAGACGTGTTCACGACAATCAATCTGTCAATGGAATTTTGAAGTAAACTGTGAAACGTGGAAAGTCATTGTGAAAACAATATTGATATTAAATCATGTTTAAATTACATAATAACGTACCCAATGCGTAATTTTCTTGGCTAGAGGATGCTGGCTAGTGCTCATAATCAAGATAAGCGAGACAAACACTTCTGTGCAGAGTTTTAATCCTTTACGGACCTCAGCGAAAAATAATTGTGGAACCGATTGGAAACAGCGAAAAAGAATAGAACCCAGAATTAGCTGGAAGAGGAAAAGTGGCTACCTGTAATACTGATTATTTCTTAGTTTGGTTTCTTGTTGGAACATTTAGTGATGTATTTTTATTTTCCAATACTTGTGTTTCTGTGAATTATCATGTGTAATGTTTAGAATATTTCAATTAAAGATTAAGGATTTATCCTTCTATATTAATTATAAGAATCATCATGGAGAGAAGATATCAAGAACATCCCTGGATAGTACCTAATAATATAGTTAGTAAACGTGGCATGCCTATTAAGTTTTGTCGTTTGAGAAAAGAATAAACAACTAGAACGTTATATACATTTTATTGTTTAAAAAGTATTCCCCACGATATTTCATGCAGTTTTCCATACGCTCAAACCAGTCGTTATAATATTTGTTCCACGCCGAAGTATGGTACTCCAAATTGCCGATAAAAAATATTCGACTGCTTCTTCACTATACACCGGAACTGTTGATGTACGGGCTTGCGTTGTCCTGGTGCAGGATGATGCACTTCTATGGGTTGGTTTTCCGAAACTCGATGATAGTTTGTGGTAAACAGACTGTGGTATACCTACCGCTCTGCATTAATTGTCCTACGAACCCCTTGTTCAATCGTCACAATGGGACCTATTTTCGCTACGAACGTGGCTACCATTTTCTTTTAAGTGTTTTGTGAGCGAACAACTCTTGTCGGTTTTGGCTCATCCTGAATGTCCCAAACTATTTTCTATAAAATGATATTGTTCCTAGAAATACAATCTTGACATATTCAAGCCTTGACAGTTCTCTGTCTACGATTTTATGCGCTAGTGTGAGGTAGATCGAAGTAGGTAGCATATGCCACCTCCTCTGTCTAATCTGTTATTATGAGCTGCAAACCTTTTTAGCGTCCATCGTACTAATAAAGAAAATTTAAATATAGATACCTTATAACCATTAAATAAGCTCACACCAATATAAAAAACTAGCAAACCTGGCGAACTCAGTTTCGCCACCAGATGAATGAATTTTCTTTGCTATAAACCTCACGGAGCCCGAGACCTTTCCAACGAATGCAAAACCGTGGAAATCGGTTCGTGCGTTCTGGAGTTATAGCGTCAGGAAGGAAAACCCGACTTATTTTTATATAGTAGATAACAACGAAAATAAAATTAAGTTATTCAACACTTTTAGCCTGGCTAACTCACCTTTCTCTGTGTTACTCATGTGGTTGAAAAGGAAATAATATCGGATGAGAATTCTTAGTCTTATCTAGACATGCATCGCGCGGATCGCGTGTGACCGATTTTTTGTTCGTCCTTTCAACTTGTATTGTTGGTCCGAAAAACCAGTCACAACGATAAGGACATAAAACAAAATATATGTATCTTGTCTCATTTAGTCGTATTGTGATACCCAAACGTAATCAGAAAACGTAAAAGCCAACATAACGGGCCTAATTGTGGTTTCACTCATCGAGCAAACTTTTTGTTTACCAATAGAATACGATTGGTATTTAGACGCGAACGTTTTGGGTATACTGTCAGTTCAGACGTATTCACGTCGGACTATATAGTTAACTACCGGAAAGTTAACTATGAATCTCGCACTTGAGGTACTGGTACTTTTAGTAATTTAAGCACACGTTTTGGGTTCAATTTACTAAAAGTGTTTGTTCAATTTGCTAAAAATGATTATTGAATTTACCAAAACTACTAGTTAGTCTTGACCACGTCAATTTGTAAATCTAAACTACTATTCTGTTACTTTAACTAGCTGAGTGCAGTTTAATTACATGACGTTAAATTAGTTGTTCTTACCAAAATACTTTTGTATAATTGAGCATAAATAAGGTAAATTCAACAAAGACAAATTAAACCATAGCTATTGTTATGACAACCTGGTACTTTTATTAAATTTAGCATACGTGTTGGGTTCAATTTACTAAAAGTGTTTGTTCAATTTGCTAAAAATGTTTGTTGAATTTACCAAAACTACTAGTAAGTCTTGACCACGTCAATTTGTAAATCTAAACTACTATTCTGTTACTTTAACTAGCTGAGTGCAGTTTAATCGGATGACGTTAAATTAGTTATTCTTACCAAAATACTTTTGTATAATTGAGCATAAATTAGGTAAATTCAACAAAGACAAATTAAACCACAGCTATTGTTGTGACAACCTGGTACTTTTAGTAATTTTAGCACATGTGTTGGGTTCAATTTACTCAAAATGTTTGTTCAATTTGCTAAAAATGTTTGTTGAATTTACCAAAACTACTAGTTAGTCTTGACCACGTCAATTTGTAAATCTAAACTACTATTCTGTTACATTTACTAGCTGAGTGCAGTTTAATTACATGACGTTAAATTAGTTATTCTTACCAAAATACTTTTGTATAATTGAGCGTAATAAGGTAAATTCAACAAAGACAAATTAAACCATAGCTATTGTTATGACAACCTGGTACTTTTATTAATTTTAGCACACGTGTTGGGTTCAATTTACTAAAAGTGTTTGTTCAATTTGCTAAAAATGTTTGTTGAATTTACCAAAACTACTAGTTAGTCTTGACCACGTCAATTTGTAAATCTAAACTACTATTCTGTTACTTTTACTAGCTGAGTGCAGTTTAATTGGATGACGTTAAATTAGTTATTCTTACCACAATACTTTTGTATAATTGAGCATAAATAAGGTAAATTCAACAAAGACAAATTAAACCACAGCTATTGTTGTGACAACCTGTAACTTTTAGTGATATCAGCCAACGTGTTGCGTTCAAATTACTAAAAATGTTTGTTGAAGAAATGACGAAATGAAACAATTTTTTTTAGTAGAAATTACTGTTGAGTTACATAATTATTTGTTGATATCTAACATATTTTTTTATTAAAACTACTAAATGCATGCGGGTTGATTAAAAAAACTACATATTTGTTAATTCAAACAATATATTTTGTAAAAGATTTGTCAATTGACCAAATAAGCAGTAAAATTAACAAAACAGAAATTAACCGAATAGGTTTTGTAATATTAATATGTAATTTTGTTTGTTTTAACTACATGGGCACTAGTAAGCACAACGAAAGTGAATTTGTTATTTTAAGCGTGTCGGTTTTGTAATTTTAACCAATGTCTAGTAAATTTAACCGAAAAAAAATCAACCGAAGCACTTTTGGTTATTTTAACCTGTTTTGTTCTCTCAGTGTAAGGTCGTCCATCCCTCTCATACAACAGATTCCATAAATAAGTATGACAGTGACAGCATGCTTTGTCGATGATGTTGTGATAAAATGAAATGTTCCTGCCTACCTTACAGGTTTAAAATTTAGAGGGGGGGACAGCAATCTTTGTGTCATTTTGAGTTGCCTATACAATGTTTATATTTATATGCTTTCAATTTGATCAAAATAAAGTGCTCACAAATCCATCCCCCCCCCCCCCCCCTCCTATATCCTTGTACCCTTTCTTCATATACGTTTCCGCTAGAGGCGCTGATGTGAAATGAATGGAATATGGTCCAGTCTCTCGGCAAAAAAATATCATGCAGCATCATTAATTGTCGTCGTAATTAATATTTAATACTATCTATTAGTACCAGACCATGCGTATTTAGCGCTGTTATGCGAGCTAGCCAGGCTGACAGATAATAACTCTCTGAAAGACAATAAGACGAATAAGATTACGTCTAGCTCAGGGGTTCCCAAACTTATTTTGTCTACTGCCCACTTTGAGAATGAATTATTTTTTAGCGTCCCCATTTTTTCACCTACTTAAAAACCACATTAATTTCAAATTAAATTAATTATAGTAAGCCTCTACACAAAGCCCCATTTTTTTTCTAGGTCTCTTACCCTTTAGGCCAGCTGCGCCCAGAAGGCGGTGTAATCGTCCACTTTGGGAAAGGCTGGTCTAGCTGTTGCCATTTCAAATACCGCCACATAATAATCGAGGCAGCTGGACTAAATTACATAATTGCTACTGACAATCGGTGGTTTTAATATGGGACCTTTTATGCAAAGCTCCGATGTGGGCAGTCGTCGGACACGAGTCATAATTAATCATTGCAATTACTTCCGTATGGCTCTAGTTTGGAGCTTATATTCATTATGGCGTAGGCAACGAACCAATCGCCGGGAGGCCTGCGGAATTTCATTTTTTAATTCTTATTTAATGAGGCATTAAACAAAGACTGATGGACTCGGAGTTTCTAATTGTCGTTTTATAAACTACTTTTTGATTCGTGTATCGTTTTATATACACTTGTGTGATACTCCATCACGCCTGTAATTTCTGTTGGGGTAGGCAGAGGAGCATTGCAGAGCACCCAAGTTTCGCCGATAGTTATGTAGTTCAAATGATCGCGATTGCACCGAGCACATATCTCGTCAATATAAGAGGATTGATTTGATGGACCGATTAGCGCAGATGGTAGTGACCCTGCTTTCTGTGCTGAAGGTCCCGGGTTTGAATCCTGGTAGGAACCAGCTTTGTGTGATGAGCAAGTTTGTTCCCGAGTCATAGATGTTTAATATAATTAGTTAGTTTCATATACTGAGTTCGCCCTCAGTACATTGTGCGGGACTGTATAGTTGGTGTGTTCGTCTGGCGCAGGGCCTGATTAACCCTTAGGCTAAATAGGCTGCCGCCTAGGGCGCGAGGATCGGGGGGCGCGCTGAAATCGTGTCTTCGCATGCACTATTAATCTAGCATCATTGCATCTGTAGCTGCATCACGTAGCACCCGTCGACACGCGCGGCAGTATCACGACGAACGTCTGTATCCCACGGCGGCCGGCGGCGAAATGGACGAGCCGCGGGCGCCCCGCATCTATTTATACCGAGGCGCCTGCGGAGCGCGATTGCGCAAGTGCGATGGCAGCGCCGTCTAGTGTATTATATTTTCGTGTTGTATATTTCTACTCTCTGTGCACAGTACTATGTCTGACCCAATCAATGTAAATATAGGACGATTTCTTTATTAATAAATATTGCTTTTTCTACATTACAAATCGTGTTTCTCTATAACTAATTAGCGATAGCTATACTCGCTAAAGTGGTGACCCCGACGCAGAACAACTCCGCCACATCAAAATTGGACAGTCAGGATGTCTCCGACGCCCAGGTGTCTGTCATCGGCGCGGCCCCACGCATCCCACCAATTTGGCGCGATAGACTACGAGTGTGGTTTATTCAGTTCGAGGCCATCGTAGCATCTAAAAGGAAAAGTGATCAAGCAATGTACGAGCAACTCCTCGGCCAGTTAGAGCGTCAGGACGTTGACGAAATCATCGACATTCTCCTGCGACCGCCCGAAACCAAGAAATATGAAACATTGAAAGAACGCCTGTTACAAGTTTACGAAGATTCAGCGGAGCGCCAAACACAGCGACTTCTATCCGAAATGGAACTTGGCGACATGAAGCCTTCACAACTACTGCGCAGAATGCAGAGCCTCGCCGGAACTAACATCGCCGAAGCAACCCTCCGTGTTATGTGGACAAATCACCTGCCGCAATCTGTACGCGCAGTGATAGCCGTCAGTGAAAACATCGCAAAGAAGTCCGACCTCCGAGACCTTGCGCTTCTGGCAGACAAGATGCTTGAAACAACACTGCCAGAAATTTCCGCCGTGAGCAGCAAACAAAGCCACCCACCCATCACACCGCAAGCCTCGACATCCACCTTATCAGCAGAAAACGTGTCCATAAATGAAAAAATTGACATGCTAATGCACGAAATATCAGAGTTGAAGATGCAAGCACAGGATCAACGCGGCGGATGGGGACGCCGCAGAGACGAACGTGAGCCCTACTACTCACGCTCACGATCACGTTCTCGCCCGTTCCGCAATCGCCTGAATCAGCCGTCGCCGCGCAACGAGTCTCCTGATGACGGGATATGTTATTATCACCGCCGTTTTGGCAGAAGAGCACAAAAATGCACGAGGCCCTGCAAATTCGACGGAGACACAGCGCAGGAAAACTAGAACCAGCGTCGGTAACTGCGGTATCCGGCGCTTGGAACACATCACACCGCCTATTCGTGAAAGATATGAACTCAAAATTATCCTTTCTGATCGACACCGGTGCCAACATTTCCGTCATACCTAAAGCAAGAGGAATGCCGACCACACCTACTCAGTTCTGTCTCTACGCGGCAAATAATTCCGTCATACCTACCTACGGGGAGAAAACTATGGAATTGGACTTGAATCTACGAAGGCCTTACCGCTGGAAATTTATCATCGCAGCAGTCAGCAAGCCGATCATAGGCGCTGATTTTCTGCGCCACCACCAGCTGCTCGTGGACATTGCTGGACGAACTATCGTCGACAAGGTCACAACCCTCTCAATCAAGGCACCAGTCTGCAAGTCATCAGTACCTACAGTTCGTACGTTAGACAACGAGTTGAAGTATTATGACATTCTCGAGAAATTTCCTGACGTCACGCTACCAACAACAGTGAAATCCATCAGCAAACACAACGTGGAGCACTATATAGAAACCACCGGACCACCTATCTACGCAAAAGCCCGACCCATACCTCCACACCGTTATGAAGCTGTGAAGAAAGAATTTGAAAACATGAGACAGCAAGGCCTGTGCCGGCCCAGCAAGAGTCCGTGGGCCAGCCCATTGCATGTCGTACCTAAGAAGAACGGCGACATAAGAGTGTGTGGTGACTACCGAAGGCTTAACGCAGTGACCAAACCAGACAGGTACCCCATCCCTCGCATCAAAGATTTCACCTACCAGCTCGCCGGAAAACATATTTTCTCCACCATCGATCTGAATAGGGCATACTCCCAAGTGCCTATCAGAGAAGAAGACATTGAGAAAACAGCAATCATCACACCATTTGGACTATTTGAATTTCCATGGATGTGCCCAGGCTTGAAAAACGCTGGTCAGACGTTCCAAAGATTCATCCACGACGTACTCAGAGGTTTGAACTTCGTTTTCCCGTTCATCGATGACCTACTCGTGGCTTCATCATCAGAAGACGAGCACCGGGAACACCTGCACATTATATTCCAACGCCTCGACAGCGCTGGTATTACAATCAACATATCAAAATGCAAGTTTGGACTGAACTCTGTGACATTTCTCGGCTACAGTGTATCTTGTCAAGGCATACGAGCACCCGAAGACAAAGTTCAAGTCATCAGTGAGTACCCAAGACCGAAAACCGTCCAAGATCTACGAAGTTTTCTCGGCATGATAAATTATTACCGAGAACATATTCCCAACGCAGCATCTATACAAGCACCGCTTCACACATACCTACATAACTCCAAGAAAAATGACAAAACTGTGATAAAGTGGACCGACGAGTCAATACAAGCATTCGAAAAATGCAAGAAAAGCCTACAGAGCGCCGCGCTACTCGCACACCCGCACCACGCTGTCCCGCTCGCACTTATGTGTGACGCGTCAAACACCTGTGCCGGTGCGGTACTACAACAATATGTGAACCAAGCATGGCAACCACTGGGATATTATTCGAAGAAATTCACCGCTACGCAATTAAAGTACAGTACCTACGACCGAGAACTACTTGCAATTTACATGGCAATGAAGCATTTTCGGAAGACATTTGAGGGGCGTAATCTTATCGTTTATACCGATCATAAACCGATTACCTACGCCCTACAGAAGATATCATCCGACAGTGAGACCCCACGCCGAGCAAGACAACTACTTTTCATTAGTGAATTCACAACCGACATTCGCCACATCAGCGGGAAGGACAACATAGTCGCCGATACTCTATCTCGTATCGAAGAAATCAACTGTCCGTCAACAATAAACTACGAAAAATTATCTGCCGCCCAAGAACAAGATAATGAATTACCACAACTCCTGCAACAGAAAAACCTACAATTCAAAAAAATCGCAATGCCAAACGTCAACCATGCTATCTACTGTGAAACGTCAACATCAAAAATTCGCCCGTACCTACCCCGTGATTTTCGACAAGATGCATTCAACTCCGTGCACCAAGTAAGCCATCCGGGCACGCGAGCAACGCGCAAACTGATGCAAGAGCGATTTTTTTGGCCATCAATGAACGCCGATGTCGGTACATGGGCTAAGTCATGTATTCCGTGTCAGCGTTCCAAAGTTCACCGACACGTGCATAGCAACATAGCAACATTTCCAGACTGCGATCGGTTTCAACACCTACACATTGATATTGTCGGCCCGCTACCTACAAGCCCAACTGGACATCGATACCTACTTACGATGATCGACCGAACGACGCGATGGCCCGAAGCAATACCTATACAAGATATGACGTCGCAAGTCGTTGCGAAGTCCGTCTACGAAGCGTGGATAGTTCGTTTCGGTTGCCCTGTAACTATTACCACTGATCAAGGACGACAGTTCGAGAGTCAGCTGTTCCGCGCCCTAACATGCCTACTAGGCATCGAGAAGACTCGAACCACTGCCTACCACCCGCAGAGCAACGGGATTATTGAACGCTGGCATCGATCATTAAAGGCAGCGCTCATGGCTCGTCTGGAATCAAATACAAAATGGACCACCGAACTTCCCACTGTACTATTGGGCCTACGCACCGCCATCCGCACGGATACGAAGACTAGTCCTGCACAACTCACCTACGGTCAAGCACTCCGACTGCCAGGCGATTTCTTTGCCCCATCCGCTCAGTCATCGTCGCCGGACCAAGACTACGTGCGACAGCTTCACGATGCAATCACCGCACTCACACCAACTTACGCACCGCACACAAACAAGCGGAGTATATTCGTGCACCGAGACTTACAAACTTGTGAGTCAGTGTTTCTGCGAATCGACGCCGTGCGTAAGCCACTCCAGCGGCCCTACGAAGGACCATATCCAGTTGTCGAGCGCAGCAAGAAGTACTTCATTATCAGAGTCCGAGGAAAAATGATGACCGTGTCAATTGATCGCCTGAAGCCCGCTTACACGCTCAACGCAGCCGAAGAAACACGAAGTATGGTACCGGGTACGTTTGACAGCCACCGAGCAGAAACACAGAAACATTTGTTGGGGGCACATGACCTCTGCCGAGAAACATCGAAGCCCGTCGATCGTCGTATAGAAACATCGATGCAAGACCGTCGCATAGAAACAAGTCATGACCGTCGCATAGAAACATCGATACCAGATTGTCGCATAGAAACATCGATACCAGACTGTCGCATAGAAACATCAAGACATGACGGTCGAATAGAAACATCACAGCATGATAACAGTCGTACAGAAACAGGAATAACACTTGACATTCCCGTAGAAACAGGAGTACTTGACAGAAGCCGGGAAACAGGATCTGAGTTAAGGACCCGCTCAGGCAGGATTATTCGTAAGCCGGTACGCTTCGCTTGAGGGGGAGTACTGTAGCTGCATCACGTAGCACCCGTCGACACGCGCGGCAGTATCACGACGAACGTCTGTATCCCACGGCGGCCGGCGGCGAAATGGACGAGCCGCGGGCGCCCCGCATCTATTTATACCGAGGCGCCTGCGGAGCGCGATTGCGCAAGTGCGATGGCAGCGCCGTCTAGTGTATTATATTTTCGTGTTGTATATTTCTACTCTCTGTGCACAGTACTATGTCTGACCCAATCAATGTAAATATAGGACGATTTCTTTATTAATAAATATTGCTTTTTCTACATTACAAATCGTGTTTCTCTATAACTAATTAGCGATAGCTATACTCGCTAAACATCTACCTACATATTTCAACTAAACCGAGACAAAACACTAAAACTAAATGCGCTGTGAACTGAAAAAGCTTGGGAGTCCCTGATTTTAACATGATATACCACTTTTTAGGCCGACCGTAACACACCTGCGGGGGCGCGTCCTCATAACTAGCCTAGGGCGGTCAGAACTCATGATCAGTCGCTGGTCTGGCGATGATAATATTTTTATTTAGGCCATAGTCCACCACGCTGGTCAAGTGCGGATTGGCCAACTAGACACGACCTTCGACAAACCTGCAGGTTTTCCCACGTCAGCCTTCACCGGCCATCAAGTGATAAACTGGCACATGAAAAGCTGAAAACCCCAGAGTTACGAACCGGGGTTTGAACATGCACACCTTGTTTTCAAGGCGAGCGTTCTAGCAAATCGGCTAGCACCGCTACATTTACGTATTTTTTTGTTATTTCCAGACTATAACCATGGAAGGCACTGATGTCCAAGCGGCAGTGTATTACGAAGTTGTCAATTAACAGCTCGGTAATACTATGTTCAGCTATCGATGCGATGGTGTAAAAAAAAAGTATTTTCGTCTTCGTCTAACAATCGACTGATAATATTCTAATCAGTATTAAATGCTTGCCATTTCATGTATAAGGTGTAAAAAAAATAGTGTAAAATATTTTAAGAGGTTTACGTTTATGTATAAAATATATGTATATACAGTGTTTGATTTTTCTCTGAGAAAGTAAGCCAGTAAAGTTTCACTGCACTGAGTATGTGGTGTCCTTTTTAAAATTTCAAATAATTGGATGTTTTTTTTTTTCGAGAAAGTGACCTCTACAGCCTACCGATGTACCCCTTAAAATATTTTACACTATTATTGTTAAGCCTTACGACTAATTAAAATGTTTATTCTGTACATATTCATTGTGTTATTTCATACCCTACAATAGGATCGAGACAAACCGCTCTATATCCGTGCTGCGTCCATTGATAGAGATATAAAAACTAACTAGCTGTTGCCCGCGACTTCGTCCGCGTGGTATTTAAGTCCCGTCAAAATCGGTCCAGCCATTTCAGAGATAAGCCGGAACAAATTGACAGACAGACAGACAGACAAAAATTGTAAAAAATGATGTTTCGGTATAGGTAACGTATACATCCAAATGCACTTAGTAAAAAGTGGTTATTTAAATATTACAAACAGACACTCCAATTTTATTTATATGTATAGATGTAGAGCTTTTGGTAGAGAGACCTCAGTTCTCTGTATCGGTATTGTCGATGCCACATTATTTTTCTTATATTTCATTCATGTACTTAAAAAAAAGTAGCCTATGTGCTATTCCAGACTATAATCTATCTCTGTGCCAAATTTCATCCAGATCTGTTCAGCTGTTCTGGCGTGATTGAGTAACAAATATTCATCCATCCAAACATTCACATTATAATATTACTGGGATAGTTTGATTACTTACGTCTTAGAGGAGTTCTGTGGCTGGTATAAAACAGCTTAAGAAGAAATCATGTTAGTCACCCTCGAGTATATTATTAATAATGGTATTTATGACTCATACATACAAATTGCAGCGCTATGATTCAATGCAACACACGGATTGATCAAAGTAGGTCACAAGCTATGCCTTTTGGGGCTCAGTGGAGTGGACGTACCATTATGAACCGCACCCCGCAGCCGGCAGTAGTACCAACATACAATCTTAAGTGGTACCAACATACAATGTTAAGTAGCTACGTCTTATTACATAACGTGGCATTAACCTTAACCAGCAATGCCACGAGATATGATTAAGTACATATCTATGCCATACACAATCGTTTAATGCCGACCTTTTAAATAATTGTGGTTACAAATATATTCTTATGCAGTAGACATAAAGGATATCCGTCGTATGTCTAGACTTAAAGACAATTATTTAAAGATTGTTTTTTTTTTATTTACGTAAGGTACTCAAATACATTGTTAATTATCATTAGATTTTTTTGAAGTATAAGCTGCTCTCAAGTGTCGTATATGAATATCGATGATCAGCTGACTCAACAAATCGATTCAGGTTAGCTTATCAATAATCTCGCACTAGGCGTACTGCATGTTTCGATAAATAACCGAATCGATTACAAATGTTCTCGTTTTGTAGATACAATCTAAGGCTATTCTTAATAGCCGACTCGAAGATTTTATACGACTACGTGTATAGACGGTATGACTCTACCACTCGTTGTTTACAGAATACATTTCCTAATTCAAGTTGCAATTCGGTACCCCCCAACAACACACACCAAGGCAGGGAGGACTGTGAGACGACTTTCTCTGTACGTGGCAATCTCAAGGGGAATATTAGTGGTCAAGTAAAGCCCTTATTTATTTCCTTTTTTATAATAGACCTTCTTTATCCACAAAAATATCATTAAACTTTATTTTGTTATACTTGCTATATAAACACACAATTCATATATTACGAGTATATTAATTTGTCAGCTAAATTAAGTTGCAGTGAAGGTAGGTGCGCCCCCAGTGCCACATAAACAACGACTCGCGCTCGCTGTCGATACGACAACGGCAACGTGTTGTGCAAAACTGTTTGCAAACGCAAACTTGCCTGTACGATATGTTACTTACAATCATTTTAGCGGGACTATAGACAAGAAAAAAAAATTAAGAGAACTCTATTATAATAAGTAGAGTGCGTCACCTACTTAATTTAAATAATTTCCGTAGTATTCGAATTAATTTTACATTTATTAAAATGTATGTGAATAACTTTGGATGTATAGATATTTTCTGCAGAGTGACTCATAATTGTAGAGAAAATAAATATCTTTCACCGTAAGTATCACATAGTTTTACAAAATAACGACCATTATATTTATTCGGCTGTTCCTTGACGCTTATTTTACAAATAGCGGTTACCCGCGACTTCGTCCGCGTGGTATTTAACACAAAGTTTTCCTAAAGTAAAAGTAGCCTTAGTTACTCCTTGTTACATCAGGTATCTGCCAGTGCAAGTCCCGTCAAAATCTCTCCAGCCATTTCAGAGATTAGCCGGAACAAACAGACAGACAGACACACAGACAAAAATTGTAAAAAAATGTTGTTTTGGTATATGTACCGTGTATACATCCAAATGCACTTAGTAAAAAGTGGTTATTTTAATATTACAAACATACACTCCAATTTTATTTATTTGTATGTATGTATAGATGACGTACCTACAGCAAGAATAATAAGCTTATTAACCAAAGCCCACCTATTAAAATTTCAGCCTAATAATACGACGCACAAGCCGCTCTAGTTCCGTGTCCACACTTGCGTAGAAAGCGACTAAGCCCTTACATTAGGAATGTGACACACAGGCGATTACCGCCAACGCTATACATAATCCGGATCACAGCGGCGGACACCTTGCGTCATACTTATTACGTCACACCAACTGCTGTGGAGGGTTTAATCTTGACGTATACAGGGTGTAAGTGGTTCTGTAACGAAAACTGATGCCATAGATTTAACTCATGACTCAGAAACCTCCAAAGATAGAATTTTCCGTTGATCTTATTCAAAAATTTTATCATAATAGAAGTCTATCTCAACGTGCTTTTCATTTAAAAAACAAAAACAAAATTACTATATTAAGCCTAAAACTGCAATGTAAATCAAAACTCGATACACTTGAGCGCGCTCGTCACTCACACGCGTCGGATATCGCGCGGAGCGTTGTGTTGTTATCGCGTTGTTTAAAATATATTGCGCGCTCAAAAATTACAACATTTATAAGCCATCAATATCAACATAAATAATTTCTACAATTTCATTATAAGCATTAAGTGTAACCTTTACTGAAATATTTCGTTACTGTGTCCATTATACCCTGTATTATAAGCCAAGCTGTTAAGGGCCAGCATACCTCAAACATGACTTACTAGTAAACTTCAAAAGAAGCTATGTTAATGAGTTCCAGATTGGTTGACGAATTATCACACTTGGCCTCCTCGCTCCGTGCTCGCGAAATATGATTTGTGCTTACATATCTATATATCTATCTATAATCATGAAAAAATTCATGAACATAACATATCTACCTTGAAGTAAGTTTCTATAAATAAGTATTTCAAAGCGTCAACACTGGCCCAGGTAAAAAAAAAAGTCCCCAATTGGCACAGTTGGTAGTGGACATAGGGTCCCGAATCCGAATCTCGGTAGAGAACCACCTATGTGTGACGACCACGAAAGTTTGTACCCGAGCTATGGATGTTTAATAACTATTATTTTTTTATTACGTTATAGGAACGTATTTGATCTCGATCTCAACTGATGGTAAGTGACGATGAGATCTACGTTGGAGCATACTTGCCTAGAAGGTACCTGTTCACTCTCGACTTATATTCTTGGATCGCGCCTAGTCCATTGTACGGTACCCATAATACAAGCGATAGTCCATATAGGACCGTACTGTTGGCGTGTTCATCTCTGGCGATATATTATTATTATAAATAGCCGCTAGTGTACAGAATACGTAGCGGTCGGTCATGCCCAGACTAACTACATAGCCTCGCGAGGCAAATCTCATGCAACGTGCGGGCTGACAGCGAGGCGCGGCGAGGATTGACAGACCTCGCCTAAGGCAAAATCTTGTAGTGCCTCACCAGAGCGACGGACAGTTATGATCGACTATTGTATTGAGGCAACAACAGCATTTAGCAAAATATCTTTCGTTTTATTTCATTACATTATAGGCAAGTATTTGATCTCGATCTCCCCAAATGGTAAGTATCGATGAGATCTACGATGATGCATACTTGCCGAGAAGGTACCTAGAAGTATGGTTCTATGTAGTTCAACAACAGAACTCTGTCTTAACAATTTAAAAAATAAACTGGAATTCCAATTGCCTCGTGAGACGAGGAAGTTGCCAGTGAGGCCGTCGGCAAGTTTCAAGCTGGAGTGGCATTGACCATGATAGCTGTTGAGGTGCACCCGGCGGCAAGGGCGATCCTTGACCAAATAAGTCGTCAACATGACCGAATAAAACTGATATCGAATTACCGGGTTGATCAGTATTCGGTATGGTAATTTTAAGTGCTAGACTATAATGTTAACTTCTATTCCGTAGGGGCCTATGCTGTTGAACGGCATAACACCCGGTGAAGCTGAGAATGCCATCTCATCTTCACCGTTTTTGTTTGGGGAGCACAAAGTACGCTCCTGCCGGAAAGTGTGCTGCAGCTGGAAATAATGTTAACGAGTGGAAAATCATAGATGCCAATACGCATTGGTAGAAGTAGTTAGTATGTAGGTATACCTTTAAGACTAGAGCAATGAGACAAACCTAAAAAAACTTGTTATTCAATTGCGACCCTCAACTAATAAAAATAAAGATGTTTGTCTTAACATATTAGTATTTATTCTAGATACACTAATATCTCGGAAACCACGACGATGAGCGCAGTTGGTATTGACCCTGCTTCCTGCGCTGGGGGTCCCGGGTTCGAATCCTGGTGCGGATAAACTTTGTGTGATGAGCACGAATATTTGTACCCGAGTCATGGATGATTGCTACCTATATAAGTATTATATACTAAGTTCGCCCGGAATCCATTGCACGGTAACCATAATACAAGCGTTACTTAGTGTGGGACCGTATAGTTGGTGTAATATATTATTTTATCTATACATATAAATAAAATTGGAGTGTCTGTTTGTAATATTAAAATAACCGCTTTTTACTAAGTGCATTTGGATATATACACGTTACCTATACCGAAACAACATTTTTTAAATTTTTTGTCTGTCTGTCTGTCTGTCCGTCTGTCTGTCTGTTTGTCTGTCTGTTTGTTCCGGCTAATCTCTGAAATGGCTGGACCGATTTTGACGGGACTATCACTGGCAGATAGCTGATGTAACAAGGAGTAGCTAAGGCTACTTTTATTTTCCAACTAGCTGTTGCCCGCGACTTCGTCCGCGTGTTATTTAACAACGTCTCAACCGTTGGCAACAGCCTGCTCGCGTTCTGATCCCGCGGGACGCATTGCAGATTGTTGCTATCAAACTTTAAGCAGGCGCAGCGCTGCAACATTGGTTTTAATTTTTTTTCGAGAGATCCAATTTTTTTTTCTAAAATAAAAGTAGCCTAAGTTACTCCTTGTTACATCAGCTATCTGCCAGTGAAATTCCCGTCAAAATCGGTCCAGCCATTTCAGAGATTACCCGGAACAAACAGACAGACAGACAGACAGACAGACAGACGGACAGACAGACAGACGGACAGACAGACAGACAGACAGACAGACAGACAGACAAAAATTGTAAAAAATGTTGTTTCGGTATAGGTAACGTGTATACATCCAAATTCACTTAGTAAAAAGCGGTTATTTTAATATTACAAACAGACACTCCAATTTTATTTATATGTATAGAACAAATTGTATCGTACATAAAAAAAAACCAATGTTGCAGCGCAGCGCCTGATTAAGTTTGATATCAACAACCTGCAATGCGTCCCGCGGGCTCAGAATGGGCGAGCAGGCTGTTGTCAACGGTTGTCTTTGTTAAATACCACGCGGACGAAGTCGCGGGCAACAGCTAGTTATTATATAATAATGTCTTTTAATCCGAATGTTCGAGAGAGATTCGTCAAAAATATATTTCGAAAAAAAAATTACCCTTCTTCGCCGCTAGCACAAACATTTGCATGTAATACAAAGTAGCTCACCGCTATTATTTAATACCTCCATTTATATCACTATGATAAGTAGCTTTATCTCTTTATTGCTTAATTATAATCGCAGTGGTTCATAACTTAATCTCAACTAACGAATGCATTATGTAACGTACACCTTGTGGGTAGTTGATGTATGAAATCTTATTATGAATAGTCAGAATTATTTCTATTGTAAACCACTAGCCAAAGCTACAATTTTAAGTTAGCCAATAAATATTTCAACTTATGGACTGACTTATAAAGTCAGGCTGGCGTTGACATGATGATAGTAGTAGATTAACCAAGATCAACTTTTCGAAACTTGTCTAAAATAGCCAAGTAGGTAGAACGCGCGATGCTCGGTAACGAGCATCGCAGGTTCAAAACCTCGGCTCGCCCCACTGGGATTTCTGGATTTCAATATTGCGAATCTCATTTTTAACCACGATTATCACTTGATAAACGGTGAAGGGAAACGTCGTGAGGAAACCTGCATGTCTGCGTGAATCCCTCAAAAGACGTGTGAAGTCCGCCAACCCGCACTGGGCCAGCGTGGTGGACCATGGCCTAATCCCCCTCGCATTGAGGGGAGGCCCGTACCCAGCAGTGAGACATTAAAAAGGGCTGGTATTATTATAACTTATCGAAGGTAACAGTGATAAGATGAGCAGTTACTAATTTTACAGATAAAAATCGCACATAAATAATTGATAAATCTTTTTAAAAGTACCTACTTACAACAACCTACTTATTAAAAGCTTTTTAGACATAATTCGCGATTGCATCATTCTACCGGGTATCCCCAAGGCGTACCTATAACCTTATCAATTACGTGACCACCCTCCAACATTGGAGGTTACGCCAGTAGGTGCGCAGGTACCGACCTTTATTTTTATTCTGTCGCGGAATCCGAATGGACTACTTTCGAAAACGTGAGCTGACCCAAATTTTTGCATCTGGCGCGAAATGTAAATCAATACTCGAGTGTATCGGCCACTTTATATATTATTCGCGCTTTTCGAATGTGTCTACTGCAGGCGGGCGGCGGGTTTATCAATATAAGAGAATATGCGAATTTTATAATGATTGTTTTAGTTTTAGATCATATAATTACTAATTGTTTTATGACAACGTGGACAATTCAAAGTAAGCAAGTAGTGGGCTGAGAGTGAGATCGTGCTCTTTCTCTGTCGAACCTGTGCTCATGTATCGTATCACGTATCACGTAGTGACGTCACTTGACACTGAAATTTGAGCTTTCGTTTTTTTTTCTGATTGCAAACTCTCGTTCATATCTATGTGATTTTGACAGTTATTTCCGAAATTCTAAATTATTTTTATAAAATTCAATAATTATGCAACAAAAAAAGCGCAATTACACTACTACTCGAAATTGAATTTGAATTAGGAACATTATTTGGCAAGATTATCCATTCTGGGAAAACATGACAGCTCGGCGAACTTTTAAAAAAATACAAAAAAAAAATAAGACCTCATTTCTAATACTAGGTACCTACGTTATGAATATCTACTAGGTATTTAATTTTATTCAACTAGTATTTATTGCATAACCAGGTAGGTATTAACATTTTGTAACTACATATACGTATTACATGTCGTGTTAGTAGATTAAAATACGCTCATGCATCATGTCGCGGTGCCACAGATACTGACCAGACCTGATATATTGCAACACACATAATATGCCTAATGCTTACCTATTAATTTCATCATTTCCTTTCATAGATAGCTTGCACTTGAGATAAAAGTGCGAAATCGATAAACGAGCGACACGTCTAGCGAGGTATTGGAGAATCTTATAAAACACTAGCTGTTGCTCGCGACTTCGTCCGCGTGGTATTTAACAAAGACAACCGTTGACAACAGCCTGCGCGCCAATTCTGAGCCCGCGCGACGCGTTGCAGGTTGTTGCTATCAAACTTAATCAGGCGCTGCGCTGCAACATTGGTTTTAATTTTTTTTCGTAAGATCCTATTTTTTTTTCTAAACTAAAAGTAGCCTAAGTTACTCCTTGTTACATCAACTATCTGCCAGTGAAAGTCCCGTCAAAATCGATCCAGCCATTTCAGAGATTAGCCGGAACAAACAGACAGACAAACAGACGGACAGACAGACAAAAATTGTAAAAAATGTTGTTTCGGTATAGGTAACGTGTATGTATACATCCAAATGCACTTAGTAAAAAGCGGTTATTTTAATATTACAAACAGACACTCCAATTTTATTTATATGTATGTAGTATGTATAGATAAATGGCGTGTGCTTAATGTTATTAACTTACTTAATTGTGGGTAAATAAACCTCGAGGCGAAAATGTATTTTTTAAATTGAAATTTCTGTTCACGAGAACAGAAAATCATTCATTCAGATGATCATGAGATCATACCTCATAACCAGTCCTCCTGTATGGCGATGGGACAATAGGCCTCTAGCTTAGAAGCCAATCAGCCACTATTAAGATGGAAGCGATCAGTCGCGTTTCCACTCACAGCAACACGGAACTCGACTAACATCTTAGATGAGTTCAATGTTGCTGGCTTCAACTTGTTAGGATAATAATTGGAAAAGTTGACAAGTCGAGGGTCAGTGGTGGGTTCCTCTTCCCCCATTTGTTTAAGCTTACAGAGTCCAAAAAAAAATGCCACATACCCATCGAGCAATCGATTCTTTCATTACATTTTAAATCAGCGTCACTAACAGGAAAGTGCAGCCACGCTCATGTAACGATCTGAATTTTAATACGTTTAAAACTCGTACTAAGGGCCTAATACACTTTTTAAAAGTCTCTAGAGGCGAATCTAACTCACTGCAATACTATTCAAACTTCACTTGCTACTAGGTCCACGATGAACTTCACTGTGCTGGAAGGAATTAATCTTCTTATTTACTAGAACTGAATATAAAATAACTTTTACCGGTAGAGCCGATAATACATTTGTAATGTATTCACAAATGGTTTCCATAACAGCCTAATTGAGTTCCACTACTGCTCTTTGTCTGTCCGGTGTGCTTGGCCAGCTGTTACGTCATAGCTAGAAATATGCTTATTATTGCGCGGGAGTCATGTTTCGCGTAATACCTACTCTCGTCGCTCGATACGATTCCCGGACCTCCTATGAGTCACATCAAGTCTCTGTGTAGGTAGCTCAAGGTATCAATTATCGTAATATTAGCAACAGTAACGATGGCTGACGCAGAAAATGATTTTGGGGAAAATGTAAGAAATTATTTTTTAGAGCGATGTTTTGTTTTCATACAATCTTTACAAGTAAACAATACCGCTGGGTGTTGTGCCCCTTTCCGGACTGCTGAAATGGACTCTACGGACATATAGCTAGACTTCAATCTTTGTTTTTGTTCTCGGATATGACAGATTGCATTTTTTAAAATTACTAATAGCAATGTGCAATAAATACATGTTAGTCCGATATTTGTAGTTCCGTTAGCCCGTCGAACTAAGCCGATACTTGTGCTACCAATGGGCTAATATTTATAGTGTTATGGCCGTTTATTAAACTAATTAGCCGCACGTGCCCAATCGTAAAAAAAATCTTAAATCTCTCTCTCCAAATTTTAAATCTCTTCGTGCATTGGTAGAGACTGTGCCTTGTAATTGTAATAACCTACCTACAATACTTATTTTACGCCACACACCACTGAGCTGAATCACAACAAACAGGATGTTCACGTGAAGTGAGAAAGGATTGGAAGGACGCCGCTTTAACAAATACGTTGATGAAAAAATAAAACAAAATATGGAGGTACCTACTGAACTGACGGCAATTGTTTTTATTGCCTTGTACTTAGAATCAGAATCATTTTTATTCATATAGACCATTAAGTACAGTACTAATGAATCGTCAAAGTTACAACATGCTAAGCTACTACTTTACCACCCGTTCGGAATGCCGTTCCTATGCAGAAGAACGGGCAAGAAACTCCATGGTTGCTCTTTATTTTAAAAAGATCTTTTAAATTTTTGAGCAGTACATTGTTATAAGTACTTAGGAAGGTACGTGATCTTCGAGATCCATTTGCCGACTTCACCCAATGCAAATGGAGTATTCATCATTTTGCAACTCGGTTCGAAATACTTATGCTTCATCTCATTTAATATGTACAGAATTGGCTATAGTGCAACACAAGGCGCGGCAGCAACCAAACATTTTCGTTAAACAATACCGCGAGAAATTTGCAAATTCAAATTAACATGGATATCGACTCTACATTGCTAAACCGCATGTATAATCATGCTTTGGATATCATCAATCATTCTATCATTGCTACAATATTGTCGCAATATCAATATTTTTTTTACCTACTTCGGTCGTTCCCTCATGACTCAGGATCGTGATCATGACGGCAGCACTTTGGATCGGACGAACTGTCTCCATCGGCTACAGTCTGTGGTCATCTTCAACGCGGCGTCGAAGCGGGACGTTGGAGATTCTTGAACGTTTCCCTTCCACGTTTCCCACCACAATGAGCTTTCCTAAGCTATGTTCGCCACGTCAGCGACATACTTATGTCCAAAATGTCAGAGGATCAAAGCACCTATAGCATTGTTATCTATGAAAGTATTCTAGCACACAAGTGTTTTGCTTCCTATAGATCAGGGATTCCCTGTTTTAGTACGAAGTATCATTTTTGTACTTTTCTAAAACTAAATAAGTCGATAAGCGTGCACAAGTTCGTACAAGACGAGGGTCTGAGGTATCAACTCATTTTGGAAAAGGGGTCTCATGCCCAAAATAGTTTGGCAATCCCTGCTTAGTAAACCTACTAGGAAGTAAAATACTTTACGCAACCTGCACGCACAACTGTAGTCTAGATTTATTGCATGTAAAACCTAACTCCATGCCTATATTACAGGCTATAAATCAGGGGTTCCCAAACTTATTTTGTCCACTGCCCAATTTGAGAATGAATAATTTTTTAGCGCCCCCATTTTTTCACCTACTTAAAAACCACTATAACTTCAAATTTAATAAATTATTGTAAGCCTCTACACAACGCCCCCATTTTTTTTCTAGGTCTCTTACCGCCCCTCTTTAGGCCTGCAGCGCCCACAAGAGGGGCGTTATCACTTTGGGAAAGGCTGCTATAAATGTTTTACCTTCTAACAAGCCGCGAACCCGTACTGTATCGGCACAGGGTCTGTATTGCGGTGTCGCAAGCGCCGCGCCGCACATGTTATGAATTTCTCAAATAGATAACGTTTCTTTGAGCGATCTTGTCACTTTAAGTGGAACGTTGTGTGTTGTGCAAATGCGGCAGGTGTGCTCATTGGCTATCCGGTTCGGGGAGTGTTTGGTGCAAGGCAGGTTGCGGCGGCGTTTTCAACATATCACAACATATAATCCTTTAAAAATTGAGGTGTTTGAATGCCAATATTGTTTTTTTTATTTATGACTACTGGTACGGTTGGTAGTGACCCTGCCTACTGTACCGAGAGTCCCTGGTTCGTATTCCGGTACGGACAAAGTTCGTGTGAGACACGAACGTTTTGCAACTCTGGTACATCGATATAAGTACCTAATTGGCATCGCACCCAGTCCATCTACTGTAGGTACCCATAATACAAGCTTTACTAAGTTTGGAACTGTGTAGTTGTGTGCTTGTAAGGCGCCCTTTATTAAAAAACATCATTATTAGATTCTTCTTAAATGAATTTTAACGATTATCATATTCATTTTAGTTAGCAACTCTCTAAAAGAGACAGTGTACCTATTCTTACAAAATCTTAGTATGTAGGTACTTTTATCTATATAGACTATATACAATATACTTAGACCAAATGTCGCAAGAAAATAAATGACAACCCCTTGCCGATTTGCGTATATTACACACACATAGATACAAATTCAAACTTTGCCGACCACATTCAGTTCAAAGACGACGCGCATAAACGCAATCAGCAAGTTTTAGGTGCACATGAGCGTATGACATGGTCCACAGATCAAGATTTAGTTAATCCCTGTATTGGAGTTTGGAGTCTAAGCTCAAGCAATTAGAGCGGCCATTAGAACATCAAGGTCGGCTGGGTCATGAGACGCTTTTGTTTTAAATACTTGCAGTGCAAATTGCAAGCAATATGTATCCATTTAAAAGTACCTACATTGATAGTTCAATATAATTTGTACCTAATCCTGAAATACCATACATTTTTATATCACCCAGGAAAAGTGGGAGGATAAAGTGTAACAATAGTGTAAAATATATCAACAGGTCCATCAGTAGGCTATAATGTTCACATTCCCGACCAAATTATACATTTTGATTTTATTATAAAAATAAAACTACATACCAAGTGCGCGGTGAAACGGTATACTGGCTCGCTTTCCCAGAGAAAAATCAATCACCGTTTAAACATATATATTTTGTACATAAACGTGATTATGTACAAAATATATATGTTTAAACGGTGATTGATTTTTCTCGTTTCACCGCGTACTTGGTATGTAGTTTTATTTTTATAATAAAATCAAAATGTATGTAATGTACTTCATTATAACTTGTTAACCCACCCACTTGTTAACTCCTTCAAATATTGAAATAAAACTTTTTTTTTTGTTATTTCAATTTGTAGTATTCGCGTAAATATAAGAAATCAATATCCTTCAAATAGTTTACACTATTTTTGTTACACCTTGTATTTTTCGGTTTTTACTAGGACGGATAACTTGTTGGTGGATTAATGGATCTTTATGATATTTTTTTTATTGCATTGGTTATACCATTCTAATGACTTTACGATTGGCTCAGTAATTGGCTGAAGGAAAATTGTATCACCACTGACACACAGGGATTCGGCTGTCTTGGAACCAATCAAACGCATTTCCGTCAAAATGAATTAAAATGTAACACCTTGACATCTTACTTAGGTACTTTCATAGCTTGTTATTGTTGCCCTACATTTTAAGCTTACAGTGATAAAGTATAATTTAAATTGGTTAATAAAAGTCACATAACTATACATTACGCAAATAAAATGTATGTTGACAGACAAATCGCAGGGTGTGCGCCGGCGCCGACGCGGCCAGCGTGTCGACACGGTCCGGGAAATGTCACGGTATGGGATCGGCTTTGACAAGCGAAATTAAACTGTATATATATACTGCATAAATAGGTAATTATACCAAAATATCTCCACCAAAACTGAATTGGGAAAGATTGAATCCACCAATTCATTTTCGTCTTTTTCTAGCATAATAAACGTCCACTGTTGGGCCGACTATTTGGCCGTCTACACTTCCTCCAGTCCCAATTTCCAATCCTAAAACATATGCTCCATAAATTGAAAAAAGGGAAGTAATAGCCAGTTTAATTGGAGCCCCCCCTCAATTATAAATATTTAAATTAATTAAGTAACATTTATAATAAAAAAAATATGTTTTTAAAGAAGTCGTGTGTGCTGCGCCTTGCCACCGTGTCTCGCCCCGGTGCCGCGGCTCGTTGGCCATAACACTGAAGCAAGGTCCATCTATGGAGGGGTCGCGTCCAGCGCCCCCTAACACCCTGCGCCCAGGTGCGCCGCACACCCTGCACCATAGGCGAAGCGGGCAATGACAAGCGTTGTTTACTCTGGGACTGTACAGTTGGTGTGTTTGTCTGGCAATATGCATTAACTAGCTGCGCCCCGCGGTGTTACCCGCGATTAAAAAGTATGAAAAATTAAAACAAATCTATTCCACGGGAACCATACATATTACCGGGATAAAAAGTAGCCTATGTCCTATTCCAGACTATAATCTATCTCTGTGCCAAATTTCATCCAGATCCGTTCTGAAGTTCTGGCGTGATGGAGTAACAAACATCCATCCATCCAAACTTTCACATTTATAATATTAGTGGAATAGTGGAATATTAGTGGAAAATGGGATAGTGGGATTACTTGCTGTACCCAGCATATATTTCAACGCAATGAACGGGGATCAGGAACAGGAAGAATAATGTAGGAACGATTACGGGACAAACATTTATATTTATATAAATATTACGAGTTATTTATTATGTACTACCTACAGCATTGAATCAAAAACAGAACAAACATAACACATTAGTGTAGGTTTAAAACAAGTACGAACCATAAATAGCGCTGTTTTATTACCTAAACCCTGTGTCAGATGGTTCCACATAATAAAGGCGAACTGCCCCGCCTTGCAGTTTATCTAACATCGTCGCGATTCCGAATTAACTGCCGACCTTCGGTTGCAATGATTGGCCGACGGTCGACCGCCTACGTTCAAACGAATGCTACTTTAAATTGTAAAGTGTTCTACATATAATTTTTAATTGATTACTTAATTCTTGATTATTCGAATGGTTTACTGATCTACACAGTAGCCAGGGCTTAGCCATTTCAGTACAACGCCATATATTTGTTAAAATATGTCTGAATCTGTAAACTGTTTTACTATTTTGATGATGAATGCTTACATAATACTTGTAACAAAAAAGTGTAAAATATTATAACCGATGAATGAGTAAGTTACATGGATCACGTTCGTTGATGTATAAAATAATTGTGTAAATGATATTTGTTTTTTTTAAACAAGGCGAACCAGTAGCGTTTAGCCATGCGCTCAGTACACGGTGTAATTTTTTTTAATGTCTAATAATTTGATTTATTTCTTTGGGATCATTCATTTGGGATTTATTTCTTTGGGATCATTTATAACCTACTGTTGGCGCTATTCAAAAATATTACACTATTTTACACCTGTTATAAATATCAAACATCTATGACTCAGATACCAACATTCATGCTCATCACACAAAGCTTGTGCCTACCAGGTTGCGAACCCGGGACCCTCGGCGCAGAAAGCAGGATCGCTATCATCTGCGCTATTTCGATGTATGGGCGGGTAACATTTTGATAAACTCTGGCATGGATATCTGATATCCATAATTATCTCCATATAATGGCATATTATTGTTTTAATATTAATACGAGCGAACATAATTAAAAGGTCAATATTGACTCATTACTTTTTCTTATACGGTGTCACAATAAAGATATTTTCTTAATTTTGAGTGAGTGACACAAATATTAATCAAACAACTTTTAACTAACAAATTTTAATTAGGCAATCATATCTCCAAATAAATGATATAAATAAATATCAACAGACCAACAGTTTGTTTTGACAAATTAAATTACAACTTTGTAAGTGATCAATCTTGTGACCGAAATACGCAAAGTGTGAGATTTTATCTAAAAGTTTAGTCAGGTGGGCGTTAAGCGAAGTAGCCTTTAATACAAGTTATGTTGACTAGACGACCGATACATTTTGTTATTTAAGTTTAATAAAATAACATATGGGCCGGCAATTACGTACAGTCACGTGTTCCAAATAAATTACGTATTGATAGGTTTGGTTTGAATATAATTATTTTGGATTAAACTCATTTAGTTCAACGAAGTAGATCCGTCTAAAACTGTATTTATAAGATGTTAATATCGATTGCAAATAGACCTAGTACTCATAATCTTGAATGTAAAATTATTATAAACGGGTAAATAATATGATTATATACTACCATTGCCCCCGACTCTGCTCGTGTAGTTACGGCTTATAAATCCGTTTGTATGTTATTATTTGTAGTGAGAACTGTTGTCTTAAGCACAGATTCTTCAAAGTTGGTTTAGACTATACTAATTGTCAACATATTCTTCGGAAATGTAATATATTAAGCATTCATAAAATTACAATAGCCGATTTCTTATATTTACGCGAATACTACACATAGAAATTAAAGAACATCCTAATCTCAATAGGGGAGATGGCTGGGTGCTACCACCGACTTGGGATTAATATAATTAAATCCAAAACCAAGCGCACCATTGCAAGACTTCAAGACATTGTAAGCATTTTCCGCGTAGATCGTACCGCAAACAACAAATAAATATGAGGGTACTCCAGTTCTCACTATGCCACTAGGACGTCTAACACCTCAGTCCTCTCGTGACCGTGGTTAATGTAAAGCAACCGAAACGTCACGAACGTAAAAAGACAAAATAAACACGATAAAATCCTTAAAATTAGTTTTATTTCAATTACAATAGCCAATATACCTACCTACTTTTTGTTAAACGTAGGTATTATCCGGGAACTTGTAGCTTATCTGTCAACATTCAACGCGCTGACCTCAAGCTACCGACAGCTAAAAACCCCATGACAAAAAAAAACATAACCGAATTAAGGACCTCCTCCTTTTTAAAGTCGGTTAAAAATGGCGGATTGCATAAGTTTAGACAATAGCATACAAGTCACGCCATAGCAAGGTCTCTGATAACATTTGGACGGAGGCGTCATCCGTGAACCGATCCAGTTGCGATATCTATCCGATTATCTAGATCTTTACATATACATAAAATTGGAGTGTCTGTTTGTAATGTTAAAGTAACCGCTTTTTACTAAATGCATTTGGATGTATACAAGGTACCTATACCAAAACAACCTTTTTTAAAATTTTTGTCTGTCTGTCTGTCTGTTTGTTCCGGCTAATCTCTGTAATGGCTGGACCGATTTTGACGGGACTTTCACTGGCAGATAGCTGATGTAACAAGGAGTAACTTAGGCTACTTTTATTTTAGAAAAAAAACATAGGATCTCACGAAAAAAAATTAAAACCAATGTTGCAACGCAGCGCCTGATTAAGTTTGATAGCAACAACCTGAAATGCGTCTCGCGGGCTCAGAACGTGCGAGCAGGCTGTTGCCCACGGTTGTGTCTTTGTTAAATACCACGCGAACGAAGTCGCGGGTAACAGCTAGTTTAGAATAATGTCGTAAGAGTATTGTAGATAATCAACCGCCTACATGCTAAGTTCATTCAATATTTTTGTCATCCGTCTTTGGTTCTCTTTACAAATTAGAACCTTATATATAAAGGTAGGTAAAGATAAAAAGGTAAAGATCTTTTTAAAAAAAGAGCAACCATGGAGTTTCCTGCCCTTTCTTCTCCATAGGAACGGCATTCCGAACGGGTGGTAAACTAGTAGCATAGTATTTTGTAACTGTTGACGATTCATAAGCACTGCACGTAATGGTCTACGTGAATAAAAATATTCTGATTCTGATTCTTAGGTCAATTATCTTAGGGGGGTATTTAAAAAAAAAAGTTTAGGCTGCTTTCCAACAGTCATCTTCTACAAGTTTCCTTAAATGCCACGTATATCATTAAATGCCAGAAATGGGCAAGAGCCCTGCCATTTTGTCAGTCCCGAAGCTAGATATTATAAAAAAAACTCCCTCTATCGCACAGAAGTCAACATTTAGTATATCCATTAACAATTCAACTTACTTTGATTGCATATTCATTTCACCTTATCTAAGTGCTCTATCTTATATCCACGTACTGACATGTGGAGTTAATAAAAGTAACTATTTCCAAGCCACGACCTAGCTGTTAGGAGCTAAGCCATGCTCAGCTGTGGGCTGGTCACGACGCGGCAAGGCTGGCTTATCTGATAACTTTTTGCATTAGAGATGCCATTTGTCAATTTCAGCACGTGGTAGAGACGAGGGTATGTATATTTTTAACCGATTTCATTTATATTTCTTATATTAACTCATTAATATTACCGCCTATAATTTTACGACATACCTAATGTAAAGGATTTGGGGAGAGAGTGAGCCCGAACTCGTTCTCTGTCGCACCCAAACTCACTTACGGCTATGACGTCATTAGACTCTACAATACATGCTTTCATTATTTTCTGATCAGAAACTTTAACGACTGTATTTTAGTCAGAAATCTGTTCTTTTTAGTCGGAATCAGAATCAGAATATTTTTTATTCACGTAGACCATTAAGTACAGTACTTATGAATCGTCAAAAGTTACAAAATATTATGCTACTACTTTACCACCCGTTCGGAATGCCGTTCTTATGGATAAGAACGGGCTCTTGCCCGTTCTTATCTCCATGGTAGCTCTATTTTTTTAAAGATCTGTACATTTCGGAACTTGTTTTAGAGTTACTAATAATATTGTCCCTACATGATTCAATTGCACGAACGTGCATAATCAATGTCAATCAAATATAAACCAAAAAAATATATTGATCAATGATTGATTTTTGCAAATCAATATGTAACGTATATACATTTCGCATGCCATTCCAGGGACACACTGTACATTATAAACCCTCACGCAAATCGGATCAGCAATAAATCACATGTCAAAAATGAACAGACAGAGAGCCAAGTAGCGGCGATAAATATAGCATTGCTAATGTCGCAGCTATGTGTATGTGACCCGACCTGAAGGTCGCGAGCATGCGCGGGGCCTTGCCACTGCTACGCGTGCGCAGTATTGCCAGCTGTAGTAAAAAAAATGGAACATGCTTATTAACCGAAAAACGTGCAGTAAATACAAAATATATTTTAAGCTGCAACAGCTTTAATTGATGATAAATTTAATTTTAATAATATTTTTACTTATATCTTCACTAAACTAAACTATTCACAACGTTCGCTATTCTGTCTACGTGGAACATTCATAATAGGCTTCATATTATCTCATTAATTTTATTATATTCCGTTTATTATTAAACATCCATGCAAAATTGTTTATGGCAAAATAAAAATAAAAAAATTCATTCGTTTATATTGCATAGGTATGAACCTACTTCTTACACTCTGTTAAATATTTATAAATAGTTTCATGAGTTTGGTATACTATTTGCAAGCCGTGGTAGCCCATAATTAAGGTTGCATTCATTCATGTTATACGGTTACATGTGTTTGATAGCAATGTTTTAGTGTAAGCCTTGTGGGTTATCTTTAAATAAATAAAGATTAAATTAATAAAAAATACCTCCAAATCGCGGCCTCCGGGTCACGTGACCCTTGTGAAAACAAACTACTGAAATCACATATTACCAAACTCGTATTGACAACCTGACACTGATTACGACGGTGTGACGTCACAACGCATCAACCAACAATCCAGAACGTTTTTGATCACATGACAGAACAAAAAAAAACTTAATTTTATGATTTTTAAGAAAATAGTCCATGTTTTGTAGAAAAATTAAGAGTAATAGTTATAAAAATCTATCTTTTAGGATGGCCACAATTGAAAGCTTATTTTCCAGACAGTCAAACACCGTATTTGAGGGGAATCTCCACGTTTGTTGGAAACGGTTGGAACTTGGTGGATGGTGTTAGCGCGGCAACACCGGCCGATAAGCCCGCGATACTATCCAACGATCTAGATACGAGCCGCAGACACCTAGTTGCGCAACTCTCGCAATTTATTATGTGCTCGTAGTTCATTTATATTATTAATACTCCGATGCTATCGCCGCGGCGGCCGACTATTGTGTTTTTTTAAATCCGACAACCGTTTTAATTTCTATTGACTGTGCCGGTCTAGATTTCGTAATGACGGGATAGTCTATGACATATTGTAAGATAGTTGCTTTTTTTGGAATAATAATATCGCCAGACGACAACACCAAGTGTGCGGTACCACACCAAGCATTGCTTGTAATATTGGTACCGTACAATGGTCTGGGGATCGATATTAAACGTCTATTCGACGGGTACCAACATTAGTGCTCATCACACAGAGTTTGCTCCTACCAGGATTCGATCCCGGGACCCACGCAACAGAAAGCAGGGTCACCAAATATTGTGCTAACCAGGCCGTTGCATTATAAAGACGATTTCTTTGTGTTATGTAGAGTCGTATACACATTGTCGAAAATGCTTTATTGAAAACTTATATTCTTATCTTATCTATGACGTCCTACACTGTCGTGGCGCTGAAATCTGACAAATAAGTTGTGGATAGGGTTCATAGGTCTATTTTGAGGCTATCAGACTCTTAAACTTTAAAATTTATCGTGTACCTTGCATGAGACATTAGTGATAGATAAAGCATGAAAATAAAATAATTTCCAATCTACATAATTAAATATAATTTATTCAAATTATTTTTAATTACTAATTCAAAATTGAAACATGATTTACAGTCGAGGGTCAACCGGATAATTAACAACACATAATTAATTTGTAAATAAATAATTTATTGCTTACATAATTAATAATATACATTTCTTTTGATATAATTAATGTATTTAAAACTATTAAATAGGGACTGAAGGCGGGAAGTTAAGTTGTCAAGTTTTTTTTTATGTTTTTTTTATATGTGTAACATTAGTGGGATATTTACCATTGTGTTCATAAACGTGCACGAATGAAGGAAATTACATTCAAATACTTGCAGTATTGCAACTTGCAGCTTGACTTTTTAAGTACTCCCAAGATATCTGGTAAATTTACTGTAAAGTAGCCACAGCTTTACTGATAAGGGTAAGGGATTTATTTCATCATCATCAGGGATACTAAAGAACGATAAATGAAATAATATACTCGACACTGGCTAAAATGGCATTATTGTGTAGCCAATTGCCAACTAAAAAAAAAATAACAACTATTAAATCTATGATATAAATGCTGTGTATCACTACGCGGATAATGCGCAGATAACGTTGAGAAAAATATGGTGGCCAGCTACAAAATGGCCTATTCTGAAAAAAAAATGCATAACCTACGTGCATATATGACGTCAAAACATTGAATTTCGCACCACGACCACCAAGCACGTCCACTATCAAACAAAATCAAACCAAACGTACTAAATCTTAAGACTCACTTTTGCATTTACGAACCGTCCTGATTCTGCAGCTGCTTCAATTGTTTCAAGACGGTATCGAGCAGTTTCCTTCTGTCTCTCTCGTTCTTCTTGAGCACGGAGAACACGGAGGACTTCTGTTCCGCCTCCTTGAGTTTCTCGAGGAGTGTGGCGGCGTCCCGCGGGGTGACGAGCGCATACTTCCCCCCCTCTATGCCCACGTCGTGGAGGTAGGAAGACCAGTCCCAGCCGGTGATTAGGTCCAGGAGTTGTCTGAACAGAGATAAGTGATGCAGTTACTTTTCAAACAAAAAAAAAGGAAAAGGAATCCATAATCTATATAATAAAAATCAATTGCTGTTCGTTTGTCTCGCTAAAACTCGAGAACGGCTTGGCCGATTTAGCTGATTTTGGTCTTGAAATGTTTGCCGTAGACCAGGGAAGGTTTACACGGTGAGAAAATATGGAAAAGTTGCGAGGACGAAAAATAAGTATTTATTGTGCTTTATTTTTTCTTACTGTCAGTTGGTCTGTCGAACGTCAGACGAAGGGAGAGTTTTAATGTCGTTAGGATAGGTGATACGAATTACAGCGGGTCATCTAGTATTTAATATAAAACTTAAACAGTTTATAAAATCCTTTACAAATAGTTTTATTTCAATGTGTAGTATTCGCGTGAATATAAGAATATACAATATGGTTTTATTTCTTAACTTCGACTAAGAGTCCAAAAAGGTATTTACCTCAGGCTAGCGAAGTGTTCGAGGAGTTCTCCCTCGGCGAGGCCGGGCACGGGCTCGGCGGCCGCGAACTGCTCGCACTGGATGACGTCCAGGTTGAGCTGGTCCAGCGCGCCCGAAGACACCTGCTTCACGCCGGGGTCCAGCAGCAAGTCGCGGAGCCGGCTCGCGATGCGGCTCGTGGCCGCTTTGAGCGCTGCCACCCTGGTGGGTACGTGGACACTATTGATAGTGTGGGAAGCCGTGGCTCCCAAGTCTTGAAGGTGCGACGAAATTAAAGTGTCCAGTGAGAAATTACAAAGGATTTAATAAACAAAGCAAAACAAATAGCAGTGATAGCCAAGTTGGTAGAACGCTTGGTAACGAGGATTGTAGGTTCAAACCCCGGCTCGCACCTCTGGGATTTCATGTGCGAATCTGATTTTCAACCATGATTATCACTTGCTAAACTGTGATGGAAAACATCGTGAGGAAACCTGCATGTCTGAGAGAACCCCTCGAAAGATGTGTGAAGTCCGCCAACCCGCACCGGGCCAGCGTGGTGGTGTGGTGGGTGGCTAGGCTCGTGCCCAGTAGGACATTAAAAAAGGGCTGAAATATTATATTATAATATTATTATATTTAAAATGGACTGGGCCGATCATAGTATACAGGTGGCTTCGCAACGAAAACTGATACCATAGATTCAACTCATAATTCTGGACTCCTCAGAGTTAGAATTTTCCATCGTTCTTTTCGTGATTTATACGCATTTTTGCTGTGTTTTTCAATTTATTTTAGCATGAAGTCATAAAAGAAGTCTGTCTCAACGTAATTTTTAATATAAAAAATAAACGTAATAATACTATAATATCGCCAGACGAACACACTAACTATACGGTCCCTAAGCAACTTATATAGATATGAATCATCCATGATCAAACAAATAATAATGCTTATCACGCAAAGCTTATCCCTAAGACAATTCGAAGCCTTCAGCGCAGAAAGCAGGGTCACTACCGACCACGCTACTTACTTCATCGTAATAGTAGAATAACCTTCACAAGTACTATTAAAATAAATAACATTTAAATGTGAATTGGTGAATTACCTCGCTCGCTCAGGCAGTTGTCCCAAAGACGTCGGAACTCCGGATAGATATGTGAGCATATCTGTCACGAAAGCTGACGCCTGCCCCGTCGGCTCCACTGTAAAGATACGTGAGACTGTATGTTGTACTAGCTTATATTTTGGTTCGTACTAAGCGTTTTGCTTCTACTTTCATCGTGCGAACTGCCAAGGAATGGAACACGCTACCGGCGTCTTTGTTCCCCGTTGACTTCAATCTGGGTGTTTTCAAGTCGAGAGTGAACAGATACCTTCTAGGCAAGTATGCAACATCGTAGATCTCATCGTAACTTACCATCAGGTGAGATCGAGATCAAATACTTACCTATAATGAAATAAAAAAAATGTATACAGCGTAACCCAGAAAGGGTGTACAACCCTTTAAAGCGTCGCTTCTTGAACGCTTTTTTAATCGTCATGTGAGGTAAAGAAATCTGTTAGTATTTTTTTTCATCCTACAATATAACACAATTTATGGTTGTGTCCAAGCATTTTTTTTATTGATATGAGCATTGCCACTTCACGTAACGATTTCAAATGACGATGTATAGAGTTTCTAGGCCACACTGTATAATACTTAAGATATAGGGAAAAAGGCGCTAATTTTATTTGCCGGCGTACCACCCGCGCAACCATCGATTTGGTTCTGTAGCTCATCCCCAAATGATCACAGCGTCAAGACTATGTACCCTATCTTATCCATCTAATCAAAGGACATCCAATAGCGATAAACTCTTGTTAAAACTTATGCAACAGTGATGCTGGCATCAACAGACTTAGAATTCCAAAAAAACACTTGATTTGAATTCAGAAATTTCCAAAGAGCCAGTTTTACCAGTTTTTTTTTCAATATACAAACATCCTAGTCGCAGTTTTATATAAATAAGCACTTGCCAGCCATAAGCACGATGTATACTTAAAAAAAAACATACAAACTTCGCCGGTTTAGGCTGTGCATTTTATGTCAGTGAGTCAGTGTAGTTTTTTTTAAATAGATAGCTAATTATGACAGTAGGACGTCAAACACCTCGGTCTTCCCGTGACCATGGTTTCTGTAAAGCAGCCGAAGCGTCGGGAACGTAAAGAACATAAAATAAACGCGATAAAATCCGAAAATATAGTATTATTTTTTTCAAACTTTACCGCTTTTTAATGGATACCTTTTTTGTCGCTGGTAACAATACTTACCTAATAACCAGTCGTAGTTCTCCAGATCCAGGAAGGCGTCAACCTTCTTCTCCAGTTTGTCGCAGATCTGCTTCTCGGCGTCGTCACGCGCCGCTTGGAACATGCTGCCGGCGGGCTGCGCGGTCAAACATAGGATCAAAAATGACGCAAAAATTTTATTAACTCGTCAAAGTATGGGTCTGTTAATTCCCGATTAGCTTTTGCCCGCGGCTCCGCCCGCGGTGCCTCGACCGAACATAGCTAATAACATTTAGGGATAATATAGGTATCTACTTTTTTTATAAAATTAAGGTAGCCTAAGTTACTCCTTGTAACATCAGCTATCTGCCAGTGAAAGTCCCGTCAAATCATTTCCAAGATTAGCCGAAACAAACAGACAGACAGACGACAAAAATTGTAAAAAATGTTATTTTGGTATATGTACCGTGTATACATCCAAATGCACTTAGTGAAAAGCGGTTATTTTAATATTACAAACAGACACTAATTTTATTTATTTGTATAGATGTATTCTTTCTTTCTTGTTCTTGTGTGCACAGGTCGTAGATTATGAGTATGAGAACATTTTGGCTGATATGAATAAAAAAAATATCATAAGAGAGCGAGAGATTATAACACCCGATTTCAATTAATAGAACCAGGGCCCGGAACCCAGTAAGCTTATGAACTGGTTTTGACTGGGGTTTTGAACGACTTAACTGCTGTCAGATTTAACTTATGGTTGATTATGTATGTCAGGGTGGTATTGTGTGCGTGGTATACCTGGGTGGTGACGATTTCAGAACCGGTGATGTTGGCAATAAACTCGTAGAGACACATCGTAGCGTCCTCCAAATACTGCGTGTCCACAATTATCTGAAACAAATCAATAATTGTAATATGGTCGTCTCCTATGAGTATAAATACACATTTTAGGTATTTCGAGATTTGACATAAGACTTATAATAGGCTGAACACCACCTGCACGAGTTGCTCGAGCGGCAGCGGGCGGCGGAAGAGCGCGGAGAGGCAGCCGGCGAAGGAGCGGCTCAGCAGCAGCGAGGCGGAGTGCCGCGCCGCGCTGTACTGTACCTGCACGAGTTGCTCGAGCGGCAGCGGGCGGCGGAAGAGCGCGGAGAGGCAGCCGGCGAAGGAGCGGCTCAGCAGCAGCGAGGCGGAGTGCCGCGCCGCGCTGTACTGTACCTGCACGAGTTGCTCGAGCGGCAGCGGGCGGCGGAAGAGCGCGGAGAGGCAGCCGGCGAAGGAGCGGCTCAGCAGCAGCGAGGCGGAGTGCCGCGCCGCGCTGTACTGTACCTGCACGAGTTGCTCGAGCGGCAGCGGGCGGCGGAAGAGCGCGGAGAGGCAGCCGGCGAAGGAGCGGCTCAGCAGCAGCGAGGCGGAGTGCCGCGCCGCGCTGTACTGTACCTGCACGAGTTGCTCGAGCGGCAGCGGGCGGCGGAAGAGCGCGGAGAGGCAGCCGGCGAAGGAGCGGCTCAGCAGCAGCGAGGCGGAGTGCCGCGCCGCGCTGTACTGTACCTGCACGAGTTGCTCGAGCGGCAGCGGGCGGCGGAAGAGCGCGGAGAGGCAGCCGGCGAAGGAGCGGCTCAGCAGCAGCGAGGCGGAGTGCCGCGCCGCGCTGTACTGTACCTGCACGAGTTGCTCGAGCGGCAGCGGGCGGCGGAAGAGCGCGGAGAGGCAGCCGGCGAAGGAGCGGCTCAGCAGCAGCGAGGCGGAGTGCCGCGCCGCGCTGTACTGTACCTGCACGAGTTGCTCGAGCGGCAGCGGGCGGCGGAAGAGCGCGGAGAGGCAGCCGGCGAAGGAGCGGCTCAGCAGCAGCGAGGCGGAGTGCCGCGCCGCGCTGTACTGTACCTGCACGAGTTGCTCGAGCGGCAGCGGGCGGCGGAAGAGCGCGGAGAGGCAGCCGGCGAAGGAGCGGCTCAGCAGCAGCGAGGCGGAGTGCCGCGCCGCCGCCGCGCGCCGCGCCGCGCCCAGCCCCAGCCCCGCGCTGTACTTGAGCCACGCGTAGATGAACTCCTTCACCTCCATGTACACGGCCGGCACCACCGACGAGAACGAGAACCTGCCCCACACACACACACACACACACACATACAGGAATCAACTAAATTGTAGCAGAGATGAGCGGGGTGGGGTTGAAGGCGGTGGGGCTTGTATATACCCGTGGTTTCCCAAAAACGTAGGGTTGTCAATATTTGCAAAGATTTTTATTCAAAAGAATAAAAATCTTTGCAACCTAAAAAGGTTTCGTAAATCAAGAACGGGTTGACCGATGTTTAAGATCTTGGATTTTTGGAATTCATCTCTTATTAAAACTATTGTAACATGATAAAACATCACTAAAATAATAATAATAATAAAGATAATTCATTCTCTCAAACATTTGATTCTGAGGCGATCCGAAGTTCTGTTATTTAAAAATTAAAATAGAGGAAGATACATCGGCAGAAATAATGCTAATTACGCTATCAGAAGAAAAACCTAGATACGAACATGGATGATTTTTAGTCAAAGTCAAAGTCAAATCATTTATTTCGTATAGGCCTACGGGGGCACTTACAAATTGTCATCACATTTTTTTTTCTTAAGTCTACAACCATGAAAGCATACCGTTATTAACATGGTAAAAGACATTATATGTCCACCTCAAATACCGGTAAAAGCTAAGAAAGAATATATAATAATAAATAATATATCGTGATACGACTTCGATTTCAACTCACCTCCTTGGAAAAGGCTGCGTCTCCAGCTCATCGTCATCGTAGGGGAATGTGTCCAACACAGCGTCGTACTGATCCTGAGTGTCCACCTAGAACAAAAAAATAATAATAAAAAAAATACAACCGAATTGAGAACCTCCTCCTTTTTGAAGTCGGTTAAAAATACCTTTTCACAATGCCGGTTATAATAAATTCGAAAGTTAAGTTAAAAAAAAAGTACCATACATTAACTATATATCAAATCGGGTGTGGGTATAATTTGTAACACACGAAAAAAGGAAGACTGTCAATTCCAGAATCACCATAGTTTTTTTTTTAATAAAGTTTGTTGACATTTAAAAAAAATGTCATCTACTTCAGTACAGTACGTCGAACAAGAGCAGACGAAAAACACAAATTATATTTTAAAATTATTACTATTTTTTCCAATTTAGCTGCTGGACCATTTTTTTTTCGTTGGTGTCATTTTGTTCCAGATCGAAACCCTTCCTATCTACCCTTAACACTTATATACTGCCAAACAAACAATAATTACCTGAATGGGTTTTTTCCAACTCTTCCTATTTTTATCTTTCGATTAAATTCGTGCGGGTTCCAAGACAATTAACATTACCCCGGGACTCGCCGAGGGTCAAACCTCGGTGTCATCATGGGACACCACTGTAGATCCTGGCTTACAGGGGTAGCTGTGGTGGGAGTGTGTGGCGGGCCTAGTCCCAAAAAAAATTACCTGAATGGGTGAGAATGGTGCGTTGTCAATTATGTCCCTGAAGATGCCCACCCATCGCTGCATCAGCACCTCTGTGTAGTGCTCTGCCATCTCTTGCAGCAACAGCGGCAACGGGTCCGTCGGGAGACCGTAGCATCTACACCATACGATTTCCAGGATGTACGGTTTTATTTTTAACAATTCTCTATCACGTTTTCGCAATAACAAACTCAGAGATCAATAAATGATGTTCCTTCCATAAAAGTCAAAAAGGAAAACTTACTTTTTTATAGTTAGTTAAAGAATGTCTTATACGAACGAATACACATTGAAATAAAGCAAATTTTACGAATTTAACAACTATTAAATATGAGAGTACCCCAGTTTCTAACTATGACACTAGGACGTCAACCATCTCAGTCCTCCCGTGACCGCGGTTGCTGTAAAGCAGTCGAAATGTCGGGCACGTAAAAAACATATAATTATCGCGATAAAATTCGTAAAATTTGTTTTGTTTCAATCGACAGTTTTAATCATTACATTTAGAACAAATACATAGAAATCGTATTCAATCTAAAACTAGCCTTACGATATACTAAACTACTACTAACTAAAAAAAATACTATCGTTGGTTTTTTTTTGAACTCTCGGAATGTTTGAATTAAGTGTTTGTGCCAGTTCTTATGAAACCACCTATACTCACTTCAAAGTATTAATGAACAGCACGATCTGGTGTTTGATGCTCAACATGAGTGTGGGGTCCGTGATCAGAGACGTATTGGTCCGTAGCGTGGAAGCCACCTTCGTGACGGACATGCCCCAGGTCTCCAGCAGCCAGTCCTTGGAAACGAGCCCCGCGCCCGCGCTCAACAGATGCTCCTCGAGGATGAAGAAGCCGAGCACAGCGTTCAGGTAATCCCGCACACCAGCCATGGAGTCATGGAGGTTGACGGCAGTAGGGATTAGAACGAGACGGGCCTGTTGCTTGCGTTGTGCTCTGTGGATGTTTTCAGTTTTTCAGGGTTAAAGAAAGAAAAGAAAGGAAGAAAAAACATTTATTTATGACAAATATATTTGAACAACACTACCAATAATATAAAATATCTTTGTGGATCACATTAGGCAGACGTTCAAATGTTTGTCACAAATCGTTGCATACTTAAATGGCCCAAACGGACTCCATTTGTTCCAAGGCCACACAGGCCGGTACCACGAATCTTGGTAATGTAGAATATGCTGTTAACAAGCCCAAACACACACGAGATCGTTCTACGTTCTGAGTTCTTTGTTATGTAGCGTTATGGCTACTAACTGAATGATAATGCAGGAACAAGAGTATGAACGAACATAATTTATTTACAAAATACACTAGATATATTTACAAAAGTCTTAACCTAACACGTAGTATAACAAATGAGTTAATAAAATACGATTGACCAATGAGCGCGCGTGCGAGCAGGATAGAGCAACTATATAATAATGCGCCCGTATAAAACGCGTCGCGCGCGTACCGCGCTCGCAGAATGTATCGATGCGCTGTGATGGTCGGACGTGTCGCTGTGACTCCCACAGTTATATATGAGTTTCACAACTCCCGCGCTAGTGCAAAATGCAGGACGAGGGTCCCGCATTTTGGGTTTAAGAGAATATAAGATGAAGAGTAAACGGCCGAATACTTCAGTTTGAGGTCGTAGTCATATTGCATTTTTTGTAAATCGCGATAAAATTAAGCAGCCTTCAATTGAACTTTTCAATATCTCACTGTTAAGCCCGGGCCTTGTCTCATTACAAGGTGGATTAAGCCACTGACCTCTACACTGGCCCAGTGCAGCTTGGCGTACTGCACACGTCTATCTAGGTCTTTATAAACTCACCTATAGTACTGTATAAAGTCATTCTTGGCACCTAGTACAGTATGGATATGTAAGCATCGGTGCAGAGGACTGAAGTCCACCAGCTCGTCCGGACATTGAGGACCTGTGTTCTCGTTAGGTGACACACCGAGTGCTGCCATATCTGAACAACAAATTATAGCGATTAAGACCTCTGTAAGAAAATGGCATTTAATGAATGTGTCTATGTATAAGTACTCACCTTTCTTATTTTTAACAATGCTAGCTAAATTTCTCCCTAGCATGTCCTGGGTTTGTTTTAGAGCCATTGCGCCAACCTATGGAAAATGTGTATACATTATGAGCATGACCTCTCAAGTGCTTCCAATAAGTCAAATAATTTGTCAGTACACTATCTTCCACTTTACTGATAGGTTTAGGGGAGGTTTAATAGGCCTAGTTCAGGGGTCGGCAACCTTTTGAGTCAGCAGAGTCAAAAATTACAATGTACAAAATTTCAAATTTTTAAGGAGCCACAATTTTTTTTTCCAACAATAAATTGCTTGCATAAATAAAGTTTTTTAATAAAAAAAAATATCTATTTATTAATATATAAGTAGTGTTTTTCACAACAAATTATATAATATACAGATCACCAATTAGAAAAAAAAGTGAGTACAAAAGATAAAAAGAAAGCGGCTGAAAGATAGAAATCGTGCTCAATCCACGAACGATTTTTCAATGTTTTATTTTATAAAATATATAATATTTGCGTATAGAACTAAAGAGCCGCAGTTTTACATCCAGCGAGCCGTAGGTTGCCGATCCCTGGCCTAGTCTATAGATTAGGCCTACATAGAATCACTCCTACCATGTATGCAAAATACCTACTATGTTTGTAAAAAAAAAGGATTGCAGTGTAAAGCAGACCCTAAGTCTAGTCCTTAAAATGATTGTACTGACCTGGGGACTAAGCCTGCGTATATTCTCGAGGAAGTCCCGCAGGTCGGCCATGGAGGCGTCTTGTATAGCCTGCCTCAGCCGCGGGATATCGGCCGAGATCTGCGCACACCATTTGTACGGACCTACCCGTGGAATCAGGACGTGTTCTAGCTGTTCCAGGGTTTTTAGGGCTGGGTAGTACCTGTGGAGTGACATAATATTAACTAGCTGCGCCCCGCGGTGTTACCCGCGATTAAAAACTATGTCCTTTTCCTCTAAGATAAAAATTATCCTATGTCATTTTCTGACCCCTAAACTACCACTACCTATGCAAAAAATCATGTCGATCGTTTGCTCTCATGAAAAATTAAAATAAATCTATCCCAAGGGAACCATACATTTTACTTTTTAATCCACTGTTGGCCACAGGCCTCCCCTCAATGCGAGCGGGGTTAGGCGATAGTCCACCACGCTGGCCACATTCACACATCTTTCGAGGAGTTCTCTCAGACATGCAAGTTTCCTCGCGATGTTCTCCTGTCTTTGAAAACAATGTAGGTTACATACCTTTTAGCTTCCACCTGAGATTTCAACTTAGAGTATGTAGTGAGCAGGGGCAGACATAGTTCCATCTTCTCTATAGTGGAAGCGATGTTGAGCTCTACTCTACGAGCTCGGATCAGCTCCTCAGCTTGTACACATAGACCTTAAAAAACATAGCTACTATAATTGAAATAAAACTATTTTTTCGTATGGTATCGCGTTTATTTTGTGTTTTTACGTTCCCAACGTTTCGGCTGCCTTACAGGGACCATGGTCACGGGAGGACTGTTTTGGTTGACGTCTTAGTGTCATAGTTTGATCCATGGTACCCTCATATTTTGTTGTTGCTTGCGGTCCGATCTATGCAGACAGTGCTCAGTGTAATTACTTGATAATGATGTCTAATGACTGTATAGTAGTGTCTAATGATAGGCTGATAAAAAAGGCTATTAATAATAATACAATGGGCAGGGGAACAGTCCCAGAACAACCTAGGAAAAGGCAAAATATTTTTTTCCCCAGACAGATGGCACTCAAACCTTCAAACACATGCTCAGACCATTGCGTTTTATTTACTGATCATCTAAATTATTAATTCAGTAGATTTATATTTCACTCACTTTCAGTTGTCTCTTTAACATTTGCGTCCACATTGGATATATCAGCGTGTAACTCCTCGGCATGTGACCTCACTTGTAATAGCTCACGGATTGAGTCTATGAAGCCCTGAAACATGGATCAGATCATCTGAAAACATCTCCATTTTAAATTTATTATTTGTTGTCTATGATAGGATTTGCGCACAGTTCGCATGCTTAGAATCTACTTATTTATTTTATTACCTAATACAGTCCGCTCGAAATTATCTATGTGTGTTTCATTTAAATAGGACCAGCGCGCACATAGTTTTTGGTCCTTCGAGCCGGATTGTATTAGGTAATAAAATAAATAAGTAGATTCTAAGCGTGCGAACTGTGCGCATGGTTGAACAGTGACTGCCCACCTTGGGTTGCCATTAAACAAAAATACATTGTGTTTGTGGAACAAACAGGATTGCTTGAGCTGGGATATATCTAATATTTCTTAATAATAATAGAATTTGTCACTTCAAACATCAATTACATTTCTTCTAGTACCATACAATACAATAGTTCGTTATTAAATGCCTCTTCTACATGTCTGATTGAATTGTATTTAGTTTTAGTTTATAACTTACAGATATTTTCTTTTTAAGTTAAGGGTTGTGACTGAAGGCTTGAAATCTCACCTGGTAATGGAAATTACATAATTTCTCGATCTCCTTGTCATGTTGCTTGATTCTCTCATCAAGTTGCTGCACGAACGCTTCGTGGCCCTCACCCTCGTATATAGAACGGAACGCCGGACCCCAGTAGTCGTCTATACCTTCGATCTCCTGATGACACAAGTAGGACAAGAATCATGTTCTTCTTCTTCTTCTTAGTTATTGGCGTTTAAAAAGCAGTTATTATTCCACATGCCCGTTATTACTAAGGACATAATACCGTCGCTGCAGGACTAGCATAAAGATAGAATAGATTTCGATATAAAATGGCCTAAATAAAGAGGTTTATTTACAACGGAATGCCAAAACAAGGGGGCGTATAGACTGTGTACCTGTATTGTAGCGTTAGTCATCTTGCCTGCCTAGTCTAGTAACCTTTGGAATTATATTAAACGTATTTTATATGGTTTAAACTTTGTTAATAAATAAACCAACTACAATCACCACAAAGACCACACAAATTGATAAACAGTTAGGTGACATTTGTGTTTGACCACAGACTAGGTAGAAATACTAATTCCGTATATCTATGGTTCGTTGGCATTTGACATAACGAAAGCATGCAAGACGTGACAATAACTATGATTTTTTGGTTTTATTTACGGCCCTATGTAGTACACGGAGCCATTTTAGCATATTACTAACAAGTTTCATAACCAGAGGTGAATTTTTCAACAGTAGCAATATAGAGTATGTGTAAGAAATGCATGGGAAGTTCATGAATTATAGAAATTGTAAGTAATTACCTATCATTTATACATTGCATAAATAAAACGTACTTATGGGGTTGCTAGTTAAAATATAATACAGATGATTCTCCCTTTTAAAAATAATTTTATTTACCTATATGATGTGATTAGTATTCAAAATATATTATAATACGGTATATTATAATGAGACAGGTAATATAATTTTATTATCTTGTGAGTCGTGTATCTGCCAATTTGTAAATATGCTCAGGGGGTGGAATTGTTAGACAGCATTACGCCACGAATAACCACAAGAGAAAGCAGCACACCTTTAACACCCCCGAGCCGCTCACGTCCGTTTTCCTCTTATCGTCTTACATTATGGCCCACCTAAAAATCGGCGAGTAACCACCTGCCAATAGTAATTTGATAATCGCTATTAATGGCAGGTGTCCGCAATAAACCTCTTCCAAAAAACCTATCCCATGTCCATCCAAACTTCCACCCATAGTTCTAATTATTTTTCCATATACTTGCCATAGTTCCTCCGCCTGATGGAGTCAGTTTTCTGTTTATATCCATCATTTACAGCAGTTGACCCCAGCAAGTGGCTGACATAACATTAAAATTCTCAAAAGGGGTATCTACGTGATATCCCCACGCAAGCCTTCCAACAGGTCGGGCATGGCTCGTGTGGGGAGACACAAATTCATGTAAAATATATGTACCCCTGCCTGGTGATAATGATGATGTCCATGACGATGATGATGATAAGACGAATTCCCTACACCGATCAGTAAAACTGTAAATTTTGCTGAAATTTTTTGGACATCTTGGAAGAACTTGAAAAGCTAAGTTAAATTATTGTATTGTAATTTCCTTAACTTGTGCAGGCTTATGAGCACACAATAGTTAATATTCCATTAATATTACACATTATCAAAGAAACACATTTTTGGAAAATAAAACTAATTTGACAATGCGAAAAAACCTATATTTCCTTATAATTGAGTAAATGTAATACATAGTGGCAACCTTTTCATTAAACATGTCAAACTAAAGCGCATGAAACTTACCGAAAAAAAGAGGAACTGCCAATTTCTGCGGCGCAGTGGTGGCAAGTGCCATTTGTCAAGTATTATTTAGTACTGCCTCTTGGGATATTTCAGAGGCATATTTTATCACAAAATCCATGTTGCCCTAGTCTAATTTATTATACAAAAATTGTTTATTACCCCTGTGAATATTCTCAAGTCCGGCAACCATGGCACACTGTATGAGAGTTTTGCATGGCCAAGTAAGTTTCGTAATTAAATTCCACGTTTTATTCCAACATTAGTAACGAAATTACAAACGTAGAACAATAAGTAGCAATTAATATTTAAATCCGTATTTTGTTTACTCTATTATCGGCGCCGTGGACGATTACAAATTCGCGATAATTCATCTGAATGAATAGGTCAGGTCATGTAAAATAAACTACGTAAGGTCAATGAGGGTTATGACTGGTATCGGCACCAGAAATTCCCATATTATTTACTACGTGGTGGAAACTAAAAAAAAATATCTGTAGTAATTTATTGAAGGTGTATGTTGACGACTAATGATGATTTCAGGGTAGCAGGACAAGAGCAGTGCTGTTGGATATCCAGCAGAGATGCTTCAGCGTGTCCCCACTGTCGGCGGCAGCGGCCCAGGTACAGAGAGACTGCGAAAAAAGTGATTTGAAACAGTGTTTTAGTGATCACAAGAATGTGTTATGTAATCGTTCAAGTGATGGAAAATCTTACTGATACCTGAATATTCGCGTGTTTTAAGTCGTGCACGATGTGTTGTAGGTCGCGATGTCGAAGCTCGACAAGGCGCCGCTGCCCTACGCAAAGTTGACACAGAACCTGGAGGTGGTAAAGAAGCGGTTGGGTCGCGACATGACCTTGTCGGAAAAGGTGCTCTACTCGCACTTGGATGACCCCAAGGGACAGGTAAACTATTACATAATACTCATTTATAATATATTTAATGGAAAGTTTTATGGAAATTTATATCCTTGTGACCTTTATCCTTTTAGTAAGGATAAAACTATTTTTACAAATCCATGTTGAATTGAGCAATGTGTACTTTAATGTTTCTTTTAACAATATTTTAGATGTTGGCACATCTAAATATTACATCTGAATTCACCAAAAAAGCAAATTCTGACAAGTTAACACAAACTTTATGAGATTTGTTAATCTAATCACTGGTTATTGTTATATATATATATATATATATATATTGTTATGTATATATATATATATATATACCTACTTCATAAATATGTTGTTCTTGTTTACACTTAAAATTATCATGGCCACTCTATGGTCTTTCAATTCATTAACATCAATAGGTTCATCAATAGGTTGGTAAATACAGGTAGTATCTTGTTTTCTACAAAATACAACTTGTATGTAGTATGAAAACATATTTTATTGCTTAAGTGTGTATTTAATTCCAATGCCTGTTATGCTGGTTACATGACCCTGCAGATAAGAAAAGCTGCTATAACAATGCTCGTTAACAGATTATAAAGTCACGGTAGACCAGGGAGACTACGGCTGAATTGGCTTGGCTACATATAGATATTCACCAAGGGCCTGGTATACAAGGCCATTGTCCAGCTGTAGGATATCTTAATAGGCCAAAAGACCCAGAGTAACCTTTAAATAAATGACGTAGGACATCGAGCGAGGCACAAGCTACCTGCGCCTACGCCCCGACAGGGTTGCCATGCAGGATGCTACCGCACAAATGGCCATGCTGCAGTTCATCTCATCAGGGCTGCCCCGTGTGGCTGTGCCCTCCACCATTCACTGCGACCACTTGATTGAAGCACAGATCGGTGGTACAGAGGATTTGGCCAGAGCTAAGGTTTGTATATTCCACTAGCTGTCCCAGCAAACTTCGTACCGCCTCAGAATAAAATGTATGAGAAAATAAATTTATTGGTACTCTATGAAAAATTAAAACAAATCTATACCACGGTAACTATATATTTTACTGGGATAAAAAGTAGCCTATGTGCTATTCAAGACTATAATCTATGTCTGTGCCAAATTTCATCCAGATCCGTACAGCCATTCTGGTGTGAAAGAGTAACAAATATCCATCCAGCCAAACTTTTACATTTATAATATTAATAATAATTAATAGGATGGTAGCATTCTATACATATTATGATGTAATATAACAAATTTGATAAGGGTGATAATTTTAAGTTCATTTTCCAATCAATCCTATAGGACTTGAACAAAGAAGTATACAAATTCTTGGAGACCGCTGGCGCCAAGTACGGTGTTGGTTTCTGGAAGCCCGGCTCTGGCATCATCCATCAGATCATCCTGGAGAACTATGCGTTCCCCGGTCTGCTCATGATCGGAACTGACTCCCACACACCCAATGGTGGTGGTCTCGGTGGACTGTGCATTGGTGGGTTTTTTTTCTGGAATATATATGGTTCAGATGAGTCTTAATTGTCCTTATACCCATATGTATAATTTATACATAAGATAAGACAGTAACTTGATTGGATTAAAGTTTTTGTTGGTTGTCTGAATCTGCATTACAAGAAATCTACTGGACATATTGCAATAACCTTTGGCATGATAACTCATGTCAGTTCAATACTTCGGATACTTATCCTGGGAAATGGATGAATTCAAACATAGCATTGTGATAGCACTTAATTATTGATATGGTAAATCTTGGTCATAGGAATCCCCGGGAAACAAAATAAATCTCTCGATCCACTGGGTGAATTTAACTGAAACTTGGCATGGTAGCTTATACCCCGGGTCAATGCATACAAACTTATTATCTCAATGCATATATTGAGCCATTTTATATTGTCTTTTAAGCATTATTTAAAACATACACATCAAATATCTATATAAAATAATCACTCTTTGTTTGTATAAAAAGAGATGTACTGAATTATTAAAACTGTAATTTAAAAATAAAGTCTCGTGTCTATTGTCCAGGTGTCGGCGGTGCTGACGCCGTCGACGTGATGGCTGACATCCCGTGGGAGCTCAAGTGCCCGAAGGTCATCGGTGTCAAGCTCACAGGTGAGTTCACTGTTTGTGTACTGTGTACACAGCTGTTTTACACTTACACACTTGACTTTGTCTAAAGTATTTACTTCAGTGTAGAAATTGCAGATCACTTTATGGTATATGTAAAATATCATGCACTCTAAACGTTAGAGTCTAAAGTATTTATTCCAGTGTCTTAAACGAAGATAATGTTATGTTATCTCAGAAACATACTACACTCAAAATGTTAGAGTTTAACAGTGCGGAAAGCGAAGATTATTTTATGATTATCTATGAAATATCATAAACTCTACAGTTTAGAGTCTAACAGAGCGAAGAGTACGTTAGAAATATCCGTGAAATATCCTACACTCAAAATATTTGAGAATAAAGTACCCATCTACTTCAGTAGGGAAACTCAAGAGTATGTATAGAAATTCATCATATATCTTAGACTCTAAAATATAGGCTAAATCAGTGAGGAATAGGACCTAATAGGTTATGAGTATATCTGAAACCTACACACTTCATGCTTCATATGGCCCAGCTGCAGAGCAAAATAGACAGTTGTGCGGGCGAAGCCGCGCGTAAATACTTGTTATTTATACAATTGATAGAACTAAGCGATACTTGGCGGAAATCCAATGTTAACCTAATGGGGAAAGAGGACCAACCACTGACCCTCGGCTTGTCATATTTTTCGATTATAAACCAAACAAGTTTGATCGATAATAAAAGAAGCCAGCAACACCGAACTCCTCTAAGATGTTAATCGAGAAACTATCTATCACGAGTGACCGGACCCCAAATTAAATGCAATTCTCCGAGACACTAAACGAATCTAAAAAAGTATTTCGCCTCTAAACGAGGCATCCTCTGGACTGCTGGGCTACGAATGAGCCCATGCCCATGAATGTTATTTATACGTTTTTTTACGACATACCAACACATGGTCTGGGCAACATACATATTATGTGTTTACATAATTGTTTTATAAATATATTTTTACGAGTCGCATAGATAAGTGAGTCGATCCAAGTTCTTCTGGGTGCATTATTTTTCAGTGCACGCGAGATAATGTTTATTCATTAATTACGTAGTCTACGTATAAATAGCGTGGCAAGCTGCCAATGTCAATGTGAGCCGCGTAGATTTACTTTCTAGGGTTCCATTGGAAGCGATGTAAAACGTATTCTTGTTCATCATTCTGTCGAATCGAGAATCTCCTTATTTTTTTTGTCGGTAATTTTTTTTATTAATAATGGTCTCGGGAGGATTGGCAGTCCTCCCGTGACCATGGTTGCTGTAAAGCAGCCGAAACGTCGGGAACGTAAACACATAAAATAAACGCGATAAAATGCGGAAAATTCGTTTTATTTCAATGGGTAGTATTCGCGTAAATATAAGCAATCAATATTAATAATATCAAGTATTTGCAAGAATTTGTATTCGAATATCTAGTCGATAACACTTATCCGTGCGTATGTAGTAATATCTCATATGTTTTGTATTTTTGTTTTGTATTCGCTCTCTCTCGTTTTAAGTATGAAAGAGTAGGATACCTAGTGAGTTGAATGAAACAAAAATGCATAATACAAGATTATAGTATCATGCACTTTAAAGATAAGATGTATGCAATTTTAGAAATATATTTTTTACCTTCATCTTATCGATTGTGCGTTTCCATATCGATAACGTACAATTATATTTTATTATCTATATTTTGTTTGAATGGACTGTGCCGTATCACGCTTGGCCCCTTTTTGTGCGAATGTGGGCGTGTTTATAAACTCGATATATCAAGAATTCGGTGACGTCCTTATCATTCGTATACTTTGTATAAGTATTGGCGTTATCAATATTTTGATTATGTCCTTACATTGTAAGCTTTGATATCTTTAAAATTAAATTACCTACTCATTTTTTAACTTCATTATTATTCGAATATTTGGTTATTTTTTATGTCTTTAAACAACAATGGTGGATTGATTTGTTAATAACGGATCAGAATATTTTCAGTAGTAGTATTTAGGCTATGGCAGAATTACCACTTGCATTCTGGGGAGACCCTTTCCTATAGGGACATTAAAGAGCATATTAAAAAAGTTGATTTCTTATATTAACGCGAATACTACACATTCAAATAAAACGATTTAAAGATTTTATCGTGTTTATATTATTCTTTTTTACGTTGCCAACCAACTCAGTCCTCCCGTGACCATGGTTGCTGTAAAGCAGCCGAAACGTCCTAGTCCTAGTGTCATAGTTTGAACCGCCCGTCCGTCCGTTTGAAAATCCGTAAGATTAGTTTTATTTCAATGTTTAGTATTCGCGTAAATATAAGAAATCAATATCTCGTCTAATATTATAAAGAGGTAAGGTTCTTAAGTTTGGATAATCTTCGAAATATTATCCTTATGTGCTATAAGTATGTATTATTCAACGAGGAACCGTGGGCGGAGTCGAGGGTAGAAGCTTGTAATAAATATGAACACCAATAAATTAAAAAATGCATTAAAGTTTAATAACATGGTAACAAACTAATTAATCGACTAATGACTGGGTATTAAGTCGATAATATTATTAGTAAAGCTATTAAAACTATTTGTACTATTGAACTCCTGCGCAGATTAGGTGCGCTCAGATCACGTGAGGGCGGAATGTGATTGGATGGGACTGCTATACTAAGTACTATTATACCGTGCTAATGCGCAACTTGTTATAAACGAATGCAATTTGTTTCAATAAATATAGAGTTGCTTCTTTGCATTAGACACTTGGCTATTTAGCCAATTTGAATGGTTCTTTTGTTTTATAAAAAACACTCAAGAATGGCTCGTGAACTGAATTGCTTGCAGGATCTTCCGTTTTCATTAGACTTATACAAAATTAAGGATTATGTTTACATAAGTAAAAAATATTCTGATTCTATAATAAATAAATAAAATTTGGGTGTCTGTTTGTAATATCAAAATAACCACATTTTACTAAGTGAACTTGGATATATGCACGGTACATATACCAAAACATTTTTTTTTTAATTTTTGTCTGTCAGTTTCGGCTAATCTCTGAAATGGCTGGACCGATTTTGACGGGACTATCACTGACAGATAGCCGAAGTAACAAGGAGTAACTTAGGCTACTTTTATTTTAGAAAAACTTGTTTGTTAAATACCACGCGGACGAAGTCGCGGGTAACAATTAGTATAAAATAAACGAATAATTTCACATTGAAATGAAACTAATTTTACGGATTTTATCGCATTTATTTTATGTTTATTTTATAAGATTAATTGCACATGAATAAACATATTCTGATTCTATTCATTAGTATATAAAAGAATCGGTACTATTGATCAACATATATAGGCCTTTTCATACCCTCTAATCTTATATCTCTATGTTCCTCCTCCCCCCTTCACCAGGTCAGATGAAAGGCTGGACGAGCCCCAAGGACGTGATCCTCAAGGTGGCCGGCATCCTCACCGTGAAGGGCGGCACCGGCGCCATCGTGGAGTACCACGGGCCCGGCGTGGACAACATCTCCTGCACCGGCATGGCCACCATTTGCAACATGGGCGCTGAGATCGGCGCCACCACCAGTGTGAGTGAACTGTGATACAGTCATCGTTCACTTTAAGAAATGCTTCACATAAATAAATAAATGCTAGAGGCTGCGAAACTGTACAAGAACACAATAATATTTTATTTGTGTAAAGCATTGTTTTTTAATGTTAAAGATAACGCCCCCTTAATCGCTCTTAACAACGCAGTAGCAAGCTTAGAGAAAATTAAGGGATGTTAAGTCAATCCAGCCAATTTCATTTAATCGTTATTTGATCTCGAAAAAGTTTATAGGCCACATCAGTCAATCCTATCCAAATGATAATGCAATATCATTTTTTAACCAACTTCAAAAAGGAGGAGGTTCTCAATTCGGTTGTATTTTTAAGTTACGCAACAGATGATAAAAGTAAAAAAAAAATTGAAGCACATATTTTTTTTGCTCACAGTGGTCGAAGTAAATTCGGGAACCTGTGAACCATACTTTTAATATCCAATAATGAAGTTGTCAAAGGCTAGTTACTGTACTGTGTCTTCCGTGCATATTCTTTAAATTTCCAGCATCGCACTATATGCCTGGCGCTGATTTTCAACACTGAGACAATATAATTAAGACTGATTTTTTGTTTTTAATTATTGCAACAACATGTTACGTCACATCACAAATGTGTGTGTACACAGGTGTTCCCCTACAACTCGCGCATGGAGGCTTACCTCAAGTCCACCGGCCGCGACGGCATCGCATCGATGGCCAACGGGTACAAACATCTCCTCACGCCGGACTCCAAAGCACCTTATGACCAGGTAATACAACTCAATTTACTGTGACACGTTTTGTCGCGAACTGGTGACTTAGTTGGTAAAGTTGACAATGACTGAGGTTTCTTTATCGATAGCATGGATGATGATTCATGGATGGCGGGTCAGATCAGTTGCGCTGCATGTGCCTAGTGAATGTAGCGTCTCCATTTACTGCCGCCTTCCTACCTAGGCAAGTATGCTCCATCGTAGATCTCATCTTCACTTACCATCAGGTGAGATCGAGATCAAATACTTGCCTATAAGGTATAAAAAAAAAAAAAAAAGCAATGGCGCCAAAATCCTGGTAGAGACAAGTTTTGTGTGATGAGCACGAATGTTTGTACCCGAGTCATGGATGTTTAAGATCTAAATAAGTTCGTAGCTTCTGCTCGCGGCTCCGCCAGTGGTACCTCGATGTGACAGTCTGTTGCTCTCAGGGATAATGTAGCTGTGCAATAGTGAAATATTTGTTACAATCTGAACAGTAAATATGGAGATTACCCCCTACATCCAAACTCACAAGCTAACAAACATTACCCGTTTGTATATTAGTATAGATGATATACTGGGATCTTTTTTTTTTTATACCTTATAGGCAAGTATTTGATCTCGATCTCACCTGATGGTAAGTGACGATGAGATCTACGATGGAGCATACTTGCCTAGGTAGGACGGCGGCAGTAGATCGAGACGCTACATTCACTAGGCACATGCAGCGCAACTGATCTGACCCCCCATCCATGAATGGCAACACCGAACATCATGCCGGAACACGGCTAGGCCGCTTGGCGACATGGCTTTGTTCAGTGGGTGGTGCCTAGCCACGGCCGAAGCCTACCACCAGTAGAGTTGTCACCTGGTTGGCACCACCCAGGGTCACGTGTAGGGTATCTCGAGGGTACTTAATTCTCCTACGGACGAAGGTGACTCGACCCCAAATCGCCGGGGGATCGCCCCTAGTACCCATAACACAAGCGTTGCTTAGCTTATGACCGTATAGTTAGCGTGTTCGTCTCACGATATTATTACTGGATTGCTTTTTTTTTTCATTCCATATAGATAATTACACTCATGGCAATAAATGATGGCACACATATAATAGCTGATAATTATTGGATTTTTCTTCGAGGTATCTAACGATTGTTGTTTAAATCAGCTCATCGAAATCGACCTGTCCACCCTGGAACCCCACGTCAACGGCCCCTTCACCCCCGACTTGGCGAACCCCATCTCGAAACTTGGCGAGGCGGCCAAGAAGGCCGACTGGCCCTTGGACATCCGTGTTGGTCTCATCGGCTCCTGCACCAACTCCTCGTACGAAGACATGGGACGGTGCGCCAGCATCGTTAAAGAGGTATGTTGGAATTACTTGGCTAAAGAGGGTCTTGGCTAATAGTAAGTAAAAGTAGCGGTTTTTACAAACCTTATGGTGTTGTATCGGATTAGGTACTTTTTTAAGCAAACTTAATACATCGGGACATCCAATGCAGAATGTTAATATCGCAAAACACTAAATTACATCGTAAAGATGTCCATATCTTTCGTAAAAAAATTAAAACCATTGACATTTTGAATTTCGCGCCCTGACCCCGAGCTTCCACCTTAAGTAACTTTGTTTAGAGCAAGAATAAGAATAGTTTTCCAATTAACATTTACTGTTTATGTTATATTATACTATAGTGTGTCGCAATATGGTCGGTATTTAATAATTACTTATTATATTCCGAAATATTTCAGTCATTACATGATCAAGTTGTACTATGATTCATTTCATACATATCCAAAAGATTGGTGGCATTTGTTTGTAATGAATAAAACTGAAATTATTTAATAAAAAAAAATAGTCAAATTTGTACCTAAATTACAAAAAAATCCTTATGAATAATCTATACACATAAATAAAATTGGAGTGTCTGTTTGTAATATTAAAATAACCGCTTTTCACTAAGTGCATTTGGATGTATACACGGTACGGTACATATACCAAAACAATTTTTTTTACAATTTTGGTCTGTCTGTCTGTTTGTTTCGGCTAATCTCTGAAACGGATGGACCGATTTTGACGGGACTTTCACTGGCAGATAGCCGATGTAACAAGGAGTAACTTAGGCTACTTTTATTTCAGAAAATCTTTTTTGTTAAACACCACGCGGACGAAGTCGCGGTTAACAGCTAGTTACGTAATAAAAAACACAATAGTAGTCAAATATGTACCTAAATTGCAGAAAAAAAACATATAAATAATGTGTAATACGCTAAGTGTTGATGATGAGGCGTGGTGCGCAGGCGCTGAGTCACGGACTCAAGTCCAAGATCCCGTTCAACGTGACGCCCGGCTCCGAGCAGGTGCGCGCGACCATCGAGAGGGACGGCATCGCGCAGACGCTCCGGGACTTCGGAGGCACCGTGAGTATACATACCTGATGCTGCATAGCTGTTGCCCGCCCCCCCCTCATTAATTTTACTCTACTGCTCGTCCCCCCATAATCACTACGAGATGATACTACCCTAGCTGTCGCCCGCCTCCTCATCCATTTTACTCTACTGCTCGTCCCCCCAACAATCATGGATTCAGAATCAGAATATCTTTTTATTCACGTAGACCATTATGTACTTATGAATCGTCAAAAGTTACAAAATATTATGCTACTACTTGACCACCCGTTCGGAATGCCGTTCCTATGGAGAAGAACGGGCAAGAAACTCCATGGTATAGGTATGTCAGAACAATGTAGGTACGGCTAATCAGACTTTAGCAGCAGGTCGAAAAATGGCCTTCCCCCCCCCCCCCCCCATGATCACTGCGTGGTGATACTATCCTTATATATAGAACCATAAGCTATACAATAATGCCGTTGAAATCATGAGGCCTGTGTATTGATGCTTCCATTGATGTTTGAACACAAATACACAGAATGTTTGACCACACATAACTTTCTATTGGATGATGAATTAGATGTTTCTTTTTTTTATGAATGAAATTAGCTTTTATTTTATTTTAAATAATTACAATGTACAGACACTTTTCTTCTGAACGATGCTTTACAATGCCATTGTTAAATATAACATTTATAAACGACCCTGGACCCTGAGCCCTGATTAAACCCGCGGCATATAAATGCTCACGGGATGTACTCGATTTCATTTTATGGCAACTCAATTCAAATTTATCGCGAAAATGTGTACAGTCTAAATAAATATTTTAGGTTTTTTTATAAAATTTACGCACACAATTTTACCAAAATGTGCCCAAAATTACACAATATTTTAACGGTAAAACTAATATATTTTAACTCGCAGAAATGCAGTGTGCTTACCACTTACCCCCTTTTCTTAAATGTTATAATACATATAGGTACACAAAAAACTTATTTTACGGATTTTATCGCGTTTATTTTTTTATTTTTTACGCTCTCGACGATAAAATCCTTAATTTTTTTTATTTTTATTTTTTTAGTACTTGTGTAAATATAAGAAATGAATATACATGTAGGTGTTAGCCAACGCGTGCGGCCCCTGCATCGGCCAATGGGACCGCAAGGACGTGAAGAAGGGCGAGAAGAACACGATCGTGACGTCATACAACAGGAACTTCACCGGCCGCAATGACGCGAACCCCGCCACGCACTGCTTCGTCACCAGCCCGGAGCTCGTCACTGCGCTGTCCATTGCTGGTGAGGACTCATTAATTGGTGGCAATTATGACGCAAGAATATTGTATTTTTTTCTATTACTACAACTTCTTCTTTCGTTACGAAATAAAAATATGCTATGAAATAAAATGGATATGATAATGGGTTATGGTCAAAGAAGACCAGGATTGAATATAGTAAATGAGATATAATTGGATATTAAATTCTTCTTCTTCTTCTTTTACGAAATGAAATGAGATGAAATAAAATGGATATGCAAATGGCCTCACCCGCAACTTAGCGGGTATTTTGCCAGTGTCAAGTAATTAATAGCAATATTAAATTCAATAAATACACATTATAAATAAAATAATGGATGTGACATGAAGAAATGAAAATGGCGTATCGCTCCTGATCTAATCGGATATTAAATTAAAAGAGTGTAAAAATACAACGTCAAAAAAGAGGTGTCAAGTAAGTTGACAGACGCAACTTTCTTCTCTTTGATACTAAAACCTTTTTGCCATTGGGATGTAGTTTACATACTCCAACATATGAAAATGGTCTCACCCAAAACTTAGCGGGTATTTCGCCAATGTCAAATAATTAATAGCAATAAAACTTTAAATAAATACATATTATTATAAATAAAATAATGGATGTGACATGATGATATGAATGGCGTCTTACTACAACTGGTTTTAGTAGTTTGAATGTAGGTAGGCACACTGCACTGCAGGTGTGGGTGGACGGGCGATGTAGGATGTATACCAAATCGCCTATCGTACTTTATACATGCGGCGAATTCTTTATCCTCATGTATCCTCAGCACCACAAAACTTTCCTTTATCTCTTGCTACAAGAAAACTGAGCTTAGTCACTATTGTTTAATGAAAATATATATTTTTTTAATTTTGATTTCTTCATGGTATATCCTTATGTGCCCAGGTCGCCTGGACTTCAATCCCCTGTCCGACGAGTTGACCGGCGCGGACGGCAAGAAGTTTAAGCTGTCAAACCCCTTCGGTGATGAGCTGCCTTCCAAGGGCTTCGACCCCGGCCAGGACACCTACCAGCACCCGCCCGCTGACGGCTCCAGTGAGTATTGACAACCTAGCTGGCTGGGTAGAATGTGACACACAAAAAAAAACATTGTCTTTGAATTGTAATTCGATTATTTGTTGTCACATGTTTAAAAAAAAACACAATTGATTTTTTAAATTGCAAATGATTGAGTGTTTTTTATAGCTATGTAACATGCATAATTATTATTAAATCTATATGTACTGACTTCTAGGGATAATTGGACCCTGCTTTCTGCACTGAAGGTAGCGGGTTCGATTTCAGTATAGATGTTTAACATCTATAATGTATCAGTAATCATGTACTGGAATCGCACGTGTGTTCGTCTCGCGATGTAAAAAAATATTATATATATAATAGGTACTGGTATTAATAACAGACGTTCACTTTCGCAAATATTGAGAACCACACAATCGTTACATCACTATTAATAATTATAAAAGTACCTTCGAACATTCCACATTCTGAAATTCTTTCAATTCTTCTTGGTACTTGAAAACCACACGTTAATTTCCCCTTCAAATCCACAGGCGTGAATGTAGACGTCGCCCCCACGTCCGACCGCCTCCAGCTCCTGGAGCCCTTCGACAAGTGGGACGGCAAGGACCTCACGGACCTCACCATCCTCATCAAGGTCAAGGGCAAGTGCACCACCGACCACATCTCCGCCGCTGGGCCGTGGTTGAAGTACAGGGGACATCTCGACAACATCTCCAACAATATGTTCATTACGTGAGTATATAATAGCTTGTAAATTAATTAACATCTGAAGGATTGTGGATGTTTTTTTCCAACTCCTATTTTTAATATTTCCGATATTTATTTTGGGTTCCATAACATTTAGCTTTTCCTTGGGTCTCGCTGAGGATCAAACCTCGTCGTCTTCCTTGTAACATTACATTAAACACAAGGAAAATTATGGACTGAGTAAGCTTGAACAGAAATATTTTGCCTAGATCACAGTCTGATCTGTGTTGAAAGGCGTTTGGCTCTGCGTAACCTAGTGGGGAACGGGTAAAAGCATAGCCTATAATAAGACCGCTTCTAGTCACAGTATAAATACATATATGGAGACAACATAAAAATTACCCTCAACATAAAAATAGCACTCTAACAAACAACAATAATTATCTAAACTGTATAATTGAAATATGACTATTTTTCGGAATTTATCGCATTTATTTTATGTTTTTACGTTCCCGACGAAAATGTAAATATGTATACGAAATGTATATGTATATTGTATAATGTGACGCAGCGCGACGAATGCCGAGAACGGCGAGCTGAACAAGGTGCGCAACCAGGAGACGGGCGAGTGGGGCCCCGTGCCGGCCACGGCGCGCGCGTACAAGGCCCGCGGGGTGCGCTGGTGCGTGGTGGGCGACGAGAACTACGGCGAGGGCTCCAGCCGCGAGCACGCCGCGCTCGAGCCGCGCCACCTGGGCGGCCGCGCCATCATCGTCAAGTCCTTCGCCAGGTACGTGCCGGACACGATCTCTCGCTAGGTACATGGCATATTAAATCTTTCGCTAGGTACATGGCATATTAAATCTTTCGCTAGGTACGTGCCATATTGAATACTTGGCTGGGTACGTGTTATATTAACTACTTCACTAGGTGAGTGTCATAAATTACTACGCTAGGTAAGTGTCATAAATTACTTCTCTAGGTACGTGTCATATTAAATCCTTCGGTAGGTAGGTGTCATATTAAATCCTTCGGTAGGTAGGTGTCATATTGAATACTTCGCAAGGTAAGTGTCATAAATTACTTCACTAGGTATGTGTCATATTAAATCCTTCACTAGCTAGGTATCATATTGAATACTTCGCTAGCTAAGTGTCATAAATTACTTCGCTAGTTACGTGTCATATTAAATCCTTCACTAGGTAGGTGTCATATTGAATACTTCGCTAGGTAAGTGTTATATGCAATCCTTCGTGTGATACTGAGGCAGTGGCAATTCCGTTTTAAAATAATATTGTTTAATCTGTTACGCCGAAAAGCTCGTATGAAGTTTTTTTTGCTATGTACGAATCCGAGATTGCTTGCTATGTACGAATTTCTTTATATGACTGTTCAGTGAAATGAGCATTTATGAGGTTTGCGCTACTTAGAAATACGTAAGAATCACATAATAAAGGTCGCCGACGCAACAGAAAAACTATGAATTTATGTCTTATGTCCACCGTCACTGGATGCTTAGAAATAAACATGAAGCACTAACATGACGTTACTAGATTTATTTAAAACAAGCAATATAACCTCTTTATATACTGTCTCAGGATTCACGAGACCAACTTGAAGAAGCAGGGCATGCTACCACTCACATTCGCCGACGCCGCCGACTACGACAAGATCCAGCCCACGGACAAGATTACACTGCTCGGACTGAAAGACCTCGCACCTGGCAAGGTAAACTAATAACATTTACCTTAGACGCCCTGGTTCCTAGTGGACCCTGAATCGTATAGAAGATACCGCCAACCCAGCTTTTAATTTGTAACAATTTGATTGATTTCTTTGGGAACGTTATCTTTATAATGTTGGTTCCTGTTAAAATATTTTACACTATTATTGTTGAGCCTTATATTTTCATGTCTGGGCAGTGTCTCCAACTCTCTTTGTCAAAATTACGGTGTTGCCTGGTGAAAAAATACGGTAGATGGTGGAAAATTACGGCAGACCAGTGTTGCTTATTTTTCTCCAAAATGATACAATAAAAATACCCATGCAGTGGGGATGCGTAACGTAAAAAAAAAGGTCATTCTGCTGCTTCAGTTTGGAAGAAGCAGCAGAATGACCTTTTGTTTTTTACGTTACGCATCCCTGCTCTTCCAAACTGAAGTAATATTTAGAAATAAGGACACGGACGAAATTACGGTAGACCTAGAAAAATTACGGTAAAACTACCGTAATTACGGCATGGTTGGAGACACTGTGTCTGGGAAACACAAGAGGCCAATTTACATAATATAATATATTTTGAAAATTTCATAAAGCTAGTATGTATCAATAACACGGTTGAATGTACAATTAAATCACTGCACGAAGCGTCATTAAGTAACCCAACTTTTCTTTATACAGCAAGTTGACTGCAAAATCAAGCACAAAGACGGCACCTCTGAAATCATCAAGCTGAACCACTCGTTGAACTCGCAACAGATCTCGTGGTTCAGGGCGGGCTCCGCACTTAACAGGATGAAGGAGATCGCTGCCGGCAAAATAACGCAATCATCTTAGGACCAAGCACAAATTGCACTGGACGACCGTTGCCCCATGGGACTAATTAGTGTAGCGACACTGAAATTAAATTTAAATACCCATGTTTATTCCTACCACGTGTTTTCGTCGCGTTCATTTGGAGTAGAACCATCGCCTTAGCATATAAATATATCGTAATGATAATGAAATTCGAGTATCTACTCACTTGAGTATATTACTCGGAACTATTGGTACGAGAATCATGTTGTTCTAAGTTTAGGTACTTAGCCTTCAAGCGGTGCAAGTAAGCTGTTACCATTTTAGAAATGTATTATTTTTAGCGCATTTCTCATTAATCTGACAATACTATCTGTACGCGGTGATGAATCTTTAATTTAGTTGTAGTACAAAGTATTTAGATGAACTTAGTGTATTGATATCATTATTACCTTTTTTTTCTAATTATGTACTTTAAAAACTATACACCGAACTCGAAAAATAAATTTTAAATTATTATATAATGGTATCTGTATTATTTTTCCTTCATAATTACCACCGTAGGAGTAGGGCAGAGGTGTACTGTTGGCCACTACATTTCACTGTTGGTATTTGGTACCAATGTAATAGGGAGTGAGCCTATTACCATTATATGTACTATTTCAGACTAAGTTCACCATACAGGGTCCCAAGTATGCTAACACAATCAATTCATAATCGAACAGCATCCGCATAGTAACTGTCACTTTTGTCAGATATTGTATGGGATATCTGTCAAGTGACAGTTACTGTTCGATTATGAATTGTGTTAGCAGACTTGGGGCCCTGGTTTTATGGTTTGATGAACTTCAAATGATTTCATCAGACATCCAAGTTTCCTCACAATGTTTCCCTTCACAATACAGCAAGTCATAATCATTATTGTAAACAAGGTTTGCATAAGAATAGTCCTATAGGTGTGAGATGCAGTTGGAATCTACACACCTCGATTCAAATGCAAGCATTCTACTAACTTGTCTACAACATAGTATATCCTTATTCATAACTTGGCTATCACTAATTAATTATGACAAATCATAAAAAAAAACAAAAGATAGATTATAAAACTATTTATTGTGGCAACAGTTTAATCCTCATTGTCTTCGTTGTCACTGTCAGCGTTGATGTTGAAGTAGCGCAGCTCATATGAGTCGTGTGCTGAGGCCACCACTCGCAGCCAGTCACGAAGGTTGTTCTTCTTGAGGTAACGCTTTGTCAGATACTTTAGGTACCTCTTGGAGAAAGGAATGTCTGAAATGAGAGAATTTTGAATTAAATACTTGCTAAATGTATGTATATCAGTGACATTACTGCCTGGACAATTACTGATGGTAATTTTCAGTTGGTAATAATTAACTATTACAGCTTGATACATTTATACCAGTAGGGTAAGCAGGGACTTATAATGTAGTTGTAACATAATTGCAAAAATATGCTATCAGTCATATTTATTTATGAAATCAGTGGAGCTAGAGGGATGGAATATGCCTACATTACCTAAACGCTACGTAAAAAGGATTGTGCTTAAGGTACTGTTTAGTTCAAGCAACTATTGTCACGAGTGCGCCAGGATAAAAATACCCAAATAATACCAAACCGCACATATCTAAAAAATTATTTCCTTTTGAAATGGAGTTAGTGTTTTTATCAGAAGAAAGATGCTTCATATTGGCATTATAAAACAATGAAAACTTGCTGATACAAGATATGCAGATGGTACCGATGATACTCCATACAATTCTAAAACACACTATGATAGTGTTCTGAGGCTAACACATTTACAAGAACCTGACAATAACCATAGAGGCATCTCAGCCAGCCCCCCTGGGCATACCTACTGCCTGGCTGGAAGATCTTCCCTTTTATGCTAAATTATAACATAACTAACCCTCTGTATGAAATGAAATATTCTTTAAGAGCACCACCATAAATTTGAAATTTTTACAATTGAAATCGACTGAAATATAATCAGAGTACCCAATTTACATTTATTTGTTGTTTACTAATATGCATAGGCAACTTATACAGATAGCAACATAATTAAACAAAACAAAGTAGTACATTCTACCAATAATTATTAAAACCAATATGAAATGGAAATAGTCAAAATGCTAAGTAAATGTCAACACATGCATGTGAGAGCTTTAGAATTATTGTAATGAAAAAAAAAAAGTTTTTTTGCTTCGGAACAACGGTATTCCTTTACCCAATACAACCTTCACTGGCAAAAGGTTGGATTTGTGTTTACTAAATATTGCAACCTAACCCCAAAATAATAAATTCGCACAACCCCGATTTAAATTACTCCTGACGGATATAACCTGCCTTTTTAACCTACCATAAGTCCACCAACCAACGCATTACTTTTTCAAGATCAAAAAGTTTATGGACAAAAAAATTATGGGCTGCCTACCAAAAGGTAAAGGTAAAAATATATTTTATTGATTTTTTTTCTATCTGAATCCGTATGAATATATTATAATGGGACACAAACCTGCATTGATGGAGATCTTAGTCTTATCCCTGGCGATGACAACGTGATTGCCTAGGTTATTTGTTTTGCCCTCAACTTTGACACGTTCCTTCAGGTATTTCTCGAAATTGCCGACGTCAAGGATGCTGTCTTCAGCGGGATGTGTGCAGTCGATCAAAAACTTGAGGTTGATCTTCCGCTTGATGCCTTTACCACGGATTTTGCCACCTTTGACTCCCTTCTTACCGCTCTTTTGGTGCAGTTGGGCTTTTTTAGCCACGGGCTTCTTTGCAACGGCCATCTCGGCTACCTGAAATGTTTGTAGTTTATTTATATCAAGTAGTATTGCACAAATTACACGTATTTGAACATATTTTATCGAATAACCTACCGAACACGTGTATAGCAGCTACCGTAAAAACTGCAAAATGGCCGATATAAACGTCATTTTTTGTTAAGGTTGGTAGCAAGGAAATTTTGGCTTGCTATATATAAAATTCCTTATGCTACCTACACATGTCGGTCTACTTGTCCAATAACCGTCATCAAAGAGGCGGGCAGTTGAACCGTGATGTTATCAATTTTGTTTTATTTTCCAAAGATGTATATGTTTCTTTATAATATTCGTGGAATATTAACTATTGTGTGATCATAATCGTGAATGAATTTGAAATAAAATAGTGTAACTGTTCTTATAACCGGTAAATATAACTGGTAAATTTCCAGTAAAGGGTTCCAGGGTAGGGGATTCGCTTTATCGTCATCGGAGTACTTATAATTTTATGACAATTATCAAGAAATACTTGACACTGATAAAAAATGCAGTCAGTGCACTGATTGCCAACCTAAAAAAAGAAGAAGAAGAATATCTTCCACTAAAAGCTTTCTTGAAGGTCAATAATAAATATTTTCCCTGGATTACATGCAACGAGTAAAACAGCGAGATAGTGTTCTCAGCCGAGTGCCCGGCCTTGTTTATAGTATACCTACCCATTATTCGACTGTGAGCACTAATTCGCTCGCTAGGGACACGCCATTTTCATTTCTTCACATCCATTTATTTATTTATAATGTGTGTTTATTTAATGTGTTATTACTTTTAATTATTTGACATTGGTAAAATACGTTGTGGGTGAGGCCATATTCACATTCATTTTATTTCATCGCATTTAATTTCGTAAAGAAATAAGAACTCGCTCGTAATTTTACTCAATCCAGATTCCAGCGGGCTAATGGATCAACAAACGGAACACTCAGCTAGGCTGCTAATCAAAGGAGAGACTACTTTTTTAAAGGCTTTTGGACTTTCTGTCTTTTTGGGAAACAGCAAAGTGATGGCCAAGCTAGGAAATTAAATAAGTACCTAATAATTCGATGAGGACAAGTTGGTCGAACGCATGTTAATGATATAAGGGTGAACGTGTGTTATGCGTCTTATGTAAGATTCCCGACTCGCACATTTGGGAGTTTGGAATATCATATGCGAAGCGAATCTCATCAAGAGCCATTTTTTAAGAACATTACTTATTTCCAGAAAGATATTATAATTTAAGTCTATCACAAATCAGTCATTTTTTTTATAAGACCGGTTGGTTTGTACAAAAACAAACCAACCGGTCTTATAATAAAAAGTTACTCTATGCTTATAACTTATCAGGGGCGCGGCCGGCGGCAAAATGCCTAAGACCATTGTCTTCGCTACACCTCGATGCCACTATTTCCCATGAATGAACAACGCCAGTCCGTCGCCGACCGAGGTCACACTGCTTTTTACCTGCCCAGAAGTGATGTAATACTTCGTGTTTGCATACATGTCACATATTCACCTCCGTGAAACGAGTGTTACAATTGATACCTGTTTTGTAAAACCTAAAATTGTGCGATTCTGTGTTTTATAAGTATTTTTTTAAGTGCGAGTGGCGGGAGTTTTTGAATTGAAGGAAACGGAGCATGCGCAATAACGCGTTATCACGATTTCGTGGAGTTCGTGACTTGTACAATACGGACTGCTCATCGCACACAAGCGCAGTTTATTTACGCCGCTCCATATCGCGGAAACTGACTGCTCGGCGGATCCTATTTTTGATGTTAACCTCACTTCTATACCCGCAAGTGAATCATCAATAAGTAACTAGACAGTGTAAAGCAGTTTGGAGTTATGTTCTTCCATTGAACCGGAAAGTGTCACATTTTTTACAAAAATGTAAGTCAGTTTTGCAAACGGAAGACTCTTCGCCTATCTACATGGAATCGATACGAAAGTTAAGATGGCCCAATGTTTTGCTACCTGCAGCTGTGATATTTATGAGGGAATAAGTAAATCAGACTTCGATCGATTTACTGATAAAATTGAAAACGTCCTAAACGATGATAGAGGTAGAAAATTATTTAGAAACTTTATGCACACCTGCAAATTGAGGGATGGACGGCGAACGCTGACCTTTTGGGAGCACGTCGAGAGACTTCTTAGTTACGACGACGATGCTGAAAGTAATTCACAGAGCAGGTACCTCAGAGACATCGATAATTTATTACACGAAGCTGACAGAATAGATGAACTAGATCTAGCCACCATGGAGAAGCTGAGTGACGCAAGGATACAGGAAAATAAAGAAGCAATCACTGAAGCACTGCATTTATTAAAAGTAGAAGCAACAAAGGCACTTCGAAGGGAATACAACGTTTTTCGGCGGCATTTCATAGAGTGCATGTCGAAATAAAATTATTAACATCACACCTCAATGAACACAATTTTAATTTAAAAAACGGCTAATTTTGAATTTCGCGCCGTCTAATTATAACAGATGATAGAATTTCATAATCACAATCTAATTCGATAGTGATTTTGTCATGCACAATCTGTTCTTAGGAATAAGAAGATATTTACCTGCCTCCATCGCTATTTGTTGGCGAACTTAGGTGATTCCGTTTTTTGTATATTTCTTGGGTATATAAATAGGTAGGTAACCTACCTATTGTCTCTAAGACCAAAGGATAGCACCTATGTAGAAGAGAAGGACAATGTTATACTTACTCAACGGGTATTTGGTTAAATCAATATCAACTTTTAGAGAGACCTCTCAGGAGCGCGCTCATGTTCTAAGAGTTAAGATTGGTATGAGTAAGTTGCCACTTTGTATGCTTTGCAAGCAAATGAAAATAAATTATTTAATTTATTAAAATACGTGTTTAATTATTTTTCCTGTTTTGGAAGCTGCTAACATTTGTAGCACAAAGAAAGTAATCACTTCGTTTGACTTGAAGCAATACACCACAAAGTATAAAGTAGCAGGTTTTTTATTTTACTGTTAGAGAATATAAAACCAAAACATCGATATCAACTGCCGTTTATTAAAATTGCACAATAATGTTACATTGTAGTAGGTAACCTACCTGTAGTATCTACCTAATATGAATTTAATATTCATAGACATTATGAAAAGCTGTAGTTGGATAACATAGGTACATGTATGTGTCTAGCACTTATGGGGTATGATAATTATGTGTTAAGCTTAACTTTATGAAACATCGCAAATCATCAACACTAAGATGAAGCTTAAAATAACAGTGTAGAAAGTTGCACGAGTGATATAATAATAAGACTCGCAATGTTGCTATCTCGCGTGTTTGATGGTAGTTTTCGTTTGTACCTATGCTATGTTCAGGACGTCAAGTGCGAGATTACACGTAAGCTAACCGTTTACTTCATAGCCTACGTATTTAGAACACATTGCATCGAGAATTGAGTTTTAAATGCGTTAGAGGCCCTGTTCAATTTGTCATACAATGTGTCTAACCGCGGACCCCCAAATTTATAGACGGTTATAAATGATTATAATTGCATTATAACGAACTTTTTGAGGAAAAGGTGTGTTATAATGGCTTTATAATTCATCATAACCTTCTATAAATTTGAGGGGTAAACTATAAACAATACAATTAACTTAAGAATAATCTCGCACTTGACGTACTTTTTCGTCTTGTCATACAGTTGAACCAGTCATGCCTAGCAGTTTAGCATGTCATTACCATAAAAATCGTTGAGAAATCCGAATATTTACAATTTTTTAAAGTATATATCATACATATTATTGAAATCTTTTGACATTGCATTCAATGAAATCCATAAATTATTGAATAATAGTTCATCATAAAATTTCACATTTTCGAGATAAATTCCATTAAAATCTTATCACAATTATAAGAGTCCATGTCTCCGTGTTAAAATCACTTTTACAAGTAGGTATATAGATTCGTTAAAAAATATTTAAAATACATTATCACTTCCCATCGCCATTTTAGTTATGAGACATAACTAAAATGTAACTTATTTCTAGGTTTTCTTCCATGAGTAGTACATTTCCAGTGGCTTGTTTACCTGTGAACAAAACATTAGAATGACACTTAAAAGGAACAGCTTGAGGGGTATCGGAACATCATTACTTGTTATTAAAAATGGAAAAGTGTTTGTAAGTTTGCATGTAAAATGGCTGCACAGATTTGTATAAAACTGACACGGGTGGGTATATAACATATACCTACCTCATTCTATGCAGGTGGAGCCGAGGCTAAAGCTAGTTAAAGATATTATTATTATTGAAGAAAAACAAACTCAGTAAGAAGGTAATTTGCCCATCTCCGAATCCAATACGGGTGTTTTAGAGAATGACGCTAAATGATCTGATTGGAATGCGGTTTGACATAAGATGCTGAGTCGCAGAACAAATTCGACAGATGCACAGGCTTATGTTTCGTGTAGACTTATGGGTGCACTCACAAATTGTCATTTTACATTTTGATTCTTGACCCTACAATTGTATTGGAATGCGACCTTACCTGAGAAGATCCGAAAAAAAACTTGGCGGGCTATTATTTTTTTTATAGGATTTTTCTTCATTACTAATCAATATCATGCAAGTAACAAGAGTTTAATTATTTTCTGTGGCAATTAAGCTAACTTGACAGAAAAAGGATGTGACAATAATCACCTTCCAGAATTTGTCATTGATCTGGCGCAATGTCTGCGAGCCAGCAAGCGGCACAAACTGACCAGGCGCAGGCGCAACGTAGATGCAGAAGTTAAGGAGGCGGTATGCTTCGGGCAGTTCCGCATCCAGGTCCAGAGTGAGGCGCATCGCTAGGTACTTGCTCAAGTGATCCACTGCAAAATGACAATGTAGAGTAAAGTAATAGTTTTTTTTTTGAGCACAGCCTCACCCTCCTCTTGAAAGGTACATGTCAATATCAATAGGAATGTTCGTTAAATATTAATAATTGGAGATTCAAGGCAGGTCTTATCCATAGACTAGGCTAATAAACCCCCCCTAATCCTATCACTAATGTTGAGGATACTTTACTGACAAGTTACTGGATTTCCTGGGAGAACTTGAAAACATATGTTTTACTATTTGGTTCTATTTTTCTACACATGTGCATATTTATGACATAAGGTCACGGTAAGTATTCCAGCTAATTTAGTCATTATAAATTCATAGAAAAAGTACTTTTACAAAATAGAACAATATTTGATTAGAACAATTAAAAAGTGTTATAGGAAGTAATGTGGAATAGCTGAGGCCTGATAACAGATGTAATTACCAGAAGCATTGGCAGTAGTTTTGATATATCGGACTGAGCTGTCCCGCAGTGCCCGCATCAAGTGGGTGTCGCCTGCCATCTCGGTGGGGTGCGGCTTGAACACCAGTTCAATCTCGTTGGGGTTGAGCGGCTCCCCCTCACCCTCTGTGTCCATTGAGTTCTCACCTTCAGTTCTGAAATGACAATTTAAGTTTATTGTGACCCTCCATGGAACTTTTTTATAGAATTACAGACACTTGAGTACATTGTAAGTCATATGAAAACAGCCTAGTCGAATGTTTTATTGGGATCTTGATACATGTTAGTGTGTGTTTGCTGGATCTATTTCTACCTGGGCAAATTTTGAGCATATTGTCATACTGTGGCTCTAGTTGTTACTTGGATTACCGTCAACCCATTGTTCAGTACCCATGATACTAGTATTACAAAGCATAGGACCATACAATAGGTAGGTGTGTTTAACTTGTGATTATTTACTTAAAAAGTTATTTCTCAAATCCAGGCAGATTAGAATCAAACATGTTAAATATTTATTTATTCGAAGGGGGATTATAAAGGATGCTACTCGCTAGAGTAATATAACAAACCTGCCATCACTGGATTCACTTTCCTCACTACGTTCCGAAGTTAAAATAGACTTTGCTCTCTTGGTAGTGCTAGTGTTTTTTGACACAGAGCTGATATTCGAGGGCACAGGCGATGGCGTGCTCCGCACCGACGCCGGGTTAGACGTGGACTGGCCAGACGGGGTCGGATTACCAGCAGACGATGCCCCGTCTTTAGGTGCAGATGTACTACTGCCGTTCTGCGCGTTTTCCACGTTACCATTCGAGTTAGAAGTGTTGCTACTGTCATCGTGGTTCTTCCTAGATCGCTGAGGCCTATTTTGCGATTGTAATTTTATTCCCTCCGTGATTGAGTTAACTAGAGATACTTGCGACTGCGACATACTCAGTTTGGCTAACACGCGCTCCTGGTGCGCCTCATATTCGTCCCTACTCGGATATATCTTCGATATTAACAAGTCGAAGTTAGGGTCAGGTCGGAGAGATCGTTTCGACACCAATTTTTTACGGCAGGTAGGGCATTCCTTGTTGCCGGAGCGTAGGGCTGTTATAATGCAATCGTTGCAGAACCTGTGGAGGCACTCCTTTGTTGTCATGGTCTTCTTGAGCATATCTAAACAAATGGGACACATCAATTCACTGTGCAAACTGCGGGGGGACACAGCGATCTCAGTGGCATCCGTTATCACCTCTTGCGGTGTACGGTGGAGCTCGTACAGGGAGAGCTCCCATGTTTTATTCTGCGAAGGCTCCGTCGAAGACATTTTCACGATGTTTTTAACGTTTTCCTAGTAGTAAACAATAATTTTGTTGAGATTGACAACTCGCGCCGCAACCACCATGTTGGCTTAAACACTAGTGATGTATCTTTTCACACTGGTAATGAGACGTATTCCCGCTACCATGTTTTAAAACCAGGGCTTTGCTTCGAAGTCGGGCGCCCTGGTACGGGTGGGAAATACTGTCAAGTGTGAAAGTAGCACGCCAGACCCGGCTTCCAGGGCTGAAAATACTTACATTGGAAATCGGTCCATATCATCTTCTCAATAAGAAGCACAATAGTCTTTACGAAAAAAATATTTGTACGAACTTCAAAGTATATTTTTCGTGAAAATACTGGCTTCCGCTGGCTTTTGAAACATAGTTTTGGATGTAAAAATACTAGGGGTATTTTTACATACTCGTACTTGGAAGCCCTACGCTCCTCATTCCTGCCTGCTATATTCTACCTTTGGATCTACTTGATTCTACGATTTAAAATCTAAATCGCAATTCCCGTATCAAACCCAGACTGACGGTGTGAACGGTGCCGGTGAAAATGAAGGACATAAACGATGAAATGAAAAATTGTACAACTCTATAGTACAATAGTTTCGCGTCTATGGATCATATTTTTTCTTGATTGATCAACAGTTGGTAGCACTGATGGGCGTCGAAGATTCCTTGTGTAGATTGAGAATAAAGCTATCCCCCGCTCACGCTAACTCTATCTATCTAACCAAAAATCTATCTAGTCTATGGCCACACGTTTTGGCGGGAAATTGAAGAAATAAGTTATCAATTTTATTTTCCAAAATCATAAAGTGTATATTAATTAATGTGTAATCAGAAACGTGCACACACGTAAGATTTTAAATACAATGATAGTGACCAAGGGCCCCGGGACAAAAAATATATTGGGGCCCTATTCAGTCTGCAGTCGAGTTGACAGACGGCAGAAGTTGAGTCCGCAGCTAACGTGATAAAGATGCAAAACGATTTCTTCATCAGCTCCTTATTGCCCACTGCAGGGCATAATAAAATAAAGCTAGTTACTACTTATATATATGTAACACTAAAAAATCTCCAAAACTTGCGTTACGTAATACTTGAACGCTCCCTTACCTTATTAGTCATATTCATATTTAAGCCATATTTATAACTATTGACCGTAATTATACGTGAGTACTTGAGTAGGCATCCGTCGAAATAAAAATCTTACTTTCATAATACCAACCCTTGTACATTAGGTTTAAACGTTTTAAGTATCTACGCGTACTTTGAAGCCGGAGTTAAATACTAAGTACACATTTCCAAGTAAAAATAGAGTACGGACCACACAGGAAGCTTTCGTTACATAATACTATTTGTTTACTATTCTACAATGTTGTAAAAAATAGGTAGTTTAAACAAAAAGTATGCTCCGTATCCTGGGAGTATGGACGCTAATGATGTCTTAACTCGGTATTTTTCCCACACACTTGTGTTTTACGTAGGTAGGTAGACTACGCAGTGGCAGGTATATAATGAGGTACTTACTTACCCACAGGTTGCATTCAAGCGCTGTGTTAGCTATGAACACTTAGTTTTTATTAGTAAATCAGAATTTTCTTATAACCAAGGAATACTTACTTGTAAAACTCGTAGGTGCTCGCCTAAAAATTAAATCTGCACTAATATTATAAATGTGAAAGTATGGATGGATGGATAACGGCTGAACGGATCTGGATGAAATTTGGCACAGAGATAGATTATAGTCTGGAATAGCACATAGGCTACTTTTTATCCCGGTAAAATGTATGGTTCCCGTGGGATAGATGTTTTAATTTTTAATACTTTTTATCGCGGGTAACACCGCCGGGCGCAGCTAGTTTACCTATAATTTGTTTGATACCTGGCGGCTCGGTTCACTCGTTCACTGGAGCGACGATGCCTAAGACTTATTAAATTGACACTACGTTGCGTGGAGGGTTCAAAATTGGTTCAAAATGAGAAAGATGTATAAAAGTAGCGGTTTTTACAAACCTTATGGTATTGTATCGGATTAAGTACTTTTTTAAGCAAACTTAATACATCGAGACATCCAATGCAGAATGCTAATATCGCAAAACACTAAATTACATCGTAAAGATGTCCAAACTTTTCGTAAAAAAATAAAAACCATTGACATTTTGAATTTCCCGCCCTGACCCTGAGCATCCCTCTTCGAATTATTGATGTAACTGTACTTACGCTTTGTGAATATAGAGCAAGTTGCGAGAGAGTTGGAAGCGCTTGTGCCGTCCTCCTAATCTGTGCAGCGTGTAATGAGCCTAATAACGTGGCATTACTGACATGATGCATGCATTTACGATAATACCTGTATACTGGCGGGTGTGGATTGACAGCTTTCAGCCCTGAGTATCTCATTCAATATTCCACACTTGTGCCAAGTTGACGGATTGATTTTTTTTATCTAAAGGCCGAGCATAGATAAGATAGAGATATGATTTAAACGCCTTTGTGAGAATACATTAGCAAGAGATGGCCAAATATCGAGTCGTCTGGAGAATTCAAGAGGTCTTTGCTGAGGAGTGAAACATTGATACTATTAAAAAATTTGTTTAGCTAGTATAACAAAAAAGTGTAACCATTATTTGGTCTTACGTCATTCGTAGTAGGTAGTTTATAGAAGGTCTATAAATACGTTTTATAGAAATGTGCAGTACCTGCTGTAGAAACAATGATGATGATCACAGATTATAAAACTATGGTCACCGCAGCCGCGCTTCGGTAGGTATTTGCGGTTCTCCACCAATGAAAAAGTGAATCTATTAATAAAAAAGTTATCCGGTGATCCAACGTTGAGCCCCACAGTTTATGGTGATATTACATCGGAAAATTGAGCATAACCAGGCTTCGCAATCAAGTAGCGGCCGTCCGGCCGGACCGTCACGTACGGACTAAACAACGTAATAGAAACTTAATTCTACTTGATCCGTTGTAATTATGTCAAGACTAAATATATGGAAAATATAATAATCAGAATGAAATTTCTTTCATAAGTGCACCTAAGTACTTCGTTACGTTGTACAGCTTTTTTCAGATTAACGGGGTGCAGTTGATTCTGATCGCTTTTGTTTTGGCACGTGCATAACATAAATATTGGTTGCATATAATTTCAATTTTAAATGATTAGTGGCCATTTTTGGGTTAATAACGTATTGTATGCTTAATTACCAAGATCTTGATGCGAATATATATTAATAATTTATTATATGTGTCCTCGTGCAACAAACTTAATGTTGAAAAAAAGTTATTTACCTGGCAAATGTCTGCGATATTTATCTTCTTGCCTTGATATATCCGAGTGATCACTTAGATACTATTACGCGATCTACAACTATCATGCTTAACCGCAAACAATCATTGATCATTTAGTCCATAGTAAGTACAGACTTAGAAGTGAATTACTTATTTCCATTATTACATACATGAGCATCGTAAAATATACACGGTGTTACAATAATAGTGTAAAATATTTTAACAGCCAACAGCATGTTATAAAGAAAACATTTCCAACCAAATAAATCTAATTATGAGTCATTTAAAAAATTACATCCTGTACTGAGCGCACGGCCAAAGGCTACTGGTTCCGCCATCTTTAAAAAAAAAACATACTTCATTTACACAATTATTTTAGACATCCAAGTGATCCCTATAACATACCTTATATATTTTACTGGTGTTAGGCTTCGGCCGTGGTTAGTCACCACCCACTGAACAAAGCCATGTCGCCAAGCGGCCTAGCCGTGTTCCGGTATGATGTTCGGTGTTGCCATTCATGGATGGCGGGTCAGATCAGTTGCGCTGCATGTGCCTGGCGAATGTAGCGTCTCGATCTACTGCCGCCTTCCTACCTAGGCAAGTATGCTCCATCGTAGATCTCATCGTCACTTACCATCAGGTGAGATCGAGATCAAATACTTGCCTATAATGGTATAAAAAAAATAATTATTTTTGCTACACCTTATATAGCTAGATATTTCTTGATGCCAACAACTGTATCTACTAGGAAATGCATTGTGTATGCTTTTTTTATTTGCCTCCATTCCCAGAATGGCGGCTGTGTTCTGAATAGCCGGTGTAATTGAAACAAGATGTCACGTTGTCAGCTCGCAAGCCGACACCATGTAATGATGATTGGACAATGTCGGTGCACGGTCTGTAATTAACTATAGGGTTATCAACTATACTCGTATACTATGATACTTTTGAATCTAGACCCAGGTTCATGGGGGCCATACTCAGTCTTAGCATTAGGAACCATACTAAAGCCGTTTTCCCGAAAAATACGTCAAAACGGTCGTCTTTAAGGCTGTGGCCCCAGTCGGCAAACTGTCAGCGGCCGACTGAGTGAGCCGCAAATTTGTGGCGAACTGAAATTCGAGTTAGCTGCAAACTCAGATCAATTTGCGTGCGTCGCAAGCAAACTGTTATGTGTTAGCCGCTTATTTAGGTTGACCGACCGACTGAATTTTCACTGTCAACTGTCCACATGACAGTTTGCGGCAAACGGACTCACTACGCCTGGCGAACAATCATATCACCGCAGCCGACTGGAACCGGTTTTGCTGTGAGTCAGCCGCTCACTGAATCAATCGGCGCGCGCAGCACAGCAAACTGCGTAGAGTGAGCGCAAACTAGCATACTGTGAACACTCCATTTCAAATATATGGAAGGGCGTACTAAACCGATACGCCGCTAACTCAGTTGCGGACTGGGGACACAGCCTTAAGCTGTCTTCTCTTAAACGAGCGGAGTAAAATTTTTGAAAAAAGAATATTATTTATCTTTGTTTTGGCAATAATGATTAGTGTGAAAAATATTATAAAATAGATCTTGTTTAAAAAAGATTAGGTAGTATGATGTAGATTTGTTTCTCATGTGCTTTGTGTGTCATGTTTAAGATATTTCTTCCTGCTATAATGGAAGGTAATGATAAATGATGGAATAGAAAGCCACCTCGTTTGAACGTATTTACACTTATTACTGACACTTGTGTTTGCTTGTCTGTGACTTCCCGTTTTCCGAATACAATGTAGAGTTCTTTAATTAACCGACTTCAAAAAGCAGCAGGTTCTGAATTCGGTTGTATTTTTGTTTATAATCTCCGTTTTATTTAAGAACAGATATGTAGTTCATTCCACGCCATTATTAAATTCTCGATTATTAATATTGTACTCATATTTTACTTAAAAATCTATTTAATAATTTGATTCAGCGCATCAAAGCACTCTCTCGTATCTTTTTATTACACACTGAAGTAATTCTCGCTATTATTTTCGCGCAACGATGCTTAGGTGACGTCTTAATTGAATGTAAGCAACATAAAGCATTGATTAAATACTACTTAAAGGTTTCACTTCATTCGAAGGTAGAAAATAGGAGAGTGGTTGTTCTCACCCAGTAACTAAAATTGCACTCGCCCAGTAAGAATCAGTTATCTATTGCGCTAGCATAATTAAGTCACTCTACATTCAGGCTTTCTCGTAGGGACGTGCTCGGCGCGCGTTTTGTGCGGTACTGTACATAGAACTGGCTAATGTGACTATCATTATATGTGTCGAGCGCAGTGTTTATGTCAGTGGACTAGGCACCGGCAAGTGATGGCAGGCCAGTGGGGAAGCCGCCCCTCTTATTATCTTTCACGCTTCGACTGTCGTGCTCAATACCCCGGCTGTAGAGCTATCATCAATACCTACTAATAGATACAGTCGCTACAAGCAAGCATTATGCTGTTTTTTTTATGCTACAAGGCAACAACGTTTTTTTAATTACGAATTGTCAATCTTATAAGGTATAACAAAATTCTGTAAAATATTAAAAAGGGCAACAAGCAGCCGATCATTTATGTATAAAATCTATTGTGTATTTTAATTAAGAAAGTGTTCCCGCATCTTTTTCTCTGTTCACCTTATCACCGCCTTTTTGAAATATGATGTTTATAACATACTAATATACAGCCTCATTTATTACACACATACACCTTAAACAGCATAATTCAGAGAGGGGAAAAAATATCCCAAGAAAAAGAAAACTTATGGGAGCATTTTTTTTCCTTGTCAAGTTTCGACGTCAAGCGCACCGTATGCACGCAGAATATTACATGAAGTATGCATGTCTGTAAATTCCAAAAGAAGATGTTCGCAATTCGACCGACGGCATAGTCTACGACAAATACTAGCAGCGAACTTATTAGAGAATGATAACACTTTAGTCGACGACTATAGGAACATTGAATGTGTAACTAATGATGGATCGATGGTTCACTTGGATAAATGCAAGCAAATGCACTTTACGCGACGATTATACCGAGATGCAATGAACTTTATCGCGACTTAAAATCAGTTGTCGTGTAATCAATCAGTGGTGTAGTGTCAAGGAAGTCTACAAAGATAATTAATAACTGGTTGCAACAACAACTAATTAGAAATAAATCGCTAGACACACGCACCAATAGGGTTCCAAACGAAGTAACCCTCGCACCACAAGTAGGGATGTGCCTGTATCGCCCCAGATTATGTGACAATCTGAGGCGATACAGGTACATCCAGAAGGCCCAGGCACAAGGCATTGTCAAATTTCAATAAAAAAGTAAAATAAACTATGTTTATGATACCTATCATAAATAGATTATATTAGATTTTTAATATCTTCACAGTGATTTTGATAATTTCGATTGCAAAATGAAATGGAGTGATGCAAACAAAAAATTAAATTTACATATCTTTCCTACAAAACAAGATTTTGATGACATTTTATTTTTTTAAACCTCTTAGTTCATGTTTTTTGTTATTTATTGCAATCTACTACGTACATAATTAAGTCCACAACTGGTGTCTGAAATCGCAGGGGCGCGTACCTTGTTTTTATAGCGAGATTCGGGCTAAATTGACTACCATTTCAATAGTTCTTACACTGCTAGTTTCATATTATTAGTACCTATTTTACGCATCATATAAACTTTGTAAGTACTTACCACATAATTTACTTGTGTTACTTACCGTTAAATAAAAATAAGGAAGACTACACTACAGTCGGCACTCGTCTCTACATATCCTGATTCGATCCTATAAATTGAGGTTCGGATACCGTTAATTTAACCAGTTAATCGTTTAATTACACACGTGAAACTTTGCTTGGTGGCTGTTTAGTACACACGGCTTTTCTTGTCTCTTCCGGTGGTGATTAACGATGTTGTGTAGTCTTTAGTATTGGACTAGGAATCAATTTACGCTGGCCATTTGCTGTCAAAGACGGTAAGGTATCTACGACCTACCTTCCAGTTTCTTGCTCTTTTATCCGCATAGGAATCGGCGTGCCGAACGAGCGGTAGAATTTTAGTAGGTATATCATTTTGTGATATTTTTGATGATTCATAAATAGGTTAGGAGGTACTGAAATGGTTTACACGAATAAAAAAGATTCTGATATTGTTAGTGGCCAAGCAACAGAATAGACAATAATGTTTTTTAGTAAAAAAACAATACATTGACTAGGGAATATAATGCACATAGTACCTTTTTAAAAAAATTGCAGTGTTTGCTTATGACTCTACTGATGTAGATCCTTACCGCCAAATATTCAAATGTGCAAGCTAAAAACGTCTCAGACTGTCAAAGAACTTAACTATTCATGAACGTTTGTGTATTGGTTTTAAATTATTGATATTGACTTAATTAGGGACGGTTTTTTACTTAATCTATGTGAAGGACTACAAAACACACCGTTCTGTCTTTAAAATGTAGATATATGTAGATAATGTTATTTCTAATTAAGTAAAAATGTATTCAAAATTACGCACAAAAGATATAACAGTGGTCCTCATACTAGGGGCGAGTATGAGTAAACCAGTGATTCATACAATTCGGATGAATCATTAAAAAGCTAAGCATTTCACACAGGATTCCCAAGTTTATTAAAATCAAAGTGAAAGGCCAAATGTCGAATCATCTTTGTAAATCTCTTGAAGAAAATGAAAATATTACTTATACATACAGAGAAAGTCACTTAAAATAATGGAATTGTATGTAGCTTAAACTAAGTGCATTACACGGAAATACAATTTATTAATGCACATTATTGTGAGATTATCTTTATTTTTTTTTTTTTAGATTTGTTGGACCATAGACACAGACATTCCATTTCGTTCTAGATCAGTGGGTCATGCAAGCTATACGTAAGTATTAATTTTGTTTTCATAGAAAGTTCAATTTGTAAGATTTTAGGGCAAGACAACACCTTTCTTACAATCACTCATGAGGCATATGGAACAAGCAACGATGTCTCATTCCATTTAAAAGTTACTTAAATATTTGACTAAGTAAGACCTACTCACCGTTTGAGTTTTTTATTTTTTTATTACATTATAGGCAAGTATTTGATCTCGATCTCACCTGATGGTAAGTGACGATGAGATCTACGATGGAGCATACTTGCTTAGGTAGGAAGGCGGCAGTAGATAGAGACGCTACATTCACTAGGCACATGCAGCGCAACTGATCTGACCATCCATGCCACCATCCATGAATGGCAACACCGAACATCATGCCGGAACACGGCTAGGCCGCTTGGCGACATGGCTTTGTTCACTGGGTGGTGACTAGCCACGGCCGAAGCCTACCACCAGTAGAGTTGTCACCTGGTTGGCACCACCCAGGGTCACGTGTAGGGTATCTCGAGGGTACTTAATTCTCCTACGGAGAAGGCGACTCGACCCCAAGTAGAATTTCAGTAAGCCGTTGATTGGTCATTGCTCGACGAAAACTAGAATTTTCTTTTAGAGCTTCATTTACATTTGTATTTCATCTATTGCTGTTATAATTATTATATAATTGTTGCCATTTTTTTCTTTCTATGTATAGCCACAACAATAATAAAACCATATAAATACAGCTGAAGTTTTACTACGTACTTTTCGGCACCTACTCCTCTCCAAACTGTGCGAATATACCAAACCCAGCTGTAATTTGGAACGACAATTTTAGTTTCCACTTGGCATGCCAGCGCGAACTAGCCTCGAGTGTTGAAGCCAATCAGTTTGGCACTCCGCCAGCAGCAGCTGTCATTGCTTGCTTTCATAGAGAATCGGTGTTTATGGGACGAAATACATTAGATAGGCGTATTGACATACAACTTTGTACATAAGTAATCATAAAACATAATTAATTTCCTTTTATTGTATATTATTGAACTAAACTTTATTATTTGAGTGTATATTCTATCTTTTATTAGTAAGTATAATCTAGAAATGTTTGGTTCGCTAGCGGAATAGGATAAATGCTAATATTGGTGTGCTAACAGCCTATAAGTTTATTGTAAAACGTACTTTTTATAAATAAATATTTTTGGTGCGATACAAATTGCTGCAGTCCGAGTAATGCTACATTATTTCCGTGTTTATTAGGATCAGTATGGTAAGCAAGAAGTCCTAAAGTAACCGTAAAATCATCAAAAAGCTGTCACTGTCATAATTATTTATTAAATATGTGGTGTGAGAGGGATGGAGGACACTAACGTACCGAAACGCTACGCAAAAAGGACTGTGCTTGAGTTGAGGTACTGAGGAAAAAGATGATTTTTGAGCTCGAGACACATGTTGATCTAGTGATGGGTCGTTCTCAATATAAACGATTCAAAGTTAAAGTCAAATCGTTTATTTCGTATAGACCTACGGGGCCTACAATTTGTCATTACATTTTTTTTCTTAACTCTACAACCGGATCGGAACGCGACCTCAACTGAGAAGATCCGACGAGAAACTCAGCGGGCTTGTCTTTTTTTTTTAAAGCTATTATTTTACTTGTTCATACCTACTACGTATGTTTATAGATCCCTGGTAATAGATTCAAGTATATTTATGATGCTATCCGGATAGTCGGTTAATGATCTTTTTTATTAGTTAACTTTCAAGTCGCCTGCATGCAATGTCTTAATTTAATTAAGTAAAGTGTAATGTAAAAGTAAGAACAACAATTTAAATTTTAGATGAACATAATCTTCTTGATAATCATTTTTTTTTGTGAAAGTAATGTAGATGGTCGCGATAACATTCAGATGACAGGCACGAAAGTCTGAGACTTTATTATCTGCAATTATAGCCCAAATATGGTACTACACTATAATTATTTTACAACTAATAATATAACTAAACTATCGTTCATAACTCCCACACTCAAATCAACTCAAAAATAAATTTTCATATGTATATCGATTTTAATTTTATATGTCAAAAAATAATCGATTTGAATTTCTAACAATAATTAACGATGCGTTCAAAACACTCAAACTGGTTCGTTTCTAGCACAAATGAACATACCTTATAGGATTAGTACTCCGTATAAGGGCATTGAATTAATGGCTTCAGGAATAAAGATTGAATGGATTAAAATAATTCTACGCAGTTCGTGGTCCCGTGGTCGTATTAACACCTAGGATTCAAATACTGACCAATAGCTTATATTTCTCATATAATAACTTCGGATAAAACTAAAGATAAGTTAAGTAAAAATGAGGAGATAACTTGAGTTTTACTTAACTTATCTTTAGTTTTATCCAAAGTACACGTATTTCCAAACTGAGCAAATGCTAAGCTTTCGACTATATTTTTTTTTAATAATTATCAGTCGTAAAAACATCTTATAAATATCTACCTAATATATTAATCTAATTAATAATTTATTACACACAGAACCCGCCCGTCGCGTGCAAAATATAATAATTATCCTATTATATATTTAAATGGAATTTAACATTTACAATAGCCAGGTAAGATGGTAAATGTTTTCATCATAACTACAATTATGACTTGTCCAGAATAAAAATGCAGTAACATTATACGAATAACGCCTATTGTGATTTAAAAATAAAAGTTAAATGCACTTTCCCTGGGACGGTGTCGGTAAACACATGTAGTATGTGTGCTAATGCACATTTAATGCGGTAATAACAGTTTTGTAAACGTCAAGATTATTCATAAGCGTTCCTAATTCGGTATAATTTGTTAAATTGCCATAGCGCCCTAATGGCTACTTCTGTTGGGTGCGTTTTATTATTTTTCGTGATTAGTGTTGCGCTATTATTGGGGCGGCTACACGTGTCAAACATAAGTGTCCGCGACTACAATGTATTATTTTATATTTTTTATCAGAATCAGAATATTTTTTATTCATATAAGCCTTTAAATACGATTCATAAGTACTGTTATGAATTGTCTAAGTGTCACAAAATGCTAAGCTACAAATGAACCATCCACAAATCATGAACCATCCGTTAGTAAAGTCGCCGTACATATGGAGAAGAACGAGAAAGAAACTCCATGGTTGCTCGTTTTAAAAACATCTTATACATTTTAGAGCAGTACTACAGTAAAGGCTGCCGGAATAAAAAAAGGAGAAATTAGATACCAAATTTGAAACTTGCTCCCGTTTTGTACCAATTCCAAAAACAACCTGTCATAAATTATGAAGTGGATTGTTAAAGTTTGTGTGCACTTCCAAAAACTGTAAAATTCAATAAAATCTAAACCATGGAATGGAACACGCTACCGGCGTCTTTGTTCCCCGTTGACTACAATCTGGGTGTTTTCAAGTCGAGAGTGAACAGGTACCTTCTAGGCAAGTATGCTACATCGTAGATCTCATCGTCACTTAACATCAGGTGAGATCGAGATCAAATACTTGCCTATACTGCAATAAAAAAAAAAAAAAAAAAAAAACCATGGGAAATATTATTAATTTTTTTTGGAGTCATTGCCGATCCTAGTTTAACCAAGTAAGAAGTCCTAAGTTTATTAGGATAATGTCTATGGTAAGAAGATTATTTTTTCTAAGTAACACATCGCGTTTACTCATCACAATAATGCTAAACTACATAACGGAACACGCAACGAATAGATGACTTGAGGAACATAAATAAAGCTCAATAAACTCGCACAGCGTACGCGTATTGCCCATAATTTAAACTCATTTAGGGCTACAGTAATTAACCCTAGCATGCCATTTATTACAGGAGGATCTTACGCAGTATCACGGAGCAGATCGTCCATGCAACATATGCATACGTCTTTTCTCAGACGAAAAAACATTACCTTTTCAACCATAGACACACTGAATACAACCTCTTTGATTGACAGATGACAGGGGTGGCACACCTCGTCGAACCAAAGTCAGTATTGTTGAATATGCACCGGAGTGCAAGCAATGCAGGTTGCACACTCAAGTCAAGTTGCAAGTTCAAGAGCAGGCACGCTTCTACAGAACGGCCAGATACGTCGCAGCTTTCGTGCTGAGCACTCGTCGACATAGTCGGCGGCATAGCGCATCGCGATCGAGTGTTTAAAATATTCAAAAATCGAAGTGCTATTTTTTTTAATCAGCTATTGGTGAAGCAACGATGCGGAACCTCGTACGGTGAGTAACCCTATTATACCTATAGGTCGTGTTGTGGTTTGTACTCTTGATCGAGGGTTAGGTGTCTATAGCACTTTGCACTGAGAAATAAAAAAAAATACTTAAGACTTCGCATCCATAAATGTATATTAGGGAATAAAGAACTCTTTTGTGTGAACTGAATTTATAAGTCAATGGTAGATGGCGGAGGATGACTCAAATCAAACACAACGGTCGAAGTTTACACATATAATTAGTTCAAATAAAACCGTGCTAATTTTATGTGTTAACTACAAGTTTGCTTTAAATTATCAGTTAATGAAAAAAGTGTGGCAAATATTTGGCTTTATGCTTTTTACCTTTGCCTTAATGGGTTCCGTGAGGACCAAAGAAAAACAATGCATAAGATTTCGCACGATGATAAAACTCCTATAATAAACACTCGAGGGTCTTTAATGATGGATTATTACGGCAAATCATTTTATCTTCAGAGGAAATTAATGAAAATTCTTACGAAACGCAACTGACGGTGTTGAGTTGTTAAGTTTTTTATAAGCGGCCATAAAACTGCAATAAGAAATAATGCAATTAAGCTCAGAGTATGTAACTTTTGAGTGTGAAACTCATCGGAATGTCTACGTATGGTAGTTTAAAAAAAATATAATCGGAGGATACCTGCTTCAAACTGCCTACATACAACATAAAATTACCGCCGAAAAAAAAACAAATCAACATTTAATTTGTTGCTACACGCACAAAAGAAAACATAAACAATACAATAAGAAAAATTATAATAAAGGTACCATAGTGCATAACTAGAGAAAATAAATGAGGACCGACACGAAACGTCAGCGTTTCATGATAGTCTTGTACAACACTCTTATTTTCTTATCTATGTGTTACAAAATTTTGTGAGCTGAACAAGATCTTAGCAGTAGATGCCTTACCTTTGCGTAGATTTTTCGCACCTAACATTATGATCAGCTGATGTGATAAGCAGAGTGATTAATTTCCAATGAAACAATATGTCACTACACTACTCAATACACTAAACCTCAAATTTATAGAAAGTTATTATTGATTATAAAGTTACTATAACGCACATTTTCCTCTAAAAGGTTCGTTATATTTATAATCCACTATAACTGTCTATAAATTTAGGGCCAAGTATAAGTAACAGGTAATGTCTCTTAGGATCCGTGTAACAATAATTCACAATGTTATAATTTTTAACTGAAAAGTTATCTTTTTCTCAGAAGAGTTGAGATGATTCATTTAATACGCAGGATACTCACGTGCCGTCCAGTTGATTTACTAAATATCCCAGTTATGCATACTACCCTGTAATCATCGCAAATAATGTAACATTGAGGGCTCAGCCTCGAATTTAGCGGGCGGCGGCGGCGGCGGCGCAGGAGCGGAGCTCGTTGGCCGCCCCGCGCCGCTGTTTTCGAGAACAGTCCATTTGATTTTACGCATAAGATCCTGCCGCTCCCGCGCCGCCGCCGCCGCCCCGCTGCCCGCTAAATTCGAGGCTGAGGCCTAACTGCTCCGGCCCCTAACTTTGGCGTGAAGATCTTATCAGCACAACCCTTAGCGCAGCGCTGATGCGATTTAAAAATTTACACGTCGGCTTTGTAGCTAAAAAATAATTTAATACGGATTTTGAATAAAATTACTTTGAAGTAGAGATGTGTTTTGTGAGCTTTATTTAATTATCTATATTGGGCGCAATCATTAACAATTATACTATGTGTAATATTAAATTAAAATTAATTTTAAATAAGCTAAGACGTGAGATAGAGGAGTCCATATCTACTTAAAAATATGTCAGCAAAATACCTAACGAAATGTCATTTCCTCACCTAAAAAATGCAAGCTTTTTTTTATATAATTATTTAATTCATTAGGTAAATAACATTGTTTTCTTAAAGTACAATTATTGCCAGCGTTTATTTTTTTTTATTACATTATAGGCAAGTATTTGATCTCGATTTCACCTGATGGTAAGTGACGATGAGATCTACGATGGAGCATACTTGCCTAGGTAGGAAGGCGGCAGTACATAGAGACGCTACATTCACTAGGCACATGCAACGCAACTGATCTGACCCGCCATCCATGAATGGCAGCACCGAACATCATGCCGGAACACGGCTAGGCCGCTTGGCGACATGGCTTTGTTCAGTGGGTGGTGACTAGCCACGGCCGAAGCCTACCACCAGTAGAGTTGTCACCTGGTTGGCACCACCCAGGGTCACGTGTAGGGTATCTTGAGGGTACTTAATTCTCCTACGGACGAAGGTGACTCGACCCCAAAAAATCAAAGCATTTCGCAAAATGTATTTGAACATTGATATTCTGATGAGAAAAGTTTGAATATAACATTTCAATGTAACCAGAATTTAATTTCCTACCGATTTGTATGTGCGTTCGTAATACGATCAGTGGATAAGCAAAGATGTTTTTGTTATAAAATTAATTCCTGTATAACCTCCAGTCAGTGAAGCCGGTCTTGTGATTATTAGTAGGTATCTTTACTAATATCACCAGACCGGCTTTACTGTATTTAACGTATGATAGCTTCGTATGAAAATTGGCCTTTATACTCACCAGAATACTATTAGTTAGATATCACGACTGAGGGAAACTGTCGCGCACACATGAGAAAATAATATTATTATTTACCGACAACAGAATTATAAATCCTAACAAAATTGCTTTGTAATGCTATCGTAAATATATGAAGTGTCTATAGATTGGGGGAATCGATTGCGTGTGTGAAATTAAAAATGGTTTCATGACCAATTTAGGCAATTGTTATAAATGGGATCACAAATTAGTAAAAATAAATGAGCTAATAAGACCACGTTCAAGTCAGAACTTTGATCGCGCCGCGCGCGTCATGCAACGAACACGAACTGTCATGTCATGTCAACACATTTTTTTTTATTTATTCAAGAACTGAGGCGTGTGTTGCGTGTGGGCAAGTATTCCGCGAACCCCGGGATGAGTCGTGGGACCGGGGACGGGCCCGGGACACGTGTTGACCGCGCGCCGGATCTCGCACGCGATATAGTTCCGCACATCATCATATGAGAGATTGATGATAACGCTCGCGATGACCATCGTAAACATAGTTTTAAGTACCTATTTTTCTTAAAGCAATTTTATTTTTATCGATACACTTAAATGTGTAGCAACACTTTCTATTTACATTTCTGTTAAAGATGAATAATGACAATGACTTTTGAAAACGCTTGATATTATTGAACATGTTTTCGTTAAAAAACTCATTTTGAAAAGACGATTAGGTAGTACGTCACTTGTCTTTTTCACTTTAAATGGTGAAAATGTATTTTAACCTCTTTATTTTCACTTGTTTGTAGTTTGGATGACGCAAGAAGAGTTTGTTAAGTTATTGTCTTAACATTATATCATTACCTCGAATCCAACCATTGCCAAGCCTTACTCTACTAAATACAACAATATAAAACCGTTCGCCAAGTCTGGCCGTAAAACTTGGCAATGACTTGGTAATCGTTAAACTTGGCAATAACTCAAACGCGTCTATTCAAGTGTACGAAGAAAATGACAGTCGAACTTGGCGCGTAAAACTGTAGAATTATAGGTTTTCCGCAGTTTTATAGCTAGAGGGACTCCGTTTGACTATTGCTACATTGCAGTCCTGTTATCCTAGTACCTACAAACAGTTTCGTTTAACAAATTGGGACGATTGCTTAGAACAACTCATTATTCAGAATTTGTCAAGAAAGACAACCCGTTAATTAATTATATGATATTTAAAACGTAATTAAACAAAAACATTCCTCTTGTAGATAACCTCAATATGCAAGAAATGGTCTTAATGCCATTTTCGCATAGAAGCACTTAGCACCAGCGCTACAGTTTGCTACGAAGCTGCACAATACCATTTAAACGAAAATGTTCTTAGCTAATCAGGTAGTAAAATGCCTTAATAGAACGTAGAGTCTGGCAATGGTTCCCAACTCTACGGATCTGAGACGGTTGCACTCACAGATATATTAGAGGAGATATGTTATGAAAGCGGTGGGCTTGCGCTCACCTTTAGCCAAAATTACGCTAACATAGAGTTTTCGCCGTCAGTCGACTGCAACTGCACGTCGGTATCGGAGCTCTAACTTTTTTTTTAAATGCCGTGTTATTCCGTGGTTGTGTGCAAAAATACTAGCAGCAAAGTGAACTACGCGAAAGATGGAATCTCATTTCACCAGCCAGTATTTTATTTATTCGTCTTTAAAATCATTAAAAACAACAAATCAAAAAATATTTAATGCCTTTATTGTTGCACTGCAGTCTCTGCCTTACTAATTTTATAGGATTGTGCTTATGCTCGATGATTAACATCATCCCCGTATAGCCATTCTAAATAACTTCAATAAGTATGTCGTATAAACAGCTAACGGTACCATCGGAAGGTTTTCAAATCTAATTAAGGTTTACTGCACATGGCCTTTTACGACTCGTGGCTATTCAAGGAGAGATCTAGAATTGCCATATGTAAAACAAAATACGTATTAAGTCGTTTGTGACATTACAAAAATAGTGTAAGTACTCTTGGTATCATTTGCTAGGAGTCTGTAAATATGCATCCTGGGTAAATTGATTACCTACGATTAAGTTCAGTGATTAAATTTCTTTTGTTTTTATATAAATGAGGTCTCTATGTATACCTGACTCGGGCATGGACCCTAACTAGGTATTTCTAGCGATAAAATTGCCGTTATAGCGACGTATACCTAGAGTGTAATGACGACATTGTGTAGGCAGACCTAATGATGATTCAAAACCGATAAATTAATCTTACAAGGAAATGTCTCGCCGTCTCATTAATGTTTCTCATTTTAAATCTCCAGCATCCACGCTGCATGTTAATCAAATATCGGTAATTTTCTCCACAATTATCTGCCGCGAGTTGGATGCGCCACGCGATCCCAACGACACAATGTATGTACATCGGTGAAAATTTCGTATATTAGATGATAATACACACGCGAGTGGTATAGAATTAGTCTTTATATTTCTCATGGCAACACTGCGTGGCAAAGAAAAAAAACTCTACACTATTGACACGGACAGAATTTTATTGAACATTCCATATTCAACTTAGGTATAAGTACACGTAATATTCTATTTTTAAAATTTTTGTCAATACAAAAATCGAAGCATAGCAAGGAGCAAATTTTTGCTTCTTTTTTTTTAAATAGCGATCTAAATATTTGTAAAAACCCATGTGAGTCTAAATTTCGTCTGCTAATTGACTCCTAAAATTAAAGATGTTCTCCAATTTCGCTAGATAAGATTTTTTTCTGCATATTTAACGTCAGTAATCGCATATTTATGGTAAACGACTTTGATAATTCTTATAATTAGTTTAAATGGTATGAATATTTGTTAATTCACGTCAATTATATCTGCATCTAAGCGTAGTCATTTGTTTTTCACCAATTAAATTACCAGGACTGAGGTCGGTGAGATATTTTATAGCAAATTTTAGCTGAAGACTTCAGTTTCAGACGGCGCCTGTCGTCTCCTAATATAATTAAGACTTAATTGCTAAGACGGAGATGCAACGTACAATGTGGAATAATGCAGCACGGCATCCCTATTCCTATAGTACCAAATGAATGGCTTAATATTTATTCGTTTTAGTAAGATTAAATATGTATGAGCTTGATGCAATACACGTATGCCAATATCAGTTATTGTTTCTCAGACATCTATAATAATTTGTAGCGATTATGTTTAAATTTATAAATTGTACTTCAAATATGTATAATATTTTAGTATTCTGGGAGTCTAAAGCCTCGTATTGACTAGAGAACTTGCGACCTTGCTTCTCAATACAATTTCTACGTGTTGGGCGACGTCGCTGGGGAGATCGCAAGCGACATCTACGTGTCACAGGACATTTCTCATGTCGCCGCCCGCGGAGTGTTGACTTCGTGCGACATTGTGTCCCGTGACAGTCGCCGGACAGCATTTATGTCGCGGGGAGGACGCATGTAGCGCGGTGTTCTACGACTTTTAAAAATGCCAGTAGTGTAGTCAACAACACTACCTCCTCGGGCGACATCTAGACGACAGCTAATGTCGCACGTAAACGTGCCGCGACTTCTCGCGACATGTCTCTCGACTTTGTACCCTAGTGAATACAAGTGTTTAACAATATTGAGCCCGAATTCAATCTCAGGTCTAAAATATGTTTACTTCAGTTTAGATTATAAATCAATTCGTACACATTATTTTTTCAATAAACTTAAGTAATTTAAAACTTTTAAACACGCTGATAATTATAGTCTGGCAACCTATAACTGTAGAGTACGTTAAGAATTAAGATAATAATTCTCGGCCATCTCATTTGACTTACTACAACTGAGTATTAATTCCGTAGACCATCAGGGATGCATTAAGGTTAACAGTCAAATCCAATTAAGCAAATGAAAGAAATTAGAAAGACAATTGGAATTTCCAATCGAATAGTTTTCGTTTTAGCTGGAATATTCAAGCGATTGGTGTCAAGAGGTACATGCTGTCCACGATCGCATCCGTTTGACCCATAAACTTAGAGTGACCTGGCAGGCGTGGGAGCAAGTTGTGACGTGGTCCTTCTTCTTTCTTTACCAAATAAAATGCTATGAAATAAGATGGACAACTTAGTGGGTATTTCGCCAATGTCAAGTAATTAATAGCAATCACTCATTATAAAAAAAATAATGGATGTGACATGAAGATATGAAAATGGCGTGAGGGCGTGGTCCTTGTTTGCACACATCTTATAATTTCATAAAGGCACTGAAGTAACAATTGAAAATTATAAGTTAAAATTGAATTACTATTTGGAGGACGAGGTTGAATGAAAAAAAAGGTTAAGAAAGTGACATTTCATGTTGGGTATTTTGGTGGTTATGAAGAGTGTACCTAATTAAACTGCATAACATATTATTTGAAATACGTAGAAAGGGAAATGAGGAGTTTAAGTACTTATTTGTGCTCAAATAACATAGATAGGTAGTATATAGCTTCCATACGCAAGTACCTATGGTGCGACCCACATAAGCCACCGTATCCACACACTGTGACATGTAACGGTGCCCACGTTGTAGGAAAACATGAATCACCATTGTACAGTTTTAAGTAAAAATAAATATTCCATATTTGCATTGTTTATAACGTTCCTGCAACATCGTTAGTCTGCCTACCTGCCTACTTACCTAAGTTTAAAATGGAATGTGGGTATGGCAGAACTCTATGATGGCCAGAGATGATGGCAGATATTTATCTTTGGTTCGAAAAAAAATATTTCCTCCACCATAGATATTAAAAACTTAGAATATCTAATTATAACTCTAGTAACGTTCAGAGTGCGCTCCTTCACCTAAGGAGGTAACTAATGTCAAAGTCAAATCATTTATTTCGTATAGGCCTACGGGGGCACTTACAAATTGTCATTACATTTTTTTTCTTAAGTCTACAAAATAATTAATATGCGTAGCCTTCTTTTAAAGCTGTCTGTCTGACCAATACGTTAGCAATTACATAAACCGGCGCCAAAGGATCCATTTGCATATAGATCCTAGCATTGGCGACCTCATCAAAGCGTTTGATGGAACTTAGTACGTAAAGCGAGACGTCTCGACTAGCCCCTTCGGACCGCAGCGCTAATTCTCACGCCTACATTTTAATTAAATTTGTCCACTCCAACAAAGAGTAGTTAAGATTTTTCATAATAATGTTATTAAAAATAACAGGAAGATTTATGGTTGAGAGAAATTCGTGTAATACAATATATACGGTATAAAGTAACTGTTGTTTTATGATAATCATAGAAGCATGTTAATGTCGCCACCATTGAAACTAAGTTGCAGCCGCCGCCAATTACATCTAAGCTCAGCCCTAATTACAAATAAAGAACGTCGCGTTCAATGAAATCGTTTACACTACAGAAAACTTCGACCAAGTCTCGGCAATGTTTTTAAATTGGTGCGAGAATTGAAACGGGTTCTCGTTAAGGAAGAACGCAGTTACAATATCGTTCTGATAATCCCATTTCTAATTCCTCCGTGCCGCCGGTTCTTGCCTGTCATGTAAGTTGGACGCTGTCTAGAAAAGTAGTTTTAATTGTGCCGTTATTATTAATTGATTTTTGCATATATTACGAATATAGATGTTACTTAAATAGAGCTACTTTAATTACTAAATGGGCATGCCAAGTGTAAACTTAACAATGGCTTGTTTTCTACGTTTAATAAATGGCAGCATAAATAATCCTGTCAATACAATACCCGATGTAAAAATAATATTTTATTTCAATAAAATAATTGAGAATAATATTTTTAATAATCTGTTTGCGATCATACGCAGACAAAATAGATATAAGTATTAACTTATTTGTATTGCAAATAATCAATGCACATACGTTTTATTCATAAACAGATAATTACTTAACTCTGTTTAACCCTTAATAGCCTAGAGTTTCAATTTTGATACCAATCTTTCAAACCGAATTTTCACATTACTATTAGTTTTTTTTATAGGTTGGCTGTACGTATTTTACTGTTGTATAATATTCTTTCCAACGAAATTAAAAAAAAAAAACAAATGTCATTATTATTAAACACAGTAACACTAAACACAGTAACACTAAACACAGTAATATTAAAAATAAATCACTTTCGTAAATCAGGCTACTAAGGGTTAAATCTGATAAGAAATAGGTAGGTACTCGACGAGCATAACTTATCTAACAATTGTGTTAAAACAAATCTAACAAAACGGTTTTATAATATAACCTTTTAAACGTTAATGTAAATGCATGAAAGTTTTAAACGACCGCAATGTATGTAGCTGATGCAGCATCTCAAATAAAGCTGGATGTATCACAGTATTAAGTTCTTGATATCCCACATAGTTTATCTTTCAATGCTGAAGATACAGAAGCAGTACTAATATCATATAAGTATAGCACCGTTTGCCATAGACACGTCAGGCCCATGGAGTCATAGCGCCAAAGATTATCACATAGGTTGATTGACAGCAGGGCTGGCTCTTTCCTCGCTCAAAAAATCAGCTTGATAATACAGCGAGGAAATACAGCCAACATTCTTGCCACCATTCCACTCGGACAATGTCTTTTTGATACATAGTTTTAACTGTGCAATAAAACATATAAGTATGGTGGTGCGTAGAAAAATATAGCATAGCTAATATTAAAGGTATTTTGCTTAGCTTTTAGCTTGCAATAAAATGTTTACTGCTAATTTCAAGCACTGTGTGCAAGCTCTATACCATAATAAGTGCCACTTATCTTTTACCCGGGTTAAGTCCACACAAAGGGCTTTCACTGTACCTGGTACAATTTATATACGAATAGATTTGTGGTGTGTAGATGTGATTCCAACAGCAGATGAAGTATTGGAATAATAAGTTTTATTTTTAAACCGTTTAAAAAGTGCGATGGTAATAGACAAACTACACAAGGCCGAATTATTTTGATTATACGCTTGGTAATAACCAGAAGTCTTTAGAAAACCATGATTGAAATAATAACCATTGCTTGCGACAAAAAAAAAAATGTTTAAAAAACTTGTTATTTTGTGTGGAATATGGGAAGGCAAAATACAAAATGGCTGCATAATTATACTTCGACTAATCTTCTCTGTATTTGTATAGTCTTTAAACATTTCCTGTTTGCCGAACAGTTAGACAGTTATAGAACCTACGTTGAGCGCAATAATGATGAATACTTATGTAGTTTGAAGATACCTCAATTAAAACTTGTGTATGTTTGTTTATTATCCTTACTTGTCTCTGATCTTATTTGTAACACCAGTAAATCCCCTGCCATAGTCTATTGATTTCATATGTTATCAGAAAAACCAATAACATTACGCCAAAAATGACTGAGTTCTGAGGTAACCAAAATTAAAAAAAAACAATTGAATTGAGAATCTCTTCCTTCTTTTTAAAGTCGCTTAATAAAAGGTGGACCTTACCGCCAAATTCCTTTCCGTTATGTAACACGACGGACGACCTTGGTTGCAATCCAATTCACGCTTCGAGTATGCGATGCAAATGTCCAACCGGTCCGATGTTCGATTCCCGCCCTCATAACGGTGTCTCGACAAAACGTGGATTGCCCTTTTGGGATTCAGCTCTCATATTATATAGGTAAGGTTTAAGAGGCTTTCTCGTCTCGTTTTTGAGAGATATTCTACTATATAGCTTCCATTTTGTTGTCTGATTGAAGAATTTTGTAGCCAATTGCCTACCTAAAAAAAAGATGAAAAAAAATAGTGAAGATTGTACTTATTTTTTTTTTTAATTGTGATAACAGACAACATAAACTCAATATGCGTGTATCGTGGTTTATAAAAGTTACATTGTAAGTTAAATGCCTCCATTAGTCCGCGATACTGCGATGAGTATAGCGGGCGGAACGATTAGTGCGCGTGAGATGAAAATCCGCGCGCAGCTGGTGACTTAACAGTTGCATTCAAAAAAATGTTCCGGAGATGATCAGCTCGGAATCAGTGATCATTGTTTTAGTTTAATGACGAGACTCTTTCTCTCAGAAGCTGATTCAGGTCTTCAATTTCAAATGACTGTACGCACAATTGTTATTAAAGATATTAATATTAATATAAGATCAGAGGATTTTAGAGACCCCACGTTTTCTTACATAATTTTTAACTAATATATACTTGCTGTATCTTTAAACTTTTTCTAAAATGAGCGAGATATATTTGGGGCGAAAAGTTAAATAAGTAATGTAGGTTGTAAGTACCACCTACATATATCTTTGCTATAAATACTTAATATGTACGTCGAATTGTAAAAAAATATTCCTTATCTATCAGATATAAATTGCAAAATATATATATACTAAAAAAATAAAAACAAAATACAACCGAATTGAGAACCTCCTCCTTTTTTTGAAGTCGGTTAAAAATGTACTTAGCTAGACTATGAAGACGGGAGACTGAATATTCAACAAATTGTCGTGAATCAGAACTCGTAAAGGTCAATAACTTAGCAACTAGCATATCGAAAAACGGGCAAATCCGACTTTATTTGCCTAACGGTGTATACATAATATTTAAAAAAAACGCTTTTTTGAATATATAATATTAGAACTCGTAACAGCCAGTGCAACATAGCAAAAAATGTACAGTGCAGAGGTTTGTGGGCCGTCTATGATCGATTTGTGGAGAAAATCGATTCGTTCTAATCGGATACCTAATGTAAACGAAATAGAACGTGAATATCATTCAATCGGTTGATTTGTTAAATAAATACGGAATTACTTACGTGTCTGATGTACCCTCGCGGACATCGATTCGCATTTTATTTTGAATCGATTATTTACTTGTCAATCAAGTTTGATGATTCAAGTAGTGCAATTAGTTTTTTATCAACTGCCAATTTTTTTTTTGTTAGTAATTGGTTATTGGTTTGTGTCGAGAAAGTTACGATCGGTGGCGTGTCTCAAATTAATTTGGAGTGACTGATTATAAATTTGTAGGTGTGGGTTACCACGATTTACTAGTAAATCATGTCTGTCAAATCATTTTCGCTTAATTTAATTCGTCTCGATGTTCTTATTTAATGTAATTTGTTCAAGATAAATGCACCCGTTGCCGTAATAGATAATAAAATGTAGATTGCAAAAGCCGTGAATTGAATAATGAATAGTATTTTTTTTTCTATTTTAACAAACGAACCGTGAAAGCAAACGTCATCACAAAGAAAACTTAGCTTTTTAAATCTGTTATTATTTAATCTTGCCTCTTTTACCTATTCATATAAACGTACAAAAATAATACTGAAGGCTGGTGGACACGCTTTGACTCATATCAAATGCTTATTTTAACCTATCATATATTTATATATATTTGGCCTATCATCAGGGATACTAATAATGTTATAACGTCATATCAATAAATACTTAACACTGGCAAAATACTTACGCCTCTATTCTGCAGCCGATTGCCCACCGAAAAAAAGAAGAAGAACCAACACATAAATTTGCAAGTCCGTGTAGCCCAAGACGTTTACAAAAAGGCTTAACTACTTCACTCACACATGTTCTTTTGTGTTTTACATGCTGGCGTAATCTATACATATAAATAAAATTGGAGTGTCTGTTTGTAATATTAAAATAACCGCTTTTTACTAAGTGCATTTGGATGTATACACGTTACCTATACCGAAACAACATTTTTTAAAATTTTTGTCTGTCTGTCTGTCTGTCTGTCTGTCTGTCTGTCCGTCTGTCTGTCTTTCCGTCTGTCTGTCTGTCTGTTTGTTCCGGGTAATCTCTGAAATGGCTGGACCGATTTTGACGGGAATTTCACTGGCAGATAGCTGATGTAACAAGGAGTAACTTAGGCTACTTTTATTTTAGAAAAAAAAATAGGATCTCTCGAAAAAAAATTAAAACCAATGTTGCAGCGCTGCGCCTGCTTAAAGTTTGATAGCAACAATCTGCAATGCGTCCCGCGGGATCAGAACGCGAGCAGGCTGTTGCCAACGGTTGAGACGTTGTTAAATACCACGCGGACGAAGTCGCGGGCAACAGCTAGTTCTTGATAAAATTGAAAGTACCCCTTGATGATAACATTGAAGACGATGATCATGATGAAATGAATCCCTTACCCTTTTGAGTAAAGCTGTGGATACTTTACCGAAAATATACCGGACATTTTGGGAGAACTTGAAAGGTCAAGTTATTCTACTTTATTTAATTTACTTCACTCGTGCACTTTTATAACCAAACAATGGTTAATATCCCAATGTAGCACATTATTTATAAAAAAAAATAAAAGAAAAAATACAACCGAATTAAGAACCTCCTCCTTGTTTTTGAAGTCGGTTAAAAAGAAACACATTTTTTGGAAATAAAACAATATTGACAATTTCACGATCTAACTTCCCGCCAAAAACTCCCTCACACATGTTTTTTTTTAAATTAAAATACTGCTGGCGAAGATGAAATTTTTTTATGTTGCTTAACTTTGTCGCTTTGTTTAAACTACAATTTAGCGCTAATCGTTAGCACGGGAAATGACTCGTTTGAAATGACAATTTGAATAAAAAGATGAGTTTGTTAAAGTTGTTTCAAAGTCGTGAACATGAGATTATTATGTTATGTGGAAATTACAGTGTGTTAAATACATTTGAGTCATATTATTTGAGTCGTAAGTTAGGACTAAGCTTCACGGTAACAACCAGTATGAATAATTTGTTTTTGCAGTATCTCAGTATGGAATGTTCTGCCTGGAGAACCTTATTTCTTTTTTATCATAGGACACTAATGTACCTTATCTTCATTGAAAGTATAACAATTGGTATTCAAAATATTCTAAACAAAAAAAACCTACACTCTTCCAAACTTCACTCTTACAAAAATAATAGTGCCTACACTTGTTCCAGGAAAGTACGCGATAAACAGCTATCACGTACTTCCCTGGTACGAGTGTAGCGTGTTTGCAAAAATACTGGAGAATCCCACAGTAAATCTTCTTACCCAACGGTACTTGCCGCTATGCAGAATCGTATAAAAAATCGCAAAGATAAAATCCATTTTATGTTCTAGTATTAAATGGCAAACACGGTTCATTTGTATGTTTGTGCATAGGCGTGTCCTCGGCGCTATGAATCCTAATATTCTTTTTCAAAAACAATTCGCACATAACTTATGAATAGGGTTGCCTAACTTCATTGTCTGTAAAGTTTAAATAATATTTAGGGACAATTAAAAATGTTTAAAAATCTTCGCACATATTAATAAAAATAAATAGATAGCTATTGGTAAAAAGAACAGACAGGTTAATAGATAAGTTTTAGGCGTCATGTCTTTTAAGTGTTTCGTATAATTTAAGAGTAATATATAAGGTTTAACAAAAATAATGTATAATATTTAAAGAAGTTAACAAGTAGGTGATAACGATCACGTTTATCCATAAAATATATGTGTATACAGTGTTTGATTTTTCTGTGAGAAAGCGAGACAGTACAGTTTGTATGCGCACTTAGTTCGTAGTGTTATTTAAAAAAAAATCAAATAATTTGATTTTTCCTTGGACACCTAAAAATTATTTTACACTATTGTTAAGCCTTATATAGATACAAAAGCCATTGACGATGACATGTGTTACGTCACATGGAAACATCGTAGAAAAAAATGTTGACAGCCCTTAACCATGAATACGAAAATGAAACGTATAGTCTATGCCGCACATACGTGTGCGAATATTTAATGCCACGGAATTCTTTGCAAAGCCAGTTTACCATAAGTTAAACTTAAAAGTAGCGGCTCCGTCGCGTCGCTCCTACGTGATACAGAATACCGATCTTTATCAACGATTCCGATATCGTATCGGCGACGGCGGCGGGACTGTACGATTAATTTATGTATGTATATCGATCGCTATTTATAGCGAGAATGTCTAAGCTATGCACGCTATGTTTGACAAGCCATGTAAGTTAGTTTGATTTCAATTAAAGTGCAATATTTGCGCCATGACTTGAACTACATCCTGGTAAGATATTGCTGAGCAATTACAGCCGTTTACAATTGTCAATAGCATCTTTAAACGTAGATGCGAACAATGTATACATCAACATGTTTCCAGCGAAACTTCCATGATAATCAATTACCTAAAAACACATCCAATCCCGTTGGGGAACAATAGTTGGTATATATTAGCTGATTATGCTCGGTGACTGGCAGTTTGTCAACAAACAGCTCGCAATGCTGCGAGTGTCGCCAGCAACACGGCATTACGTTGTTGCATCAATGTTGATCGGCAATTGTATACCATGACTACGTGGCAATTTAGAATCAGAATATTTTATATTCATGTATAACGACCTCTTCAATCTCGCCACAAGATACACAGATGGCGCTGCAGACGGGCATTCTGAACATTTGACAATTCTCCATACAATCCTGAAACGCGCTATGAGAGTTTTCGGAGCACGTAACATGTACAAGATCCCGTCAATAACCGTCGGGAGTATAGCGGCCGCCCGCCGGGCTAGCCGCCTGGCTGGAATATCTTCCCTTTTCTGCAACATGTAAACCATTAAGTACAGTACTTATGATTCATCAATGTACTTGTTTATAGGTACTAGTAAACTGAACCCCTTGAGAAAGTCAACGAGGCAGAATGAGTTTGTTTGTTTTATGTAGAAAAACAAAGTTGAGTGACCACTGTGTGGGCGACGCCAAGCTAGGGTGTGGGCGATACGGTCAGAAGATATAATACTCACTATTTTACTATGGTTAATACTTGGGCAGGTGTTGCTTTATAGCCTAAGCCGTGTTCAGACTTCTTCTTTTTCTTTTTTTTAGGTTGGCAATCACAAAATAGAGCCATCCTTGCCAGTGTCGAGTAATTCGTGAAAATTGTTTTGAATTAAAAGTGACCCTCATGATAATGAGGATGATGATGAAATGATTCCCCTACCTCTATTAATTATTTTTGTGGATACTTTACTTTAGAAATACTGGACATTTTGGGAGAACTTGAAAAGTCAAGTCACACTATTCTATTTTAATTTCCTTCAACGTCAAACGTGACGGCAAATATTTTACCAATTTACCTACCCTGATTATAAACCGTATTTATTCTTATTATTCCTGTTTTAACGGTTGAACCATTCACTGGAGAAAGTGAATTTAAAACCCAAATATAAATTGACCTTTACGTAACATGATTGCATCAATTTGACAGCACCGCATAGTTAACATCACCGAGACACAATTAAATTTGTGGACGAACACTTTTTGTGTAGCGGGAATATATAAAGCCACTTACACACGAGCCAGCTACGATTGCTACTTGAGGTGTGCAAGTAAACAGTGTGGACAGTAAGTAAGTACTGACCAAAATATTCCAGTACAATATACAATTATGAAACATTAAAATGGCAACCCACAAAATCTACCAAAAACCGTCAGCAAAATATGCTAGCGCCAGTTGGTACACCTCTATTTATCTTTTTAAGGAACGCCCGCGAGTTAGTGATAGTTTTGGGCAGTATGTGACATTTGTTGTAGGTCTTGGCGTATGACCACCACGAGCCGCGAGCGCGGAGAGTTTAATATAACAGCGAAGGTCACTCGCCTTATGTGTGGGCCGCCTAATGGTTACAGCTGGTCAGTTTTAGTCTCATTGTCTGAGGAAACAAGATCGATTTCACGAGCTCTATTATCACGTAGACATTTTTTTTCATGAATAAAAATAATTTGTATGGGTCTCTGTTGCTTTTCAATCATACAATTTCTCTCTTGTTAAATGTTGGCGGAATTCGATTACACTTCGTTAAATGCTTACGTTCAATTGAAACTTATCAATTATATATTTTTTCCTTGTATTGCCGAAAAAGCAGTGTAGGTAATAACATTTTTAGTTTCCACTCGATTAGGCTTTTCAAGACATATTTTATTCAATTATTATATAATTATGAAGACATTTTTTTTTTTTGAGAAAATCCATTCTATATTTGAATATTTACTTATGGCTTGTAGACCTTGTAGTGCGCGGAGGTAAGTTCAATCGAGTGGAATACACTATACAGATTATAAAAATAATACAAATACAAGTGTACATAGATATACTTAGGTAGATTAGTCGTCACCTAACAAGGCATGGGACATTTCTTTTAACTGACGAAAAAATTAACGTTCTCAATTTGAAACGTATATTTTTTTTCTGTCAGTAAGTAAGTAGTCTTACAATAAAAGAAAGGTACAGCACAGTGAAAGCAATCTTATGTCGCTACGGCGACAAGTTGATCTTGTTCTGACAAATCAATTACCTATGTACATTGATATAAAATAACGTAGATATGTGATACAAACACTAACGCACTGTTATTTATGTCCCAGCTGATGAATGATATTACGCACTTTGGCTGCACACATAACGATACAATGGCAGTGTCAACAAGATAGCATGACAATTACCAAGAGTGAAAGAAAGACAGATATATAATGCGCTGCGTCGTTTCCATGTATCTAGACTAATTAGATTAAGCAGATGTGCCGCGCAGCCCAGTTTTGTGGTGCCATTTCCGAGCGCAATAAACCTATCTACGTCTTTCTTATTAGACATCGATGCCGACGCAGGTATAATGATTTAAAAAACAATAATCACAGCCCACGTATAATTATAATAGCAACCTCACCTGCCAGTAGCGGTCCGCAATTTATAGACAGTTGCTACTAATCACTTCATCACTCAAATATTATTCAAGATATCACAGAGTAAAAAGTTCCTTTAAATATTCTCGCTATAGTTACAATAAAAAAGTAGTAAGATAATAAACGTTGCTACCCATAATAAATCCAGTAAGTGCTATCCAGACATTGCATTTGCGTGACCGTCCAACACTCGATCACGCACGTCTCACGATTGGATTAAAAATAAACGCTCATTCTATAAATAGATCTCAGGTGTACTTACCTACAATATTTTTTTATTTACAAATAAAGAAAGTGTCGTTATTGCTATTAAATACTTACATTGGCATAATACCTACCCTTGGGTGTAAATCCATTTAACATTTAAAGAAAGAAAAAAGAAGAACGGGTTGTCATAAATCATAGACCAGATAGTAAAAAAACTTTAAAATAATCGTTCCGGAAAATACAGAAAATTTACCGTATTATTGAAATTAGTCTATTCAATGTCTGGTTTAAAATACTTTTCGATCAATACGGGATGCCGCCATTGTTGGTCGGAATAATGGGTGTTTAAAATAATAACAAGTATGAGTATGCCAGCAGACGCAATAAAATACGGCACAATGTGGTCGCTATCTCCGACGCACATCGAGACAACCGCGCTAGACTTCATAAACCAGGCGATATCTTGACACCCATCACATTCATAGAGGGACTTACATTTTGTAAAATTATTATTAAGGAATATTTTTTTTTACTTTACCAATCGGCTACAAAATAGAGCCTTTTTTTCTAGTGCCGAGTAAATTTATTGACCGTTGTTTTATGTGTAAGTACCCCTGATTATAATGAAATGAATGCCATACACGGGGTAGGGGGTTCCATAGCATACTGTACTGAAAATTTGCCGGATAGCCCGGATACTTCCCGCCAAAAAGTCTGTAAAACCTAGTGAAACTTCTTTAAAAAAATGGCGTCGACATATTCAGTATTTTGCCAATGTCGAGTGTAAGGAATAGCTAGATGACACGCCTATCCGTCTGGAGCTCATTAGCCGCAAACTTTTTGCAGAACTCACTAGATAAGATAAAGTAGGTCAGTAAACGAAGGGAAAGCCTTGAAAAAAAAAACTAGTGTGAAACTAGCCTGTCATTATAAGATACTAACACAAATAAAACATGACGCCTCTATTATAAAGCTACTAGGCCCCAATGTAATAGAGGCAAGCCTATTAACCCTTAATAGCCTAGAGTTTCAATTTTGATACCAATCTTTTAAACCGAATGTTCACATTACTATTAGTTTTTTTATATAGGTTGGCTGTACGTATTTTACTGTTGTATAATATTCTTTCCAACGAAATTAAAAAAAAAAAACAAATGTCATTATTATTAAACACAGTAACATTAAACACAGTAATATTAAAAATAAATCACTTTCGTAAATCAGGCTACTAAGGGTTAAAATATACTAGGTAGGCACTCTTTCCGAATTTGGTAAATTATAATTTCTTAATAGACAATTTGTACATAGTATGGAGTTGGGCTATTACTCTTTGCTGTGTAATGTTGCTAAGCAACATGGCTTGTTGATTGTTAAACGATTTGTACAATTTGTCTTGTCCTAAGATATATGTTTTACGTCTTAACTGTACCTTTTTCTCTCTCATATATCTCAACTATCAAACTTAAGATGAATGTCGATTCGATCGAAATTGATTTTAAATATCCTTTTATGATATTATTACTGCAAGATTTTGACTCATATTTTATTTCGCGAGCTCTTTAATTCATAGAGAATTGATAGCAATGCTTGTACAACTAAAAAAACTGTGTGTGTGTATCGAGAATTGGTATGATGAAATATGTATAGGAATGCGACTGATCGCTTCCACCTTAGCAAAATTTATTTATTGTTGAAATGGAAGCCAGTACTATATGTAATGCAGATCGCGCTAGCGACCACTGAACCAGCAAGTCGGCCATTATAATCGCATGCACATTCTCATCCCAAACCGTTCAACTCTCCATGTAAATGGCGCTTTAATCTGTCAAGAAACCTACTGTTAATCTCTTTCTAATAAAGTATGTGTACACTCAGTGCACACTACTCGTACTTATCTAAAACATTTTTGTTGTAAAAAGTTGATTGCTGTAACCGGTTACTAGGTACAGAGAATATTATCGTACGTATTAGTAACGAGTAGATACAATGTTATGCGTAAATTCACTTTATTCGAATGATAATATATAGTTAAGTATCCCGTAAGGGCTTGGTCGCAAGATATTTTTTTTAAACTCACGGTTTTAACATATTGCATTCCTATATTTACGCGAATACTACACATTGAAATAAAACTACTCTTACGGATTTTAGCGCGTTTATTCTACGTTTTTTACGTTCCCGACGTTTCTCTTTTTCGACGGTCCTCCCGTGGCCATGGTTGCTGTAAAGCAGCCAATACTCACGGTTTAAGTTATTGATGTAATAACATGACACGAATGTGTAACTTAACTCCTTTAAAGAGAATAAAGAAGAGATACACTTATCTAATTGTAGTGCGCTATGGCCCAGTTCTTTATTAGGCCGAGTACACACATGCACTAATGAGTTGTTTGGTCGTATCACCATCGAACAGTATTTTATGCGTCACACCCACCGTGTTCACGGGGCGCTAAGTGGCCGCTGGTCGGTCGTCCAGAAGTCGTATAGTCGCTTTGAGTATATAACAAAAGGAGCCGCCTACAACCAACCTTCGTACTGTATTTTTTCGATGTTGTAATAATTCAGAGCGATTCAGAATGACACATATCGAAAGTGAACTAGTTTTATATGTACAGCTTATGGTCTTATAGCCACTTGCTTGGTGGCTCCATGTTAAGGGTATTTGGTTTGAGTATAGTGCCGTTCCCGCTAGGCGCGGTCGCCGACCTCTGGTCGCCGGTATGGCCCTGTCCTTATGTCACCAGCTCGAAAATATTGAAAACCCGTTGCGTGTTATTCCGCAAACATCCGTATTCTTTAACGGTGTTCAACGACTATTTTTACATTTGTACTTACCGTTTCTGAGATTTCCAATATATCGCATAGGTAAGTACGTACTTAACTATGCATATTCCGATCGTCTGATTCACACAATGTTGCCAACACAAGCAATGTCCGTTCTTTCGAAACGGAATTCGTCAAGTAATTACGAGTTAATCATTTATCAAGCGAATATGACACTTCGCATGTCCACACGAAATGATTGTCTTGAGTCTTACTATTCCAAATATTCACAAATGATTTACTACAAAAATACTGTTCGGCAGATGCTTTTAAAATCACCAGGATTTTGTTCGAGAAACCGATAACAGTATAACATCGGTTTCGTTCTATAAAAACGGTGACTAATCACAACTTTCTCTACGGGATTCCCGGCAAAATCTCAAAAAAGTGATTTTCGTGATGTCTCCATAATAACTTATTTCAAGATGTCTCACGTGATCGATCACTCAATAAATAATTTAATAGGTAAAGAGAAAAATCGACACTACATCACAATTGTGTAGCCACAAAAACCACACTTGTTCTGCTAAATTAAGCTCAATTAACAGAATTGCAGTCTACTAGACTAATTATTTCAGATAGTGTTTACAATTTGAACATATACTAACTGAAATAGAGAGCCATGCATTTTTCGTAAATGTATTTTTTCATAAATTGAAAGATCATCCCAATGGAATTTTTCACAGAATCAAAATATTCTTTTTCATGTAAACCATTAAGTAAAGTACTTATGAATCGTCAAAATAGTAACAAAATGCTAAGGTACAACTTTACCTCTCGTTCGGAATGCCGTTCCTATGGAGAAAAAATGTATAACAATGTATATACCTTCTTATATTCTAATGAAAACATGTTACTGAAGGAGTCACATATTAACTTAAGTTATTTATTTTTATAATTAAGTATAGATGCTATACTTAATTATAAAAATAAAATAATGCGATGCAAAATGGTTTCACCTCATAAATATCCGTTGACTTGATAGATGCTATATTAAAATATTATCTGCATTACTTATATCGTAGGCTGTAGCGAACTGGTTATGTGCCTTAGATTGTCAATTAGGTAACACCTGGTACTAAATGGCGATATAGGAATATTTTATGTTTCTTTTACTCAAAAACTCAGACATTATAAAACTTGTATTACTTATATATAGAGGAGCAGTTAGTACCCCCAACTGGTCCTCAAATATTTTGAGACGAACAATTAAATGTTAGTTTTGGGCTTGAGCAGAAATTTTGTGACGTAAATTCAGCGTGCGAAATTCCGTTCCAGAATGCCGTCAAAAGTCCATAATAAAACTCCGCGCGTCCTTTTTATGCACGCCTATAAAACTTGAAACCACGAAAACATCGCGAGGAAACCTGCATGTCTGACAGAACCCCTCGAAAGACGTGTGAAGTCTGCCAATCCGCACTGGACTAGCGTGGTGGACTATGGCCTAATCTCCCTCGCATTAAGGGGAAGGCCGTGCCCAGCAGTGGGACATTAAAAAAAGGGCTGGTATAAAAATCTGAAATGTAGACAAACTCATCGTATTCCAGCATTTAAAGTTCCGAATAAATATCAGAATGAACTATGAGCATATAAAACATGATTACGAGCGGGTTCTTGTAGTTCTTATCTTAATTAAAAACACGCCTGGAATACTCAGCCAGCCAGGAATTCGCGGACATAAGTGATAGGACGGAGTGACATTCCAAAGGCAATTAGATGTAAATAAACAAATTTAAATAGTTAACGCGGTAATTAACTTTAGCAGACGTAGGTAGGGAGTTATAACTTTTCAGTATTTATAAAGGAGTTTGAGTATTATATTGGCGGATGCTACCTAGAATGCGACCTCATTATGATTTTATATCATAAAGTATAAAAAATATAACTGTCGTTATAATTATCTGTATTGTGAGAAGGACGATTGCATTTGTATAGTTATACACAGTTGGAGTGAAGTAATTACCATTTTGAAATAAATTATGAGGGAATGGAGGGGTCTACTAGATGCGCGATATTCATATACCTTTGCGAGATAGTCCTTTTTTTTTTTTATTACATTATAGGCAAGTATTTGATCTCGATCTCACCTGATGGTAAGTGACGATGAGATCTACGATGGAGCATACTTGCCTAGGTAGGAAGGCGGCAGTAGATCGAGACGCTACATTCACTAGGCACATGCAGCGCAACTGATCTGACCCGCCATCCATAGATTTAGATTAAGCTTCCCGTTTAGGTAGATCTATGATTGACAAAACGCTTCATAGAAGAAGAAACATGGAAACAAGTTTGTTACCATAGATCACGAGTGCAGCTTTTTTCCAGCGTTAGCAGCACGTAATACGATTTATATTGGAATAATAAATAGATAAACTGTCCAAGTACCGGCCCACAAGGTACTCGCACACGGGAATGGCTTCCGAACCGCTTTTTGTGTAACCACATATAAGGTAATTACAGTCTATCCCGGCTTGCAGAGACAGCTTAATTTCGAATCAATTGTTCTTACGTGTCTCGTCTCGATTGTGGTTTTGTTGGAAGGTAATTGGATAAGATGTACCAGTCATTGATTTAAAAAGTAAAGTCTATGATATTTTACTTTCACACATTGATCTAGCCAAATTAGGATTCACTGGATCTTGGACAGGACAATCATATAATTACTTTATATATGACTTAGGTAAAACATGCGTGGTCATCACACATAGTTTGCCCCTACCGCGATTCGGAACGGGATCCACGGCATAAAAAGCAGGTTTAATCCCAATTTCTAATCGACTAAGGAAAACCGATCGTCATTGTTTTTTTGTGGTACATACATTGCGACTATTCGCAATTCTATGAATACTAACAACATTCCGTCTATCCTCATTGTGTTCGAGGCGAAGGTGCAAAATGAACGGATAATTGGCGACGGCGCCGACGAGGAAGGCGTGATCCTCCGCGGGTGGCGGATAATGTCCTCACACGTCGTTTGCATACCACAAACGAACATGGAATAAGGTGTTTTATTGTGGAGACAATAAAACTTAGTACCAAATAATTGGTTCATTTGGGATATCCTATTACATTTTTTTTTTTACTTTTGGGTCAAGCACGAGCCACGACTCGTACAGGACCTGCTCAAACGTTGGCCCACGGCTCAAATATCTACTCCGCGCGTGCGTGTAAATTAATAGACGTACGTCTATTGGGAAGACCAAGAATGAACTACATGAGTCAGATAAAAGAAAGGATCGGTGTTATATCGAATAGGGAGGTGAAAGAAGCTGCTCTAGATAGAGACAGGTGAAAAGAACTTCATCAGCTACACCGACAAAGGTCTAACCCTTAAATTAGAAGAAGAAGACGTCTATTAATAGTGTATGGTTCCACGGCTCACTACAGCTGTATTATTTAACTTACTTGGTAGTTGTGTATGCCATAGACAACATAAAATGTAGCTAGCGTAGTCTCGCAACACGAGAGTTGTTGTGTTGTGCTCACAACAGACACTACAATTTTATTTACTTGTATGTATAGATAGACAAATCTCTGTCTTATGGCATAATTATTCACAAAGGGTGTACTAACCATTGAACCTGCGCTTTTAGCGCACTTGTAATTATTATGTGTAGTCAGAATTTCGATACCTACCTAAAGAGTAGCGTAGCTATTTTAAAAATACATTTTTTTTTCGACAATAAAAATACGTAGGCTGACTAGTGAATTAAAAAATATCCGAATCAATCGATACATAAGGTTGAGAATAAGCGTGCCGTGACACTAATCACTAAATCATGTCAATCATCAAGTAAGTAACAATCCATTCGCATGAACCATAATCCGCTCTTCTATTATTATGCTCTAGATATCAAGTTAATTGTCATTGGACGAATGCGAGTGACGAGCGCAAGCGTGCGACGACGCGACAAGACGTCTAAAAAGTTGTCTGATTTGTTTAGATAGGCAGCGTTTCAAATAAATAATCATAGATGGCGCATTTACAGACCTCTTGTAAGCATAAATTAAAAAGAGTATAGAAAAGCTACTTAATATTTACAAAAAGTGTAAAAAATTTGGCCCATGCGGTAGCGTACCTAAGATTCTAGCAAAGCTACTCGCTGAGCGCGGAAAGGCACTATTGGGTCACCGGTTGCATAAACCAATCTTCTTAAAATATTTTCTATAAAATGGATCTCACAAATATCACGCGAATTACGGCCATACCATTAGAAATGGCATAATGCCGTATAGCAAAAAGCATGTGATACTTATATTAGTATCTTAATCCTGTGCTCCGAATGGTAATTTTAGTATCATGATCCGGATTGACGGTTTGAAAGGCGCCATCATACTATAAGTGAGACGCGTGAATCAATAATCTAGTTGTTTGGTTAGTATACGTTTTCACAAAACATAATAGAAAATGTGAAGTCGTTATTATAACCTGAACTCTATGAAATCACTCTTACTAGCACATTCGCTTAACAGTGTTCATAGCATTTCTAAACCGCACTCCATTGCAACAAGTTTTGTTTTCTTAACAAGTTCCGCACCAACATAACTCATTAAGCCGGGTATTAAAAAAGAAATTAAATTGCCCATTTGGTAAACTGCTCACACATTCTATTAAACCTTAATTTATTGCTGGCGATTTAAAATCGTAATTGCTGGCGGAGACATGAAAGAATGTCGTGCGGCCAACAAGCTAGGTCCCCGCTTGGTACACGCGCCGAGAAAAGTCGCAGATAAAATTATGAATAATTACTATAATACTACTTCATGCTTTAAGCCATTTTAATAATTGCGGCCCCGTCTGATTTATGGAGTTTATTTATAGATTCTGAGAATGTAAGTAAAAGCCGTAGAGATTTTTTATTTTGTTTTTAACTTGCCGCCTGTGCTTACAGCTTGTGTACCTACATACATCATTCATACTTTCATTTAATGACTATTGTTTAATCTGTGGGCATGCTAACATAGGTAAGTTTTTGCTTATTGGTGACTATCCGGAACACGATATTGGAACCACGATCCGGATTAGAGGATCACGATCCAAAGGGGATTCGATGTTCTTGCGATACCTTCCTACTATGAATACGGCCGAGATATCTATTATGATTCACGTTATGCTTATAATAATAGTGATAGTGTGAACGGCGCCAATGGGGTACCTGATTAATTATTTATAGCTTCAAGCTGAAAAAAAGCGTGAGTAATTAAATTCTTGAGTTACTTAACACAATTCAGTTAGATCTACGTAGCTAACCAAAATAAACTAACCACACAAAATAATAATAGGTCCCTAAATAAATATTTTATCCATTAATTCCGTCATAATAAATATCGCTCGTGCGTGTCCAAAGATTCCATTAAAAGTAAAAACGAAGACGCCATAACGCGCACAACTATAGTAGCCACAGATTACGACTATTACGAGCCGCGAACGCCACATTCCAAATTGAAAATTCCAAAATGGCAGGCCGTCAAGCTTACGAAAGTGCAGGCGACAATGTGCATCGCACGCGGAGCTAAGCGCAGTGCGTTGACCGCGCGTTCTGACCCGGGAGTCGAGGTCAAGCGGTCAGCGGTGTTAGGGCACGCCCACACTGCGGTGCCGATAGCCCGCGGCTACCCGGCGCGGCGAGCCGGACTTATAGCCACGCGGCTTATTGTGGGAATACTCGCATGAACGGGTTTTTTTTTTTTTATTGCAGTATAGGCAAGTATTTGATCTCGATCTCACCTGATGTTAAGTGACGATGAGATCTACGATGTAGCATACTTGCCTAGAAGGTACCTGTTCACTCTCGACTTGAAAACACCCAGATTGTAGTCAACGGGGAACAAAGACGCCGGTAGCGTGTTCCATTCCTTGGCAGTACGCACGATGAAAGTAGAAGCAAAACGCTTACCGCAGGAATGTCCACAGTTTACGGATGACACTTATCCGTGCGTCTTGTCGACCGACGATAGAATGGAGATGGGGGAATTAACTCGTGTAATTCCGTCGCACACTCTCCGAAATGTATTCTGTAGAAAACTGATAGGCTGGCAACCCTACGTCGGTGTTTCAGGCTCTGTAGCTTGGCCTGCACTAGGGTCTCGTTGCCAATGAGCTTTCTAGCCCGCCTATCTATGGAGTCCAAAGCCTCCAGCTGATACTTAGCAGACCCATCCCAGAGATGGCTGCAGTATTCCATGCATGATCGGACTTGAGCTTGGTATAAATTTAGAAGCTGTCCCGGCGTGAAATACCGCCTGACCTTCCCCAGGATGCCCAACTTCATAGCAGCTAGTTTGGCTTTGGACTCAATGAAGGAACCGAAATTGGTGTTGCACGTTACGATCGTGAGTGAAGATGATACGCAAATTATTCGTGTTATGTTATTGGGTTTCATTTAAGTGAGACAGTCGGTAACCGAGGCGGTAAAGAATTTAAAAAATAAGTCGTGTTACTTTTTATAGCCCAGCCTCAAACATAATGAACAACATCTAAAATGTACATAATGTAAAACTATACTTTGAATAAAGTATATTTAAGAATTAAAGAATGTGATTACGACTAAAATAAATAGGATGTTGCATTAAGTGCCCCGCATTTCTTACTTATGTACCTATTCCTACCCCCAAATTTATAGACGTTCTATACCATTGTTAAGCGTCATATCGTACTGCGCACAAAATTTTTGATTTGCGCAGTACTAGGTATACAACGTTTAATAAAGTTATATAACGTCTATAAATATGGAGGCTAGAGTTTACTGCCACAGAACACAATACAATAGAGTTATAAGAATATTGATCGCATCATGTACCATAATTTTCACTAGTGAAGCAAGAAAAGTTACGTGCAAAAATTACCTCATTAGATACACTCAAGTCCATAAATTTATCAAGCCGTCAACTAACTACCGATCGCCGATACGGTTTACTGCAAATTGGTGCGGTATTGCAATCACGACGCGTGCCGCGCGTAATCGCGTAATCGCAATCACATACGCTACCGTGTGGCGTCTGAATGGGCTTTAGCAGATTTACGGCAGCTAGCTTAAGTCGCGTCGCGCGCGCGACCAATACGGAATGTCAAGAGTTGTGCTAATATTTATGTACGTACCTATTTAAGAAACAAACAGGAGGTATTTCTTTTAACAAATAATTTGATTCAGTCTAGCGGGAAATTGTAGAGTGATGTTTTGAACAAAAACATGTTTTTTGTTACTGATATTATTCGACTAAATGCGGGAGTCAATCAAAATCAACCTCAAATAACCAACCCAGAACTGATTTGTGTTGTCTATGGTATAAAAAAAAATTGGGTATGAAAAATACAATTTTATTCGATACTCCACAGTGCAACACTAAGCGCTGAGCAATAACGTCATAAATTTAAAAATATATATTATTTTTTATACCTTAGTTAGATTTAGATTCCAAAAACAAGAACAGCTTATTTCTTAAGTCCATGTTATTTTGATTCGTGTACTCTACGCGTTTTCATTACGGAGGTAGCAGCCGACTTATGTTTTTTTTCCAATTCAGTAGTGTGTATACAGATGGGAAAATGGCTATCGTCAAACCATATCACTCATCTTCTATTACCGTTCAATAGTTTACCGCTCGTAAGAATATCTAAAAAACAGCAAACACCCCAGCGGCAATAACTTACGCACACGGCAATATAAATCTAACAATTTCGCTTCAAATGGTCACAGCAACAGTTATACTAAGTACGGATCGCGTTTACGTCTGTGTTACGAGCTGGTCGCCGATGGGTCGCGGTCGGCCAAATGGAGCAATCCAGCGTTAGTCCGAATCAACATTCATTACGTATTAAACCGACTACTAATACGTAACGAATGTTGATTCGGTACCAATCAAGCAACCAACGTCTTACTAAAACCATGAAGAGGACAGGCAGTAATGTTCTCTCAAGTTATCCTAAACTGTCAAAACTCGTACGGTCATTAATACGTAGTGTAGACTCGCAAACTACTAGACGTGTAGCCACAACATAATGTTAATTCGTAGTTAGTTACGCACGCGGATGTGCGCAGGACCTCCTATGCGGCGATTGGACCTCGCCAAATGGAGAAACGGGCTGCCCGGTACGCGTCCACCGCGATCCAACCACATACCTGCCATCAACATGCACATACATACTGTTTTTTGTGGGTTAAGAAGAGGATATGTCAATCGTAGACAATCAAGAACTACTTTACGAAACATGCAACAAAAACATATGAACATCTTATTTCAATACAAACTATAATATATTGTACCCTGTCCCTCTATACCCGCGCGGGGGAAAGATACCAACGAACGGGACAATGATTTTTTAAAACATCATGCGTTCATTCTCATTTTCGGGTTGTTCCGTTTTCATCCTATGTTGTCTCTATCCAATAATTTTTTTTTTATTCAACCTATTCCTCGCTCTATATCTCTATAAATTGTTTATTCATCCTGTGATTATTCCAAACTCAACCGATTGCCTTTGTATTTTTTTTATAGCTTCGCAATCGATCGAGTTAGGAATACTTACTCACGGGATGAATTAAAAATATTTAATCAAATAATTTCTGTCAGTTGAGTAAAGGAATAGAAATCGGTGGAATTAAGAAAAAAAAAGACAGGATGAGACTTCATAGGATGAGAACGGAACAACCCGCATTTTCTTGTAATTCCCCTTATTCTTTATTCATTCGATTGAAATTTGTTGCGGGTTCCAAGACAACTGGCGATTCCCCGAGACTCCCCGAGGGTCAAACCGCGGCTTATATGTGGTGGATACCGCTATGGATCCTGGCTGACAGGAGCACCATTAGCGAGTGTGTAGTGGGCCAAGGCTCAGTCAAGAAGCCTTATTTGAAGCTATCTACAGGTTAATCTGACACTTAAATATAACGCATAACTTTCTTCAAAGTAACCGTGAATAATCTCCGTGCGTAATCTAGTTTTAAGATTTCTTGAAACTTCCATGCACTGCTTCTAGGTGCTTTAGGTATGGTGTGCATAGCAGTAACTCTTAACCTAATCGTATCGTCATCGAGCAAGCAAACTGGCACTGTTATTCTCATTTATGAAATCTGGTGTGAAACCTAGAAACCCGGGAAACTAACGTAGCCAATTGGTACCTCTACGTTGGTGTATGTGTTTCGTACACCACTCGCACAGAGCTGACATAAACCTAAATAGGCTCTGCATAACGACTCATTGTCCGTTTCTAAGAAACAAACGTATCACTAAAGAACGCTAAGTTATTCTGCTATGACGTGCGTTCGGTCCGTGTGCTAAGGTTGAGCTGGTGGTGCTATGAGGGCGAGGAGGGATTTAAAAATATCAAACAATATAATCTGTTTGTGGGTAGGTACCTAGTCCAAATTCACCAAAAGTTTAAAAAAATTGTGATTGTACAGAAATTAACGAAAATCAATATTTTTGTGTTTGATTAGATTGACTAGAGTCCAAGGAAATTATAATATGCTGCTCTTATCAATTTTAAATTCGAACCGTTTCTTATATCCATATGAATAAGGCTCAGCATATATTATTACTCTGGTTCTATTAAAATGCGATAAGTATATTTAAACACGATACAGGCCAGGCCTAGAGTTGGGGTCACAATTACTCCTATAAATATTTTTGATTGTATGATATAAATATTCTTTTTTTTTATTTATCAATCATTTTTCGACGGCACTGAATTGAAAATCCAGTTAGTTTTTTTTTTACACTATATAATGGAATATTTTACCGTAGAAATACATTTTACGAGCACTCCAAAAATAATAACAAATAGGTTTAAATGCTCTCTGTGTACCCAGCACCTAACTACCGTACCTATGCTAATTGCTTTTGAAATATCAGACAGCGGGCCAGTATTAGTACTTGCTTATTTGTCTCTTTAAGTTCCACACGAAGTTAGTACCTAAGCAGCGAGGAAGTAAACAGTTGAAGCACTTACAAGAGAAGTCGTAGAATGTTTGCAGTTATTCGTAAAACGAATGCGACATTTTATTATATTTATTTGACAAGACACGATCTTTATCATATATTTATTGTGTGTTGGGCGAGGCGTTAAACTTTCATATTCTAATGCCAAATAGAAAGTTAAGAATCATGGTTGCCATTTTTAAAACATTATATATTTTTAAACTTAACTGGACTAACCAGTTGTTGTTATTTGTAGGTATGAGCATAAATAATGCTCAGTATTATAATGCCAATAAATGTTTAGGCAAATAATGTGTTGTTTAGTTTTTAAAATTAAAAACTCAAAATCATGCAACATATCAAATTCAAATTTCGATAATTAATTAATTATTAGTACCGAATAATATTTTAGCAATGACTTAAATGTTGTTTTTCGTTGTTACAGATCAGCTCTCCTACTCATCACCATCACGGCGACCCTGAGCGCTCCATCACCAGCATCAAGCGCCCACTCCGACAACAACCTAACTCTTGACAAGAAAGAACCTTCCACCCACGAACTCCTCAGTTCTCTCGGCTTGAAGAAACTCAGGATACCGGCCGCGCACCACCGCAAACGATTAGCCGAACAAGGCAGAAGACATGCCACCGGAGACTCTAGGATGTACGTCATCAAGCTTCCACCAAACACTAGCTATTACACCCACGAAGAACCCGCCCCACCAGCGGCCAGAACCTTGCCCCTACAAATGATGGGTAACGGAAAACCAGCTAGAGTTTATCACTGGAACATTCCAGTGCTCCAGAAGTTTGCGAAAAATCGCCCCCAAGCGAGATTCGACGATGAAATTGTCGATGTAGAAAGCACCCCGACATGGCCCAAAGGGAACGACCATCCGAATGCTTTGGACGCGATGACGTACTATGTGCCGGCCAAGAGAACATCGTTCAGGAAATATTATTCAGGCAACGGCAAACCTAAGTCATTCTACGTCATCGAAAAGAATAAGAAGTCCGCGGAGTACCATAGGCTACTCCCGTAATTTTTATTTTTTATAATGTAACTCGTAAAATAAGGTGAAATTTTTAGATTGTAAATTTTTCTTTTTGTTAATATTGGTATATCATAATATTACACACCTATCCAAATTCAACAATGGTCATTACTCTAGTTCAAATTATGCTAATATATAAATTTCTCTGACAGTGTAAGTAACTTATGACCAACGAACAGAAAATATCACATATTTTAATGTTAAAAAAAAATACATTTTTGAAAAATATTGCTAGGATGCCAATATATATATATGTCCTGCAGTTTTCGTCTCTCCCTAATCGTCAAGTGGACTATAAAAAACTTACTGACTACAAGGATTATTTACGCGAGAATTTCAATTGATATCATTAATCTGTTAAAATATCTACCTACCTACTTATATTGTTAGGTCTATATACATGTCTACAGAGGCTTCAAGAAATATTTACGTAAGCCGACTTTTCCTTTTAAAATATTCATAGTTTTACAAAAATACTTTATAAGATCAGGTATTCGAAAGTTTATAAATTTTTCGAGGCTATAGCAATAAATTATATCCACTTAAATACTTAATTGTTAAGTACCCATACAGGTACTTAATCTTATTCGCATTGTACATAAAAATTCAGCTTCATGCTATTAGTATTAAGTTATCAATAGGTGCTTAAATAAAGACTGCATCACGAATTTAAATTATTATTTAGATATAAGTCACTGCATTTAGAAGCAAATATAATTTAGTAAATATTGGGGCCTAATTTGAAAATGGTTCTGAATAAAACTTGTAAGTATTAATTTAAATATTAATCATCAATGTCTAATTAAGGTTCAAAGTCATTGATAATAATGATTAGATTACTTACCTGTTCGCTAATTCACCTAGATATAAAAAGAACTTAATTAAGGCCTCGGCAAAGCCATTCCTTTAAAAAACTTGTAGAATTACTTAAGTTATTCGTAGTCTAGAGCTAAGCATTTGTACAACACTACCTAGTTTTATTAAATATTATAAGAAACCAACGTGTAATTTCATTTTTATACTTACATTTAGTCCGAGGGTTATAAAATTCATACAAAATAATAAGCAGGTAATAATCATTCCACAGCCCGATCTCTTTTCATCTAATTGTATCAAAATATGCATCTCATTAGTGCGTAGCTAGTCTACAAAGATAAATCATAGTAAGTGGCGACTAGGTACAATTAAAATTAAACTATGTAGGGACCTATTTTTTAGTTTACTTGAAAACTATTGAACTAGTAACTCTGTTTATGCCAGTTAAAATTGAAAACAGCGCCATCTATGAAAATACGTATATATCTGTTTATTAAACGCTATAGCAAGGGAATAGCTGTGTGAATTCGTCGTACAAGGAGAAGATACACAATTGTCAATGGAGTTATTGCAACGACATATAGAGGGCATAGGCATCAATCTACTTTATCGACCACAGTTGTCACTACATGCGCGGCAGGCTGCGCGATTTATAAAAATCCATCTCCAAATGCTATCCGACACAAATCCATAATCGTCGCCCATTGTAAAAAATGTCAGCTGCAATCGCGAGCAGCTCGGAAAATAATATGCAAAATGCGGTAAACGTTGACAGAAATATCAGGACAGTTGACAGTGTTAAAAAGAAAAGTTTTAGTGATACAATTAAAAAGAGCGACGTGAACGCTAATGTATCTACGGTTATAAAAGTTAAGAGTGTTATTCCTAGGCGAAGGTGAGCTTATTATTTATTTATTGGCTTATGATGAACTAGATATCAATGACTTCGTAAATATAAAACTATGAGTACCTATTTCATAATATTTATATTATTACCTAATTTAATATACATCTACTGTAATCTCATATGGCGTACACACGAGTGCCGGCTTGCTCCACTTTTCTAGATATAATTAACAAGCGTCGATCTAAAAATATCAGGGATTACCAATAGTTACCTACATTGAAATTTTACACAAAATGAAAGCTCGTGTGATTTATGTTCCCAACCAAATCTTGTAAAAACAGTACAGCTCCATATATAACTGTGCCATCATCGTACGTTTACACGAATTCCTATCGAAAACTGCTGGTATTTTATCTGATAAGGTGACGAATTTACCTGAAAATTTGATAAAATAAATATACACCACAGGTAAGACATAACAGCAACACCCTTTTAGTCTATACCATGAATGTATTGGTTAAAAATCTAAGCCCTAAACATAGTAAATTTACGCCATATGTAGACTCCACGCCAGCTAGTTTGTTAATATTTTTTTCCTGTTTTTGGGTAAATGTTACGATAGCCAGAATGTTTTTTGTGTAGATAAGTATATTATTAACATTATCCATCCTGTAAGTCTCGACTCTAACTTCCATTAGGGGCACCAAAAGCAAACATCATAATCTAAAAAAAAAACAGAAAAATTAAGAGCTATATTTTTAGTCCCCATTTTTGGGGCGATTCTTTCTAATGAGCTAATTGATATATAATGTAAAACGCTACGAGATCTAGACGCATAGACATGCACAATTTGAAATTAAGTTATATGGTAATAGTAATTTTCAAATGTATATTCGTCACCAAAAATGTAATTAGGTACATCACAGACTCGTTAGAATAATCACACAATACACGGCGGACGCTAAAAATGAAGTCTAAAAAAACAGGTCTACCTTTTAAACCAAATATTTGTGTAGGCTAGACCAGATATTTTTTTAGGCTTTACTTTCAGCGTAGCGCCGCCGCGCCGCGCCGCGCCGCCGCACGGTGGGCTGGTTTTTAAAATTTGGGACTTAGGGCTTGAAATTTTGGATTCGGATTCTACTAGCCAATACAAAACATTTATGTTCTGAGCAATATTGTTGTATATGCATTATTTCAAGAGTTATACCAGTTTTAAAAATGTAATTATTTTTTTTGGATTTCGATGTTATTTATTTTGCTAACGTCTTAGGCACATTAGTTATGACCTCTAAACATGCTTACGTAAATTTTAGGCAGTCTTGGAAGTAATAATAACAATAATAATTATGTAATTTTAGAAAATCATGTCATGTTTTGATTGTGTTTACCGGTAAGGTCACTGCGCAGGTAGTCGGTATCATCCACACCACCCTAAATACGTCACTTGTTTTGGTAAAAATAGAAAATATAGGAATGGGGGATTATCTCAAACATAACAATACATGGTGTAAACAACAGGTGCTTATATCGTAAGCAATTGTGTTCACATTGACAGCCGGTAATAATAATTAGGTTACTTATTCCCATTTTGAGTAAATTATTTTCAGAACATAGTTACATTCCGTAAGATACGCACGCGCACTTGCTTTGGAATATTATAAAAAGTATTTTATCTGAATTTCGGTCAAAATGGTTCGTGACTTGGTGACGTAACTTAGATATGTTTGTGAAATTAAAACAAACTGGTATTGGTAATTTGGCGAGGGTTTATATAATATCGGAATATCTGCTTTAAACATTAAACTAAACGAAGAAAACATCAAAAATCAAAAACATTTTTGTGCTTATTATTGTTCTAACCTACATAGGAGATGGGTAAGTGCTCATAGTAATGCAGATATATTCAAAACTAAGAATATAGAATGGTTGGATGTATAAGTTTTGTGGCCTGATTATATTAAAGACGCTACAGAAGGAACTATATCTGATGCTGATATAACAGAACACGAAGCCACCCAGCAGATCAACTCAAATTGTATCACCATTAAAAATAAGCATAGGTACGTACACAAATGTAAGCCCAAGAAATCCTTTCTGTGAATTAGGGTCTAAACAAAAAAAAGACGCGTTGAAAATCAGAAAATACGAAGATTTGATGAAATATCAGCCATTTATACAATGAATTTAAGAGTTCAGGGTCTTTCTGATATCAATAAATAAATTATTACGTGGTCAAAAATCCACAAGACGTAAAAAAAAGTAAAAGGTTATATTAATAATACATCCCAAAAACCATTGATAGCTGATGAGATGAGATGAGGCTTTAGGAATACATCTGTCGGTAAAATTATCAAAGTGGCAATACAATAAGAAAAAGAAGGTGTGTAAGAAAAAACATTTCCTTCCTACTTTCAAATACAAAAAGCAAAACAGTTATGCTACCCACAGTTATGTATTACATGCCCTTAAGCGTACATAATGTTCTTGCTCATAGAGCAGACATAATTGCTAATTTCGGGCCTATTCCAATTGGGAAATTATTCGAAGAAGCTTCTGAATCTATAAACTAAGATTTCAGATTATTTCGCTTAGATCGTTCACGAATATTCTGTTGGAAAACTACCAATCAAGACATTTTAAATAACTTATGAATTAGTGCAGACCCATACATTTCAGTGAAACGCGCTAAATTACAACGCAAACACAAAGACCTTTCAGATGAAGCCAAGACTTTGCTAATTTCATCTGATAGTTTCGATGATGATTAAGAAATAGTGAATTTATCATTTGCAAGTTCAGGCTTTCATCAAAACATGGAGGATGAAGAATCTGAGCCAGAGACTTACTAATTTACTTTACCACTACCATATCTTCGTTTGTCACCTTTTCAATTATTTCGCCGAATTATTGCCATTAGTATAGCAATAATCTCAAGAAACTGGATTATTTTATCCCATTACACTGTAACTAAGTATTCTCGAAATTATGACTTTATTTTTCTGTTAATATGGATTCGGCCAAATGGGGAAACCACTAAAAAAGCGCTCCTAGTTTTCTACCTCATTCGTAGTGTGGAAAAGGGAAACCGACCAACCAACCTTATCATCAATGTACTAAAAAATCTTATTTTATTAAATACTCTAAAATCGAGAATTTTCGAGCATTGTGGCTATGTATATCATGTAGCTAATGGTTGAAGCTATATGAATCCAAAAATGATTCTTTGAAACAACGTGAGACTTGCGAGATTTAAGCCAATTTGAGTTGGTCTCCATACAAAAAAAAATACAAATCATGATAACTCCAAAAATACTTATTTAATCAAAATACTGCCATAATAGTTTTTGCTTGTATTGATGAGTAGAATCCGATGGCATCATTAGATTTCCAAGAAAAGACATTTTATTTTTATGTACCGCTAAGTCCACTACAAGCGATTTTCGTTCCACCGTGCGCCGCTCCGTTTGTTGTCTGAATATTCTAATAAGTCTGCGGTTACTATCTAATACTTACAGGATGAAATAAAAAAAACATATATATGAGTTTATCGTAAGATTATAGAATGATTGCAGATATTCTAAAACATATTGATAACATTTAAAAACTGCAACAGTCACGTTTTGGCTATTTAAATTAATAACTGTAAGTAATAAACTGATTGGTAATATATACCTATTATAAAAATAAAAATAAAACATCAACACCGCATTCGATATGTAAATCGTTGGTAATTATCTAAGAATACCGAATATATCCTTAGAAGATTGCTAAATGAAACGAAATACCAATGTGTAACGGTGCGACCTATACTACGCGGATTTAAAAGACCTTGATCTCAAAAAAACTCCATCCACTGCATACCTACCTTTAGTTCTTTTGAACTTGAAACAAAACATTATTGTTCGGATTCTGAAGAAGAGCAAGGACATGCCCCATCACTATTTCACCTGTCAGCCAGAATCTAGAGTGGACGGAGACACCAGGATCGAGCCTTGGCAGCGTCTAGAAAGCTTAATTATCTTTGAATCTCCAACGACGATAAAATTTAAAGAAGTGTAATGTAGACGTGAATAATTGTATCGAATTGTAAATGTTACATAATATATGGCTCACTTGCGAGCCCTGCCGATCTTTTATCTCGGAGACATACGACAACTTGCAATCTTTATAGTGTTAAATACAGGAATTTCAGCATCCAAAAGCCACTTTTGGCTGTCAAACGAAATGCGTGTCTCCACTAATGATGTTCTTGACGATGTCGATAAAGGTAATCCTGATTTAATCAGAGGTGTTTACAAAACCATCTTTAGCGTCTCTTGATACGATTCCGTTTAGGAGCAAAACTGAACTGCTTCGCAAATTCGTAACATGATAATGACACTAAATCTGTGAATGCAAGTGTATGCCAGACGTTAATTATGGCAATTCGAATTATAAAATAACCAAACACTAATTCATAGTGGTATTACAGCTGCATTATACCTCGAAGCTACGATCAGAATCTAACCCAAAAAAAAGATGCGCATCACACTGAACTTGCATTGAGCAAGTTACAAAATAAACGTTAACAATTTAAGACTCAAATTAGATCGTTATTTATGATAAGCTGCAGTGCTTAATTTATGAGCACCCAGAACCGATGTTTCTTCATTGCAAAACAGATAATAAATATATATGTCAACTATCAACAAAATATGCGTAAATTAATTCAAAGTCATTTCCATAGCCCTGGCGGTTCATTTAGCAATGGAAACAAATATTGACCCACCATCATTAAACCACGGTAAACAAGCTGCACCCACGAGCCCGTTGTCCTATTGACCTGTTTTAACACTGTTGATTAAAGGTTTCGACCAAAATTAACATATGTACGTAACGTTTATTTTTCTCCTAATCTTTTTAGTTCGTTGCAAATATACTTGTACGATATATTTGGGGACAACATTTAAAAAAAATGTTGTCACATGATACTCTCCTTGGACGCTTTTTATTCTTATTATGAAATACACCTATATTATCAAATCGTGGCTAAATTATATGGCAATTAAATAAAGTAACTTAAATGATACTAATAAATTGATGTAGAAATGACAACTATAATTAGTGGATAGATAACCATGATTGTAATATTATAAAAAAAAAACAGGTTACTGATGTATATTTTAAATGCCAATAAATTGGGTGAAGGTAAAGTTTAACGTTGCAGCTCGAATACCTAATTAGTTAGAAATTCTTGTTTACAAGATCACTGCACTGGTAATGTGGCAGGCTTCTAGTCCTCACAATCAAGATAAGGAGTGGAAAACTTAAGGAACTCAGTTCCCGACTCCAGAAAATCTAAAAGTGTGTTATTTGCTGCAAGTTTTGATTCTGTACCTATGCCCTCAAATAAGGGCTGGTCTTATTCAATTTTACAAATTTCCTTCAGCCATTTCAATGTTCATTTTATATCAAACTCAGAACCTTGAACTATCTTCTCTGAATATTTGAGATTTATAGTTATAGTTATTACAACACATCTTATAAATTGACGAATTGTACTTTTTGGCAAGAAGTTTTGTACAAAGTTAAAGTCAAAGTCAAATCATTTATTTCGTATAGGCCTACAGGGGCACTTACAAATTGTCATTACATTTTTTCCTTAATACTACAACGAGGAAAACATACTTCCCCATGTTTTCCTCGGTTGTGTATACGTATGAGGTATGTTTGATATGATAGTGATACATGTATGATTCAGGGCTTTCGATAAATCCATCTATTATCAGTTTAGATAGGTACAATATATAAGTAACCAGTTGTTGCCCGCAACTTCGTCCGCATCTTTAAATTGATTAGAATAATCATAGTTTATTACCCAGTAACATCGATCGATAACAACAATGTATTGGTGAGCTCCAAATGAGACTATGTCTGTATCTGTAATTTATTCATTTATGAACTGATTAAAATAAGTCAAACAATAAATGTTAATTGAAGCTTACTAAAATAAAAATCTAATCAAGCCGCTTCCGAGATTAGTTCGCAAAAACGCGCAGACAAACAGACCGACAAAAAATCATCTGCTTTCGGTTCTATTGCGTTGATAAAGGCCCCCAATAATAGTTATTCTCATATATCTTTCATGTACAGACAGCGATCAGTTACAATTTTATTATATGTAAAGATGATGATGATTATGAACAAATTTTCAACACCCACTTCCCCATTTCGTTATCTCTAAGTTTATGTTTATATTTTCGATAACCTATTTACGGATGTGTATCTAAAACATGGTGAAAAAAATATAATATTGAGAAATGATAACATATAGTGAGCTGACCGATTATTTGACGGCTGTAAGGTATCGTTCCGTGATGTCATGTTATGTTTTCAGAACGCGTGTTTGTTTATAACCGCCACATCTAAACACATTTTAACTCCTTTGCGTCGCGCAGTCGGGTAAAAAAGTTGCACTCTTAAGTACAATAGAGATACCTATCTACCTATCATCTCCTTTTGAGTGGCTGAACATTTTTTTTTAAGAAATATCTATCTCCTTAATAATTTTTTTTAACCCTGACTAAAAGACAACGCACAACATAAACCTTTGGACCTAGAAGCATTAAATTTTGCACAGATGTTTCCTATATGACTTAAGTGAGCACCAAGAAGGGATTTCTGGAAGTTCGACCTTTAAGGGGATTAAAAGGCGGGGACAAAGTTTTTATGAAAAATAATATTGTCTTTTTTTTTTACGGTCGCGCATATCGCTATAGTGATCAAATAAATTGATAAAATCTTCCATATATATACTGAAAGTAAGTTATTTCATTGTGGTACGAGAATTCAAGTAGAATTATAAATATATCTTTACGGGCATAGGTGTATAGTTTTACATATTGCCATAATTGGCTTCGGCGGGGCGGCGCGGCGGGCGGCGGCGTCTTTGTTCCCCGTCGACTATAATCTGGGTGTTTTCAAGTCGAGAGTGAACAGGTACCTTCTAGGCAAGTATGCTACATCGTAGATCTCATCGTCACTTACCATCAGGTGAGATTGAGATCAAATACTTGCCTATATCGTAATAAAAAATAAAAAATTAAAACGGATTAGTGGACTACATATGTATAATAACGAATGCGTAGAATGAGGTGTTAAAAAAAACAAATATTGTCGAATTGATAACCTCCTTTTTTTCTATCACCCTGACTACAGGGAGCGTAATAATATGGCCTTAAGCCCAAAACATTAAAGCACGAAGTCTATATTAACAATGTACAATACTTATTAACAATCAGTATTCATTATACAGTACCTCATGCTCAGCACATCTTAAATACAATACCATTTTGTTAATTACTTATTACAACTCAATGAATTGCATTCGATTACAAAACCTTTATGTGATCACCATAATTATCAAAGAGCCACGCATTGATATCTTAATATAAACCCTTCAAATCTGCAATGAAACGGTTAGAATATTATTTCTTTTGTGGCTAAAAAGGTCGTTGTCTGTCTGAGGGTTTAAAAAGTTGTACTTTTTTTTCAGACAAGAACTGCTGAAATGGTACGGCTGGGGATACAAGGACTCGATGTTCAAATTGGATGGCCAGAACGCGACATTCACCGGGGAAAGGTGAGTCTATTTCTAGCACTATTCATGTTTTTTTAATGTAACTTTCTCCGACCTTATTTATGACTTAACTATACATATTCAATAATCTATAAATAATTTAAATTATGCTAAGTACCACAGCTACATCAAGAAAAAGCAGTGATAGCCAAGTTGGTAGAACGCTTCGCAGGTCCAAACCCCGGCTCGCACCTCCGGGATTTCATTTCTCATTTTCAACCATGATTATTACTTGCTAAATGGTGTAGGAAAACATCTTGAGGAAACCTGCATGTCTGAAAGAGCCCTTTGAAAGATATGTGAAGTCTGCAGCAATTTGTAGAAGTTTGATAACTTTATTAAAATTCATATAGTACTGCGCAAAGCAAAACTCTCGTACTATATGACGTTTGATAAAGTTATAAAACGTCTATAAATTTGGAGGATACGCTCTAGTTTTCTGCCTCAAACAATATCTCACGACTGTGTCTCGATCCGAATGGCGGCAGGTTCAGGTCTGAAGAAAGTGGTGTTAACAAGCTATGACTAGTCCATTCCGAACAGTACCTAGCTCGTGGGCGTAGGTTAAATTGGTACTTCCGACTAATTCGCTCGGCGCGTGGCATCTGACACCAGTGATGAACGAAGCAGTTTGATATATACTTGCTATACTATACTTTTCAAAGCATATTTTTTATATTCTATCAGCCGAAAGACATCCACTGCTGGACATAGGCCTCCCCCAATGACTTCCACACATCACGGTCCTCCGCCACTCGCATCCACCGGCTTCCTGCTGCTGCTACTCGTGTGAAAGCATAATGCGTTTCTCTAATGAAATAAACTTGAATTGACCAAATCATAGGTTTAACCTTAGAACTTATAGGTTAAATAATGAATGCCGTTCGTTGGTAAGCGACACATGAGAACGGCTGGTCGTTCCAGCCGTTCTCATGTGCTTTTTTTTAATGTTGATAAAACATTTTTAAAGTTGTCCTGTATATTCGAGACAGGACAACTTGTGTCCGATCAGCTAGTTAGAGACAAAACAATTTCAAAGTTTTCCTGAAAATTAAGGCAGGACTCCGTGTGTTGAGTCAGCTAGTTGAAGATAACAATGCAATTTGTGTGCACGAAAACGATTGCGTAATATAACAGGAATGCATAACAAGCTGAGAAGATCCAAAACACATGTATGGTATTAGTCAAGATTTAGTGCATTGCGTTTTATGTTCACTGCGATCCTCGGCTAGCCTCTAAAAATAACCTAGCTAGACTATACAGTGGGTTTGTGGTGCTTGTACGTATTATCTCGAAACCCAATGTCGTTACGGATGAGATTCTGGCATTATCTATATACATATAAATAAAATTGGAGTGTCTGTTTGTAATATTAAAATAACCGCTTTTTACTAAGTGCATTTGGATGTATACAGGTTACCTATACCGAAACAACATTTTTTAAAAATTTTGTCTGTCTGTCTGTTTGTTCCGGCTAATCTCTGAAATGGCTGGACCGATTTTGACGGGACTTTCACTGGCAGATAGCTGATGTAACAAGGAGTAACTTAGGCTACTTTTATTTTAGAAAAAAAAATAGGATCTCACGAAAAAAAAAAACCAATGTTGCAGCGCAGCGCCTGATTAAGTTTGATAACAACAACCTGCAATGCGTCCCGCGGGCTCAGAATGGGCGAACAGGCTGTTGTCAACGGTTGTCTTTGTTAAATACCACGCGGACGAAGTCGCGGGCAACAGCTAGTTATAAATAGAACTTGATAACCCTTGTCTACCAAATATATAAGGTTTAACAATAATAGTGTAAAATATTTTAACCGATGAATCAGAAGTTATATGGATCATGTTGATGTATAAAATAATTGGGTATTTTTTTTTTAAAGGCTTACCAAGTAGCGTTTGGCCATGCGCTCAGTACAGTACCTTATACAGATAGTTTTTTTTAACTTGGACATAAGCAAAAAAAAAACACGCACACTTTATAGATATGTTAGGACTAAAAAGTAGTACCTATATATATTTAGCTAATTATGTAGATAAGAATTTATATTTATTCTTCCGACAACAATAGTTCTTTACAGATAATTCTACGTTAACTCCCAATCGGATCCTAACATAATAATAAACAACCGCCGAACTAAAGATGAAAAGTATTGACAGACGTAAAATATTCAGTCAATATTCGACCGTAACGTGATGACAATATGTGGTACCTACTGTAAATAGCGCGAAATAAATGCATTATAAATGAATAGGTCAACATGAATTGCGGAGTGCAAATCAAGGACAATGCCAATGAACTTCAGTGTATAACATTCAGGCATACACCAATGTCTTTAGCATGATCTAAGTATAAAGAAGTCCGTATATGTGCTATACTAATTCCAGGACAAATCTCGAAATAGCGATTGGATCTTTTTGTGTTTGTTCCATAACCAAAATATATTTTTTATTTTATATAGAGTACTTAAATGGCAATCCCACGGGAGTCAGTCACGTTTCAACCCTGCGCACAGATCGCACGTATGACAATTTACATACCTTTTTTACATATATATTTTTTTACCTTATTATAGTCTGCTCAATTTTATTTCGTAATGGACCAGCGTGCACATTATGATAGATGTATAACAAACTTAATAAATTATCAAGATAATTATCAGGTTTTTTTTGCGTTTTCATCAACCCATACAGGATAAGGCTTGAGTTTTCATTAGCCCTGTCAGAAAATAAAAGATAAGGTTGAGCTGACAAAAAAAATACAATCAAAAACAAATTAATATACAATTATTCACATGCTAGCGAGCAAACATTATATATCGTCATGTGCAAGCAAACATTGGCACTATGTAACAGCAGGCCAGAACTGTCAATATTAACACTAGTAATAAAAATCATTGCTGAACTTAGCGGTTATTTAATGTTACACCTATGGAAATTACTTGGCAGCAGTATATATAGCAGTAGTATATCAGATGTTTGCTTAGACCTTGGAATATCGTTACTGAGATGTTAAGTAATGCCATAGGAAGGTTCTAGAACGGCGCACACGAACCAGAAGACGTAGTGTAGGACAGTCCCCTATCATATGCGTACCAAGGAAGCCGGTGAATAAGTGTGGCAGAGGACAATGATGAGTGGAAGTCATTGGCTTATATCCCGGAGTGGTTTTTTTTTGTCTGATGGATGGAACGAAGTTTAAGGCAAACAATTATGGTTCATGAACAAATAAACAAACCTATCACCGTATAGGTACGTAAAAAAACTCACAATTAAGGGTTTTCTTATTTATGGTGTCACACAAAATAATAACGTGCAAACAATTAAGTAGGACTTAAATATTTAAGTAGTGTTTGAGTATTATCCGCTTAGTATTCATGTTATGAGGATGACACTGATAGATAAATATGATTATATTCGTCGTAAAGATAACGATAAATACACGAAATTCCCAGAAACTGAACGTCAATGTTGTTCATGAATAGCATTTTGAATTGATCTGCCATTTGGTTTATGGAAATCAGATTCAGTTTCAGAATCCCCCCCCCCCCCAAATTGGTTACGTAATACTTGAACGCTCCCTAAATCGAGCTGGCTTGCAATTTTTATTTATATCGATAAACTGTTTCACCCATCCCATTATCATTCTCGTTGGTACGTACATTTCTTTAATTTAATCGCATTGAGTACTCTTGTATGCAGTGGCGTAGCTACCCTAGGGCTTAAAGGGGCAGTGCCCAATGATCCCTCGGCCTCCATGAACGACGTTCGAATATGTAATACATAAAATATCCTAGTTGGATAAAGAATTTCCAACTATTAACAACCTTGAACAGCTCGAATTGAAATTATAACTAATTCTCACACCTACAGATCATACACGGCTACTCAATTGTTTGCGTAGAGTATTTCCCAATGCGAATGATCCTTCATCACCAACACATAATACTTAGTAGTAACTAGGTTTGCTTTATTATGCCGTACAGTGGGCGATAAGAGGCTGCTGATGAAGTAGTTTTGCACCTTTGAAGTATTTAGCTTGGTTTAAATTTCATTATTGCCTGGGGCCCATGGTTATGCATACGCTACGCCACTGCTTGTATGCCCATACAGCTATGGCCCCTGGGATTATGTAAGAAGACCTTTGCCGCCCATCAGATCTACGCAGTATTACGTGTACAAATATAAACGTGTTTGTATGTTTGTCATTTGCAACCAATGACGCCGTCATGTTTGTATGACGACGGTACAATGATTATTGTTTGATCATGCCGTACATTATTTGTTTTTCTTTTATTAGATAGCTGCGCCCCGCGGTGTTATCCGCGATTAAAATGTATGTCCTTTTGCAAATGCACGGTTCCCGTATGCTATCCCGTAGGAACCGTGCATTTTTCCGGGATAAAAAGTAGCGTATGTGCAGTTCCAGACTATAATCTAACTCTGTGCCCAATTTCATCCAGATCCGTTCAGCCGTTCTGGCGTGATTGAGTAACAAACATCCATCCATGCATCCAAACTTTCACATTTATTATATTAGTGGGATGCGTTTCAATGGTCTTTCTGCCAATTAATGTTTTGCTTGTGGGCAGCGCAAAGCAAGGAAACTCGAATTGAACCATTATATTTTCTTCTTCAACAAATCTGACACTAAAAGAAAGTCCCTAGTCACCGCTTTCCTTTTCCGAGATACTATAGAGGTACATAATATTTTGACATCAGTAGCGTATACGGTCTTATATTTTTGGCTTTGACTCCGCGAGCCAGTGGGGCAGCTGCCCCCCTCGTATCGTTTTCCATCGATGTATGTATATCATGAGAATATAAGATTTAGCTTTTTTGACTGGACACATTGAAATAAGTTTTTATTTCAATGTGTAGTATTCTCGAAATATAAGAAATCCAAATGTGTCTTTGTTAAATCAATCTATGATATACATTTGCTTTATAATGGCACTGTTATGTAGGGCTTGCTGATGTATTATCTATAATTTATTTTATACACAATTGTTTGGTAGTTAGGTAAGTATACCAACCCATTTGCAATTTAAAATTGTCCCAATAAATACACGGCACGGTCTTACGCTGCTTCCCCATAGTATTAATTATCTATACATACATATAAATAAAATTGGAGTGTCTGTTTGTAACACAGATCACGAGAGATATGCCGTGCGGTTCAAAATGTATGGGAACTCGCTGCCTCCGCTTTGTTCCCCACCACTCTCTAAAACCAACCAATACGAAGTCTCTTCGGTGCGTGCTGCGTCGCCGCCGTATACAGCGGCCGTACCACGCGACGCACCAGTTTATTCAAAGTATCGTTAGACGATCTATACATTGCCTCGTACATTCACTCAGTAGCGAACTATATAATAGGTGGTACTTAAAGAGCCATGTATTTTGTACAAAAATAAAAAAGTCGTTGTGCTACATGAAAACTAAAATAACATAATAAAGGCATTAAATATTTTTTGATTTGTTGTTTTTAATGATTTTAAAGACGAATAAATAAAATACTTAATTCTGGCTGGTGAAATGAGATTCCATCTTTCGCGTAGTTCACTTTGCTGCTAGTATTTTTGCATACAAACACGGAACAACCCGGCATTTTGAAAAAAACTAGAGCACCGGCACCGACGTGCAGTTGCAGTGGACTGACGGCGAAAATTGTAGGTTAGCCAAATGTAGGCTAACTTTGTGCGCAAGCCCACCGCTTTCATAACATATCTCCTCTAATATATCTGTGGTTTGTAATATTAAAATAACCGCTTTTTACTAAGTGCATTTGGATGTATACACGTTACCTATACCGAAACAACATTTTTTACAATTTTTGTCTGTCTGTCTGTCTGTCTGTCTGTCTGTCTGTTTGTTCCGGCTAATCTCTGAAATGGCTGGACCTATTTTGACGGGACTTTCAGTGGTAGATAGCTGATGTAACAAGGAGTAACTTAGGCTACTTTTATTTTAGAAAAAATAATAGGATCTCACGAAAAAAAATTCAAACCACTGTTGCAGCGCTGCGCCTGATTAAGTTTGATAGCAAAATCCTTCAATGCATCCCGCGGGCTCAGAATGGGCGACCAGGCTGTTGTCAACGGTTGTCTTTGTTAAATACCACGCGGACGAAGTCGCGGGCAACAGCAAGTTTATACATAAATGCCGATTGTTATACCAATGTTGTAAACGTAATTCAATGATTAGTAGGCAACTGATTTATATAATAGTAGGTAGGTAACCTTCCTAAATTCTTGCGTCAGTCCTATTGTATATTATATTAGGTGTAACGATAATAGTGTAAATTGTTTTAAGGAGTCCATTGGTAGGCTATAAAGGACACATTCTCGAAGGGTTAAATCAAATTATTAGAAATTTTAAAAACATCACTACATACCAACCCTCAAATTTCTAGAAAGTTATGATAGATTATAAAGCTATTACAACGCACTTTACTTATGAAAAGTTCGTTATAATGCCATTAAAGCCCATTATAACTGTCTATAAATTTAGGGGTAGGTGCGCGGTGAAATTGTACTGGCTCGCTTGCTCACAGAAAAATCAAACACTGTATACATATTTATATTTTATACATGAACGTGATCGTTAACCACCTGCTTGTTAACCCCTTAAAATATACACTGTTTTTGTTAAACTTCATATAAGGTTTAACGGTTAGCCCTGTTAAAATATTTTACACTGCTTTTGTTAAACCTTATACACGAGTTGATACAGAAAGGGTATACTAACCTTTGAACTTGATGCATTTATAAGCCTGATTTGAAGTTAGAATATCAACATCGGTAAACCTCTCCTCGATGTAACCTTTGCATGATTAGACGGACAGTTAATTACATATCTATGTGTTAAATGGTCGGTATCTACTTACATAACGATAGGATCTATAAATTAGGTACCTTATCTGGGATAGGATTAAGATGAATATCTGTTGACCTGTTAAGAATCATATTATCTTGGGCTATTCCAGATACTCAATCGGCGGTAGGACTCTACCGCACCTAGCGCAATGGGCAATCGACAACTTCGGAATTAACACGAATGAGGCGCCGAAGATACCCGAGCTGCCCACGAGCTTCCCCGACAGCCGCCTGCCCACAGAAGCCAGGGAGGACCTGGAGAGGGTGGCGCTGATCAGCGAAGATGGCATGGATAGATTGATCAGGGCACACGGACAAACACTCAAAGACATGTCTCAGTTGAGGACCAATAGCTTCCCGAGGATACCTGACGCTGTGATATGGCCGGAGACTCATGAACAGGTGAGCTAAATTTATGATAAGTGTAGCAAGATTTTGTTTTTTTTCGTTATATGTGTGACTTAAGCTTTTGGCATAAATGTGTCGTGACTTTTAGCTATTTCTGTTATGAAAAAAAAATTATGACTTTCAGACCCTTTCAAACTAAGTATACGTAATAATAGGTAAACAATTACGAAAGTGATACTTTTTATGACTGAAAATTTCATTCAATTCTACTACATGCAAGTCGTTACTTTGTTCAGGTAAACCTGCTGCTGAAGTCTGATTAGCCGTTCCTGTTGACATTGTGACATTGTTCTCAAATACCTATAACAAAGTATTGCTCAAAAATGTAAAATATCATTTAAAAAAAAGAGCAACCATGGAGTTTCTTGCCCGTTCTTCTCCATAGGAACGGCATTCCGAACGGGTGGTAAAGTAGTAGCATAATATTTTGTAACTTATGATGATTCATAAATACTTTACTTAATGGTCTACGTGAATAAAAAATATTCTGATTCTGATTCTGATTCTAAATACTGCCCAGGTATACATAGATATAATAGAAATTGAAGGCAATACACACCCATCGGATCTTGTTAGTTAATAAATATCCAATTTTGCAACACAATAAATATTAATTCCGAATATCTGCCAATCGTGTCCAAGGTTTGCAATAACCTGATATTCGCATTAATTATCGTAGTGTGACCTAGAAAAGGTCGACTTATTTATAACTAGCTGTTGCCCGCGACTTCGTCCGCGTGGTATTTAACAACGTCTCAACCGTTGGCAACAGCCTGCTCGCGTTCTGATCCCGCGGGACGCATTGCAGATTGTTGCTATCAAACTTTAAGCAGGCGCAGCGCTGCAACATTGGTTTTAATTTTTTTTCGAGAGATCCAATTTTTTTTTCTAAAATAAAAGTAGCCTAAGTTACTCCTTGTTACATCAGCTATCTGCCAGTGAAATTCCCGTCAAAATCGGTCCAGCCATTTCAGAGATTACCCGGAACAAACAGACAGACAGACAGACAGACAGACAGACAGACAGACGGACAGACAGACAGACGGACAGACAGACAGACAAAAATTGTAAAAAAATTTGTTTCGGTATAGGTAACGTGTATACATCCAAATGCACTTAGTAAAAAGCGGTTATTTTAATATTACAAACAGACACTCCAATTTTATTTATATGTATAGATAATAAATGAAAGTAAACTTTTGCCTGGCTACACATACGCTACAAATGTATCTACAACTCATTCAGACCCAACGCGTAGCCTCGAGAGGCGCTCACGCATCCGTTATGTGCCTCGCTATTTGAGTTAACTTCGCGAGGATGCGCGGCTGGTCTGGAGCCGGCTATTGATAGATTTGGATTCCTAATGATCCCGATGCTGGAATAGAATATCACACGATAGAATCCATAAAATTAGTTTTATTTCAATGTGTAGTATTCGTATAAATATAAGAAATCATTACACGATTAAAGTAACACCTCATAGATGTGCCAACATAGCGCTAACGAGGTGCGAACCATTAAAGCTTATGTTACGTTTTGAGGGTATTTACCACATTGCCTACCGATTATAATGTGGCGAATTGATATAGCAAATAGCAAAGGTCGCTTCGGAAATAACACGTAGATCCGACTACTAGAGTACCTACTTCGTATTTTTTTTTAACTGTTACGGATTATATACGTTACTGACTTGGATTTTAAAATCACTAGATTGTTTCAGGAAGATTGAATTACCGGTGGAAGCGCAAGGTCAGGGCGCGAAATTCAAAATGTCAATGGTTTTTATTTTTTTACGAAAAATTTGGATATGTTTACGATGTAATTTATGTAATATAATAAAAAAATTCAGTGTTTTTTTCGTCATTTTTTTTTCGTTACTATGCCCCAATTTTGTTATAATGAATAGCAAATATAAGAGGGCGGCAAATTTGAAATCCGCACCGGGTGCTAATGACCTATGCTACGCCACAGGGTAATTATTAAGTATCTTATAATTCTAGGTGGTGCAAATAGTGTCGTGTGCGTCCCGCCACCGTTTCGTGATCATCCCGTTCGGCGGCGGCACCTCCGTGTCCGGCGCCGTCACTTGTCCCGCCAACGAGCCCCGGCCGGTAGTCGTGCTGGACACCAGCGATATGAACTCCATACTGTGGCTGGATAAGGACCAACTGCTGGCTAGGGTTCAGGTAAGATGGTGATATCGCAAAAAAAATTATTAAGACCTTTTATAACATGCTTTCATGGCGAGTAAAAGAAACTATTAATAAAGACAAGATCGGTGAGCTTCTGCCGGCAAGCGCGGATACTAGTCGGTGCAATTGTTGCAGTTGCATGCGTTCTATAATCATAAGTAGTTACACGAAATTTTACAGAAGTTGACATAGCATTTGCATTTTGAACAAGTGCTTTGTAGCTCATGTAAACTTTCTTTCATTTTGGGCTGATCATTTTAAGGATTATATGTCTTAAAAGACGGCGATGCGAGCCGGAGTTCGAACCAGCGACTTCTACCTACGTAGTAAGAAGTGCAAACTTCCTACCAACGTAGGTAGCTGACACTGCTCCTAAACCGAAAGGTTTAGAGAATCAGATTGTCAATTTTTTACTACCTAGCTTATTTTAATTTCCCTCCCCTAGGCGGGAATAGTGGGGCAGGACTTGGAACGCGAGATGCGCTCGCGCGGGTTCACGGTGGGCCACGAGCCGGACTCGTACGAGTTCTCCACGCTCGGCGGCTGGGTGGCCACGCGCGCCAGTGGCATGAAGAAGAACACATACGGCAACATTGAAGACCTCATCGTGCAGACTAAGGTATACCTATTGGTCACTGGTTTACAGGCTGTTATCGTAAAGCAGGACTTCTGAGATATGGCTATAATTATAGTAGAACTTTATAGGGCAGGAGCGCGGTGTGGTAAGGGATGGGGGGAGGCGTATAGTTCATTAATTTATTATTAGACCATTTGGGTGGGAGGTTACAAATGCCAGTTTTGTACTAAATTTATTCTGCCAATTCTCGAGGGAGGCGAATTAAACATGTTTATTTGTTTGTCATAAGATGAGTGTAATATCGTCCGTGGTGCCTGACAACTGGGCTTCGTCCAATTGTAACAGTCTTGATTTCTGTAGTAGTCACCGTATACAGCATTATTTGTCTCCCGCTTTGCAATGGAGGAAAGTGGAAAATGATCTTTTCAACTCCTATTTTCCATTCGATTAATATCGTGTGTGTCGGACCTAGTCCCATAAAAACGCAGACTATGGCAACACCGACACACTATTAAATTAAAACACGCTCACAAAATATTATGGTCATAAACAATTTGTCATTGGCAGAAAGGAAGGTGTATGTTTAGCAACTTGTGTCTAAATCCTACAACTCGATTGCCAAACATTTTTGATAGATGGCGCTGTATCCCTGCAACTAGTTTTTATTAAGTTAATTTAGTGAATTTAGTCTTAATTAGTCCTCGTAAGATTCACCACGTATGCAGCGCGACTGAGAATGAACTACGCCGCCCCCACCCCGCACCCCGCAGTTGACTAAAACAATAACATCAAGCGCCTGAATATTTATTTATAACATTTGCTTGCTATATTAGTTCAGGAGGTTTCTTGCTGCTATGTATATGATTAAATTACTTGCGGCGGCGGCGGCTGACCTCGAAGAATGTTTGGCTAGGCCGCCTCCATTTGCTGCCATTTTCCTCATTCATCACGAGCAAGTGTGCATCCAACATAAATAATCGAAAATAGTCAGAAATATATGAACCCGCTCTGGGCTTGCGTGGTCGCGGAGGCGAGGCTCGTGCTCAACAGTGAGACATAATAAGGGCTAATTAATAATAATTATAACAATTTTCAGCCCTTTTTTTAATGTCCCACTGCTGGGTACGGGCCTCCCCTCAATGCGAGGGGGGATTAGGCCATAGTCCACCACGCTGGCCTAGCGCGGGTTTGCGGACATCACACATCTTTCAAAGGGTTCTCTCAGATATGCAGGTTTCCTCACGATGTTTTCCTTCACCGGTTAGCAAGTGATAATCTTGGTTGAAAATGAGATTCGCACATGAAAAATCTCAGAGGTGCGAGCCGGGGTTTGAACCTGTAATCCTCGTTACCGAGGCAAGCGTTCTACCAACTTGGCTATCACTGCTTTTAGGGCTGATTATTAATTTATTATGTTTATCGGTAGGTGGTGACCCCTGCCGGCGTGCTGGAGAAGAGTTGTCGCGTGCCGCGCGTGTCGTGCGGCCCGGAGTGGGACCACGTGGTCATGGGCTCCGAGGGCTGCTTCGGAGTTGTCACCGAGGTACTATACACATTTGTATAGCCATAAAAAAATTGCCATGTTCCCGGTCTTAACATTTTTTTGTTTCTTCCTATAAATATACCAGTGCAGCTTAACTTTGGGACTGTACAGTATGCAGCCGCAAATACAGGGGGGGGGGGAGAATACATGAGGGGCCAATTACGCCCTCTGACTCATGACCAAAGTACTTTATTTAGACCAATATGTATTCCCAAAAATTTCCTCTGCTAAGGAAACTGCCCCCCCCCCCCACACACACACACAAACGCACCTACCAGTATGATGTGATCGAAGGCGATATTATTGAAAACTTATCATTTTAATATGTTTTTATATATTTATTTGTTAACAGGTGACGATCAAAATCCGTCCGCTGCCTAGTGTGGTCCGCTACGGGTCGCTGGTGTTCCCGGAGTGGGAGGCGGGCTTCCGCTTCGAGCGCGCCGTGGCCGCGCGCCGCCTGCAGCCCGCCAGCATCCGCCTCATGGACAACGACCAGGTGCGCTCTTTGGGGTCGAGTCACCTTCGTCCGTAGGAGAATTAAGCACCCTCGAGATACCCTACACGTGACCCTGGGTGGTGCCAACCAGGTGACAACTCTACTGGTGGTAGGCTTCGGCCGTGGCTAGGCACCACCCACTGAACAAAGCCATGTCGCCAAGCGGCCTAGCCGTGTTCCGGCATGATGTTCGGTGTTGCCATTCATGGATGGCGGGTCAGATCAGCTGCGCTGCATGTGCCTCTATTTACTGCCACCTTCCTACCTAGGCAAGTATGCTCCATCGTAGATCTCATCGTCACTTACCATCAGGTGAGATCGAGATCAAATACTTGCCTACAATGTAATAAAAAAAAAAAACCATCCTTGCCGTAGCCCGCCTGTGTCTGTCCTTACTTTGAAGATATTAAAAAAGTTATATGGTGATTTTTACCTCGACGACTTGCTGATCAAGTCGTTTCAACATAAGCCGCTAGACTCATTGTACGGGGTAGGTGCGAATTCGATATCCATCGAAACAAATTAGTGATATTGCCTATTAGTAATTTGCCTTGAATTATCGTTTAGCCGTTGCATCGTTTCACAGAACGTGTGTATACTCGCCAAGTCGAAAACGGAGTGCTTGCTTTCTCGACTTAGCGTGGGTACTAATGCAACGTAACTAACGTAATCTTGCCTTTACAATATAATAATAATAACAATACCGCCAAAGAATTGTAAAGGCAAGATTACGTTAGTTACGTCTCAAAATATGTAACGTTTGCCTAGCTAAGTGATAGCAAAGCGACCGCAATAATCGCGCAACATTTGCTTTCAAATCACAGATTTGAATGACGTTGCAGCGCTATGTAATACGAATTAGCGAATTGAAAGCAAATGTTACGCGGTTATCGCTATCGCAAGGCTATTGCAAGTCACGTGATCAGGGGGCGGTTGTAGAGTTAAAAAAATATATAAAATGACATCTGGTAAGTGTAATAAATGATTTGACAATGACTCAAATTCCCTCTGTCACAGTTCCGATTCGGCCAAGCTCTCAAAACCGAGAACACCTGGGGCGGGGTGATACTGGACGGGCTGAAGCGGCTCTACATCACCCGGATCAAGGGCTTCGACCCCCACAAGCTGTGCGTGGTGACGCTACTCATCGAGGGCTCCGCGGAGGACGTGGCCGATAGAGAGAAGAAGCTGAACAGCATCGCCGCACAGCACGGCGGCATTCCCGCCGGCGCCACGAACGGGGAGAACGGGTACACCCTCACCTTCGTCATCGCATACCTTAGGGTAAGTATTTGTTAACGACTAGCTGTTACCCGCGACTTCGTCCGCGTGGTATTTATCAAAGACACAACCGTTAGCAATAGCCCGCTCGCGCGTTCTGAGCCCGCGCTACGGGCAGCCTTTGTGATATTAAGTCGTTGGCGGGTGTTGGGGGGGGGGGGGGGGGTTCTAAAATAAAAATAGCCTAAGTTACTCATTGTTACAACAGCTATCTGCCAGTGAAAGTCCCGCCAAAATCGGTCCAGCCATTTCAGAGATTAGCCGAAACAAACAGACAGACAGACAGACCAAAATTGTAAAAAAAATATGTTTGGTATATGTACCGTGTATACATCCAAATGCACTTACACGTAAATAGCAATTAATTTTAATATTACAAACAGACACTCCAATTTTCTACAAACAGACACTCAAATTTGTATAGATGTTATTCATGAACTTAAAAACATCCCTAAATGAGTTCGAGCAAGGGTTCCAACTCCTTGAATCTGTGTGGTATCTAAGCGTGAGTGTCTCTGATTATTGGCAAAGTGTCTCATGTTCTTAAGTGCGCCACTTTAAACCAAAATGTTTATTTTCAATATAGGAATACATAAATTGACTATGCCAAATCCATTTGGAATAACTCTCCATCCCAGTTTCAGTGATGTTATATTTATATTTAGTGTGTTTCTATTTGTATAGGACATAGCGATGGAGTACGACGTGGTGGCGGAGTCGTTCGAGACGTCCGTCCCGTGGGACCGCACGCTCGCGCTCTGCGCCAACGTCAAGCGGCGCGTCCGCGAGGAGTGCGGCAAGAGAGGGATCACCAAATACCTCATCTCCTGCCGACTCACACAGACGTCAGTACCTGGCATTCACTTCTTATGAACTGGGTCCCAAGTCTGCTAACACAATCGATTCATAATCGAACAGCAACCGCAAAGTAACTGTCACTTTTGACAGATATTGTATGGGATATCTGTCAAAAGTGACAGTTAGTATGCGGTTGCTGTTCGATTATGAATCGATTGTGTTAGCAGACTTGGGGCCCTGAACTCAAGTAAAAAGTCCGCCGCCGCCGCCGCGTGTGAAACCCGAACTGGGCCAGCGTGGTGGACTATAGCCTAATCCCTCTCTCATTTAGGGGAGGTCCGTGCCCAAAAGTGGGACATTACAAGGGCTGGTATTATTATTATTGTAATAGTTCATGGTCAGAGGACAGTTTGATCCATAGGTGTGGCATTAAAAATCAGTAAGCAAGAAATTAAGAGTCTCCTTGCGCTCATTTCGGTGTTGTTTATTGTTCTAGAACTTGGTTTCTATGACAGCTAATAGTTTGATATTTGTATCAATTTACGAGTAATTTGAACTCATAATCTTAAAACTCTTAAAAGCGATTTATGAAACAAAATCTTGTTAGAAAATAAATCACATATATTTTATGACTCTTTGAGGAAATATAAATTTTAGCGCTTCCGCGGTACTATGCATATATATAGTGGGGTAGCTATTATTATCAAAACTTGTAGGTACTACGGGTACACAGATTTACAAAGTATATTTTAATATTTTTAGTTATGACGCGGGTTGCTGCATATATTTCTACTTCGCGCACAACACCGGCCAGTGTGAGGACCCCGTGTCAACATACGAGGAGATCGAGGAGGCCGCGCGAGACGAAATCATCGCTTCCGGTGGTAAGCTCACCTGTAGCTCATATTCACTTTAAAAAAAGCACACTTCACTCTTCAAAACATTATGGCTGTGTTTATGATATTGGCAGTACGTTTTGGCGCCAAATTTAAAATTAGAATTATTGCCCCGTAAATTTTCGAATAAAACTATTTTGTAGAGCTTGTATTTAGCATTGCCTATTAAAAAAAATATTTTTAATGTAAATATTTTTTTCTGAGCTTTGAAACATTTGTGAATTGTTTATTGATGTTATTTTAAAAACATAATCTGTTTTACAGGCTCAATATCACACCATCACGGTGTTGGTAAACTTCGTAAGAAATGGTACACAGAGACTGTCAGCGGGCCCGGAAGACAATTGTTGCTGGCCGCCAAGAAAGCTTTAGATCCTGACAATATCTTTGCACTAGGCAACATGGCGTTCGACGACGAAGAAGCCATAAGTGCGAATGTGAAAAGTAAATTATAAGTGCGTTTGTATTTAGAAGAAAATACTAGTTATAATACCTTCAAAGCGTGTTTATAGAAAACTGATTTCTTACAACTATCTCGCTGTCCAACTATTTAAACCACAGCAAAGCAATGAAATCGGTTAATGAGTTCTAGATATACTACTGACACACAGGAAATGTATCCACTGCGTTGCGTCGAGACCTGAAAATATGGAAGCATAATATACAAGCACTATGCTTGTATTGTTACTTAGAATACTACCTAGTTATTTTAAATATGTTTTTGTAAATATTGCCGTAATATTTTTTTTATAAAAATCGAACCTAAGGACTACCGTGGTCGATAAGTTGTAGCTATTTTGTATATCTACCTCGTAAACCGTCATAAATATTCTGCTTTTTAAGTATTATGAAATCGGGCTTGAAATGACTGGACTTAAATATTTCGATACGTTGATGAATTAGTAACTTACAATATGCCTTATATACCTATTGTTCGATAATAACACCTAAAATCGGTGCCTTTTTAGGTGTATTTATTTGTATGCATAGAAAGTTATGCAATACCTAAATTTAAGCGTTTATTTAAGCTAGCAGTAGGTGATTTTATACACTTAGTAATTGGAGGGAGATTGGAGGAATTGGTTTTTTTGTTTTAATTAATCTGAACAATTCTGAGACCTTTATTTATATGTAAAATAAAAATTAAATGTGCAATATTATTAAATTATATACAATAAATTACCTTTTAAAACATGACTAAGCCATTTTGAATGTGAAAATATTATTTTGGTTCTAATTTATAGTTACCTAATTAGTCAATCAATATAAAATTAATGTCATAATGCTAGTTCATAGATCGCTCAATTTTAGTATAGATAGTGGAAAAAAATCGTTTTACATGTAATAATTGTTCACTTACATTCCTTTAAGTTTTCGGGTTACTTGTTGTTAGCTATAATTACGGTGTTTGTAATAATGAAATAGATATGAATTGTAAGTAGTGAAATAAAATGACATTTAAATTAAATGTGTTACCAATCTCGTAATAATTTGTTTTTCTTGGATAAAATCAGGGTAGATAGAATATACCTCTCTCTAATAGGGACCTCGTGCTGCTGTGTATCTAATTAATCCTGGACACCGTTTATCGAGATTTCCTAAAATGTATTTGCCCATACAACGACTGACTTAGTACCCTTATCAAAGGGTTTCCTGCCTTTCCTGGGTTTTGAATCAAAATAAAACAAAAAAGAACTTTGTCTACGAAAGACATAGGTGCTTCACGTACGGGATCCCCTCTGAAAAGGTTTTATCGGTTTTGCGTTATACCTAGTGGAATCCAACGCAATGCGAATGGGTAGCTATAAATCAAATTCGACAGCAGTTAAATCTTTCAAAGAACCAAAAAAAAATCCGTTCCTACTCTCTCTACCGGTGACCGACTGCAGCTTCTTGCACGACTTGGCTGGGCTCTGGTTCCTTGGACACCTTATTAATTTATTTGTCTTTACTGATAGTGTGAATGGTGCTATTAGGGAGTTAAATAAACGTTCATAGAGTAGGTAGCCGTTTAGCAGTGTTACCAGATACACGGTAATTACCGTAGGCGCGCGGTAATTTTGACAAACACGGTCTACGGTAATGAGCTATTACCGTGTTCTTTTCTACGGTATTTTTAAATATTAATTACCGTGTAAATAATACTCAAATTCGTGCTCAAAAACGTATGTTTTTCTGATTAATACATAATTAGCAACACTGGCTGTCGCTGTTGGGGAAATCCCTAACGATTTCATTACTTGGCAGATAATATAATCCGGCAAAATTAAAAATATTTTTGGTTGTTTTTTTTCATGAGTTCGGTAGTGTTTTTTTCACGAGTATACGTGAAAAAAACACTACCAAAAATATTTATGTTTATTTTATGTTAAAAATAGTAGTATCGAATATACTACTATTTTTAATATAAAAATATTTTACACGAAAGGAATGTTATTACATTACTTGAAAATTTTAATTTTTCATTTGATTGTAATTGTAATTAAATATTGTAATTCTTTACGAAATCGTACGGTTACGAGAATATAATGAGCTGCGACGATAGTGACAGTGATGATTATGATACTGATGTTAGAACTGGACCGACATCCTCCAAAATAGCGAGAACTAGACAGAAACGTAAGCATTACAAACAAAATATAATTATATAAACACGGTAATATACACCGTTATTTTAAAATAAAATCAAGGTAATTATACTTAAAACACGGTAATTTTCGTCGGCAGACAAGGTAGTTTAAAATTTTCATCTGGTAACACTGCCGTTTAGTGACGTTTACTTTCGTTGGTTTTGCAATTTACTGTTTGGCGGGTAGGCACGAAAAAATATCTCCATCCAAACTGAAGCTCGGCAGCAACGTGGTAAAGATAATAATTTAAAATGATCGACCTATTCATGCCCTTTCGGGCATTTTTAAAATTCGAGAACGTATGCACGGACAACAATGTCTTCCGAATGCATTATAAGGTGACGGTGATAATGCTCCTTGTGTTCACACTGCTAGTAACTTCGAAGCAGTTCTTCGGCGAGCCGATACACTGCATGAGCGACAGCGACAAGGATGGCGACAAAGACGCTATCAATAGCTACTGCTGGATCTATGGCACTTATTCGTTGAAAAGCCGGTTTGTTGGTAAGTACCTCTACGCTGAATGTGTAATAAAATAATGCATAAATTAAGCACAAGATTTGTATGTTAGGTACCTACTCATATTTTCCAATTAGAATATCAAGTACTAACAAGTAATTGCCTCATTACAACTCCCATCGTGTTTTCTGCAGTAGGTATACCAATCCTGGTTTGGTTGTGGGGCCCATCTTTTTGTTTTTTTTGTATTTAGTTGACCATTAAGCATCCAAACAACTAAGACTTTGTCTATGCCAACCCTACATATTACCTAACTAAATATTGTATGCTGTCATCCAACCCCAGGTGTGGAAGGTAAACACATGGCATACCCCGGTGTTGGACCCATCAAAGGGAAAGATGATGAGCAGATCAAGCACACATACTACCAGTGGGTGTGCTTTGTGCTGCTCGGCCAGTCCGTCATGTTTTACACACCGCGGTACTTGTGGAAGATTTGGGAGGGTGGCCGGCTGAAGGCTTTGGCGGCTGATTTGAGTTTGTATTGGCTTTTTTATTTTTGCTAATGGTACAAATTTCTTAGATGTGTCATTAAAATGCCATAGAGTATGGTTTATATATTGTTATAAGCTATAGCTTGCCTAAAAAAGTAATCTAATAGTATTATATAGCACTATTCTTCTCAAGCATACTTAAATGAAAAATTCAAGCATTTTCCAGAACAAAAGTGTTAAGTAATGCATGGTATGCAGGTATATAAGTTAATATGAGAAATTCAGTATCATGCTTAGAGGGACATTACACAATCACATTATATCTATGATGTAACCCTAGTTAGTCTTGTATATCCTGTTCATGTAGTCATATATTTAAAACATTCATATCTACATATTATGATCATAGTTTCAAGTATTTTGCCTATGATCACTTTACTTAGACAATAGTGCAATGTCCCCCTTACTTAAATTATTTTAAAATGCAACCGCTATACATTTTGAAACTGGGATGGAAGCAGGAGTACCTAGCTTAGCTGTATATTGGTACCCCTCAGGGATTAATATGTAACTTTCAAGTAATGCATGTAAACTCACATTCTTAATTAAACATCCAGGCAGTCCGGTGGTGACCAAGGACTGGTCGGAGTTCCGCCGCGGCGAGCTGGTGTCCTATCTGAGTTACACGAACATACACACCCACAACATGTACGCGCTACGCTACGCCTTCTGCGAGATGCTCAACCTTGCCAATGTGGTAAGAACACAAGTAGTAGTAGTAGGTAGTACACATAAGTTCAAGGATCACAACATGCAGACAATATCTGACACACAATAGACCCATTAGGTAAAACACTCTGTCAGTTGCTTGCTTTCTTGTATAGCTCTATCCTTCCCACTCTGTCAGACATTAGATAATATTGTCAACTGGGTTGTTATTTAATACTTCTTTGGAAATTAATTAGCAAAATTATTGTAAACTCAGCATTAATGTCCTGTTTTGCATGCAGAGCTCTCCAAATAATCAGGCCGTAAAGCATGCAACCTGGCATCTGGAGTTGATCTTGAAGAAAAAGGAAATCATAACATCATTATCATCATATACCAATTTACTGTTGGTTTTATAGGTTGGCCAAATATTCCTTCTCGACATATTCCTTGGCGGCGCATTCCGTAACTACGGCGCGGCGGTGGCAGCGTTCACGCACATCCCCCGCGTCCCTGCCGATATGGTGGACTTCGCTGGCGTCAACCCCATGGACCAATTTTTCCCCAAGCTCACTAAATGTTGGCTCAGGAGCTACGGACCATCTGGATCTCTTCAAGTAAAAGATCGTTTGTGTGTGCTACCCTTAAATATTGTTAATGAGAAAATATTTGTCATCTTATGGTTCTGGTTGATCATACTCGCTTTAGTTTCCACTCTAGCTGTATTATTCCGTCTCATGGTACTTTCCCTGCGTCCTCTGCGCACATTAATGATAACTGGTCAACTTAGATATGTTAAGAGAAGCTTGATATCACGCATCGTGAAGCGTTTCGGCTATGGCGATTGGTTCATTCTGTATTTGCTGGGCAAAAACATGAACCCAATTGTTTATAAAGATTTGTTAGTTGAGCTGTCTAAGGAGTTGGAGCATAGGACTGTTATGGTGTAATTTTGTTAGTAAGATAATGGTGTTAGTGAACTGTGAACATAATTTGTTGAATGCATAAATTGGATGTTCATCATTACTACTATGTATAAAATTTGCAGCTAGGAGAGTTCAGATTTATATTTTGTATTGAAATGTTGCTCAGTTCACTAATAATTTCTTAGTCTAATTAATGGTTGTGATTAATATATTGCTCAAAAACAGTACAAAGTATTGTTAAGTATAAAGACTGATTATTAATTGCCTTTACTAGCTCAGTAAAATTGATTTAATCAAATAGTATATTTCGGCTATATTTACATTTCAATCGTCATTTCTTTCAATAATGAAAGAACCAACGTTGCTCAAGGTTAAAAATGGGTTAACTAATGTGCCATTTTACCTATTAGATTGTTATGTTTGTAATTTCTTTCCAAAATTACTCCATAAGATAACAAAAAATAAGTTTATTTCAGTTAAAAATTATCTTTGTGTTAAGACCTAAGTTTGTTTAATTATTGTTTTTCTATTCAATTATCTCATTGTGATCTCTTATGTTTAAGAAAGTCATTATATAATAAAATATGGTTTATATAATAAATTAATGTGGTTGATTTAAATGTCTTATCCACATTTTAGGTGACCATAATACCCATCTACAGATGCTTTGTGACATACAAAAACAAAACACAAATTCAATACAATACATTTTAATGAGTGTCAGAGATAATTATATCAAAATAACAGGTATTATATTGTAGTTCTCGTTAAGTAGTTAAAAAGATGGAATATGCTATCCATAAGTCGTCATTATAAAAACTGCCTACAATGTAAAGGAAAACAAGTACCCCCTTGAAGTTTCCTCACATCACAATTTGAGCAAAGCAACAAGGAGAAATTAATTTGCTATATAAAAACTTGTATCATTCTTTAATTTTCTTCACATGTTCAGTTGTTTCACCTAATAATGGCCTATACACAGTCCAAACTTATATAACTAAGGTAATTATCTGATATACTCTTTTACACATAAGAAGTCCTGCTCCGAGCCAACTAAATCATTCACAATGTAAATTATATTACTGTCACAATAATGATAGTGTGGTGACTTTGAAACTTCTTATGTGAAATAGATAGCAACGAATAGTGACCATGAAAGCTTAACCAGAGCAACCCCTGCAACCACAATGCACACATTCAACTATCCTGCCCTCTTCCAACTTACTCTTTGGGACTCTGCAAATGCAATTTGTTGCAAAATTCGTGTCTCTCGTCTGAATGCATCGCAAACAACACAAGTTTTCATAGCCAGTCTTCTTCCATTTCGCTATCAAGTTAGCATCGGCTATTTTCTCGTCAAGACAGTATTGGTAAAGCTCCCTGCTAATAGCTTTTCGCCTGTAAAACAAGTCGTAGATGTACCTCGATTTTTGATGGTGTATTTTGAATATTGGCCATAAAGATTCTTGCTTGCGTTTGCCTTCATGTGGTTCGGTTTCAGCTGAAATACGAAATGGGTACAATAAACAACAGCAGTAGGTAGCGAAACTAATCATCACCTTAGACAACAAAAATAATGAGGTTATTATTTACCTTCCCGCATTTTCTGTTCCAGCTCTTCTAATGTAGGCTCGATGAGTTCCCATCCCTCCGGTGGTGATTTACGACTGCGACGAACTTTTGGCATTGTTTGAGATTTTGCACAAAAAAATATATCACTTTTCGACAATCAACCACAACAACTCCGTTCGTTTTGCTTGACAAATATTTGACACAGAAAGAAATTAGTCACTATTTGACACTTGCGTTATTATATCGACCATAGATAGGCTATGGTTCGGTTGAGTTATCCAATATCGATAACCGCATAGCACTACTTGAAACTAAACGTGCAGAATAATAAAAACATTAAAAATCACTCAGGGGTAGAGGAAGAAAAAGATAAATAAACAGCCATAATGTCGATACATCCTTGGTCTCGGTTCTTCGAGTGACCACAGTCTGCTGAAAATGGCGGCACTATACTCAATTGAAAAACTCCATTTGGGGAGAATAGACCAAAAGCTTAGCATAGATTTCTAAATAAATAGGTATCAAGAAGTTTAGCGTGTGTACGTAAGTTTAGCGTGGGTATGGGTACACATCTACCCGCAATTAGCGGCTCGCTAATAATATTGGTGGCAGCTAGCCCTAGTGAGTATTGGCAGTGGTATCTCTATTTCTATAATCATTGCTGTATTATTGAACTAGGCGCTTAGTTTTTAGTTACACTTTGTTTATCTCTCGTTTGGGGCCATTATGTTCGGCAATTGTCTATGTTGTAAAATATATGTAGGTAAATCAATAGTGATTTATAATGTAATTTGAAGTAAAAATACAGTAACGTTCCACCAACCTCAGACATATTAGCCACCTACTCAAAATGGATTACCTACAGACACATATTTCTTATTTGCATGTATACTATTTAGATTAGATACCATTATATAAGATATTAAGTGCGTAGCTATGATGTTATTACACCAAACGATAAAAATACATTTTACATGCTTTCACTTTTAGGAGCAAACATTCACAATTTCTAAATCTTCTAAATGTTGGTAGGTACCCAACGACTATATTTATGCATAGTAGGTACCTATGTTTATGATTCAACGTATATGCTAATTGTAATTATGTAGGTATGATTCCGCTCTACTTACCTACCCACACGTTGTTTTACGACTGAAAATAAAAGAGGGTAGGTAGGCAGTAAACAAAGTTTATCAAAGAAACCAAACAGTTCCTTTGATATTAATATTCTCGAAATTAATCCGGTCACTTAATTAAATTAAGAAGCATTTAATTTGTCTAAAGAAAATCTATTAACAATTTTAATAATGCCGCGATTACCTGCGTGAATAACGGGGCAACCTAGCTATACAAGTTGGTTGTGTACGTATTGACTGGAGCTTCCATCTTTATCGCGCTCAACCTCCCGCGTCATGTTAGAACGAGACGGGTAGAACCTCGATTAGCACTCGTGGAATGCGGTGTTGCGTTCGCGCAAGCGGGCGAACTCCGGTCCAGTCATTTCATTCGTCCCCAAGAGCGTTGTGGTGGCCGCGAGCAAGTATCGCTTAAAAACTTACCGTGTTATCAAAATATGTGTGAAAATTGCCATTATAAGAGTGTTTTTCTTTTATCGATAAGTGAATAATATTGTGGCAGTTGTGTACAACATTTGTGTTATGAAGCTTAGTGAAAGTTGACGGAGGTTTTCAAGGAACTCGGGTGTTCGTCGCTTATTTACCTGTAAGTCGACTTCTATAGGTGTACGTGTCTGGGTGACGTTGGATTTTGCGTTATAGCCTTCTGTACCTACTATATTATTATAGGTACCTGTTACTTGAAATAGTTACTACCTCTTACCAAAGATTGCGGCCAACTACTTACCGACCTACATGACTAAAATGTTTACCTACTTAGTAGGTACCGTAACGACGATACGCTATGAATGAATGTGAAGTGATTATTATTTTTAAAGGATAACTAACAGCCGAACCACTACAGCTGTAACAAAACTTGTTAGAGAGTAATGTAACCATTCGCTGTTCAAACGGCGGACACGTCCCGATTTCTCGGAAGTCCGGCCTGAGGATTAACAGGAAATTGTAAATTATTCAGTTTTTATCCGCTCCGATCGACCTTTATACAATCGATTGATTTTTGTAAATGTATTGATCTTTCATAAGCCCACAGAACGATTTGAATAGATTGACCTAACCACTTAAAAAATTAAAGGGCTGTCTACTTCTACGAAAGTATCCTCTCAGTTTTGACCTCAAGTCCGGTCATCGGCCTTGAAACGAAAACTTGTTATGAATCAAATAAGAACTTAAAATACTTACTTATTTAGAGCACCCTACCTTCATCATGACAAATAAAATCTAATAGTAAATAGGTATATTGATAGGACGCCCACCACATTACTGCTATCGATAATTGTTTAACCATCTGGGGCGACGCACTTGTAAACATTAGGTCGGAAGATTAAGGATTAAAATAAAAGACATGACACATGTATTACTAGCTGTTCCGGCAAACATCGTATCGCCTCAGAATCAAATGTATGAGAAAATTAATTTATTGGTACTCTATTAAAAATTAAAACAAATATGTCCCACAGGAACCATACATTTGACCGGGATAAAAAATAGCTTATGTGCTATTCCAGGCTATAATCTATCTCTGTCGCTTTATTATCACAAATATTCCAAAGTTTGATCTACCTCCTTCCAGGCGCCGCTTGGTGGCCCTGAAGGTCTTTGTGGCTCAGTAGAATGAATGGGAAAGAAAAGCTTATCACAATGCTACATACATTTCAGCAAAGGTGACTACGATACGGCCAATGTAAGAATGAAGCTTCAGCTTCTCATGAGACCTTCTATGATGTTGCAACTCGCAAACAACTAGGCCTTTCATTACATATCAAAGCAACCAACAGTACTGAACTCCAAAAGGAATTAATAAGGCATTATCTACTGCAACATTTCCCATTGTGCTTGTTGATGACTTGTACACAAACACCGCAGTGGTCACGACCACGATTGATTTTACGATCGTAGATAAAATTGATAGAACTAGGCGATACTTGGCGGAAATCCATTGTTAACCTATGGGGAAAGAGATCGTAGATAAGTTACATATACTTATTGCTTGTTGAACTGCTGCCGCACGAGGATCGGTTGGTGACGTCAGTTCACGTTGTTCAGTCCATTCGCGTTAACCTAAAACCTGGTCGAGCAGCATTCGAAGCCTTTCATGACATCAGAGTATAAAATGCGCTTTTGTAGCCTGTGCCTTAGCAATGACGCATAGCGACTTTTTAGTTCCTTATTGAAATTAATTACATTTATTCAGGGAGCTCTGCGTGATCACAGCCCAGCTAACATATTGTATTTCCTGCAATCTAAGTCGTAGATATTTATATATATCACTCTGAGTCTAAGCATCTAATTGACCTCCTTACCCACATATAAATGCTATTATCTATTGAATGCTATTAGACATACCATTATTCTTTTCTGAGTACAGCCTGCGGCATTGACATGCATGCGCAACTTTAATATAAATCCTACGCTGATATTACTCATCTAAGTGTATAGCTTTGGCCATAGTAATAGAATTAGTATATTGTATACCATCAGCTGGTATTTGTATGTACAGGGCCCCAAGTCTGCTAACACAATCGATTCATAATAGAACAGCAACCCCATAGTAACTGTCACTTTTGACAGATACCCCATAATATCTGTCAAAAGTGACAGTTACTATGCGGTTGCTGTTCGATTATAAATCGATTGTGTTAGCAGACTTGGGCCCAGGGTCCATCCCACCTATTACGCCGTGGCTATGATCATTTTCTTGTCAAATCTTATTCCAAGAAGTCTTCACTAAAGCGATGTTAAGTAATTCGGTCTCGATGTGTCGTGCTCAATAGCTTCATAGAGAAAGCGTTGCCTCGCGAGTCGTTGGATCATTCGGATCGTTCTAACGGATTTCACCGATATGTTCGACTCCGAGGTGATCCGAGAGATAATCCGACTCACAATTGAATTGGACATAACGCACGCATGCGCCATTAAATTTACGAATTTATGTGCATTCTTGATACAGTTAACGATGATGATGATGAGTGGGAAAAAATCAGTTTTAGACGAATTATACAGGATTTGTTTTGTGTTATATTTACGTTACGACTTTACAACACATTTTATATGTTCATGTTTAAAAATACAATAAAAAGGAAACTCTTTTTTTATTTATTAAAATGAATGTTGCACCTTGTAATCGTAAAAATATATATAAATAGCAAGAATATATATTAAGATATATTTAAGGATAGATACAATTATTTTCTGCGGACGCTGCAAATGATATCATAAATGAGAAACGTCTACGCCGATAAACATAATAATTCCGGCATGACCTCCCAAGCTTTTTATTTGAACTTTTTGCTAGCGGATAAAATAATTAAGTCGTGATGACGACATCCACATAATTGTTCTCTTAAAGCTTATATGAACAAGCTACAGGTAATTTAAGAGATTTAAAAAAGGGCTTATTTGAATGGGTTTTTTTCACGACGACCTGTTAACCTTTGATCCCAAAATGTAGGCAATAATGATTATTCGAGATTATTACGCAAGATGTTGCAAATCACCTCCCGTGTACGATGTAACATCAGTAATGGAAGCCCCCGTAATGCGGTCATTAAGTGCACATCGAAGCGAAATAACTTTGCAAAATTCTGCGAATTATGTGCGTGAAAATGTGTCTACCTCTTATATTATGTACTCTCATATCTATTGACGAATCCATAACCATATTTTAACCGTTCACCAAATGAAGGGCCGCTAAATGGCTTGCGAATATTATTTAGTTTGTAACGACCAGAATTTTATGAATACGTCCTAAAAATAATAAAGTCTTACGTAGCAGATTAAAAAAAGTCTCCCAAAAACAATCTATCACATTCGCAATAAATGCGATGCCCTGTACGCTAACCGGTTTTGCAATATTAACTCCTCCAGCATTGCAAACCCAAAGACTCTCACTGATGAGCCGACAGACAACTGCGAATGGTGTAAAAATAAGTACCTACCAACAGTGAATTTGTAAATGTGTTAAAAGATAATTATTACCTTTTTGCAAATATAGTTTTGAGCTATAGACAACAATATCATCATACTATATTTTTATGTGAAAATATTTTTATTCACACAGTCACACAATAGATGTTTTATGGAAAATATTTTAATAAACCGTCATTAGTTCTGCACAGTTCAAATATGCAGAACTAATGACGCTTATATATGTATACAACATATATAAGCGTCACTTATAAAAGATTCAAAATGAAAAAAAAATCTAGTTTTCTCAAAAGAAAAAGGACTTATCCGAAAGAATCCGCAGTAGATGGTGTTCCTAAGTTGCGACATGGCTTCATCTAAGCATTCGCATTGGGACACACAACTTGCTGATGGAAAGGAATGCTGGAATATTGCCTGCTTGTCAGTTTATACCTCACCTAAATTAGGTACGTAGGTACCTACTTACCGTCGCGTTGTATGGACCGTCCCTGTTATCTATGTATTTCTGTGAAAAAAAAACTTCTAAATACTTGCATTTTTATGACACATATAAAATAAAGTGAATTCATTTTATTAAATGTTTGTCGTCACAGTTGTCTCATCTCTATCATCAGTTCCGTAGACACAGACTACCTACCTGCTTGCACTACTTACCATCAGCGCCAAAATGACGAATATCAAATAGGCACATAAGGACGCTGTGTACATCTCCAATCCAGTAGTAGTACAGTCATAATTTTTATTTATGAGTTTTATATGTTACCTACTTAGTTTATGATACGTTTCTATCGGATAAGTAGATAAAAAATTGCATTGTGTGTCTATTCAAAAACAAAATGGCTTCATTGAATCGCTTCTTCACAGTCCCGTCGTTCAAGGCCCGCTGTGTGAAGTCTATTGTTTGGCGCCAAAAATTCTTGAGCCGATTTCATGCGGATTACATGGCGTCACGTGTCAGGTGACGAAAGGACCGTAGATTACACGGCCCACTGTGCAAGCAGGCACACTCTGGCATAGCTTTCTCGTACGAAGCTTCCATTCGCAATTTTGTCCCACATGATTTGATCCGATTTACTATCAGTCAAGCTTTTTCAAAAAGTTTACTCTTACTTTAATTTGACTTAGTATCCCTAGCCTAGGGAAGTATATTTCCTGGCTAGGTGCTAAGTAGGACTAAGACCCTACGGCCATTTAAATGACGTCGGTGATGTCATAATGTATTTTATATTTTGCCAACGATTGTCAAATGTTCTTCTGCTTTCATTCTGTCAGTTCTAGAGAGTATTTTCACACCATTTTTTTTATTGATTTTATCTAGACACGCCATATTTATGTCACATCCATTCTTTCATTAATGTGTATTTATTGAATGTGTTATTGTTATTTATTAATTGACATTGGCAAAATACCCACTAAGTTGTGGGTGAGGCTATACTCATATCCATTTTATGTCATTTCGTAAAGCAAGAAGAAATTTATTTGAATAGCGATACATTACCTATAGACATACCTGCTTATCATGCATACATTTCTATGTAAGTATGTAAGTATATTGTTATAAGTTTGGAACGCAACCTTCGTTCTATTTCTCCGCTATCTATCTATGCTCTATGCTTTTGTCTATGGTTTTGATTATTATTACTACTTGTGTTTGTGTTTTATATCCTCATATTAAATTGATAAATAAAGCCTAAAGTGTAGTATTTTATTGTGGGAATGAAACCTGAATATATTATATTATTATTGAACGACCTGCGGGCTGCATCACACGATACACTTGCGCAGTGAGCAGTGATTTGAGACGAATAGACCCCAGTGGACCGGCTCGCGGCGGTCAAGGTGCCCAGTGCTCTGTGACCACGCGACCTAGCAGAGGACGTTGAACGTTCGTATCTAGGTACTTTGCTTTTATTTTAATCTGTTTTATTACTTTTTAAAAGCCTTTACGAATAGCACATCTTGCCACCCAATCTGTAGGGACCCAGTTATTAAAAAAAATGAATGATGTCACCATTTTACTTTTTTTTACCGACTTCCAAATTGGAGGACGTTATCAATTCTACGCTTTTTTACCGTTTGTAAATTATACGAGTATATCTCAATTTGCGGCAATATTTCACAGAACTTTGCTATCATTTTAAAGGAATCGACTTTAAATTGTTAAATCTAGCAATGAACGTTTTATAAATTGTTAATGTTGAGCTATATACATTTTCCCAACTTTTCTCGAAGTTGTGTTATTGTTAATGCTACCGATAGGAACCTACCCGCAGAACTGCGAATAAGGCCAACGGTACTGTTAGGTATGTTGTGACAAGCAAGGTGGCGTGGTAAAAACTTGCGGTCTACCGCGCAGACTTGTTACAATATTCAGACGACACACGGCGTACGCTACAAGTGAAGCCAATAAATAATCAAGCTTAAAAAAAAGCTATGTCCAGATATTTTTAGTCTATGTCTAGCGCACAAACAAGCGCACACATTAAAAAATACTATGTCCTGAATTACTTCGTCTATTGTCGCCGGACAATTGACTAGGCAAAAAGTTTTTTTTTTTTTTTTATTACTTTATAGGCAAGTATTTGATCTCGATCTCACCTGATGGTAAGTGATGATTAGATCTACGATGGAGCATACTTGCCTAGGTAGGAAGGCGGCAGTAGATCGAACCGCTACATTCACTAGGCACATGCAGCGCAACTGATCTGACCCGCCATCCATGAATGGCAACACCAAACATCATGCCGGAACACGGCTAGGCCGCTTGGCTTGCTTTTTAGTGTTGAATGTGGTAACATTTACAACTAAATATGCATTGAACAAGTGGATTCACTTTGCTAGTTAGTGGTCGTGGTAACGCTACGTCTGAACGTTTAAACAAGTCTGTGGTCTACCGTTGACGAGAAATCAGCCTATTAGCTACCATCGATATGCTTAGACTGTGTCACTGAGAATCGTGTCACCTGGCTACCATTACATGGTAACTTGTAAAATAATCAGCGAGCCGCAGTCGTTCAAGGGGTATACCCTTATAATAATTCCAACCCTTTTTTTAATGTCCCACTGCTGGGCACGGGCCTCCCCTCAATGCGAGGGGGGATTAGGCCATAGTCCACCACGCTGGCCCAGTGCGGGTTGGCGGACTTCACATATCTTTCGAGGGGTACTCTCAGACATGCAGGTTTCCTCACGATGTTTCCTTCACCGCTTAGCAAGTGATAATCATGGTTGAAAATGAGATTCGCACATGAAAAATTGCAGAGGTGCGAGCCGGGGTTTGAACCTGCAATCCTCGTTACCGAGGCAAGCGTTCTACCAACTTGGCTATCACTGCTACTTGGCTATCACTGCGGTATACCATTAGAATCAGAATATTTTATTTATATAAACCACAGATCACGAGAGATATGCCGTGCGGTTCAAAATGTATGGGAACTCGCTGCCTCCGCTTTGTTCCCCACCACTCTCTAAAACCAACCAATACGAAGTCTCTTCGGTGCGTGCTGCGTCGCCGCCGTATACAGCGGCCGTACCACGCGACGCACCAGTTTATTCAAAGTATCGTTAGACGATCTATACATTGCCTCGTACATTCACTCAGTAGCGAACATAGGTGGTACTTAAAGAGCCATGTATTTTGTACAAAAATAAAAAAGTCGTTGTGCTACATGAAAACTAAAATAACATAATAAAGGCATTAAATATTTTTTGATTTGTTGTTTTTAATGATTTTAAAGACGAATAAATAAAATACTTAATTCTGGCTGGTGAAATGAGATTCCATCTTTCGCGTAGTTCACTTTGCTGCTAGTATTTTTGCATACAAACACGGAACAACCCGGCATTTTGAAAAAAACTAGAGCACCGGCACCGACGTGCAGTTGCAGTGGACTGACGGCGAAAATTGTAGGTTAGCCAAATGTACGCTAACTTTGTGCGCAAGCCCACCGCTTTCATAACATATCTCCTCTAATATATCTGTGATATAAACCATTAAGTTCATTATTTATGAATCGTCAAAATAGTTACAAAATGCTAAGCTACAACTTTACTACCCGTTCGGAATGCCGTTCCTATGGAGAATAACGGGCAAGAAACTACATGGTTGCCCTTTTTAAAAAGGTCATTCATTAATCATACATTGGAATTCCCAAAAAAATACTTACCCATCGAATGACTGGCCAAGCTATGTTACTTTCCCTTATGAAGGGGTTATACACGAAATTAAAAAAAAGGCGTGGTCCAAATATTAATGTTTAAATCGCAAAATCGGCATGACCAGCCACCATCAATACCAATAAAAAAGTTTCATTCAAGAAACCGTAAAATAAAAAGATGCCGAGCGGGAGATTATAAAATAAATGAGTGAACATAAAAATGTCAGCGGCGGCTTGGGTGTGAAAAGGAAAAAGTTGAATGGAGGTGTGTAACGACCGAAATTTCTGATGAAAGTGGCAGGTGGCCACGCCCGGACACACACGCCGGCGGTACTTGCGCCAGCGCATCTTTCGCGGCTCTCTCGGTTAAGATAATTGCGCACACGCACCGACAAAAAATCGTTGCAACCAGTTTATTGTTTAGTAAATATTGCGAAAGGTGATGAGAAATTTGGGAACTTGAAATTCTAGATGTGTGCAGCTAATTTTATTGCGACAGAATTCAAAATCTCTTATAATAATATCGTCAGACGAAAACACGAACTAAGCTACGCTTTTATTATGGGTACCGAGCTTTGGACTCAGGTGAACCTACCATTGAAATAAAACGATTTTTTAGGATTTTATCGCGTTTATATTTTGATTTTACGTTCCCGACGTTTCGGCTGCTTTACAGCAACCATGGTCACGGGAGGACTGAGGTGGTTGACGTCCTGGTGTCATAGTTTCAGACGGGGTACCCTCATATTTAAGTGTTGTTTGTGGTCCGATCTACGCAGAATGTGCTCACATACGATAAAATCCTAAAAAATAGTTTTATTTCAATGTGTAGTATTCGCGTAAATATAAGAAATCAATATGTGAACCTACCATTTAATTTAGATATTTAACATCCATCACTCCGGGTACAAACATTTGTGCTCATCACACAATACTTGCCCCTACATTTGAACCCGAGACCCTCGGTACATGGATCTGGGTTACTACCACTGTGCCAATCGGGTCTTCGTCTCTAGTCATATATGATACCTATAATTCCATGTGATTAACAACTCGCATTCAACTAGGTAGCAATAGCAAGTCGACTCAACTATCCTAATTTGTAATCTAAAGAAATTAATAACTGCGAAGATACGAGTAGTAATTTATGTTCTTGAAGCCGACAGCCGTTTGAAATGATAGCCCATAATTATGCGCGGTTGTATTGAATGTATGTCTATAATGTTATACATAATGCAGTCGTTATAATATAATAGGGAAATGGTTACCTACGCAGTTAGCGACCGGCAGTTAGAAAGTTTGCGAACGTGAGGCGTAATTTTCTAATTTGTCGACGAGAGTTTTTTTTTTGTTACCTACACTGAGAGAACAAAACAGGTTAAAATAACCAAAAGTGCTTCGGTTGATTTTTTTTCGGTTAAATTTACTAGACATTGGTTAAAATTACAAAACCGACACGCTTAAAATAACAAATTCACTTTCGTTGTGCTTACTAGTGCCCATGTAGTTAAAACAAACAAAATCACATATTAATATTACAAAACCTATTCGGTTAATTTCTGTTTTGTTAATTTTACTGCTTATTTGGTCAATTGGCAAATCTTTTACAAAATATATTGTTTGAATTAACAAATATGTAGTTTTTTTAATCAACCCGCATGCATTTAGTAGTTTTAATAAAAATATATGTTAGATATCAACAAATAATTATGTAACTCAACAGTAATCTCAACAAAAAAAAAATTGTTTCATTTCGTCATTTCTTCAACAAACATTTTTAGTAATTTGAACGCAACACGTTGGCTGATATCACTAAAAGTTACAGGTTGTCACAACAATAGCTGTGGTTTAATTTGTCTTTGTTGAATATACCTTATTTATGCTCAATTATACAAAAGTATTGTGGTAAGAATAACTAATTTAACGTCATCCAATTAAACTGCACTCAGCTAGTAAAAGTAACAGAATAGTAGTTTAGATTTACAAATTGACGTGGTCAAGACTAACTAGTAGTTTTGGTAAATTCAACAAACATTTTTAGCAAATTGAACAAACACTTTTAGTAAATTGAACCCAACACGTGTGCTAAAATTAATAAAAGTACCAGGTTGTCATAACAATAGCTATGGTTTAATTTGTCTTTGTTGAATTTACCTTATTTATGCTCAATTATACAAAAGTATTTTGGTAAGAATAACTAATTTAACGTCATGTAATTAAACTGCACTCAGCTAGTAAATGTAACAGAATAGTAGTTTAAGTTTACAAATTGACGTGGTCAAGACTAACTAGTAGTTTTGGTAAATTCAACAAACATTTTTAGCAAATTGAACAAACACTTTTAGTAAATTGAACCCAACACGTGTGCTAAATTTAATAAAAGTACCAGGTTGTCATAACAATAGCTATGGTTTAATTTGTCTTTGTTGAATTTACCTTATTTATGCTCAATTATACAAAAGTATTTTGGTAAGAACAACTAATTTAACGTCATGTAATTAAACTGCACTCAGCTAGTAAATGTAACAGAATAGTAGTTTAGATTTACAAATTGACGTGGTCAAGACTAACTAGTAGTTTTGGTAAATTCAACAATCATTCTTAGCAAATTGAACAAACACTTTTAGTAAATTGAACCCAAAACGTGTGCTTAAATTACTAAAAGTACCAGGTTATCACAACGATAGCTGTGGTTTAATTTGTCTTTGTTGAATTTACCTTATTTATGCTCAATTATACAAAAGTATTTTGGTAAGAATAACTAATTTAACGTCATCAAATTAAACTGCACTCAGCTAGTATAAGTAACAGAATAGTAGTTTAGATTTACAAATTGAGTGGTCAAGACTAACTAGTAGTTTTGGTAAATTAAATAATAATAATAATACTTAGATGCTAAATTGTAATGGGGTCCACATATTAAAAAATATATCTGGTAGGCTGAGTTCGGCAGCTTATGCTGTTAAAAAAAATCGACTATTAACTGATATAGACACAGCTAGAATTGTTTATTTCAGTTATTTTCATAGTGTTATGTCCTATGGTATCTTGTTCTGGGGTTGCTCTGCAGATCTTAATACTATCTTCATTTTGCAGAAAAGGGCAATACGAGCAATTGTACTAGACCAACAAATAGTTCAAAATTACAATGAAAATTATTACGATATTCGAGAAAAAAACAGAGCCTTAAGTCTGCTAAACAATTGTTGCATACATACAACATAAATCTTTAAAATGATACTTCTTGGTTCTTATCCGTCTTCGCATGCTGCTAATAATATTGATAGATTATTTATCAGCTAATATAATTGTATAATCATTGAGCTTACAGCAAACATTGTTAAAAAAAAAAAAATTATCTCTATTTAAAGAGCCCCAATTCTCGTTTAAATAGAGATATATCTCGAAAGAGAGATTGCGATTCGAGACTTATCTCGAAGACAAAATTTGGAACGCCAAACCTATTTTCTCGAATCGTGTATTCTCAGTCGCAACCGAAACAAATCTCATTTCCAAGGACAAAGTTGCCACAGCAAATGATACACGACTTGCGATGCACTTCGTTTCACGTAAATGCGTTACACGTAAATGCGTTTTTAATGTATGCAATGCACTATACCTTCATGGTAAAATATATCAAAGAAAGCTTATAAGTCTATGTTTAATGTTACAAACAACATTCTATACATATTTCAACAAAATGTATATGAATAATATATCAATTTTAGAACTGATACTTATGAATCCCGTCCCGTCCTTCCCGTCAAGTTGTTCAATGTAGCTGCAGTCGTTGAAAGGGTTACATCATTCAGTGTCATAATATTGTATGTCGTGGTGTTATTTTCTCTATAGTCACATCCATTCAATACTAAGAGCAAGAAGAAATATCCAAAGCATATTTCTGTTGAGTAGGTAATATTGTTAAAAAAGAAAGGAATCAACATGAGTATTTATCTTAATTTGTTTTAACATGCTATCTTATTTATGAAAGAGTACAAATAAATGTATCCCACACCGCTGCAATTGCTCTAATTCGAATGCGAAATGACGTCTCGATCGGTCTTGACCACTGCTTTCCTTTCGGATTTACGGCTTTCCTTCGAAAAATACTTGATTTGGCACTCAAGAAAATTCACGAATTCGAGATTTTATTCGAATCCGTGATCAATTCGAGTGCACGAGAATTGGGCCCGGTCTAAATTATAAGGGCTCGTTTTTGCGATTTGGCTACGGAACCCTAAAAATACGTCAGAAACATTCGTCAACTGTGAATTCACCCCCAGGACCTGAGGATGAAGTGGGTAAGTTGTCACAGGAACTACGTACTTAACAGCAAACCCACCATGTTTGAGTTCGTCTAATATAATGTTTCCACGAGTTCGTCGTTTTACATGTATTTCAAGATAAGAGATATATAATTAAATAAGTTGGTAATGATAACCGAGTTAAATTGTATGGTGAAGCAATTTTTTTCGTAGATGTGTGAGCCAGAGTACTCACGATTCAAACATGGCGGCTGTGAAGTTAGACGCGAGTTAGGGCAGGGGGGTGTGCGCTGCGCTGGCCTACGTAACCGCGGCGCCCAGCGCGCGGATCTTGAGTGTGTGCGTTGCGCTTGCAGCGTGCGGACGTTGCGCATACACTTCGGGCGATCAGTTTCATATAATTTTATTCTATATCATTGTATTCTATTATATTCCCTTTTGAAACAATACATTCAGAAGAAAATTAATGTTTATAGTTAAAATAGATTGTTAGTGTCGTTATTGTGTCTTTCACCTGAGCAAATAAGGAAGACTTATTGACTTCGTGGGGAGTATCACAAGATACTATAGTTGTCTTTCATGGTAAGTACAATAATTAATAATCTGATAGTTTCCAATTGGCATTTGTGCCAATAGCATATTACACGAGTGGGTGGGAATCATACTCGTAATAGGTACAGATAGATTCAAGCATAAATGGCGGCTTTGAAGTGCGCTGCGAGCGCGGTTACGCGCAGCTCCTCATCCATCGCCCGCGCGTACATATTTGCTATTACGCAGCCACCAGCGCTTATTTCACAGCCGCTATAATTGTTGAATCCATCAGCATTAGAAACTGAACGTTACGAAACCAAACGGTAATATTAACATGTAATTATTGTATATGGAACGTGGTATAGCTGTTACTCGCGCCAAACACTGTCACTCAAAGTTGGTGCCACCAAGACGTCCGATACCGCTGACACGCTGCCCCAGCCCCTAGCTACAGTTTACATGTAACTACCTTCCATAGTTATTATATAATTGATAGAATTAGTTAGTTATAGTTATTATGTTAAACTTTCCGTTTGGTTTTAGTAAAATCTTTTATTAAGTAAGTTGTAATGGCTTTATAACACACTTTTGCTCTGAAAAGTATTTTATAAAGCCATTATAACTTTCTATAAATCTGGGGGTTAGTTTCTAGAAGTCAGTACGGATATTTCGATTCCGTAACAGCATTTAGCACGCCACCCATGTATATGGGTGTTTTCTTTTTCGCAGGTTGATCCCGCATGGGGGGCATCTTAAACGAACCAATCATGCGACCACTGCGATCAAATCCCTACCGGGGAAGACCAAAAGACCACTGGTGAACAATTGGAGGCTCGGCAGGTCGGTCAGCAGTAGGCGACGACATCCCTTGGCTTTCTTTATTCGGGCCGTTGCGTGTTGAAGTCTTAAACAATAGGTACCCAGGGTACACACGACCCTGGGAGGTCAATGGCAGCTTGTCATTTAATGACATCCAATGCATATGACCCAGACATACACATTATGTAGGTACCCAAGACCTTAACTAGCCTAATCCTAACCTAATCTCAAATAGATAAGCCATTATTTCTAAAATTGCTTATTTGACTGCTTAATAATTTTATTAATATAATTTTAAACATTCCAGATAATAATATCGACATAGCGTATCTTGATAGCTTAGGAGAGGAAGAACATCATATGTTGATACCGGATAACTAATTGAGAGACTGCATCAAATTCAAAATGGCTATAAAAATTATAAGGCCGAAATAGAGACCGTGCATAATGTAAGTAATGATAATATTTTTACTGGTGCTTAGGTATCCTTTTATCCTGTTAATTCACAGACATTGAGATGCTGTAAGCATTATACTTTTATTTGGGTTTCCTACCAAAATAGAAAAAAGGAACCCTTATACTGATACACCGTTGGTGTCTGTCTGTCCATCTGTATGTTACATCCGATTTTCTCAGGAAGTATTTTAGCTATCGCCTTATTTTATCTTTTATTTTCGTTTTCTTGTAGCTTTTCCTCAAAATGGGGCCTTACACGTCAATATTGTTGAGTCTTATAAATGGTCATAGTGTAAAACTTATATTATAAAGAGAAATGATATTTCTTTGTTGTTTGTAATGGATAAACTCAAAAATACAATCTTGTTTCAGGAAACGTAATATATTCCTAGTAGAACTATAAGTCCCAAAACTACGATGCCAGCAAAAGGAAAACTTGTGGACAGATATTATAATCAAATACGGACTCCCAAAAAAATGTAAAATTGGCACAAGCAATAACAAAACAACTGATAAGGGTAAGCAAAATACATCAAAGCAAAGGCAGTATTGTGCAATTTCAAAGCTTGATATATAAATATGTTCTAACAGAATTTACATTGTTTAGGGTTCCATACCAAAATGGTGAAACAGAATTCATATACTCCGGCTGAAACTCTGGTGTCTGTCTATCAGACTGTATAACGCAGTAGATTTTCTCAGGATCTTTAAAAGCTATCATCTTGAAATTTGGTATAAATCTACATAATATCACTTGTCCACACATTTTGCCACAATTTATTTATTTATTATTTGTTAAATATTACAGACAACAATGAAAAAAAAATGCAATGGTTGAAATTTAACCGAGTCCCCTGGCCGCTGGTTGAAGAAACATGGACGGCGACGTGCGATTATTGCAAAAAAAGGACGACACAGCAGATTAAATATGATGATTAGTGAATGGCCATGCCTGAACGCAACCAACGGACATCGATTGGTATGTTTATATTTAGTTTAATGTAATTTTAGATATTTATCTCATTCTGTTCCAAGTATACCTAGTCTGATGGTATTTATTATTATGGACTTTTTATTCATTAATCTGATTTGTTTTAGAATTATGCTGACATAGAAGAAGCATTGCAGAACAGACGCAAATCTATGGCAAAAAAGGACTTACTCGCCAACCTATGGTTATAAGTGTTGGCGCACCTGCAGCACTTGAAGCTTTTTATGTGGTCATTGATGACGTAAAGTACAGGTTTGATTCTCTGACCAAAGCTCTCGTATCTGTATTTTTTGTATCGTGTATGATCTAGCTAATATATAATGTTTAAACGTAGGTTAACCACACTTGATAAATGTCATTAATTATATGCTAATAATCAACATGCAATAATTTTGTTCCTTCCTGTAGGGTATAATAGTATATAATAATATAGTCTTTGTACTGAAACACACCCATACTTTCTAGTATGTTTCAGTACCAAGACTACCCATACAAAATATTCAATGTAATCTACTGGGATATTGATAGCTTGAATTTTTGTCCTATTGATTTTTAATAATATAAAGTAACATCGCGAATCACCTAATGCAATGATAGTTATCGCATGCGATAGATATTTCTGAGAATCGTATGCGACATTTATTACTGGATTGATGATTTCCCAAAATCATTGTGATCACTAATAATCAGTAGGATAAAATAATTCATGCTTTCAAAATTCCGGTATATGAAATTTCAAATATGTTGTATTAATGGAGACTGAGCGCACATGCATGCGCCCTTTTAAGTGCAGATTTTGTACTTTTTTATTGTATGTTAATATATATAAAATAAAAATTCTTATTTGTTCATACACTTACTTTTTATTTTTCTACAGAAATCAAAATTCATTAATGTTCGACTACCCAGTAGCAGTGACTAGCTTAATTTAACTGACACTTTTTGTTCTGCAATGATGTACTTTTCTATTGTACCTACATACCTGTTTTATTTCAGATATTGCAAATTTGTTACAAGCTATCTAATATTTAATATATAATATTATTAATATTGTTCCAATCATTTACTGGGTAGTCAATACTGCTAAAAATTTTGTTGGATTTTATATATAGGATTTGTTAAACTTGTGATGTAGTTTTGGTTTACCATATTGGTTTTAATGATATTGAATGTAACGCGGTATACTTATATAATCGTATCCTGTTAATTATGTAAACAATTGTGTTTTACGAAGTGTCTAATGTTTTATATTTCAGTGTACGAAGTACTTTATTGTATTTACTTTTGGCTTTTTAATGACCAAAAAATGACTTAATTAAATTAAGGCGTGAATTACTGTTAAGAAATATACTTAGTATAGGTGTTTATTAACCAACATTATATATTAAAGTAACTACGTTTTAGGCAGGGCATACTAAACATGTGTGCTGTATTTATTTTGGGATTTTTATTAGAATAATAGATTTACATTGTAATCTAAATCCCAAAAATAAATTCAACATACTGGTTCAGTATGCCCCACATAAAACGTTTTAGTTTAACACACCATATTGGTTATGATAAACACTTATACTAGTATTATTAAACAGTAGCTTTGACGCCTTATTGGTTGTTCTAACCAAAATCCAAAAGTAAATCCAACAAATTTATTCTCGTATACCCTACCCAAAGCGTTTGTTACTTCTACAGACAATATTGATTACAATAAACAGCTGGACTAGTATTTTTAAACGGTAAATTTAAAGCCCTATTGGTTGTTGTTACCCAAATACCTAGGTAAATCCAACAAATATATCTAGTATACCCTACCCAAATCGTTCGTTACTTTTACAGACAATATTGGTTACTATAAACAGCTAGACTAGTATTTTTAAACAGTAAATCTAACGCCCTATTGGTTGTTGTTACCCAAATACCTAGGTAAATCCAACAAATATATCTAGTATACCCTACCCAAATCGTTCGTTACTTTTACAGACAATATTGGTTACTATAAACAGCTAGACTAGTATTTTTAAACGGTAAATTTAAAGCCCTATTGGTTGTTGTTACCCAAATACCTACGTAAATCCAACAAATATATCTAGTATACCCTACCCAAATCGTTCGTTACTTTTACAGACAATATTGGTTACTATAAACAGCTAGACTAGTATTTTTAAACAGTAAATCTAACGCCCTATTGGTTGTTGTTACCCAAACACCTAAGTAAATCCAACAAATATATCTAGTATACTCTACCCAAATCGTTCGTTACTTTTACAGACAATATTGGTTACTATAAATAGCTAGAATAGTATTTTTAAACAGTAACTCTAACGCTTTGTTGGTTATTCTAACAACCATTATCAATGTACATCCGACATGTATTTCGATATATACTACAAAAAGATTTTTGTAAAATTAAACAACTATTGATACATACAACAAAGAGCTGTTGTATATAACACAAAGTAATACAGTAGTAGGAACCATAACTGTACCTCAAGTGTGAGATTTTTCGTTAGCTAACTTTATAGTTTACAAACTACCGTATTTGGACATTTTGTATAGAGACTTAAAAAACGCCCCTAGCGGGCGATATCTAAAACATTTGTGCCGAGTGTGAGTTTTTTTCGTTACTATATGTAGTAAACATTCGATCGTTTGCTCACGGAAACTTTGAAAGTTAACGATTTTGTACGACATGCGCGAGTGTGAGTCACAAGTTTACTTAGGTATAATTTCGTACCATAGAGAAACCTAAACCTACTTTTATAGTACGCATAGACATTTTGGGAGATTTTTCATAAGTTAACCGAATACTTTTAGACGTACGAATTGCACGAGTGCGAGTCATAAATTTGAAAGATTTTACGATACGTATCGTACGGAAACGTTCACTTTTATAGTTCGCGTCGTCACTTATGATTTTGTTGGTGAAACCATGAAACGACAAAAAGTTAACGAAAAAAATGTATTAAGTTATTAATATATCATGTTTAATTAACACCTACGCAACACAGCCATTTCTCTGAATAGATTGTCGGATAAAATAGTTGGTTGTTACCTACTAATACACCATCACGCCTGCAATCTCCGAAGGGGTAGGCAGAGGTGCACTCCTGTACACCCACATTTCGCCAATGGTATTTGGTCCCAATGAAATAGGGGGCGAGCCTATTGTCATTATACCGGGCATATTCCTCAGGCTATAGTCCACCACGCTGACCCAGGGCCATTTGGTAAATTTCACATAAATTTTGAGGAACGTGCAAGTTTCCTTACGATGTTTGCTTAACCGTCGGTACAGCCAATGATTCATGATTGAAAACGTGATGCGCACGTAAAAATCTGAAAGTCCTAGCGGGAGCCGTGTTTGAATCTGCGCAATTTGTCTCCAAAGCGAGTATTCTACCAAGATGGCCATCACTACTATCGAATGTTCACACTATATCAAGGGTGGAGCTAGGGCATAACCTCGTTGGATGTCGCATTGCATGCTAGTGCTATCCCACAGCGCCCCAACAAAGGTAGACGATGGTATACCGTGGGGTTTAAGTCGGTAGCAGTCCGACATAACCCGCTCGTCTCCCGCAGAGCTTGCGGGTATCCATAAGGATTTCTCTACGTCAAAAAACGGCATAACCTCATACTAAGGCTCTTGTTTGCAATTAAACTCAATCTAAATTAGGTAAATATATATTAGAAATCAGTAAAATCATCATCATCTGCCTCACCTTTTCCCATTATTTGGGATCGCCGCAGTATGTCTTTTTCATACATTAATCTCCTTCATATCACTTTTTATACAAACTTCTACCACTTCGTGGGTCTTCCTCTCACTCTATCTATGCATATTCATACTAATAGCCCTTTTAGGCGCTCAAAATGCTTCTCGTCTCCTTTGATAACGTGACCAAACTAGCCTCCTGCTTTTTACTTTCTCTGCTACAGGCGCAACTTTTAAACTACCTTTTATATACACACACTCCACATATCCATTATCACATTAGGTCAATGAAAATAAAACACAATGTGAAATGTTTAAGGCATCTTTATTTAGTGGTTTGAGCGCAGGCCGCTCAACTCATTGCACCGGGTGGCGGTGGGTTCGATTTCTATTCAGCCAACAATGAAAATTATAGTGGATTTTTGAATTGGAATGGTGGCAGGATTATTGTCCTGACAGTTTGAATCTACAGTTCTTCCATCCTCCTGAAAATACAATATTTGATTACTTAAGCTATTAGGTAAAGAGAGAAACACCATCACGCCTGGAATCTTCTAAGTAGTAGGCAGAGGTGCAGTTCATTGAAGTGCACCCAATTTTATCGATAGTACACTACACACACTTCTCGTTAATATGAGGTTAATTCAGCTTATATTCCACCACGCTGGCCCATGACATGCAGGTTTCCTCACATTTTTTTTTAGATTTCAGAATTGAGATTTACGCATGAGTATTATTTACGTTAAAGAGAAATATGGGTACTACCTGTACATAAAATAAAGTATCTGGATAATCAACTGTCGCGGCCCGACTGGTGCCGATGGCCCCACTGACCGCCTGCAGATAGGCACCGGTGCAGTACCGGTATACCTAGAACTGGGACTTGACGAATGCAACCACGCATTTTACGGCTTTTAGCTTTTACTTACCGTAGTATACATTTTACCAAGAACTCAAATTGTGGGACATTTGATTTCATTTCAGAAATACTTAGGCTAGCAAATAATAAGTCCGCTTGTTAGTTCTTGCTCGTGTTCTTTACTTTCAAAACTGAATGGCTTCCATCAATTTATAAACAATGATGGCAAATTGAAATATGAATATTGTTTTAACCAGAATAAAAATTGTCAGTCATTTGACAACCGACTTGGCTTGATCTCTGTTACTCATATGGTTGAAAACGAAATAGCTATACAAGAAATATTATTCCTCTAGATTATGTGGTGGATTTATGGTTTTACAGAAAACGTAAAAGCCAACATAACGGCCATAACTTACGTTTCAGTCAATCGAGCATACTTTTGTATAGTATGGGAGCTTACACTCGCACGGTTTAGGTATACTAACAGTAAACTAACAGTTAAGACGTGTTCACTACAATCAATCTGTCAATGGAATTTTGAAGTAAACTGTGAAACGTGGAAAGTCATTGTGAAAACAATATTGATATTAAATCATGTTTAAATTACATAATAACGTACCCAATGCGTAATTTTCTTGGCTAGAGGATGCTGGCTAGTGCTCATAATCAAGATAAGCGAGACAAACACTTCTGTGCAGAGTTTTAATCCTTTACGGACCTCAGCGAAAAATAATTGTGGAACCGATTGGAAACAGCGAAAAAGAATAGAACCCAGAATTAGCTGGAAGAGGAAAAGTGGCTACCTGTAATACTGATTATTTCTTAGTTTGGTTTCTTGTTGGAACATTTAGTGATGTATTTTTATTTTCCAATACTTGTGTTTCTGTGAATTATCATGTGTAATGTTTAGAATATTTCAATTAAAGATTAAGGATTTATCCTTCTATATTAATTATAAGCATCACCATGGAGAGAAGATATCAAGAACATCCCTGGATAGTACCTAATAATATAGTTAGTAAACGTGGCATGCCTATTAAGTTTTGTCGTTTGAGAAAAGAATAAACAACTAGAACGTTATATACATTTTATTGTTTAAAAAGTATTCCCCACGGTATTTCATGCACTTTTCCATACGCTCAAACCAGTCGTTATAATATTTGTTCCACGCCGAAGTATGGTACTCCAAATTGCCGATAAAAAATATTCGACTGCTTCTTCACTATACACCGGAACCGTTGATGTACGGGCTTGCGTTGTCCTGGTGCAGGATGATGCACTTCTATGGGTTGGTTTTCCGAAACTCGATGATAGTTTGTGGTAAACAGACTGTGGTCTACCTACCGCTCTGCATTAATTGTCCTACGAACCCCTTGTTCAATCGTCACAATGGGACCTATTTTCGCTACGTACGTGGCTACCATTTTCTTTTAAGTGTTTTGTGAGCGAACAACTCTTGTCGGTTTTGGCTCATCCTGAATGTCCCAAACTATTTTCTATAAAATGATATTGTTCCTAGAAATACAATCTTGACATATTCAAGCCTTGACAGTTCTCTGTCTACGATTTTATGCGCTAGTGTGAGGTAGATCGAAGTAGGTAGCATATGCCACCTCCTCTGTCTAATCTGTTATTATGAGCTGCAAACCTTTTTAGCGTCCATCGTACTAATAAAGAAAATTTAAATATAGATAGGTACCTTATAACCATTAAATAAGCTCACACCAATATAAAAAATATCAACGAAAATAAAATTAAGTTATTCAACACTTTTAGCCTGGCTAACTCACCTTTCTCTGTGTTACTCATGTGGTTGAAAAGGAAATAATATCGGATGAGAATTCTTAGTCTTATCTAGACATGCATCGCGCGGATCGCGTGTGACCGATTTTTTGTTCGTCCTTTCAACTTGTATTGTTGGTCCGAAAAACCAGTCACAACGATAAGGACATAAAACAAAATATATGTATCTTGTCTCATTTAGTCGTATTGTGATACCCAAACGTAATCAGAAAACGTAAAAGCCAACATAACGGGCCTAATTGTGGTTTCACTCATCGAGCAAACTTTTTGTTTACCAATAGAATACGATTGGTATTTAGACGCGAACGTTTTGGGTATACTGTCAGTTCAGACGTATTCACGTCGGACTATATAGTTAACTACCGGAAAGTTAACTATGAATCTCGCACTTGAGGTACAGGTGGTGAGCGCTACAAATATTTCCGGTATGAACTACCGTAATGATTGCGTTACTTTAACACTATTTGTTATAATGATTACAACAATAATAGTATTTTCTACGAATTATTTTGGTTTTACTAACCCAACTAGGTAGTAAATTCAACATCTCTTTTGGTATATTTGACTTACCGTTTATGTTACTCTTAAATTGAAATCCTTTACTAAGAAATGCTATAATCAACAAACATGAAATTTGTTATATCAACCAATGCTATTTTGTAAAAAATAATACCAAATAAAATTTGGTTGTCTCAACAAACAAGAGTTCGTTGTAATTACCGTGAATAATTGTTACAGTAACAAATAAGCAATTGGATCAATCAAATTCTCTGTTAAATGTACAATTTTCATACATAAAAATAACAAAGTCAAATTTGTTACACTAACAAATTTCTCGATTGGCGCTATTTTAACGTGTAACTTTTGTAGGTTTTTTGTTGGGCCAACCAATAATTTCTCTCAGTGTACATGTCGAATACCATGGCGTTAGAGGTTTCAATTTCACTTATCAATTTTGTTTTCATCTTAATAAGATCGCTTGAAATTGATTTTATTAGATGACCATTATAGGTGCTCAAGTTATGAACATTTTTGAAAAAAATCATAGCAGCAAGCAGCTAATTGTTTTAATTCATCAAATCAATCTCGTGAACATAGTTGATAATATAATAAATAGTTAAATTTTAAGAAATATTTGCAGGCTGTAAGGGAGGGGTAAAGTAACGTAAGCTTTGGGTGAAGGTAACGGTAGCGAAAATTACAGGTTAGAAATGTTGTAATTATTGAGCGCGCAATGTACTGTCAACAACGCGGTCACAAGACAGCGCTCCGCGCGATTCCCGATGCGTGCGAGTGACGAGCGCGCTCGAGCGTATCGAGTTTTAATTTACATTGCACTCTAAGGTTGAAATTAGCAGTTATGTATTTTTTTAAATTAAAATCAATCACTTTGAGATGCTAAAATATATTTAAAATACTGAAAAAAGAAATGACTAAAGAAAGACTAAGAAATACTTCATGAAAACTCAACGAAAACTTCCAAATCTGGGGGTCCAGAATCATGAGTTGAATCTATGATATAAATTTTCGTAAGGAAGCTACTTACACCATATATACTTAATAAAAATTTAAATGTTGGTAGTATTAAGTAACTGAACACTATTTTTAAAGAATGCCGCATAAAAAATCCCTTAGGGACAGCACTGTCGTAATTTTCACAACACATGCTAATAATAACGAGCATAAACCAAGCAAAAACTGAATGTAAAGGTCAGTTACTCAATACACATAGTGGTTGGCCCGTTTCATGGCGGGTGATGAAGCAATGCGTCTTGTAACGGTACTGGTAGGGCGCGGTAGCGACAACTTTCTTGAGCTCTCGTCAACACGTCTGTCGCTTCACGGAAGTGCAGGGCCCCAAGTCTGCTAACACAATCGATTCATAATCGAACAGCAATGGCATAGTAACTGTCACTTTTGACAGATATTGTATGGGATATCTTAGCGCACCTTTCCCTCTGATAAGTTCGTTATAATGCTATTATAATGCATTGCCTATAAATTTGGGGGTTAATTTTTTAACACCAGCTGACTTTGATAGAAAGGTAGCTGTACTAATCTCAAATGTACGTATGATTGGTGAGAAAAAAAAAAAAAAATTGTTATTTTTGTTAATTCGTTCTCACACTTGAAATCGACCCTGTCCCGTTTAGCTGAGCTATTGCGCATATTGTTGCGTGCTGTTACAGCTTGTCAATGGTGCTAATATATTGAGTAAGCTACACACGCCGCTTCTGCGACTGTATTCTGAATTTCAGGCTTTACAATCTCCTTGCATAACGGCTACAATATTGCAGTATTTTCGCCGCTTGGAAACCATTTTTAATTTGCACTATTTATGGCGATATGATGAACCAATCAGTGCGTAACGCCATTACAGATTCCAATATTCAATCAATCGAACAGAATATTACCCCACCGTACTACGTTTACTTATACCGTGCACATTCGGGGTCGAGTCACCTTCTTCCGTAGGAGAATTAAATACCCTCGAGATACCCTACACGTGACCCTGGGTGGTGCCCACTAGGTGACAACTCTACTGGTGGTAGGCTTCGGCCGTGGTTAGTCACCACCCACTGAACAAAGCCATGTCGCCAAGCGGCCTAGCCGTGTTCCGGCATGATGTTCGGTGTTGCCATTCATGGATGGCGGGTCAGATCAGTTGCGCTGCATGTGCCTAGTGAATGTAGCGTCTCGATCTTCTGCCGCCTTCCTACCTGTTCACACTCACACAATATATCAATTCGAGAGTGAACAGGTACCTTCTAGGCAAGTATGCTCCATCGTAGATCTAATCGTCACTTACCATCAGGTGAGATCGAGATCAAATACTTGCCTGTAATGTAATAAAAAAAACATTCTTTGTGTACAAAGTGTTATATCGCAAACCTTTTTAAGACAATTAGTACGTCGTTCTGCAATTAACTTGACGTATTGTTGTACTTAACTAAATCTAAATCGTGAGTCGTAACAAGAAAAGCATCCCTATTACATTTGCTTGTTTTTACCGCACCGTTCGTTGCGTTGGCCGTTCCAACGCCATTATAAGATTACGAAGCGAAGACTCGCCTATTAGTCATTGTCTCGGCTTTGTTGGCTTCTATACTTGATCGTCTACTTTAACTTGACATTCCCCTGCTATGTTCACGGTTCGCGCGATACTTTCAGTGGAGGTGTTCAATTACTTGTTGAGGGTCTTACTTGGCTGGTTGATTTGGAGCGGTTACTGTAACCTTATTGACCGTGATTTGAGGTTTATTTTTGTTGTTTAGAGTTTTTGCTGTTAACTTTGTTGTGAGTATGACATTTGACTCTTAATTCGCCATTGTAGTGTGGCTGGGGTTGAGGTGTTCGTGCGTGTTCATCCCACAGCCCATTGTTATGTGCGAACATGCTTATATACGCCCACGAGGTGCTGCGCCGAAATTGCACAATCTTATTGTTAGGCCCTTTCGCGATACTCTATAATTAGTTAATTATATAAGTATATAATAAGTTTGTTAAAGAATTACTTTGGTACTCTTATATGATGATCACAGACTTGTTAGAATAATCATGAATCTCTTAAAGCATACGATTTTATCTTCATCATCACGGACCTATTAGAATATTTAGACAACATACGGCGTACCCTGAAAGTTAAGCCTAAAAAATCTCTGGCTTAGCATGTTGTATAAATAGTAGACCAGATTTCTTTAAGTTTCACTTTTAGCGAACGCCGTGTGTTGTCTGAATATTCTTATAAGTCTGTGATGATGATGATAAAAATCGAATGCTTTCAGATTCATCACAAATCTACCTCCTAATTTTAATCATATTATCAATTAACGTTTTATAATTAGTTTTTGCTGTTGCCGTTCGCAAGTCGCTGTATTTTGGTTAGTAGAGCAGACGCTTAATTACCTCCCGCTGTATGCTTCCGTTTCTCTCATATTGAATCATAATTGCATAACAATATTGCGGTATACCAACTACCTGCCCGGCATGCTTTTGGTATTCACACAAAATTTAATTCGACCGCTGTTTGACCAAAAAATACTTAAGAATTAAATGTTTTTAAATTTTGACAGCCTGATTGTCGCAGAGCACGAATGTGTGTATCCAATTCATGGATGTTTAATATCTATATAAATAATATATACTAGGTTCGCCCCCATTCCTTGTGCGGTACCCCTAATACAAGCGTTGCTTAGTGTGTTTGTCTGGCGATATATATATCTTTATTTAAATTTGAGATAAACTATTCGGATTAGAGTCTCGTACTCGCAAAATATATCTCAAACCTTACTTAATGTAACTCATTATAATATATTATTAATAGCACTAATAATTATTCCTGCTACAGCTGGTCAAGTAGGTACTCATTATTACGACCGTTGCATGAGATAATTTCACAAGCAAATAGTTTCGCAATAACTAGATGCCGAATTATAGGTGGCGCTACCGGTTTGATCGCATTAACTGGAGTTACTCGAGTTATGAAATTTGTTTGGTATGTGCTATGTATGTGTGTTGGTTGTTAATGGGTATAAGACACGGAGAACGAAGAAGAAATAATTTACGAAGAAGATTTGATAGGTATTCAAGGCTAACTAGCCACACAAAGATCCCTAGAAGCACTTCAACTGAAATTTGAAAGCATGTTAACGGAACTAATTAAGTTCTAAATGTGTTGTCACTAACTAATTTATAGAGTTATCAGAATTCATATATCTAGTCAATGCAGTTCATGTTATAAACACTCGTAATAAGCACAAACTATTGGCCCCTGTAACCTGTCTCCACAGAAGAAATAATTATTTGATGGGGCAATGTATAAGCTACAGTAAACTTCCCAAAGGAATCCGAGATTTGCCCGCTAGAATGTATAAAAAAATTGGCGAAACTTAACTATTTTATGTATAGTTATTACAGAATCTTGGATTATTTGGATGATAAAGCTACCTGGGACTGATCGCTGAATTATATAGCGTCAATTTAGACTTTGAGATGACAAAGTTTAGCGTCTACTACTAGACCTTAATTTAAAAAAAAAAAACCGGCGTTAAAAAAAAAATTGTTAAGGAAAACTATCCCGCTAAGTGTCTTGCCGGATATTCACAGTTGAGCTCGCGATCAGATCCGGTTGTTAATAGGCCTATACGAACTAAATAATTTGTCTTTGACTTTAATTTTAAATTCAAAACATTCAATTATTAACTCAACCTTACAAAGAAGTACTTTGAACGTGAATTCCATGTAAACTGTGTCCTTGTTCAAATTAAGTTGAATTACTTTCGTTACATTTTCATGTAGTACGTAAATTAAAACGTTAACTTTTAACTGATTGCATGTTTCTCGGAATAGCTGCACGAACTTGTTAAGTCAATTTTCAAGTTAAACGAACACAATTTACACCTAGCGTTACTTCTTTACGTGTATACCATTTATCAGCTGTTAACTGAATCGTTCTTAGGAAAGTTAATTATTGTGACAAAGTCAATTGCATTGTTAGCTCGACTTAATTGTCATTTTCATTAACACATCATATGATTCGTATTCATTTATCTCCTTGTACACGAAAATTGTGTAATACTCTCGTTCTGATAGTAATTCTATATTAAAGTTTGTTTTCTTATAACACTCATATGAAAATGTTGTAAATTCTTATAACTTGTTTGTCTTATTATCACGAGTTAGTATTTTTTTTTACCAGCTGCTAAAGTCGGCCTAGCTGTTCCTATATTGTTCTCACATACCTATAACAATGTACTGCTCAACAATGTAAAAGATCTTTTTAAAAGAAGCAACTTCTTCTCCATAGGAACGGCATTCCGAACGTGGTAAAGTTGTTGCTTAGCTTTGTATATTTTCTTGTTATAAATTTGCTTTTTCCTCTTTATCGTTCGCAACTCAAGTAAACCCTATCTGCGAAATATGAATTGCTTATTACCCCATCAGCACCGCACCATGACAGCGTGGCTCGCGACAAAACAACGCAACGTTTTCACGCCTGTTGCGCCCGCATTGTATCGCAAAGTTATTCAATTACAAAATTGACAAATTGATTCATTCTGAAAACGGCCCGCTCCGCAAGGTTGGATAGTTGGCTGCCAATGGCAAACTGGCAATAGGTATAGCAATACGCGACTTTTACCTGCATTGATTAATTTGTGTATAATTGTTTGTATATACAGCGTGAATTTATATTTCTTACTAGCTGTTACCCGCGACTTCGTCCGCGTGGTATTTAACAAAAAGCGGACGAAGTCGCGGGTAACAGCTGGTCTAAAATAAAAGTAGCCTAAGTGACTCCTTGTTTCATCAGCTATCTGCCAGTGAAAGTCCCGTCATAATCAGTCCAGTCATTTCAGAGATTAGCCGGAACAAACAGACAGATAGACAAACAATTTATAAAATGTTGTTTTGTTATATGTACCGAGTATAAATCCAAATGCACCTAGTAAAAAGCGGTTATTTTAATATTACAAACAGACACTCCAATTTTATTTATTTGTATAGATGTAAGTATCTCAATAAGAGAGTGAGCCTCGCTATTCAGCGCGGAAACGCGGCCAGCCTGCTGGGCACTTTTGGCATCGACGACGATGTGGAGGCATTTTTGTGTATATAATTTTATTTTATTTTTAAATGTGCTATTAATAAGTATTTTTTAGTTTTTTGTTTTTCCATGTACCTAACTATTGTATATAATTTATTAAATAAAAAATATATAAAAAAAAATAAGTTTGTTTGGTCAACAAAATACAACACCGTTCTCTACAGGCTTGACTTCGAAACGTCCTAAACCTGTTTAGCGTTTGGCAAGAGCTTTTAAAATACAAGGTCCATTATATATCATATTGATTCTGACAGCTTAGGTCTCCACCAATAATGCAGGCCACTCCACTTTCGGTGTCTCGTCTCGCCATTAAAATACGAACACATATTTTTTGTTCTGAAAAAAAAATGGCAGCATTTACTTAATATTTGCTAAAGTGATGAATGTTTTGCTTATGAAAGCTTACTTGCGCAAAACAAAACGGGTTATTTTCTATTAATTATCGTCACTTCCTCCCCCCGCGCCGCGGCCAGTGTCTGCTTGCATGTACTATTGTTCCACTGACACGGTTGCGCGTGCGCAGTTCTGTGTGGGATCGGGGCCAGAGACCAAACAGAGCCATCTCTTATGCAATCAAATTAATATTAGATATGCCACGGTTAACAATTAATGCTCATTTTTAATTACCTATTTCATTATTTCATAGAGCAGCCTTTCCCAAAGTGGGCGATAACGCACCCTTGTGGGCGCTGCAGGCCCAAAGGGTGGCGGTAAGAGACCCAGAAAAAAAATGGGGGCGTTGTGTAGAGGCTTACAATAATTAATTTAATTTGAAGTTATAATGGTTTTTAAGGAGGAGAAAAAATGGGGGCACTAAAAAATTATTCATTCTCAAAGTGGGCAGTAGACAAAATAAGTTTGGGAACCCCTGTCATCGTGGAATAATGTTTGATTAGTGGTTCAAGTTAAATAACATGACTCTAAGCTGTAACTACAAAATACAGGTAACGAGAGACTTTTTGGCGGGAAGTTGAACTGAGAAGTTATCAATTTAATTTAATTTCTGAAAATGGTGTTTCTTTGCTTGTGCTTGTAAATATATGTCTTTGAATATATCATAATACCAGCCATTTTAATGTCCCACTGTAGGACACAGGCCTCCCCTCAATGCGAGGGGGATTAGGCTATAGTCCACCACATTGGCCCAGTGCGGGTTGGCGAACTTCACACATCTTTTGAGGGGTTCTCTCAGACATGTAGGTTTCCTCGCGATGTTGTCCTTCACCGTTTAGCAAGTGATAATTATGGTTGAAAATGAGATTCGCACATCCAGAAATCCCAGAGGTGCGCGCCGGGGTTTGAACCTGCGATCCTCGTTACCGAGGCAAGCGTTCCACCAACTTGACTATCACTGCTTATATATAGTAAGTAATTAAGTATAAATAGCTATTGTGGGATTGTATGTATAGCCTTGTGAATAACATCGTCGCGTAACCTTACTAATCTATGAAAAATGCAACTTTGCCTGAAGGTGAAGGCCGATCATTGATTATATCACCGAACAGTCACTGCGTTGCGAATCGATGATGACCATCAATAAAAAAAAAGAGATTCTGACGCTGCCGAGCTCGCCAACTTGAGTGACATTGATTGCTTTGGTAAGCTGTAAAAAAGTGAGAATTTATTAGTCTCTAGTGAGTGTTTATAACGCTATAAAGTTGTGCCCTTGTTTATAAAGATATGCCCAAGAGGAAAGTGATGGAGTGTTGCAGAATATTTTGTGTGGAATTGTAATCTTAAGGTATCGTGCGCCTCTAGGGGACAGTATTTAAAATATTCAATTATCCATACAACGTGTCTAAATACATATACTACAAAGTATACGGTTCGCTTACGAATAATCTCGCATTTGACATCCTGACATAACATCGATAACGAAAAAATATTCTGTGATTTTTGCAACAACACTAATAGTCGATGTTATATTAGAGAGAGGACATATAATACAATGTTTGCGCTTTTACATAATTGATTTAGTGATCTGACACATCCATTTACCTTATAATATCGTTATTAACCAGCCTTCCTTTTGATTAAATGCCGTGTAATTGCTGATGTAATTATATTTCTTACTGAGTGTGCTTTGAAAATCGCTAATAATTACAGTCAAGTTAGGCAATTATTAATTAGGCAAAAAAAAATCTGGTCGAAATCGTGAGTGGCGGGCGGCCATGACATTTTTTATTTATTTATATACAACCACACAGTTTTGTGGATTACGTAGAATTGCATCGATAGTTTGTCGATAAATTGAATGAGCGAGCGTCAATCTCTATAACAGAAAAAGTACTTCAAGATCTGTGCTGTGGTAGTGCTACGAAGGAAGGGTGTCGTCATGGTCTCGCCGGTGTGACAACCAAGAAATGAATCACTAATTTACAAATACGTGTATCCTACAAATAACAGGAGAATAGCCAAATCAGTTATCGTGGCCGAATAGGTATTATATGAGGCGACATATAATACCTATTCGCGCCATAGGCCGCCAAATAATTTTGCTATAAATTGCCAAAATTATAATTTTGTATTTATGGTCTGTCAATAAGGTTTATTGCCAGCTAGGTGCCTGCCAGCTACGAATAAATACGTTTTTATAAGCAGGGTTGATTAAAAATATGATTTAATAAAAAATCATTTTTAAGCTAAATAGTGGTTTTAGCTTATCAGATAAGTCCAGATTTTTGTGATTAAAAGAACCAAATAAATAATGTTTTATCCATGGATATATTTGAGCAATAAAATTGTTTATCTTATGAGATTTAAATAAATCAAAGGATTTAGTCATAAAAACTGAGATCAATTTAAGTCGGTGTTTTTTTTCAAATCTCTTGATTTCAATCAATCAACCCTATTTATAAGCACTAAACCATTTAAAAGTCGTAAAAAATAAATAGCTAAAGCATCCCGTTCCGAAGTCGCCGATGCGTAACACCTTGAATGATTTAATTTAAATTAAATTACCCCATTGTTGAAATGATGGCGTTTTTATTGGAATAAAATCAGCGAATTCCTGCGACCACGTCGCTTGATAGTCGGTTTGTCAAGCAAGAAATTTTGATTCGACGTCATCGTGTTTTATGTGAATACTTGAAATGTGTACCGATGAAAGAGACAGAGCAAGTACGAAGCTACCGTTAAAATGTTAAAAATTATTAGCTAATGATGGAAAATAAGATAAAAACAAGCAAACGCGAGAGATATTTTGGGGTCGAGTCACCTTCGTCCGTAGGAGAATTAAATACCCTCGAGATACCCTACACGTGACCCTGGGTGGTGCCAACTAGGTGACAACTCTACTGGTGGTAGGCTTCGGCCGTGGTTAGTCACCACCCACTGAACAAAGCCATGTCGCCAAGCGGCCTAGCCGTGTTCCGGCATGATGTTCGGTGTTGCCATTCATGGATGGCGGGTCAGATCAGCTGCGCTGCATGTGCCTAGTGAATGTAGCGTCTCGATCTACTACCGCCTTCCTACCTAGGCAAGTATGCTCCATCGTAGATCTCATCATCACTTACCATCAGGTGAGATCGAGATCAAATACTTGCCTATAATGTAATAAAAAGAAAAAAAAAAGATATCGTTATTTAAACGAAGTAGTCCAAATTGAGCTTAGTTGGTAATGTTTCAGGATTTTGATAAGTATTATTAATGAGTTCGCCTTCAGTCTTCTGTGCGGTATCCATAATACAAGCGTTGCTTAGGTTGGTGTGTGTCGTCTGGCGATATTATTATTATTATTTTTGTATCGAGGTACGGGTTCTGATTTTAGCAACCTTTGTAGTAGGTATGTACGTGTTCATAATTATTTTCAGAATAAGCATTATTGATGTTTATTTTAATTGCAACAACCCATGCTTTTGTGCTGAGACAGTCCTAGATTTATCATTATTTTCATGTCACAATCAGAGATTTTAAACATTATTTCGTGTGGCTAACGAAATCCGACTTTCATCTTCCGTTTAAGTTAAATTTCGTTTTCTTTTCGAACGACCCAAAAACCCACAAGTACCAGCATTTCCATGTCAAGCAGCCAGTCCATCGCCATTAATTATTTACTCTCAACACTTGAGATCAATGATTATGTACGCAACAGGCGTGCGTATAGAAAGCCTCAGCTGGGGCCGAGTCGAACCCAGAATACACAACAAACCACAAACCCGACTAAGTTCAAACGTATCACTTATCACACATGCCCTATACGATGCCACACCTTTCACATTTCACCGGATTGCCGCGATTGTTATTCACCGGAGGTACGTGTGGTGTGGTTCACGTCTTTGGCAGACGGAAGTGCCTCTGCGGCCATTGTTTCCCGGATCCATTGAACTTTTTTTGGGTCAATATAGGTGCGTTCGATTATATTTATAAAGACGAGGAATGGCTTTGAGAAAATATGTGTTTAATCAGCTGTCCGTCCGACTGACTTCATTATTATTTATTTATGTAAAGGGAGAGAGAAACCATGCCGTATAGAATTTTTTAGGCTTTTGTAGAAATGACGAATGGTGTTTATTTAAGCTTTTTACACGTCAATATTTAGACATTTGCTTCGTTGGTTGTTGATTGAGAAGATGTAAGTAATAAATGGAGAAAGTTTATTACGAAATTGACAACGCACACGACACTAAAGCATTGGAAAATTTGCGGTGTGAACAATAACTTCTCGTTTCTCTTAGCCTTAATTGTTGCTTCCGATTCAATATTTAGTAGAATACCGAATTAGGATTTTTTAAATGGTGTCTTATCATAAATAGAATCGGTACACCTAGGATACGAAGGATGGAATTGTTTCTACTTTTATAATTCGGTTTCGGAATCGGAAATTTTCCTGACATGTATACGGAATTTTGTCCCTCTATCAACGATACGAAAAACATTTAATTGTCAGGACTTTAATGAAATTGAAAGAGCAATATAATAGATATATAAGTAGGCAGGTACCTATTTAATAAAACAAAATACAATCGAATTGAGAACCTCTTCCTTTTTTTAAGTGGGTCAAAAAGAAACTGCCGCATGCCGCGCGGCGCATTTTCAAAAAATCTTCCTGCTTTTATGCTTACCACGTACAGTTGAAATGACAGGTAATTTACTGAATGGGACATCTCATTATTCTATCTGTCCCTTGATTCACAATCTTACGACAATTCTAATATCAACCGATTCGGTTATTAATAGGAACTTGCATTATGAAATGTACTATGTAAACAGCACGTCAAGTGCGAGCTAACTGTATACTTTATACTCTATCGTATTTAGACATTTTGTATGAAGAATTGAAAAGCGCTTGTAGCGGACGGTAAATAAAACATTCAATTCTCTATACAAGATGTCTAAATACGGTAAACTATAAAGTATACGGTTAGCTTACGAATAATCTCGAACTTGGCGTGCTGAGCGAGTGGTCGAAACTAACCATTCAGTTGCGTAGTCGTATCGAATCTTCGACTCGAACATGAAGAATGACTCCGAAAGATCGCCGTCGAAACGAGAAAATTTCTAATCGAATCGATTTGTATACTTAATGAAACGTTCTGAATCGCTGTTAATAAACCTAGTAATGTTAAATGCTACCCCCTTGTCATCATATTTCTATCCACGTCGAAACAGTGGTTTCTATGTCTACGTATAAACAGAACATCAATAAACTAAAAACGATTAATGAAATCGTTTAGACATACACAATAGATTATCGATTGACATTAATCATCGATAAGATGCGATATAATCTAGAGATCGATAGTAAATCTGTTTAACGATTGACTTCCGGACATTCTATGATATACAGTGATCCACACGAAAGCCTTGTATCTTCAATTAATTCCATGTATCTTCAATTAATTCCGAGTAAACCGCTGCTTTGATAATAAGTTGAAGATAGTTGAAAAGATTGGACCATAGTCTATTATGTATTCTGATCGGGTGTTAGAACCTAATATAGGCTAGTTCGTTTGTGGACTAGACTTCTACTGCCGCCCGCGTGAACTGACTATAAAACAAAATGAGCTTTATAATCTACACATCTACATTTAAAGTAAAATAATTTCATAATCGCACATTATCTGTTCTCTATAACGTGACTTATCCATGTTTGAACTATTTATTTTGTTCATTACACATTTGATAACGTTGCAATCATTGTTGTAATCAAGATTGCATATGGGGTAATATATTATAATGGGGTAATAATATCGTATATAACAAGGGCGCGTGGTGAGCTTTGACAATCGTAACTCAGTCTCCTATGAAGGTGACTGCAAAGATGATCCTGTTTATATTAGCAGCCGTCACTCAAGTAAGTATACCTTTTTATTGTTTAATATTTAATGTAATCCGGAAAGATGTGTGAAGACTCGCTGAGCCAGAGAAGTGAATTGAATCCCTCCCTCTCCTACTCCTTCCTCTGGAGGCCTGTACCCAGCAGTGGAACATTTTATTCGGTATTTAAACCTTTTTATTTGCCTAACATTACTATTTTATCTGTTTCCAGTATGCAAACGCCCAGTACTACGTATCGCCGTACCCGCCACCAGGGCTACCGTCACCGTACGCGTCTCCAGGGATGCCGTCTCCCTACGCCTCTCCAGGGCAGATGTGCGCGTGCTGCGCCCCTCCACTCCAGATCCCAGGTCCACCACCATGCCCCATCTACGTCACACTCCCGCAACAGCCTCCCCTTTGCGTTACACCTCCGCCACCCCCACCTATGATGATAGAGTTGCCTTTACCGCCGCCATTGACTATCACACCACCTCCTTCTCCGCCCTTAATGGTGTCACCTCCGCCTTTACCGCCGTTCACTGTATCCCCGCCACAGTTCCCGCCAATCTGTGTTAATCCTCCGCCATTGCCACCTATGTGTGTGACACCGCCAAATCCTCCGCCAATGTATATCAATCCGCCTTGCCTTCCCCCGTTTATACTGGACTTGCCGTTACCACCGCCTATAGTGATTGAGTTGCCTGCGCCACCGCCGATAGTGGTCCAACCTCCGCCATTAGGACAGGTGATGTTTCAGCTGCCACCGCTGCCACCAATTCCGATTCAGCCGCCGCCGTTACCACCTATGATGGTGCAGCCGCCGACTCCGCCGCCGATGATGATAGAGCTACCACCGCTGCCGCCATTTAGCGTGCAGCCGCCTTGCCCGCCATCCATGTGTATCCAACCACCGCCACCGGCCCCGATCAATGTCCAACCTCCGCCATTACCTCCTATGTGTATCCAGCCGCCGCCTCCCCCGCCATTATGTATTCAACCTCCTCCTTTAGAACCTTTCTGTGTCCAACCACCGTCTCCCTCACCCATCTGCTTCCAGACCGGACCCCCACCCTGCAGCTGTGCGTCTCCAACCCCTATTTATCTATAGTACCAATAATATCGTTTGCCCATTATCACAATAGTTGTATGAACATAATTTAATATTGTAATTAATAAATGAAAAATGATTTAAAACTATATTTTTCATTTCCTTGTTTATATAACGCTTAACAATTATAGTGTAAAATCTTTTAAGGGGTCTATTGGTGGGCTATAAAGGTCACATTCTAGGACAAAAAGCAAATTATTTGAATAAAAAATACTCATAGAAACTAAGCGCGCGGTGATACTGTACTTGTGAGACGTGAGACTCTTTTTCTCACATAATAATCAAATACTATACTTTTTTTTCATAAACGTGATCGTTATCTATACATATAAATTAAATTGGAGTGTCTGTTTGTAATATTAAAATAACCGCTTTTTACTAAGTGCATTTGGATGTATACACGTTACCTATACCGAAACAACATTTTTTACAATTTTTGTCTGTCTGTCTGTCTGTCTGTCTGTCCGTCTGTCTGTCCGTCTGTCTGTCTGTCTGTCTGTTTGTTCCGGCTAATCTCTGAAATGGCTGGACCGATTTTGTCACCTATATATTTACACCCCTTGATATATTTTACACAATTTTGGTCAAACCTTTTCTATATTGCAGACAACACTAGCAATTTTATATATATATATATATGTGAGACAATGAATCGATAAATTACTCGCGCCGTGGCATCATACCTAGATGCGTTCTGAAGACTTGTTCTGAATATAAAACAAAAGCGCACGCGTTTGGTGTCCCTAAAGACTAATAAGTCGTGAAAATTCCCCATGTATATAGGGTCTTAACTTCTGCAGCATATTGCCTGAAATGGGTGGAAAAGTTGTATCCTATTCTATGTTTAAATTTTTGTAGCATATCCAAGTTAGTTGAAATACTGTCACACACTAGACATATTGCTCCATACTAACATATTTTACTGTTACGTGATAATTTCATGGTAGGTGATATTGCGCTTCAGCTGTCTATAGCAATACACGTTCGAAGGTATACAATTTTAACTTCTAAAATGAGCCAACAATGTGCACTTGAAATTAGGTTTTAAATTTCACCTGCATTCTTTATCCATATTATGACAGGTTTATCTAGTAGTTTCGCGTAGGCCACTCGGCTTTCTGGTTCTTGGCAAATTTCGAAAATATACATATAGCTATACGAGCCATGTGTCATATCGTAACTTGATAAAAAAAAATTGTTAATACAAATGTTACCACTATTGGACCGTGACGAATTGGGGTCCAAAAATCCTGCTTTAATGCACCTTTAGCACCTATCCTACTCAAGGAATATATCCTCCCAATTTCAAATCTCTGGTTAAGTCTGAGCGTTATCTTTTAGTCAGTCAGTCAGATTCCTGATTCCTAATCTAGAAAGGAAGAGGAGTATCCCAGTGGCACTGGGATCTACACCACGCAATTGTACGTCGTAATACGGCTTACATTTCTCGCGTATCTTGCGCCTTTGACAATTACACGCATTTTCATGTCGCTCTCTGTTTTGTTTGACAGCATGGCGGGGTCCGGAGGGCTCGCGGAGTGGTCCGAGGGCGCGGCGGTGTGGTTCCAGCCGCCCGGCGCGCCCGCGCCGCTGCCCGGCGAGCTGGTTGAGGTGCACCGCGCCGCCCGGGTGCTCCTGGTTAGCGCACAGCTTAATGGCCAGGTGAGAATTTCGGTTAACTGACTTTTTTATTTTTTTTATTACTTAATAGGCAAGTATTTGATCTCGATCTCACCTGATGGTAAGTGACGATGAGATCTACTATGGAGCATACTTGCCTAGCAGGTACCTGTTCACTCTCGACTTGAAAACACCCAGATTGTAGTAAACGGGGAACAAAGACCGTAGCTTGTTCCATTCATTGGCAGTTCGGACGATGAAAGTAGAAGCTGGCGTCTTAATCTAGGATGAACAGCTCGATGTTGGCGCTTGGTTTCTGGGGCCTTACACATATACCATTATCTTGGCCTTCATTGTGGTTTTGCCTTTACGGCAGTAATCAACCGTCTTGAGGATATTAGATTATCATTTATCTATTTAAATAGATCTATGACGTCTTTTATATGATAATGAAATTTAAACGTAGAACCTATAGCTCCTAATAGTTTCATGAATTTTGTCTAGGATCATATATCTAATCTATGTTATGGGTTCATTTATAATACATTTTATATCCATAAATATTCGACGGAAAAGATAATGCTTTCGATTGTACGAGAAAAACTTATTACTTTCTGTATTTTTTTACGAGTATGTTATTCAGTTTCCGAGCACGCCAAATATTCAATCGGTATGTTATTATCATCACATGCCTGGCAAGACTCGTAGCAACCGTAAAGTCATTATCGCGGACATGAAACAAGTCAGTTAATTCAGTTACGTAAACACCCAACACGAATAGAATCACGTACAATGCGCAATGCAAGTGAGACAATATTGGATTGGATTTACTATTTGCAACTTATTATACGAAGTTGTTAGTTTTGATGATTGAAAAACGAATTTGAAAAGTATTAGCGGGCTCCATACTAATTTGATAATAACTCTTATGCATCGCCTAGGATGATTAAATTCGATTTACTTATTGTAGCATTTTTTTTATTTAAGTACCTAAACAAATGGGGGAATAGGAGCCCACCACTGACCCTCGGCTTGTCAACTTTTCTAATTATAAACCAAACAAGTTGATGGATACTTAAGTACCTATTTTAATTTTATGTTTACTTGAGTGATGATATAATAAAACTTAAGGTCGCTCAACGCGCAATAGATCGAGATATTCTCGGGGTTTGGCTACGCAATGGAATCAGGAATGAGGAGATCCGTAGAAGAACTAGAGTAATCGACATAGATAAAAAGAAAAAGAACAGAATTTTAAAGTTGAAGTAGCAGTGGAGACATATCCGGCAGCGGACATCTTTCGTTTGATGGATGAGTTGCGAATACGGCAAGTGTAGGATCTGGTAAGTTGTGAATACAAAGGAAAATAATGACTATCCACATCCCATTGTACGACCAAACTAGCACACGGGGTCTAGGTGAAGCAACCGCCATTTAATTTTCTTTTTACAACACACAATGAGAACGATCTTGCACCGAGCGCACTCGGTGACCGCCGCAGAAGGTCAAGGTGGACATACAACCTCCGCGTAATAATTAAATTTCCGAGTTTTTCCATTTAAATCCTTTCGACGAATACACCATTGTAATGACAAAGCAAATAGGAGTTGCTGTAAAAGCACGTTGTAACATAGGTATTGTGATTGGCGAGAGAAGGCATTCGGTCGACTGATCGCAAGGCCGTCGATGGAATGTTAATAGAGAGTTGACTCAACGCTCCTGTTAATTTATGCTCGCCTGGTACTTATAAGTAGTTTTTATGCAGAATTTATATTTTCTGGAGATCATGCTAGATTAGTTGTTAGTCTAGTCAAACTGGTTGAACACGAACCATCGACTGGTGTTTGATATCCCATGTTTATTATAAGTACAAATTCTATCACCATAATCTGTTACGGTGACTAGATTCTAAAAACGCTTTTATATAGTTTATTTTTAACTGTTACCTCAATTAAGAAACGTAGACGTAGTACTCATTTAATAACTCAAATAAATACCATAACAAATCTAAATTGTATTTGTCTTTACCATGATTATTGACGCCTCGTTTTCTTAACAAAGCAATTTAGTACTTCCTTCAGAACCTGAATCACAGGAACTCACTTCTATTTGGAATTTGTCAGGGAAATTAGCTTAGTATTGATTTTTTATGGGTCTCGTTTAGGTAGAGCAAAAATTAGATGTGTCACTGTTGTCCGGAGAAATGTACTAAGTATTGTTTTTTTTTCAGTATTATTGTAGACATAAAGTTTTCCGTTATTGCAAGGATCCGAGATAGCCAATCGTAGTTATTACAGTTTGTATCTCTATTTATCCCTCACTTCCCAATCTCGTGCACGTCATTAGACGTATATTGCTGCAAATAATTAATGAAGTACCCAGCTGATTATGTAACAAACACCAATCCATGTAAACAATTATTTTCTTGAATCACCGTTAAACGCGTCGCCAATTTCAACGTTATTTATATATTAGGTACTATTTTATGTAATGGAAAGCAATCAACGTTACACAACCACTACTATTTCTGGGATAATTTCCCAATTTTATTTTCCAATTATAATATCAATCTCAATATTCATTACGGTCTGAGAAAACTAATTGCATCGTTTGTTCGTTTGTTTGTTTATCTTCCGACACTGTTATGTCTTTTAGTAGCTTACAAATGTATCGTTCTTATTTTGACGCAAGATACCGTGACAGTTATTTTATAAAGAAACCATTCCAAATGATTTAATACTAGCATCTAACCGCGGCTCCATCCAATGAAACATAGCTTATAACACTCGGCTATCTAGTAGTGAAAAAATTTCGAAATCAGATCTGTAGATCCGGAGGTGACCTCTACATCCTCACTTACAAACTATGTGATAAACTTCACTTCTATTTAATACCTATTAGAATAGATTACTCAAAAGCAATAAATAATACAGTTGCATAAAATCATGCAAATTGATAATGATGTCCAAACCGAATCCTCGGAGATGAAAGTAGTAGCAACCAGTGATCTTAACCAATATTACCTAACGTCGAACCAGTCCCGTCTGGCCGTTATCCTAGCGTTTCCATAACAGTTCGCGGCTATCAACCCAGCCTGCAGGTTGTGGTATGTGGTACAATCAGTTAACTGTGACTTGCAAACTATTGCACCACGTATTCTGCGGAATACGCTCAATTCTAAACGTGTTGTGGTTATTCAGTTTATTGGTGCACTACGAAAACGTGTTTCGTCGGAAAAAAAAGTGCGACAACATAAATAAGTGGCGAGACGGAATATAAACTTTTAAATGGATACACGGATAAGACACGTGATAAACCAGATGCAACAGTTTATTAAAAGTACCATGAACTAAAAACAGGAGATTAAATGACGTGCAACCAAAACATGTATACGTAATTGGGATTGGGGAATGCTTTAATCGTTTGATTAGAGTGGTTGAGGGCCGATGCGGGTTCGCTTTGCGCCGACACCCTGCAGCTCGCCAGAATCCCTGGAGTCTTGCGGGTCTGGCGACCTCTCCACCTGCTCCTGCGATTCCGACCACCCGACTTGCAGAATGTGCGCCGTGTCTCGACGACAAATCGACACCACCGCGCCGAAGTCGATAAAATCAATCACAAGGAAAGTGCCGAATCTGTCAAGGTCATTGAGCATGAAATTGCCAAATTCCAACAAAATCGCGAGGAGACTAAGACCAATGTCTATACCGTCGCTAAAGGATTTGTGCTTCGATGTTCTCGTAAACAATGTAATAGTATTTTTTTTCTTGCGTCTCTATTATTTATATTTTTTTTAAACAAATAAACCTATACTTTAGTCCACAGACAATAACCGGACCTAGAACTATTTATATTTCAGTCCAAGAATCAGCTGTAATAATAGAAATACTTGTTCTGTTTGTGTCACGTCTAATTTGACTTCAATAGAATTGTATATAATGGCGTTTATTCTTAAAACATAGCTGTCATTCACATGTTGTGAGAATTGAGTGTTTTGCAAAAGTATACTTGTTCCGTGTGACGCCAAAATAACTCTCATGTTTCATGGTCCAATACAACTGGTTTTATTTGGTTGGAAGTATTATTATATTATATCACTGCTATTATTACTCGCCGTCTTATGTCTTCGATACATAATTAGAGCAGTCAGTTAACAGTATCTTAACAACCGCCTTGATCACTACCTAATGTGTTTACTCGACCGAGGAGGGAATGCGTAGTGTAAATGCTGCCATATGCAAATCGAACTCGATCCTTTACCACGATATAACAACAAACAATCATATAACTACGTAATCAAATCTGCTTACAGTCCATAACGCGTTGTATTAAGTAAAATAAATGAATCGCGTAAAGTTAGTGAGCAATGAATTGAGACTTTGAGTGATTTCGATAGCGAAATGAGCTCAGTAGCCGGTCGCGGTAGATGCTCTGATATCATTGCTACCAGCATGTTATGTCACACACAGTTACGGCTGGCGGCCGGGCATTATAATGTTCCGTACTGATGCTGTTCTGTGCCATTTCTCGCCCCTTCTGTATCTAAGCCAGTAGGAAATGATGAATGCTCGCGAATCATAACACTAATCAGTAATGTAAAAGTGAAAGTTCGAATTTCAAAGATTGGATACACTTGATGACTATGTTCTACTATATTTTTGACTGGTAGTCTTCAATTTAGACTATAAATATACTTCGGTATGTTTTCTCTCATTTCCCAGCACTTGCTTTCTTCTAATCGTATGTTGTAATCAGGGCTGAGTTTATTTCTATCCCTACGAATGCATACTTATACTTACGTAATTTGGGAAGCTACTCGTTTAAGAATATAATAATATTCATAAGAACTTTGATATAGAAAGAAACCCATGTGCATTTGATTCTTCAACCAATTGACCCTATATTCTCCATTACAGCCTCAAACCTTCGCCCTCCAAATGGGGAATGGCGAAGAGGAGGGCGACCCTGTGTGGCCCCGCGAGGAGTTGGGCCCCACCGGTGTGGAGGACATGACCCGGCTCCACGACCTGCACGAAGCGGCGCTGCTGTGGAACCTCAAGCTCAGATACGAACAGGGTCTGATATACACGTATGCTGGATCGATTCTGGTGGCTGTGAACCCCTATAGACCTGTCGATGCTTTGTATGGACTGCAGACTGCGAGGAGGTAAGAAATACAATAATACTTAGCAGAAGATAATTATATCTTCTGCTAAGTATGATATAGTTTGAAGAACATCATACAAATTCTAGCGTTGATGATCAACAATGTACTGCTCGAAAATGAATAAGATCTTTTTAAAAAGAGGAACCACGGCGTTTCTTGCCCGTTCTTCTCCATAGGACCAGCATTCCAAACGGGTGGTAAAGTTGATTCTGATGATGTGGCGTCATATTAGGTCTAATGTAGATATATGCAGTAACGTCACTTACTGGGTAGGCTCCACCAAAGCTCCTTATTCTTCCAAAAATTGATGAAAAATTTCTCACTTTTTAGGGTATCCATATTAATGATTGATGACTATAAATAAAATTTCACTTACAGGTACCACGCAGCAGAGGCCCTTGGCGATCTCCCGCCACATCTGTTCGCCATAGCGGCCGCTGCGCGCGCGGCCCTGCCGCAGCCGCAGGCCATCCTCATCTCCGGCGAGTCCGGCGCCGGCAAGACTGAGTCCACAAAGCTGGCCGTGCAGTTCCTCGCCGCCGTCGCCCCCGCGCCTCCCGGCCGAGCGCCCGTCTCCGAGCAGATCCTCGAAGCAGCCCCCCTCCTCGAAGCCTTCGGGAACGCGAGAACACCAAAAAATCACAACTCTAGTCGCTTTGGGAAACTCTTAGAACTGTACTTCAAAGATGGCTCTTTAGCGGGAGCGAGGGTAGCGCATTACCTGCTAGAAAAGTCGCGGATAGTAACACAATCTCCCGGAGAAAGGAATTATCATGTTTTCTACGAACTATTAGCTGGATTGGATGAAGAACAAAGACGTTCCCGAGGTCTTCTCACAGCAGAGCATTATTTCTATTTGAATCAAGGAGGTGATTCAGGCGGCGCCGGCGCTGGGGCCGACTGGTCCGCATTATGCGGAGCTATGCAGGTCCTGGGAATTGGAGACGCTGAAAGAGAGGATATAATCAGAGTTCTGTCCGCTGTTTTGCATTTGGGAAACGTTTATTTTCATAGAAGGCAACTACGGCATGGCCAGGAAGGGGTGCAGTTAGGAGGGGGCGCAGAGGTGCGATGGGCAGCTCATCTGTTGAAGGTGCCCGCTGAAGCGATGGCGAGAGCGCTGACGACGCGGGTGACGGCAGCGCGAGCGGAGCGCATGAGGTCACCACTGCCAATAGACCAGGCCCTGGACGCGAGAGACGCATTCGCCAAAGCACTCTACTCGTCATTATTCAACTGGCTCGTGCTACGGATCAACTCGATAGTCCACCGCGCCGGCCTACACGACGCTCACAGGATCTCTCTCCTGGACATCTTTGGGTTTGAAGACTTGGAAGAGAATTCCTTCGAGCAGCTTTGTATAAACTACGCTAACGAAACGCTACAACATTATTTCAATAAGCATATATTTAAGTTGGAGCAGCAGGAATATCAGAAGGAGCGTTTGGAGTGGTCCAATTTGACGTGGAATGATAACTCACCAGGTGTGTGTTCTTCTTTAGCCTGTAGTAAACACTTGGACATCCATCATCCCTGGGCAAAGGCCTCCTCCAATGACTCCCAGGACTCCGCCACTCATATTTGAAGGCTTATTGCGACGGCTGTGATTTGATCGGTACACTTTGTGGGGCCGTCCTACTCTACACCTACCGTTTCGTGGTCGCCATTCAGGAACCTTTCTGCCCCAATGACTGTCAGCTCTTTAAACTATGAGCTCCTCCCTCAATTAACAGAGTAATAAAGTTAACACTTGTGTATTGTAAATTAAACTTTAACTTGTATAGCACATGTTTTGAAGCTGTTTGTTGTTTTCACAGTAATCCAGCTGCTAAGCAAGAAACCGGTCGGCATCTTGCATCTGCTGGATGATGAGAGCAACTTCCCGCGCGCGTCGGACGCGTCGTTCCTTGAAAAGTGCCATTATAATCATGCCCTCAACGAATTATATTCTAGACCGAGGCTGGGAGCCAGCGAGTTTGGGGTGAGTTACCTTTTTGTAATGAATATTTACGTAGTATTTAAACCACTATGTAGATATATTATGCCCAACACTTTAACTATTCTACTAACTACATTTAGATGATTGGCAGTTATTTGGATACATCAAAGGGTTCTAGTGGTCTAATATAACTTATGGAGCAGAACTACTACAATAAATGTGGCCATTCGTTGAGACTCCTTTAATGTGTTACTAAGGCGTATTTTGATACAGGCGTTCATTGTAACGTAGATGGAGCAGTAGCATAATAGTCTACTTTTGGACACGAACCTCCTTTCTAATGCTTCGTGAAACTCTTCGAAAAATATAAGAATATATTAGTATTGCAATGAAACATTTTTTTCGAATTTTATCGCGTTTATTTTCATGTTTTTACGTTTCCGACGTTTCGGCTGCTTTAACACCTCAGTCCTCCCGCGACCATGGTTGCTGTAAAGCAGCCGAATCGTCGGGAACGTAAAAACATAAAAATAAACGCGATAAATTCGAAGAAAATGTTTTATTTCAATGTGTAGTATTCGCGTAAATATAAGAAATCAATATATATTAGTATCATTAGTATTCATATGTTTGTGTAGTGCCCCGGGCAAAGGGATTCCTACTTTGAGCCATGATCAATGTGTGTAAACCAAATATCTTGCATTTCTATTACGTCGTATAAATACTGCCTACATTAGCCTAGCGAATGTTTGAGATGAGTCATTAAAAGCCTTTAAAGTTCGTGATAGGTCAAGGTGACTCTTTACCAATTTAATATGACTACCATCAGAATGTGATTACTGTTATCAGGAAATAAACAGTAATAGTTATTGTAAATCTATTGCAACATATAAAGGAATATAAGACTCTATTATTATTCAACTAAAAGTAAAATCTAGAAGTTATATAAGGAAATAAAGCTATATAATATATAAATTAAAATTAGGCTGATTTCAAAATGCACTCAACGAATCCCCACCACCATCGGGCGGGAGGGTGCCCAAAACGCTGGCAGCATTGCCACGTTGAATGGCAATGCGTAGTATGTGTTGGCCAAAATAAGTGCCAGCGTTCTGGTCACCAGATGTCTCCATAGCTTACAGATAATAAAATTATCTAAATTGATTTTAGGAATACGTTTTATTTCTGATCTGGTTAACGGGTTTCTGGTTAGTTAGTTATTTCTAGACTATACTGTCTAGAAATAACTAACTGTTATTTCTAGACAGTATAGTCAGCTGTCTGACTATTTTATACCGTTACTGGATAATACTTATCGTATTAAAATCCTATCTTTTTTCCAAAGGTTGTCGTTAAAATTGACAATTACATACTGAGTCAGACCGAATTCCTTCAGTTTGACGCCACCATTATAACACGACCTTCATTCCAGATTAAACACTACGCCGGCCAAGTCTGGTACAACGTTGACGGTTTTCTGGATAAGAACCGCGATGCGTTGCGGGCTGATGTTCTGGAGCTCCTGTGCAGCAGTGAGGTGCCCCTGGTAGCCGAGATGTCCACGCAGTTGAGGGTCACACATGATGCGAATAAAACGTTGCCCAGAGGAGCCAATGGAAGATTCGTTACTATGAAGCCGAGGACTCCCACTGTGGCGGCTAGGTAAGATGAAGTACCTTCAGCGACTAATCATGAGTTCTGACCGCTCTAGGCTAATTATGAGGACGCGCTCCCCCGCAGGTGTATTACGGTCGGCCTAAAAAATGGTATATTATGTCAGAATCAGGGACTCCCAAGCGTTTTCAGTTCACAGTGCATTTAGTTTTAGTGTTTTGTCTCGGCCTAGTTGAAATATGTAGGGTAGATGCAATGATGCTAGATTAATAGTGCATGCGAAGACACGACTTCAAGCGCGCCCCCCGATCCTCGCACCCTATATAGGCTGCAGCCTAATTAGCCTAAGAGTTAATCAGGCCCTGACCTTGGTCATTGTAGAGCCAAATTGACGGAGTAATGGTGGATAGATATGGTGAGCTAAGTGTTCTATTCAAAATTTGTATAGAATAGTTACCGGCTGATTAAGCTAAATTTTCTCTAAATTGGAGTGTTTGAGCTTGGAAAATTACCAGACCACCGCTGTGACGTCAGAAACATGGTCAAGTGTTGTCGACCCAAAGCTCACTATTGTTATCCATCGCGCGCAACCAAGCACTTATTTTATTACCTACGTTGTATAGCAGATTCGTTACGAGTATAAAAAACGTATTGTATAACAGTGTCATAAGTAATCGCATAGATAATAAATATAAAAACAATTTGTTACCGAAATTAATGATATTATTTTTGATGAAAAAAAAACAAGGACTAGACAGGGTCGATTAAGAACGTTTAGAGAAAATTTTAATTACGAGAGAATTGTCTAACAGATTGATACGATTATGCAAAATACATCGTAATGTAAACATGTCAGAGTTGGGTTTTCATTGATTGCTTGGTTGACCAGCCCCCCGATTCACAACCTTACGATAAGTCTTGTATGGAACTATTCGGTTATCAATTGAAACTTGCATTATGAAATGTACTATGTAAACACAGCGAGTCGTCGAATCGAACCGTTCGGCATCGTGTCTTCGATTAGTTCATGAAGAATGGCTCTCGAAGATCTTCGTCGAAATGCGAAATTTTCTAATCGTAACGACCCGCGTTTGACCGTATTGCAATTCCAACCGTATTCTTAGCTCCACGTTCTGATATAGCCTCCACCAGTTCCACCAACGTATTCTCTATTTCAGGTTCTCAGACAGTCTATACCAGCTCCTGGAGTCCATGTCCCGCTGCAACCCGTGGTTCGTGCGCTGCATCAAGCCGAACACGGACAAGTCGCCGATGAAGTTCGACATGCCGTGCGTGCTCGCGCAGCTGCGGTACACCGGGATGCTTGACACCATCAAGATTAGACAGACCGGGTACCCGATAAGGATACCGTTCCAGAACTTCGTTGACCGATATAGGTGAGGGATTATAATAATATCGCCAGACGAACACCAGCTATACTATACTATCAGCCGAAAGACGTCCACTGCTGGACATAGGCCTCCCCCAATGACTTCCACACATCACGGTCCTCCGCCACTCGCATCCACCGGCTTCATCGGTCGGTTCGTGGTCGCCATTCTACAACCTTTCTGCCCCAACTGCTATCCGTTCTGCGGGCTATTTGCCCACTGCCACTTCAACTTTGAAATTCTTTGAGCTATGTCGGTTACGTTACGGACACTGGTGACGGAACACCAGATGTACGGTCCTAAACTGAGCTCGTATTACGTGTACCGTGCAATGGACTGGCGGTGATCACATATATAACTTGTTATATAGATATTAAACGTCTTTGAGAGGTTGTCGACCCCATTCGCACAGTTGCTAGTGGTAGCAACTGTGCGAATGGGGTCGACAATGTAGTATACACTCCGTAGCAAGGAATCCAGCAATAATTCTTGTATATTCTTCGGATGTAAATGTCGTGATTGCCAAAAATATTTAATGAAATAATTGATGATTAGTCGAATCATTGATCGACTAGACATAGTTTGATTAAAAAAACACAATATCAAGTGGATAATCCAAGTGTTTATATAATAAAAAATGATCTGCCCTCTCAGGTACTTACTAAAGTCGACACCGTCTCGCTCGACGCCGTACCGTGAGATCTGCAACTCCATACTCGCCGAGATGCCGCCCACTGGTGCAGGTATGTAAATAACAGTTAATCATGTTTTCCTGTCAATCATTTGAGTACATCTCTGCTTTAAGTACCCAATATATTAGGTATTACAAGGACATTCAGTCATGCATGAATTTGTATAATAATTACGGTCGATGTTTTGTGAGTGGATAAAAGAAAACGTGTGATATATAGAGGTATGTATGGTATACTAAGACTGTGACGGGGCCTGTAAGTACATTTATTTTAGATTTTAATTATGTCTTTTAGATTAGCTTTATTTAAATGTGTAGTAATCGCGTGAATGTAAAAAATCAATATACATTAATTAGCTTAAGAAAAATAAATAATAATAATAATATCACCAGCCGAACACACCGACTTTACGGTCCCAAACTAAGCAACGCTTGTATTATGGTTACCGTTCCGTACAATGGACTGAGGGCGCTCCCAGTATATAATACTTATATATTTCCTCCAAGTATCGCCTAGTTCTATCAATTATGTATAAAAACAGTTATTGCATGTTGAAAGGTGGCCGTATCGCGCGTCTAATGACATTACTAATTGATAAACCAATCCCTTCATCATAATTGATGATTTATCAACTTATGATCGATGAATTTTATCGGGAGTGTGTGGTCGCATCTGACGATGTACCGCCATTGTTATTGTCGTTTTGGCTTGTGATGTAGTGTGTGAGATACTTAGTAATGGGTAAGATATGGAAGAGAGTGAAAACGCGGGGCGACGCTTTCAAAGCTGTAGTTTTATGTGAGTTATTTTTACTTTCGAAACTTAACTTGATGCAAAAGTATCCTTTTAAGGTTACATTTAAATTGCGAGTTATATAGCGTGATTAATAAGGTTATTCCGTCATATTATTGTCAATAAAAAAAAGAAAATGACAATTAATGATTTATGGCGAGTGTATTTTTTTTAATTGACATCGAAATTCTCAATTCTCATAGGTTATGATTACAAATGTGCTAAAGAAGCGCAGGTTTAAGTAGTATAACATCTATTCTGAATCACGTTGTCTATGAAAAGATATCATCCGTCTTCGTCTGTCTTGTCTCTGGATTCTTCCTAATCAATACGTCACGGTTCTATAACGTTTACAAGAGGTAAACGTAAATATGGTATATAGGTACTTCCATTATATTTATGTTTTTTTGATGACTTATATAAAAGGTATATTGTATATTTCAAACCATTTTTTTTGTCCAGTGGGTGCAGATTACCAGCTGGGCGCGGCGCGTGTGTTCCTGAGGGAGGCCTTACATCGCGCGCTGGAAAGGACGCGGGCTGACAAGTTAAGAGCCGCGGCCACCACGCTGCAGGCACACTTCCGAGGATATCTCGCGCGGTACATTACATCCCTCTTTCTTTTAGAAGTGACTTTAGACTTACCCGCAAATTTAAAGAAGCTGTTATCAATTTACAATCGTATAACAAAGTATTTTTCGGAAGAAAAATGCTTACTTGGACGAAATGTTTAAATATTTTATCAGTTACAAACATTTTAAGTTGGACACAATGTCTTAAAAACATATTTTATACGAAACTGATGCCACTGGAACACTCAAACGTATCACATTCCAGTCCAGTCGTCTGAGCCGTCTGTTAATACAAGCAAACGTTCAGCGAGTGTCGAATCACCCGGGCCCCAAGTCTGCCAACACAATCGATTCATAATCGAACAGCAGCCGCATAGTAACTGTCACTTTTGACAGAGGTCAAAGGTGACAGTTACTATGCGGGTGCTGTTGAATTATGAATCGATTGTGTCAGCAGACTTGGGGCCCTGCATGATTGAATACTGTACATGTGTGTCGCACAGGCAACGCTACGAGCAGCTGCGCTACTGCACCGTGCGGCTGCAGGCGTGGTGGCGCGGCGCGCGCGCGCGGCGGCGCTTCGTGCGCGCGCGCGCCGGCGTCGTGCGCGCGCAGGCGCTCGTGCGCGCGCGCCGCGCCAGGAAGCGCTTCGCGGTACTCAAGGAACAGCATCGGAGGAGGGCGGAAGCGATGCAAGCGGCTGCTAAGTGAGAATCTACTAGATAAACGTCTTATTTTTATGATAATGCAATTAATTTAGAAATTTTATAGAAATCCATAAAGTATTGCCATCCATAAGAACGGTAAAAACTTCAATTTGTGATAATCCATAAATAATGCAATTCATTACCTGAATATAAAAAAAAACGTATATTAGCATTCTGATAGTATGGTAGGCTAGTCAAAAATTAAGTCTATTATCACTTATTTGTTTCTAGATAAATGTCGTAGATATAATGATAGTGTAATCCCCGCATATACGCGCAACTGTGATCCATATTTCTTTACCCGACTGCGCCAGAAAGAAGTTACCTAAAGTTGTTCATTCTGTTTTATATTTCATCTGACGGATACCCGACAGACGGCAGCTTATCATAATCAGGTGGATAAAAATATTAGATTGAGACAACGCTATTCATGAATGAGATAGTGTTATGCAATCGAAATTTATTTTGGAATACCTTCTTTTCTACAGGCGTCGGGCTGCGGAACAAAAAGCTGAACAAAAAGCGGAACAAAAGGCGGCTCAAAAAGCGAAAGCCGAGAGCTTGCAAGTGCTGGAGGTGCCAGCCGAACTGGCCTTCATACTGTCCAAACTGGATGAATGGCAACCGCCACACACGGAGCGGAACTTGGCAAAGGTATATCATCAATCAGATTCATAATATTTTATACACACACGGCATATTTAGCGTAACATAAAAAAGCATTAAAACTTAATTACTAAATTTTATTTTTTTTTCTTTGGGCGCCATATTTGAAGCGATAGGAAATAACGGAAAATAATTAAAGAATAATGTCGCCTATAAGGACCAAGTTCTGGGAAGTAATGACATACGGAGAACTAAATTAAACATGAGGCATTCAAAGTGACGAGTATGTGTCCATCCCGTTCACACAACCTGTTTTATAAATTCTTATGACAGTGACGGCATGCTTTCTCGATGACGCAATGATTATGTAGCGACCTCTTCAACCGCGCCACAAGCTATTCAGAACAATTGACAATGCTCCATACAATCCTGAAACGCGCTATGAGAGTTTTCTGAGCACGTAGCATATATACAAGATCCCGACAATAACCGTCGGGGTATAGCGGCCGTCCCGCCTGGCATACCGCCCGCCTGGCTGGAAGATCTTCTCTTTTCCGCTCAAATGACATCAGGAGTTCTGCTTGCGCTATAGGTGTCAGGTGACGTGTACGCCGAAGAGGAGCGCGTGCAGCTTCCCCGCGATTTGCAGCAGTTCGCCTTCTCCAAGTTCAGCTCGGTCTACTTCGCAGACGGCGGCCACCTCAGCCCTAAGAAACATCCCATCACTAGACCCTTCCTGGCTAAAGCTGCTGTCAGGTTAGATATAGAGGTTTCAAATATGTTTTATGTAATGCACTCCTCGTAGGCTAGAAGGAATAGTATATTAAAGGACTTACGAAAGTTATTCAAAAAAGTTAATGTTTCTGATGTAGTTCAGTAGGTACGTCTTGTTAACCGACTTGAAACAGGAGGAGGTTCTCAATTCGGTTGTGTTTTTCTTTTGTTTTAGTTTGACAATTCCATTGGCTTAGTTGGTAATGACCCTACTTTCTGAACCGCGGGTCTTGGTTTGGAATCCCGATAAACGTGAAGATTTATACCTGAGTCGTGGATGTTTAATATATGTAGAAAATTACAATAAAACTGATAAGAAATTAGGAGTTGCCTATGTTTATATTTTTTTACTACGTAGAGGGGATTGACCCTTCGGCTCTTTGGTGAATGTAGAGATGGTATTTTAATTTTTATCCTTTCCAGAGATCAAGACTTCAATGATGCGGTGGCCATTTTCAAATTGATACTGAGATGGTGCGATGAAACAGCCGCTGGCAATGAAGCGAGACAGAAGGTAAGGTATAAAATACCTTCGCAATAGTTGAAATGGTGACTCACACCTAGAATCATAAAACCCGGGCTAATAACACCGAATTGGATATCATTAATTGCTGGACAATTGTTCATTTATTCGTAATTGTATGAGGGTTAGATTTCCCGCCAAACTAATTTAGATTTAAGTTTCAACGTAAATGTTACCTAAGCCCTCTGTAAGTTTCTTATAATTCTTCATAACCAGGTTCCCAAGATACAAGCTTAAGCTTAGTTTGTGTCCGCAACATAAATATTTTGTATAAACAATTATTATTACTATTATGATTTAAAATAAAGGCAATTATACAAATTGGAATACAAAATCCTACTATATCTCTATTCGACGTCGTTTCGTCATCATTTCAAATTAATTTACCTTTACAATTAACCAAACCTTGTTGATCAGGTGTTGGCCGACTACATAGCTTCTCGGGGCCTCTCATCCCGCGGCCTGCGGGACGAGGTGCTGGTGCAGGTGTGCAACCAGGCGGGCGGCGACGCGCCGGCCGCCCGCGTGTGGCAACTCCTGGCTCACTGCCTCGCCGCCTTCCAGCCCGGCGCGCCGCTACACAAGTCAGCATCTCAATCACTATATTATCTCTACTATCTCCCTACAAGTACCTCTCGATTCTAATAGCTGTTGTAAAGTCTTAATGGCAATTCCCTGCCAAATGTTTCGGAGCCATGACGTCTTGCGCCTTCCGATATTTCTATTGCCAGAGTTACCATACTTTGTTTAAAACACGTTTTAACAAAATGAAAACAAAAAACTAAAAAGCAAAAAATAATCTTATTTTGAAATAAGAATATTTTTTGCTTTTTAGTTTTTTGGAGACGGTTGTTATTTTGTTAAAAAGATTTTTTTTTAAACTTGCTGATGAGCTAATGTTTGTCTTTGGAGGCTATAGTGAAACCTGAATTCTAGTTAAAAGAAGTGTGAGGGTTGGGATAAGCGTAAGCAGAGTCTTTAATGTCGCATTATTGAGCAGATACCTGGTCCGCTTCGTGTCGGAGCGCGCGCCGGCGCAGTGGCGTGCGCAGCTGCTGCGGCTGCTGTGCGCGGGGGGTGCGGGGGGTGCGGGGGGCGCGCGCGCAGCCGGCGCCGCGCGGCGCTGCCCGCCCACACTCCTCGAGTGGCGCGCCGCCAAGGCGGACGCCAAGCCCGCGCTGCCGTTGAGGCTATACGATGGTACGTATTCCCCACATACTATGTCCTTTCAAATCGTTTATCTATGACATCGACTAGTGACATGTTTAGTATATTTACTAAATAATATAGACAAAACTCTTGAGCCTGGAAAATAATACACATTATTATAAAATGTCTATATCACAGTTTCATATAAATAGGAGGTACTGGCATTATAATATAATCATGTAATATTTGATAGTACTGCCGACAATGAATAGCAATCTTTATGCAATCGATTGTATACGGATTGCTATTTATTATGGGTAACTTACGAATTATCTGACACTTGTCGTACAGAATCTGTGCACCACGTGAGCGTGGACTCGTGGACGTCGTGCGAGCGCGCCGCGGCCGCCGCGCTCGCCGCCGCCGGCGTCGCGAGCAACGCCACTGGCTGGTCGCTCACCACAGAACATAATGGACAGCTCACAGGCGAGTATCTAAACTAAATTGATCTGAACATCTCCAGGTCGTACTTCGATGTAGGTCGTATGAAATCTAACGAACCGTAGTTCCGAAGCTAATCCCAATGTCCAGCAAACTGCGAGAGCGAAACATTATAATTCTTTGTTCTCGTTTGCTATTCTAGACTAACATTATATTTTTATGATTTCAATGCTGTGCGCTTGTAGGGCATAGACTTGTTTAGAAGTTCAGACGTAACGCCGCCAGTAGAAAAGTGGAGCCCCTTCTTCAATGTATTTGTAGTGGTTAATATACATAACTTGTTGGCGAGTAAATGGTCCGGTATAGACTTATTTGACATAGATTTTTCATATGTGTGCGTGAGTGCGTGTGTTTACATGCTAGACCAAAGTTTTTTTTGCTTCACTTGTATCGCACGTTGTGTGTTGTCTGATTTTTTTTATATGTTCGTGTTTAAATAAATGTCGCTTGTACAGAATGGGCGGGGTGCGAGTTCGCGCTGGACGCGGTGGGCGAGGTGGAGGCGTGGGCGGCGCTGCCCAGCGGGCGCGCGGAGCCGCTGCGCGCCGATGCGCTGCGCGCCGATGCGCTGCGCGCCGCGCCGGGCCGCCTCGCGCCGCCCGCGCCGCCGCCCCGGGCCTCGTCGGTCGACACAGACAAGTCCTTGAGGCCACAGGTACATATTAACTCTAATCCACGAATTCTTAGATTTTTTCACGATACAGTTCAGGCCTAGTGTGGGGGTCACAATTACTTACTATTATGCTTTTTTTTTAATTTTAATGCCACTGTAAATGGAAAACATTTTTATTGAATTCGTTTTTCATAGAGAATGTTCATAAGAGGCCAAATGAATGAATCTATTTAATCATTTTCTTGCAACTTTCTAACTATTTGACACATTGTCGCTATAGTTCTCGTAGTGGCAATGTTTTTGTTGAGATTGCTGGCATGCGCTTTATACATATACAGAATAAATGCGATTTTGTTTATTTGTAAGAGCATACAACACGCTAAATAAATATAAATTGATAATTCCCAAGGGTACTAGAATACATTTCGGGATACCTTTTAGACCTATACATTCCGATCCTAAAAGTTATCGAACACCATAAATTAGCGATGCATGTCTTCCCAGATCCCGCCACCGGAACCACCGAAATCCCGCTCGCCGAGCGTCCCCCGTATGCTTCAAGACTCCATTATCGACGAAGACTCAGAATACAACTGGAAGATCGAAACACGCGAGGAATCGCGCACAAGTTCGAAAAACACAAACGAATACTCGAGAAAAATTTCCCACGATATACTCTCCAGGGAGTCCGCGCTCAATGAGAGATACTTCGACCAACAATCCGACAAAGTTCGAAGCAGGTCTTTGGATAACCTTCTGGGAGACAATCCCCCACCGCAACCTAACAAATTAGCTGATTTGGGACTATCTCAATCGCGACTAAATGATCGTTATCACTCGGTGGAGAGGTTAGGAGGGGCGCCGAGTGTGACAAGTAGTAAGGGCGCAATGGAAATGGAGTATGGAACGGGGTCGCGGGTGCTGCCGTCCAGATACATAAAGTCACAGTATGCTGGTAAGCGGGCGCCTGCGGGCTCGCAGTCTAGTCGTGCTTACATTGAGAAGAGCTCCGAGTTCGGTGGTGTCAGGTGAGTGAGATTATTTTTAAACTATAATTTTAAAATAAGAGATTATATAGAATATATATTTTATCTGGGACAATTATTACTGGACCAACTTGTTTGCGGTGGTCCGAGGTCCGACGCGCCGGAATGAGAATATAAGGCAGGAAATGGGGTATAAATGACATGTGGCGTTATAGAAGGGAATATTAGGCAAGACCACGTAAAACATCAGATTAACAAGAATTACACTATCCCAACCTATGGCCATCCGAAGCCATACGAGATACGAGGAAACTGTCTAAATAAACAAGCTCTCATATGTACGAACCTAGAAAACTCCGACGTTCGAATCTAGATTAGTCCAAATTCAAAAATAATATTTCGATGTGAAATAGACTAATGTTTATATTTATACTAGCTGCGCCCTGCGGTGTTACCCGCGCAAAAAATCATGTCGCACCTTTGCGATCTGAAAAATTAAAACAAATCTATCCCACGGGAACCATACATTTTACCGGGCTCCGTTTGTTCCGTTTCCGTTCGTCCGTCCATCCGTTTTGTTTTTATTTGTAACTAGCTGCGCCCCGCGATGTTACCCGCGATTAAAAACTATGTCCTTTTTACTGGAAAAAAAAGTAGCCTCTGTGCTATTCCAGACTATAATCTACCTCTGTGCCAAATTTCATACAGATCCGTTCAGCCGTTCTGGCGTTATCGAGTAACAAACATCCATCCATTCAAACTTTCACATTTATAATATTAGTATAGATTTGTATTTCCCCGTGGCCAGGTCGTCCGCGATGTCGGACACGTCGGAGGCGCCGAGCCTCGCGTCGCACGTGCGGCGCGTGCGCGTGCCGAGCCAGGCGTCCGACGTGGACCAGTTCCTGGACGACCTGTTCTCGCCCGTGCTGGACCCCAACATCGACGAGCTGTCCGACGCGCGCTCCCTCGCCGCCAGCATCAAGGGGGGGACGTACACCCAGTTCATCGACAGCCTCCTCGACTGCGACTACAGTGAACAGATCGGTATGGAATCTATACGTACAATACACCTTGGTACTAGCTGTTAGCCCGCGACTTCGTCCGCGTGGTATTTAACAAAAACGTATTTCTAAAATAAAAGTAGCCTTAGTTACTCCTTGTTACATCAGCTGTCTGCCCGTGAAAGTCCCGTCAAAATCGGTCCAGCCATTTCAGAGATTAGCCGGAACGAACCGACAGACAGACAAAAAAATTTAAAAATGTTGTTTTGGTATATGTACAGTATACTTATACATCTAAATGCACTTAGTAAAAAGCGGTTATTTTAATATTACAAACAGACACTCCAGTTTTATTTATTTGTATAGATAAAAAACCATTGTTGTAACTTTGACTATTTACACAAATAATCAAAGTGTTATAAGGACATTTGCGATTCCGATACTGCGTCTGAATCCATAATTTTTGGAATGTCGATCTATTTAAACGCGCATAACCAAAAATCGGTTGGATTGACAATGATAAAACTAGGCGTGGTGATGTGAGATGGTTAATTCTGATACTTTACAGCTTACTTTTAATTCCCAGAAATGGCTAGGTTGCCCTGAGGTAGTCAGAAAATTAAAGAACGAAGTCTGGACACAGCTACAATATCGTTTGTATGAAATTATAGCACAGCTTTACAAGACCCATGTTTAAGTAACATGTTCCATATTTTTGTTTGCCACCCTAATCTTGACTTTGGAATGTCTGTCTGATCATTGTTGAGTTAAATTATATTTTCACTTGGATTTTCTTTACCAACGATTCAAATTTAAAGTAACGCTATACAAGTCTAATTCGTATCAATTTAAGATTCATTTTTTGTTACAGATGCGCTAAACAGACCAGATGTGCAAGCCCTAATCAAAGGCGGAGGCAAAGACGACAAAGAGAAAGGTAGAACCAGCAGGAAGGAGTCCAGCGTGGGCTCCGTCGATGACTACATCACTAACTTATTCGACCCGATCTTCATGAACGACAGTTTGAAGCGGCTGACTGACGGAGAAGGTCTGTCAGGTGCCATAAAAGGAGGAGGGGCAACCCCAAGGGCGGCGTCAGCTAACACCTCAACTTTAAGCTTCGGAGCTATGCCCCTGCCCGCAACAATGCCCAGTACACCAGAAGCATTAGCCGCGGCCCTTGGCCTACGCCTACCCCCACCAGGAACCGTAGACATCAACGCATACCATCAGAATTTGCAGCGCGCATTCCTACAAAGCGCTATGGCGCAGAATCTTCAAATACAACAGCAGCTACTAGCACAGAATCAAGCTCTTCAGTCGCTGTTGGCTGGACAAGTTATAGAACCTTCCGAATCCGAGCCGACGTCACCGGTCCGATCTTCAACTGTCGTCCACGCTCAAGTGCATTCACCTCCAAGGAATACGGTTAAACTGAGGCGAGAGTCCAATGAGAGTATGTCCGCCGGCGCGCCCCCTCCGCCCCCGCCGCCCATGCCCCCGCCCCTGCACTCCTCTGACCCATCTGAGATCAAAGGCTTCGTAGACCCGTACGGAAGAGCGAAAACAGTCCGCATCGGGAAGTGGAGGTGGCCGCCGCCGAAGGATGCTGTCGGCGCCGACCCGACGCAAGATTTTACGAAATTCAAATTACGCCAAATACAAAGGAGGCACACGCCTCAAGCGCAAACTAATGGTATCGAGCATGAACCGCCGAGGGGCCGCTCCAAGTCTGAGACTTCCCCGGCGATAGAGTGGGAGGAGTTCGAAGTGGACGGGCCGGTGGTGTCGCCGAGCAGGGAGCCGCCGAGCCAGCGGACGGCGAGGCGAAGCTTCGAGATCGGAGCCCAACGACCCTCGCCCGGTAGCGTTGGAAAACTAAAGTTGAGCTCCGAAATGAGACAAAGACTAGAACGCGTGACCGCGAACCACTCTGTACGCAGCACATCATCCGCTGCGGAGACTCCACGGACCATCAACAAATTAGAAGACACCAGAAAGCTAATGCTTGAGCGTCAACTTGGGGGTGGAGGTCGATGGGACGCTCCTCCCCCGCCGCTTCCCCCCGCGCCGCCCGGCCCAGCGCCCCCGCCACCGAAATCACCTCCGACTCCTCCGGACGGCCCAGCGCCCCCACCCCCGGCGCCAATAGACCAATCATCGACCTTCGCTCAGCTTCGTGACCAATCATCAACCTTTGCTCAGCTGCGTCGCGACAGAGACACCTTCGGAGTACATCAAAACCGGGAAGCGGATGACCGTCACGCGTTCCTTGCTAATTGGAACTCCCGGCGTCGCGAGGACTCGGAACCTCCTCGCGACGACTTGGCTACACGCTTCCTGACGTCCGACCGCCGCGAGCGCCACGTCAGAGACGACTGGGGTGACGAGTCTGAAACCCAAAGTTTCAACGACGATAGAGTTCAAAATAGTCGAGACGAGTGGGACTCCGAATCGGGCATAGACACGACCGGCCGCAGGAGGGACGATAGAGACGACTTCTCAGGCCGAGAGGCGTCGGAGATTTACGAAGTGCACACGACGAGAGCCGAACGTCGTAAAGAGGAGAACGGGCTGGACGGGATGGAGAACACGTTTGAAAGACAACGTTCGCCGTTCTACGATGACTTTGAAAGGTTCGATGGTAGGAAGAATTCTAGGGATATGCTAGTCGGTCGCGCTAGAGAGAGTCCGAGGCCGGATATCATGTTTCCGCCGGAGCATACGGATACGGCGAAGAGGACGGAGAGAGCGACATTCAAGACTCACATGGCTCAGAAGGAGAGAGATAGAAAATTGGAAGCTGAGAGGCGGAACTCCGTGTCAACTCATGTGACGGATAGGACGGAACATATTGAGCGTGAGTATTAAACTGTCCTAAATACTACTTATAAACTTATATAAGTACTACTCATGAACAACATCCAAACAATAAACCTGGTCTTTGAAATTGGTTTCTTAGGCGATGTGCCCGCGCCAGCGATGCTGCTGCCTTCGGACCGCTCGTACCTGACATACAGCCGAGTACCGTGGAAGCTGCGCGTGCGCAAGGAAGTGTTCAGCCCATCGGAGACTTACAATGATCCCGCTATATTGGATCTACTGTACGCCCAAGTGAGTATTCCAATATTATTAAAGTACTTTATGTCTATATTAGGTCTCATGTATTCGAATTTTGAAACTGAATAAGACCTACCATCAGCTACCTGTTTTTTTCGTTTGCTGATCGGTTTCTGTTAGCCGACAGATCTGATGTGTGAAAAGGAAACGCTAACTTATAATATTGGTATATTCAAGACAATGATATTTTTTTTTACATAGAGTCTCATAACATGAGGACTAGTTTATGTTAGTGAATTTCTGTAGTCTTTCGAAATATTATTTCAAGACAGTAGTTTCCAGATAATTAAAAAAAAAATACTACAATCTTTTTTAAATAAAAAAATATATGTATTATCATTTTGAATGTTACATAAATGGGATTGCGTCGCACTTCAATGCGAAGGGACTCAGGCTATAGTACTCAATATTTTCGTTCACTTCAATAAATGATTAGAATTAAAATATAACATTTGCTACCAGATTGTCCACGAAATAAATTCCAACATGGCATCGCTGCGCATAAGTGCGAGCGAGAGGCGCGCGGGCGCCGCGTGGTTGCGCTCGGCGGGCGGCGCGGGGGGCGCGGGGGGCGCGGGGGCGGCGGGGGGCGCGGGCGCGGCGGGGGCTGCGCGCGCGCACACCAAGCGCCAGGCGGTCGAGATGGCGCGCAGCTGGCCCTTCTACTTCGCCAGGCTGTTCAGCGCCCGGCTGCCGCCAGGGGAGAACGCCGTGCTCGCCATCTCGCACAACGCCGTCACCATTGGAGTCAAAGGTATATCAATTGTTCCATCAATATTGATTTGTAGTTTGAAAAAATCTTTAGATCATGTTAACTTACATATCCCTCTTTAAAACACAACTCAATTCAGCGCATTCACTTCGTATACTCTTTTCGATTGTTACTTTTGAGTTATGGTTTTGAGTATGTTAATACTCGTATGCAAGTAATGTCCCTACATTATATTAAAACTAGCTGCGCCCTACGGTGTTACCCGCGCAAAAAATCATGTCGATCCTTTGCGCTATGAAAAATTTAAACAAATCTCGCCCACGGCAACCATACATTTTACCGGGATAAAAAGGAATAGCCTATGTGCTATTCCAGACTATAATCTATCTCTATGCCAAATTTCATCCAGATCCGTTCATCCGTTCTAGGGTGAAAGAGTAACAAACATCCATCCATCTATCCATCCATCCAAACTTTCACATTTATAATATTAGTATAGAGTATAGATAACCAACTGTAACACACACAATAGTATATTTTTTTGTAAAATAAAGAAGCATATCTATATATATATAAATCTCGTGTCACAATGTTTGTCCTCAATGGACTCCTAAACCACTTAACCGATTATAATAAAATTCGCACACCATGTGCAGTTCGATCCAACTTGAGAGATAGGATAGTTTAAATCTCAAATTATAGTCGCAATTTTAATTTATTGCTAATTATTTGTCTGTTATTATTTGACAGTCACAATTATCTGTTAACTCCAAATGATTCTAACAGATGTCGATACCTTTCGACTGGGTTGAGTAAGTAATCAATAGATGGCGCTGCTATGGTAAATCTACGAACGTGACATATAAGCTACATTTTAACAGCATAATTACCACGTGTTGTTGACGCTATAAAATTAATTAAATTTATTTTGTAGTGAACGAAATACCGTATAATTCAATTATTTCCACTTTTTAAATTTTTGGTGTTAGCCACAGCAACGCGTGGCCGGGTCAGCTAGTAATATATATGTATACTATTACGGGGCAGGTCCCGCGGGGCTCACGGTCCGGCGCAGCCTGCCGCTGGCGGGGCTGCGCGCGTCGTCGCCCGCGCCGCACGCGCTGCAGCTGTCGAGCGCGCGCGACGCGCCGCTCGCGCTGCACGTGCCGCTCGCGCACCAGGCGCACGCGCTCATCTCCGAGTTCGTGTCGCAGTATGCTCAGGTAAGTGCCGTAGCGTACGCAGGAACTCCTTCTTCATGTGATCGTCGTAACGTCATCGAGGAAGCATGTGGACACTGTCATACCTATTTATGAAATATGTGGTGTGAGTGGGAAGAGCGCGATTCCGCCTCTTTAGCCATTACTATCTATTTTTACTAAACTGAAATGAGGATTATTTTTGAACTTATATAAGATAGGTACTCGAAATAAAAAATAAGACAATCATATACTTATTAATACTTTGATTATATAACACATAGCTACTTTTACTTAATTCAAGAATAGTCCAATACCCTATAATTGAATCTGTAATTAATGAACTTTGACTTACCCCGAGCGTATTTTTTATGAATAATAATATGCGGGAATTTCATACATTTATTAAGACTAATCCCGTCAGTTGACAAATCTCAGTTAATAAATAACCTTATGTTGTGAAAATAAACCAGTTCCTTGTTTCGAATATTATACAATCGAATTCACTGAAGAGACCAGTCTAGTGACTGTCTCTTGACATTCAAATCCAGTATGATAATATGTATTTAATAACATTATCAAAAACTTAATTTAGACTGAAATCTGATACAGATTTTAGTACCTGTTGATCTTTACTTGAGTGGTATTGTTAGAATATTAAAATGAGTAGGTACCCACCAAAAATACTAATTCATAGCTCATCGGAATATGAGAAAAAGTTGTATTGGTAAAGTACCTACTTGACATATCAGTGGGCACGAGAGTGCACCGCCCAGACAAAAAAAATAAGTCTCATTCTGTAAGCAATTTGCTAATAAAAAAAAAACTTTTCTCTGTGGTGCCAGCGCAAAGATCCTATGATAGACGAAATGCATATATATTATTGCCTGACCTAACCTGTCGAAATATATTATTATAGAAATAATCACAGTCTAAATTACAAAGATATTTACCGTGGAATATGATAATGTAATATATTATTGTATGTATATTGATGATTAGGCAAATTCCCCTCCACACAGCAAAATTGCAATTTTTCAAGTTGATTCCGAAAGGATGATAGAGCACTTTTACATGACATCTCCCACATTCCGAATTTTATAGTTTGCACATTAATACAACTGGCTCGAGACGGTAAAAGCATTGTTACACAACAGTGACTCGTTAAATTAATACCTACTTAAGTCTTACGAGAATTGAGTACGCTCGAATTGTTTGTTTTGTAGGTAATTTTGATAATTTATTTTTGTAGTCGTTCGTTTGCGATGACAGAGTTGTCTTCCGGTACGCACATGGGTTCCACAATGTATCTCTTAAGTAGCCCTATCAAAACTATGTTCTTCATACACATGTTATCTAGAGAGGTTAAATTCCCAAAAAAATAGATGTAAGTGTACCTTCACGATACTTAAGGATGCTCCAAGGGTCCACCGGTTAGGGCTGTGTTGTCAGTCAGAGTTTAATTAAAGAAATCATTATAAAAACTTGACCTTCTGAGGTGTCGAATTTTAAAAAATAGATCTCTCGGGCAGCCTCCACCATACTTAAAGAATAGTAAGGAATATCCTCGAAAAGTCCAACGTTATGGCATTGCGTCAGTCAGTCAAGAATGTTATTATTTTATTTAAACCTAGCAGCATCCGCAACTTAGGTGGCTTTAAGTTTTTTGCTATCTTATCTATTTTCCGGAATAAACATTTTCCTAGATGTTAATCTTGTTATAAAATGCACGTCATGTTTAATTAAACATTCTAGTGTATTTTAAAGAATAATGTTGCCAGCCTTTAAGTTATCTTCAACAATATTTTTTGTGTCTATCGAATAGATAAAAATATGAATGAAAAAACGCAAAAATGTATCATTATATGATCGAGTACCGTCTTTCAAACCGATGAAAAAGGGAGGTTTTCAATTCGAATTTTTTTTTTGGTGGTTACATTAACCAATCTTGTTTAAAAGTAATAATATTGAAACAACTTTAATTTCGTATTGGCAGACTTAATGACGATGCTTAACTTACGTAACGAACCGAAACGCGATGCAGGAAGCCTTACTTTTTTTTAATATAATTGTTGTTTATTTATGGATGTCTTATACGCGAATACTACACATTGAAATAAAACTAGTGTTTCGAATTTTATTGCGTTTATTTAATGTTTCGTCGACGTTTCGGCTACTTTACAGCAACCGTGGTCGCGGGAGGACTGAGGTGGTTGACGTTCTAGTGTCACAGTTTGAACTAGGTTACTCTCATATTTAGTTGTTGCTTGCGGCCCGATCTACGCAGAAACGTCGGGAACATAAAAACATAAAATAAACGCGATAAAATCTGTAATTTTTTTTTTTTTCAATATGAAAACGTTAGATAGTAAATAACATACATCTGCCTATTCCGTGTTCAATAAAGGCGTGTTATGTTTTCATTGATAAGAGATAGTAGTATAATATAGGTAAGTATACGTATAAGTAGCCCTATTTATATAAACAGACTTGCTCATCTCATTTGCAAGTCAAACGGCTTTCTTAACATGCAAGTAATTACTGTTAGATTATCGCCGTAACAGTAGACCGCGCCTGCGCAACTATGTTTACAATCCAACGACTACGTTTGTTTGTGGTACCTAATGCAAATCAACATGTAACGGGTTACAACAAAAGCCTACGAGTAAATAAACCCTATAGAGACCAAGCTACATAAAAAGACGCGAAGCGCTGCAGCTGTGACTCCTCTACACTCGCGATTTATTACAGCCCTGTCGAGCATACCGCAACGGGTTTCTAATTGGGTGGACTTGTCGCGGGCCGTTTGCATGTAGCTTGATCTCTGTAGGGATTGATAACTCATGTGATCTAAGCTCGGAGATATTCATTCATTTCATTATTACCCGCAGTAACTTTGAGTAGTCTTTCATTCACAAACAACACCATTACGACTGTAATCCTTGGGGTCAGCAAGATTTCACTATAGTGCACCGAAATGTCGCCGACTGTATTTGGTCCCAAGGTATGGGGAGCGAGCTGGGCCCCAAGTCTTTAACAGATATTGTATGGGATATCTGTCAAAAGTGACAGTTACTATGCGGTTGATTTTCGATTATGAATCGATTGTGTTAGCAGACTTGGGGCCCTGATTAATTGATATTGCTCGTTTCCCTGTACTGTGATTTGTTCTTGTGAATGGATAAAAAAAACTGGTAATGGCAGTTGCGTAAGAGCATCATAACACTTATTCAATTCACACTCGATTACGATGAGCGTATCCATGAATTTTATTGCATGGGTAATCACGTTTTTAACCGCAGACGCAATGCAAAGAGAGCTGTTACGTGTTATTTTACTCGGTATCGTAGTTCCAGGTGAGAAGATTTTCGTGCGATCGATACCCAGATGGTTCTGAGATTAGTTTGATGGAAATTAGGGATGCACCGAATATTCGGTAATTATACGTTTTTCGTCGTATAGAAGCATTTCATGGTGACCGTCGACGACGCTCACAGTGCCGGGACGCCTTATAGTGAGCGTCAGGAAGTCTTATAGTTCTCGTCGCGACGCCTTGTAGTGAGCGTCGTGACGCCTTAAAGAGAGCGTCTCGACGCCTCATAGTGACCGTCCGATCGACTTATAGTAACCATCTTGACGCCTAATAATGAGCGTCGCGATGGCGGGCATCATTTTGTGAGCGTCACGACACCTTATAGCGAATAATTCGGTTCAGTATGCGCTAAACAAAATAATATTTGGTACATGTTCTTCGGTTCGATTCAAAAATCCATGTTCGGCACATCTTTAGTGTAAATCAATTCGCCTTAGATCAAGACACATGATTTCAATTTCCTTGTTTAACAACTAATACATATATGTTATTTAAAGTACAATTCATACTAAAGTCAATTAGTGTCCCACGCCTAGGATAACGCCTTTCCGTTGCCTCCGCCCATCCTATCTTCGAATTAAACATGTAATTAGCAATTTTATGCAAATTACAACCTAATTATCAAAGCCCCGGGCCATGGATTGCGCGGCTTGCGCTCAGTAAGCACCGGCTCCCGTTAAACTGCCCGCGATGGATCCGTTACGCTGACCGCGCATCGTCGCTGTCTGCTGGGATAGGGTAGCCATCATTTTAAACTAAAAAGCCGGAATTCCTGAAACCATACTGCTGACGTACTACCACTCTTATTTCCATGCAATTTACTTCCCGGCCTAAAACTTTTGATCTGTATCATGTTCAGGCAGGTCTATACTCTGACTGGAAATCAGGGTAACAAAGTATTTTTCTGTCAGCCAGCCTGTTTGTCCCTCTGTTGTGGGGGTCGTTCTTCCGTCGCGGTCCATGCCTCAAGATATTTAGTTGGCCAGTTTTTCATGTCATATCCCAAACTATTCCCTATACATATATCCCAGTAACACCTAGACTAACGACCGGCTTATGCTCAACCCGCTAGCTGTACCAAGCTGTCGTCTTACAATTGAAATAAAAATAAAATTCGTGCCGAAGTGAAATAATTCGTTCGTTCGGGTCCTCCCGTGACCATGGTTGCTGTAAAGCAGCAGAAACGTCGGGAACGTAAAAACTAATTATAAGCGCTATAAAATCCGCAAGATTAGTTTTATTTCAATGTGTAGTATTCGCGTGAATATAAGAAAGCAATTCGTGACAGCAGTCTTGAATATCTGCGTAAAAATCCTGGTAGCCCTAGCCGGCGTGTTCCGCTACGCGCGGCTCTGATAAATGGCGGCGGGTGTTCCACCTACATCGTTGTATCTGTCTGTACTTATTATAATATGCCTGGTACCTACTTCAAATGTTCAATTATAAAGTAGTTGCCGTTGTGTATAAATTAGTTGGTTTATTTATTACGTGACAATAGTTCTATATTAGCCTTAGTAACCGAGAAGTTAGTCAGTTTATTTAACAGGTTGATTCAGAAAGTGTATATTTATCTGTGAACCTGCGCTTCATTGCGCACCTGTTATCATTATGAGAGGTCAATTTAAAAAATAACACAAAAAACTCATATACCGTATATAGCCATTTTGTTGTACCGTATATAGCTCACCTACTACACTAGCTGTCCTAGAAACTTCGTACGCGTACGCATTTCCCCCTACCATATTTCGAGACAAAAATTATAAAAGATGAACATCATTTATAATCAAATATAAACCAAGCCTATTTCTTTTTAAGTAGGTACCTATCTTTATGGTACAGACACAGGCCACTTACAATTGAAAAAAAAAACGCTTAGTTGAGAATACCATTCTGCGGACAAGCGAGGCAGTCTGCTGTTTATGTCAGTCACAACTGACTGGAACACTATATACCGGAACGCGTGCATACGCATCTTGCTTACCTAACCTACCCTCGGATATCTAACATTTCCGGGCTTCGTGAAAGGTCCCTGTAACTATTCGATTACCTTCATCGATTACGGTTCGTGGTCGTTTCATCATCTTCGCTGTTCATAGAATAACGAGTTACGATGTTTGTCCGATGCCGCATTGCAATTTTGCAATTTATCTGCAAAGGAATATGGTGTTAAATAGCAGAAATGTTGCTATTGAATAGGTAACATTCATTTGTTCATTGGATAATGAGCTGTAGTGCTGAAGTAACAACCACCTTAATCATTTGCGAATGTAAACGGTTGCACGTGATGTGGCTATAGTTCGACTAGATATTTTTGTAGAATAAATTAGCGTATCTATTTCTAACAAGGATTAGAGCGTTTTTTTATATTGTTATATTAAAGGGAACACCGTCCAGGCAAGACTTCTAAGTCGATTAAGTATATAACATTAGTGAAGTTCAACAAAAGTATCGATACCGCAATCGATAAATATTTTGGTTATGAAAATCAAGGTCATCGGTAACCCGCGTCCACCATAGCTCACCATCGCAGGGCGAGACGACGGCGACAGCGCATGGCGCGCAGTCCGCCCGTAGCCGCGCACGCGCGCGCACAATGCAGCGCCCGCGTCTCTCGCTCGCGATGCGTGACAACTGGCGCCACCTGCAGCGCCTCTATGGCCTTGACTTCGACTGCGAGGACATCTCACCCCCACGACGCGCTCCCAGCCTAGACTCCCTCATCAACTCCTCCGAAGGAGCTCTATCCAGCGCCGATGCCTCTGCCCCCGAAGACTCCGACTCCGGCGCCGACACGCGTGGCGACCCTGAACCGACGCGCAGAAAAACACACCCCAACCCTGATCGAATCAAGAAATACCCCCAGAGTTTCTCGTCATCGTCCAGCGGCCACATGGAGACGATCCACGAGGAAACCACCGAACCCAAAGTGTCTGTGAAGGAAATTCTCGCGAGGTTCGAGAATCTGACTGACAACACGCAGGTAATGAGTGCTTGTGTTCAGTGTCTCGGATGAAAAGTGGGTGAGCCGGTTCGAAATTAATATGTTTATTACAAGCTACGTGCTCCAGTTGGATACGAAATGCAAATGGTGGCGGCAAACTTCTTAATCAGCTGTTTGAAAACAAACATTTCGCAACTGCATTGCGAAAATGTCGAGTCGACGTTTCTCTCTTTGCGCTAGTATTTCAAAACGTTTGCATTGTGTTTATGTCTTGATAATTACTGAATCAATTATTTATTTTGGCATTGTGCATCGTGATGACGTTTTCTAATCGGTGTTGATGATTGCTTGCGTGCATTATTGTACAATCGAACTAGTTAAAAGGACGATATAACATACCTACTGCTACAGTATTTAGATTGACAATAACATACAAGTGGGGGCTTTTTGCCGAGAAGTTGAACCGTGAAGTTGTCAATTTTGTTTTATGTTCCCAAAAATGTGTTTCTTTGATAAATAGTGTGTAATATTAGTGGGATATTAACCATTGTGTGTTCATAAACATGCACGAGTGAACGAAATTAAAATAAAATAGTATAACTAGACTTTTCAAGTTCTCCCACTATGTCCGGTAAATTTTCAGTAAAGTATCCACAGCTTTACTGATAAGGGTAGGGGAGTCATTTCATCATCATCAACATTATCATTATCATCAGGGGTACATATTATTCAATAACAATTAGCAAGAATTACTCGATACTGGCTGAAATGGCACTATTTTGTAGCTGATTGCCAATCTAAAAAAGAAGAAGAACATAAAAGTGACAACGACGATCATAGTGAATCCGGAAATATTTGTCTTCACACTTGAAGTAATTCTATGGCTGATAGCCCCAAAATTCTTGCAAGTGACCCTAGTAAACAATCACTTATGCACTATTGACCCAGACGATTCTATTCCCAATAAGACCCACATAAATACTTACACGAACCTCGTTCGTGATTATGCCAAACCGTCTTGTAATATCTAACCTCATTTGTTTAATAACTATTTTGACATTCAATAACAACAAACAATATAAACCGTCGCCCGCGACTTCGTCCGCGTCTTTAAATTGATATAACTTTTTTATTTGTGTACTGATTGAATTAAAACAAACATTGAATTTTAAGTAAGCGAGATTAGCGCGCACAAACGTACAGACATAGAGAAAAACAGACAAAAATCCTAACAATCATTATTTTCGGTTCTATTGCGTTGATAAAGACCCCAAATAATAGTTCTTCTCATACATCTTCCATGAACAGACAGCGATCAGATAAATTTTTATTATATTTATAGTTATTACAATTAATGCCTATAACTTTGATACGCTTCCATCTTTTATATTCATGACTACAGCTATATAGTCACTGCAAAGCGGTACTTACGGCATACCTGCTCGGTTATACGCCACTGTATCTAGTACAACAGGTCTACCATTTAAATAAATACTGTTTAACTATATCTATAATTACTGTATATATAAGTAAGTAGGTGCATATAAACATCCGACGCCTACGACAACATTTCTTCTTTAGAAGGTCGCTCATTATTCTTCAATGTACTTGCATTCACAAGGTTGTATGAAGTCACTGCCTTATCCTTTGAGCCCTTAATCACATACCAACGGTAGTTCAACTAAATCCTAACTTAGCTGTCAATATATTTTTTTTAGGACTAATTTTATTTTATTGTTAAACTTGATAATACAGCGAGGAAATGCAGCCACCATTCCACGCGGACAAGGTCTTTTTGATACATAGTTTGTTGTCATACTATTTTTATGTTTTTTATTTTCCTATTTAGTTCAACTGTAATTGTAAATTTTAATTATACTTGATTTGTCAGGTAATTTAATTTCTGTAATGAATCAAGAACGTAAAATCGTTGAAAAGCTGCGGTTATAACAAATGTTTGACAATCTCTTGTCAAACATTTATCTAATATTTTTGCTAGATGCATTAGTATCTTCCGTACCTCTTAGTGAAGATACTTTCCTTTCATGTCTAGCTTCTACTTGGCATTTGACAATTGCTTTGATTCGACACACTTATCGCAAAGGTGTCCTAATACGTCATTGCTGTAAAGACACCGTTTCGCAATCGTGTCATTGGCAACACATTTAAAATCATCTTAATCGTTTGCAAATTCGCAAATCATCGTTATGACCTTTCCTAACTAACATTTTGTATTGCTACGCACTATGCAAATGTTTTGTATCTTTAATTATCTAACTAGCGATCTTTAACTGCATAAGATGGTTCTAGAACTTCTTGGAACATAATAAGTAGCTTTAAACAATCAAATTGTACAATATTAACTTCCCCATGACTTATACCGAATTTCCCGAATTTATCCCCCTCGCAGTGAGGGAGGCCCTCTATCTGTGGGGAGGCCCGTGCCCAGCAGTGGGGCATTAAAAAGGGCTAGTATAATTATATCCATATTATATTATTATTTATCAATTTATTTTATAAGTTCCCGTACTTTTACGTAACAACTGTTGCATAGTCTATTTAGTATTTGAATACTAGGAAGCGTGTGAAATTTTAATGATAACATTACATGTCATGTTTTGTAAGGTTATTGAAAGCTATCACAGCCGATTCTGTCCCGTGTTTTTTTTTAAAGGCTAATGAAGTTTGTTATAGATAAGAAATATCGTAGCATGTTGACTTTAAAAGCCTGTTCATTGCATTAAAAGTCCATGAAGATGCTTCTGCATTTTTGTGAAGGTTTTTTTTTAAATATTATTATCATGTATCCCATTTTTGGGTAAAGGTCTCATATCCCTATTCTCAGTCTAGGTGTATTTGGCAATATCGTTTCGTTCGAATCTTGGTAGGGACATACTTGTGTGTTGAGTACAAATGTTTGTACCCAAGTCATGGATGTTTAATATATAATATATATATATATAAGTAATATATACTGGGTTCGCCCCCAGTCCATTGTACGGTAACCATAATACAAGCGTTGCTTAGTGTGGGACCGTATAGTTGGTGTGTTCGTCTGGCGATATTTATTTATATTATCGCATGCGACAGGTATCTGCCAACAGGCGTGAACATGACCCTTCACAAGTCAAGGCGAGTCGGTGCGGCTAATTGTGAGTAGCGGTGCGACCATTAGCTGTGGGAAAAATAAAATCTTCAGCTATTTGTTAATGGAGCTACTGGGCCGAGAATTACTGGCCCTTTGACCTAAAGCGGTGGTACTCAAACATTTTTTCATAGTGGCGATAAACAAAAAAAAAATAAGAAGAATATGTAATGATTTCCTAGGTTTTCGCTATTGTTACAAATTGAATTAAACAACTACGAACGGATTGATAGCGGCGCGGTAGTGTTATGTAGAATCTATTTACTCAGCGCGCTCTCAATTTTTCTTTTGGGCACGTAATTCAATATGGTTTATAATCAAGTAACACCCAATAAGCCAACCACAAAACCCAGCGGGCCGCAGGTTGAGTATAGCTGACCTTTTTTTTTTTTTGTTTTCGGGGGGGAAATCCTCATGGATACCCGACCGCGCGGGTTATGCCGGACTCCTACCGGCTAAAACCCCCCCGGCACTACCGCATCGTCTATGAGGAGGGGAACTGGGAAACCATACTAACTTAAACAACATTCTAAAGGTCTTCCTTTAAGTACTAACTATAATTCACTTGATGTTGCTTTGGTGACAAGTTATTATTCATTAGCGGGCTTCGCTACCTCGCCGCACCTCGCCTTTACTCGGATAGTATGAATACCTACATAATGGGTACTATTTTTAAAACAGTTACAGGTAATAAATCAACTGAATTCTATGCGAGAATCAATGTCGATATTAAAATTGATTGCACACAGTTTACGTGCAATTATACTTTGTCATAATGATAAATACAAATATCGTCTTTGTGTAGCTTGCGCAGCAGTTGAATGATGATTGAGCGAATAAATAATCACACTGGCAGCATATAATTTATCTCAGTATACAAAGCCTACAGAGTATACAGGGGCAAATGAAAATGTATGTTTTTTTGTAAGTTTTTTTTTTATTTCCGCTCGTTATTTGTGTCCATGTACTGGTCATTCAAAAATTACATCCTTAAACATAAATCGTATATACGGAAGTTAAAAAAAAACACTGCAAGAACTCTCTGATTAACCAACAACACTAGCGTGTGTAACTACAGTCCAAAACGGCAAACGAAAGGTAGTAATGTATCTAGGAATCGATACTTGTCATGACATCAGTAAAAAGTGAAACATCGCATACACACATCACAATGAAAGACTCGGGAGTCCCAGCCGAGGGAAAGTTGATCATGCACTGCATGTGTGTGTGATGCAGTACATACTGTACTCACGTCATCATACCACAATACCTACTTAAATAATATTGCATACATATTTAATACTAGCTGTTGCCCGCGACTTCGTCCGCGTGGTATTTTACAAAGACTCAACCGTTGGCAACAGCCTGCTCGCACGTTCTGATCCCGCGGGACGCATTGCAGATTGTTGCTATCAAACTTAATCAGGCGCATCGCTGCAACATTGGTTTTTTTCTTTTTCGAGAGATCCTATTTTTTTTCTAAAATAAAAGTAGCCTAAGTTACTCCTTGTTACATCAGCTATCTGCCAGTGAAATTCCCGTCAAAATCGGTCCAGCCATTTCAGAGATTACCCGGAACAAACAGACAGACAGACAGATAGACAAAAATTTTAAAAAAGGTTGTTTTGGTATAGGTACCGTGTATACATGCATTTAGTAAAATGCGGTTATTTTAATATTACAAACAGACACTCCAATTTTATTTATATGTATAAATGGCACAAACATCATGTTTTTCATTCTATAACCAAATTATGAAATATTACGACCTTGAAAAGACCTCACAATAGTCTAAAGCAGTGCCACAAGTCTGCTAACACAATCGATTCGTAATCGATCATCAACCGCATTGTAACTGTCACTTTTGACAGATACTGTATGGGATATCTGTGAAAAGTGAAAGGTACTATGCGGTTGCAGTTCGATTATGAATCGATTGTGTTAGCAGACTTGGGGCCCTGTAGCTTCGCACCCAGCGCAAAGGCTTGCCTAACGCCGAATTAAATTCATACAATAGGTACCACATTACCTATTCGCACATCGAATCATCAACAATGCTGTGCCGATAGCGAATCATCCATCGAGGCCTCAGCCACAATCGCGTGACCGACAGAGCGTGCTTCCGTATCCGACTGGACAACGACGCGTCACGTATGCCATTTCGCGACACCGTGAGAATGTGTTCAAAAATGTTATACAGGGTGTAATGGGAATGATAACGAAAGATTTGACTAAAGGTTACACCTAATGCCTATAATAAAATCATAGATATGTCGAAGTCATGGATCACAAATGTTGTCATTTTTGAGCGCGCAATGTATGGTAAATAAAGTGATCACAACACAACGCTCCGCGTTATACCCGACTCGTGCGAGTGACGAGCGCGCTCGAGCGTATCGAGTATTTATTTACATTGCTGTTTTAGGTTTACATTAATGTTATCTTTTTGTTTATAATATTGATATGATTTCATGCTAAAATCAATTTAAAAAGACCCGAAAAAATGCGATATAAAATGAAGGTAATTTATGCAATATCGCATTATATTGATTTCTTATATTTACACGAATACTACACATTGAAATAAAACTAATCTTAAGGATTTTATAGCGTTTATTACTCGTTTCGACGTGACAGCAACCATGGTCACGAAAGGACTGAGGTGGTTGACGTCCTAGTGTCATAGTTTGCCCGGGGTACCCTCATATTTAGTTGTTGCTTGCGGTCCGATCTACGCAGAAAGTGCTCACAGTGTCTTGAAGTCTTGCAATGGTGCGCTTGGTTTTGGATTAAATTATATTAATTACTGGAGCCCAAGTACTTAAAATAAGCTTTATTTCAACATGTAGTTGATTCGCGTAAATGTAAGAAATCAATATGTTAAAACGATTTCTAAATTCCACATGTTATCGCATACGGAGAAACATTCTCAAACTAATTTCCAGCAAACTGGGTGGAAATCGCATGCCATGACACGCTCACGCAATGCTACGTGCACTAGACTCTATACTTATTGAAATATTTGTATTAGTGACACGAATGCCGAGGATCGAGAAGTAAATCGATCTATATATCGGTATCGCTCCTAATCGATATAACGGCGGTTTGCGTTACACTGCACCGGTGAATGAAGGTCTAGGTGCTTTTATTTTAGAGTCTATTGTTTGGGAAGTAGATATTGTGTTATGGCGGTTTGTGCCAATCGCGTGAGCAACACATCACAGCTTTATATGACAGTGGTTATCGATGACGTATGCATAAATGAGCGATTGCAATTCGGTGATTTCATTTACATGTTTTTTTTTTTAATTTACGTCGTAATATTGTCTACTAGACAATCCCTATTTAACCCTTAATAGCCTAGAGTTTCAATTTTGATACCAATCTTTTAAACCGAATGTTCACATTACTATTAGTTTTTTTTATAGGTTGGCTGTACGTATTTTACTGTTGTATAATATTCTTTCCAACGAAATTAAAAAAAATCAAATGTTATTATTATTAAACAGAGTAACATTAAACACAGTAATATTAAAAATAAATCACTTTCGTAAATCAGGCTATTAAGGGTTAAGTCCCATTTATATTTTACAACAGTGTATAGTATATTTGTTGATTAATAATCGCATAGATTAAAGTGTAATATATTTTACCAGATGAATCAATAAGTTATTACGTTGATGTAAGAAATAACTGTGTAAATGATGTTTTTTTTTTAACAAGGCGAACCATTATACTTTGTCACTTTTTAAATGTCAAATAATTTGATTTCTTTTTTTGGGATTGTTATCTTTATAACCTACTGTTAGCCCTGTTCAAATATTTATACTATTATTGTTACAGCTTGTATTATCGCTACGTATTGATGAGATTTCGTAGTGTAAATCCATTGATAGGTTTGTCAGTAACCTGCACATGATCATGCCGCAGGAAGTGTCGTATTAACGTCCACCACATCATTCATAAACATCCGTCCTAGGAACGCAGATTGTAAATTTAGCAAAAAATATTTTGTTTATTTCTGTTTTCAATTTATCTTCGTTAAGACTGTATAATGATATTTTATTTAAAATTACATTAAAATTGGCTTCTATTATGATTTCATGTTAAAATCAATTTTAAAATATTCTCTGTGGGATCCAAAATCATGAATCGAATCCATTGCATCAGTTTTCGTTACGAAGCTACTTCACCCTGTATAAAATCGGATATCGAAAAAAATAAAGGTGTAGACTGAACACCCTACAAACATCATATTTTATGCCCTCAAGAAGCCATTCGACTACCCTTCCACATATATTTGTATCGTGCACACCATCAATGCCCAATTTACGAAGCATCAAGGTCGTTATTGCCCTAATTTTATGGTAAACATTGTTCATATGATGACACCTGCTGTTAAAAGGACATGGTACGCACTGAGTCGTAGTTCCTGTCCGTCGGAAACGTTAAAACTATTATTTCACTTGTACACTAGGTTGTTAAGAGTCTTGGGTTACTTGGTTTGTTGAGTTGGCAGTGAAAATGTCGAGTTAAAGGCGATGCATTGTGTTGAACATAATGGAGAGTTGTATGCACAACTTGTGCTATCAACATTGACTATATACAGAGGGATTAAAAGGGCTATACTAAGCCTTGAAACTGCGCTGCGCTTTTTCAGCACATAAGGTGAAGTCAGACTTTGGATGTCGATATGAAAAAAAAAATGGTCCCAGCAATTTGGATTTTATGTGAACAGATTTTTAATTATAAAAGTTGACGTATGTACTTATCGAAATTTTGATTTTACATAATGTTTACAAATACGCTAAAGATCCCAAGTTCAAGGCACACTTTCAGATTGACAATACACTCAGTTATTTTTATGCCGATCTACACATAATTTTGTTATTTTGATAGAAATTTCAGGCGCGGATTCATTTAATCATTTTTTCTGCAAGCAAGCAAGCATTTTTTCTGTGAATTCACCAATATTTCAGAAAATTGGTTTTAATAAAAATATGGTAAAAAGCCAAGTTTTTCGCCCGTTTAACGCTTGACCCCTCCAGTCTGACGTTACTAACGATGGAATATTGTCGGAAAATGTATCTTAGATACCTATAACAAAACACTATAAAGACACACATTACATAATATAGGTAGTTCTTTTATAATAAACTTTTACCGATTGAGCATATGGTGTAAAAGCAAGAAGTCATCAGCGAAATTGCGCACACCTTCATATGCCTCCATGACGTTTCTCTTTCCACTTTCGGCGGCCTGGCCGCGCGGCCGCGGTGCCATAATTGACAATATCAGCGGACTAATTGCGGGATCTAAAGAGAGCGTGACTCGGACTCACTCACTTTCCACACGTACTGCATCATAAAAACATGGTTCATTTTGTGATTTCAACCGATTGTTGGAAAAGTTTGTTTTGCACTGCTGATGCCACGAATTTAATGTGCCTCTATAGCAGGGGTTCCCAAACTTATTTTGTCTACTGTCCACTATATTTTTTTAGCGCCCCATTATTTCACCTCCTTAAGAACCACTATAACTTCAAATTAAATTAATTATTGTAAGCCTCCTACACAATGCCTCCATTTTTCGCTGTGTCTCTTAACGCCCCCCTTTAGACCTGCAGCGCCCACAAGGAGGCGTTATCGCCCACTTTGGGAAAGGCTGCTCTGTAGTATCTTGCCAGATAATAGCAGCATATCAGGGAAAGAGCAACTTTACATATATATTTTGACGGCCTGATTAGCGTAGTTGGTAGTGTACCCTGCTTTCTGTGCTGAGGGTCCTGGGTTCGACTCCTGGTAAGGGACATACTTTGTGTGATGAGCACGAATGTTTGCACCCAAGTCATAGATGTTTAGCCTTTCCCGGTATAGTTAAAAAGTTGAATGTTTGTTAGCTACTTATCTTGATAAAGGCAAATACAAAACCGATGTAGGTAGTCTACAATAGCAGCTGTCAAAATACGCACTATTGCTTGGGTAATGTTTTATAACTGCAATGATAAGTACATTTACGTATACAATACCTAATACAACAGATATACCAACTCACCTATTTATTTACTGTACTTACAGCGTATTTTTGAGTATTAGGTACTTTAATTTTATATAATTACGACATTAGTACGTCATTGAAATAGTGATAACGTAAGTTATTTAATAAAAAATGCGTGTTACATGTTGTGTAGTATCCGTTTATCACGCGACCTGCCGTTCGCTATACTTATGTTAAAAGTTCAAGGTTTCTTCCAAATCCTCAGTAATGTGTTTCGTAGGTATGCTCTACTCAGAGACATTTTGCAACTAATGACAGTCACATAGAAATGCTATGATCTCCTTTTCTCATAGCATTCTATTATGGCACTGCCATTAGCCATCTCTTGCCGAAACATGATCTTAAGGGGGAAGCTCAGGGTCAGGGGGCGAAATTCAAAATGTAAAAAAATAAAACCATTGACATTTTGAATTTCGCGCCCTGACCAGAGGCGTCGTATTATACAATGATTGATAATTCTCTATCAAATCACAATCATTTTACAATAAAATACTAGCGATTATTTACATAATTATTGAAGTTACAACGGTGTAAGTACTTAGTATTCATAAAAAAAAACGCAATCTAGTATGAACCGCATTCAAGTAATAGGTAGGTTAACAAAGTAAATTAATAGTATATACTTAACTGTCGAGTTGTTTATTGCGTACTATCATCGTTTAAAGCTTAGTTTACGACTAGGAAAAGTGAAGTGGTCTACCGGGGTTGGTAGCATTGAAAAAACTAGTTAGGACGATAGAAAAACGCGGCCGCAGTTCCGCGTTATATCAGGTCGCAGGAATGCAGCGAGAGCAGGCTTTAATCGAGATTTGAATGAGCACGATCACCACAACCTAAGTCCGACTTTAGATGTAGATATGAAGAAAAAGCTCCCAACAACAACAGCTTATATTTTAACTAACTAAGCACCGCAATAATTTGGATGGTGACGAAAAACAATTGCAAACTTATCTAAAAAGAAAAAAAAAACAAAACCTTTTTACTAAAGTTTTACCTTTGAATAATCTCAAATGATAATTTTCAGCGGTGATAAACTTATCACACCATTACTGGTATTTTCAAGCTACCATTAAGCAATGAGCTTAGTTCATTAGCTCTGTATAAACTGAGTGTGCATTCTTACGAGGCTAGCGCAGGTAACTTTCCTGCTGCTGCTCGCATCACAATCAGGTCAATTAATTTATGCAAAGTTGGGGGTAGGAAATTACAAACAGCATTAGGGAGTAACTGAACAAGCAATAGCCTCCGGTGAGACACGTACTGACTGAGCGAGCAGAGGCGGCTCGATGTCACTACACCTCTTCCTATTAGACTCTTATAATAACTGTACTGAATTTATTATTTTGCCGTGTTCTGTGACAGGAAGCAAAGTTAGTAGATCCACTGACAATCATACCGTTTTAGAACATCTATCTACAAAATCTAGTACAAGGTCATATAGCGATATGACCGATTAAAAAAGCGGTCTATTGCTGTGATCCTCGAGTCCATAAAAACGTACAGCAACTAATAGCATCGGTCAGCACGTCAAGTGCGAGATTATTCGTAAGCTAACTCATACTTTATAGTTTATGTATTTAGACACATTGTTTGGCAAATTTAAAGTTTTACTCTCCGCTAGAGGCACTGCCCAATTTGCCACACAATGTGTCTAAACACGTAAACTATAAAGTATCAGTTAGCTTCCGAGTAATCTCGCATTTGACGTGCTGGCGTTAACTAGTAAGTGTGTCACAGAAGCGCTAAATAACGTGATAACAAGTCATGTGGGGCGTGACGTTTGAAGCAAAATTTGACACAAGGTCATTTTAACTTAAGGTTATATGCAATGCTACAGCCATCACCTTTCGATTGATATTGGGAGAACATTTTGTTACGCGCAGTCGGCAGCCAGGACTCATTCTGATAATGGTCTTAGTCTTTTACCCTATGGTTACGCGGTGGTCCAAATAAGTGGACTCTTAGAGGGCAGATGGCAATAACTCTGTAAATAATAATTACAGCCCTTTTTAATGTCCCACTGCTTGGCACGGGCCTCCCCACAATGCGAGGGGGATTACCACGCTGGCCCAGTGCGGGTTGGCGGACTTCACACATCTTTCGAGGGGTTTTCTCAGAGATGCAGGTTTCCTCAAGATGTTTTTCCTTCACCGTATAGCAAGTGATAATCATGGTTGAAAATGAGATTCGCACATGAAATCACAGAGGTGCGAGCCAGAGTTTAATCCTGCAATCCTCGATACCGAGGCAAGCGTTCTAACAACTTGGCTATCACTGCTAACGCCGTAAATATAGGTACCAAATCAGGATAGACTGAAAGTCGACTCCACTCCAAGAATAGGAAATGGACTAGAAAGAAGGCTCAACTTAATGTCGTTTGATATGGTTGTGTGCACACAACGTTGTGCAACGCTTGCCGCGGGGAAATGCATTCATTAATTGATTCAAGGAAAGCCTGTACACTTTCACATGCGGCCACTTAACATTTCGCCTATTCATTACGTACCTACATGCTCCATCGACACACATCTATGTAAGCTGTAATTTGTGTTAAATTTAACGATTAATGGATAGTTGATAATGTTGTTTAAAGATACCTCGGTCCTGGGCCCCAAGTCTGCTAACACAATCGATTCATAATATCCCATAAAATATTTGTCAAACGTGACAGTTACTATGCGGTTGCTGTTCGATTATGAATCGATTGTGTTAGTAGACTTGGGGCCCTGTAGGCCTACTTTTAAGACGAGCTATTCTAAGAATCCACTTTTTTTTTTTTTTTTTTATTACTTTATAGGCAAGTATTTGATCTCGATCTCACCTGATGGTAAGTGACGATGAGATCTACGATGGAGCATACATGCCTAGGTAGGAAGGCGGCAGTAGATCGAGACGCTACATTCACTAGGCACATGCAGCGCAGCTGATCTGACCCGCCATCCATGAATGGCAACACCGAACATCATGCCAGAACACGGCTAGGCCGCTTGGCGACATGGCTTTGTTCAGTGGGTGGTGACTAACCACGGCCGAAGCCTACCACCAGTAGAGTTGTCACCTGGTTGGCACCACCCAGGGTCACGTGTAGGGTATCTCGAGGGTATTTAATTCTCCTACGGACGAAGTTTTTTTGTGGACAGTTTATAGTATATTACTATCTCTTTATCTCGAGGTGCTCGTTTACATATGTGATAGTGACTAGGGTTTTCGTCAACTTGTGAACTCTACCAGAATATTGTAACTGTTACCACTGTTAACATACTTAGTTATTAAACCAATGTGTTACTGTGTCTCAGTGTGTGTATGTGTATGTGTGTGTCTCTGTGTGTGTGTGTGTGTGTGTGACACCCGAGCGATGCATCGTATTTCTCGGAGTTGGCATCGTGATTCCCAGAGTGACACTCTCGCGACACTGCTAACAAGGTTGTCAACTTATAAGGTTTATTTTTAAAAATGCATTTTAATAACCCTTTTCCAGCAACTGCCACGTACTGAATCGGAGAGATCTAGGAGTGTATTGATTTAAATCATAATTACTAACGTCACTTTTTTCAAAGACGTAGCTTAGGCATCTTTAGCCGCTAAATTTCGCGATGTCTGCAGGAAATCTTAAAATTGTTTTTTCCCCATTTGTTTATCTTATATGTGCCGTAAAAAAATATGTTAAGCCCACAAACTCAACTCAAAGCTGTGTTGGTAATGTTGGTAGCCCTAAAGCTGTCAGACGCACGTCCGTTCTATTGAACTACATGTCTAGGCTAGTTGTCTGGAGTCGTATCGCGATGTGTTACTTTATAGCTAAACTCACTACACAGATCACATATTTGCACTTTTATTTATGTCGTTGGATAAAAGTACAACGTAATGTTTATCAACGTGATGTTCATTTCTATGTATATAAAAAAAACGTGTAATTATTCTTTTTGATACGTATCTGCTGGTACTCGAGATTGTCGAGAAGATATTATTGCTTACACCGCCCTCTATTACTTACTCTTGAAATCGATGTTAGTTATTCACGATTATCGATAGAGGTCGCTGTCCCACTCTAAACTAACTGTCTCTAGTGCTTTGATATCACAAGGTCTATATAAATAGTGTATAGTTCATACTGTTCACATGTAAATTAGGTTTGTTGTTTTTTGTTTTTTTTAAGAAGGTTGAATCAGTAATGCTTGTCACCGTGCACCTAGTATGGAGAGTATATTGGTTTTAGCTTAGGGCATGTTTTTTTAACTTTAGAATAAATGATCTTCTGGTGATTATTTAATATGTTAAATTGAAGACGTTTCCTCGCAAATTGTTTAATAAATGGCACCCATAAAAGATTTTAATAACATACGCGATTTATCGAGGTTTACTGGGTTGATGCGCTAACTATAGTTACGTGACCACGAGGTGTATGATTTATTCATAAATACTAACATAAACGCTATAGGATTTACAATATAAAACGATGTTATTATATGTATGCTGCTCTATAAGAGTAGTGTAGCCCAAGCGGAATATAAATTCTAAACTATAAACGTAATTTGAAAAAAAAATGCCGAATAAAAAACTCGTGACATTTTGAAACGTTCAAATTGCAATACACTTTAAAAGAAAAAATAATTATTATTATTTATGATTGTGTTTTTAAAATACAAACGACAACATTGCCCCAGCAAAAAGGTTTTATTATTCTATAGATTGTATTCTACGTTGTTTTCTGTTACGTGATTCGGGATCGTTTCTGTAACAAGTCTTTCAGAATAGATGTTTGTGATGATTTCCACGGCAAGTGTTAACATCTTTTGAAAACAATATCAAGTAGATAGGTATTTATTTCTTTAACTCTGAATATTATCCATTTTATTATACTCAACCAAAAATGCTACTACACCTGAGTTTTTGTCATCGTTCTTTAACTCCATTCGGTCTAGAAAAATTGCGTTCTCTCACTATCGCCTCATAAGGCAATTTTAGTTACTATGCCAGGACTAGCGGTAAAAAGTAAGTATCCCTCATTAGAAATTAATTGTTCATAAACCACCGAAGAATTCGAGTTACGAAAGAAATTAACGATTAATCGGAGCAAGCACAAACAGATTGCATCAATATTTATAAAGATGGTAGCGTTGGCGTAGAAACCTATCCAGGCTGCGCGCGCGCATACCGCCGGTGCACCTCGCGAATGCAGTGCGGAAATTGCACAATCGAAAAAATAAACAATAGAAATTCTGTAGTGTTCGTTTTTGTGTTAAGAAATTGGCATCGATCTATTTGTTATTACGACAAAAAAATCCATGAATAGTTATATCGAGCTTACGAGAAATCGATTTGGGTTCAGTGCGTTCAAGTGTTTTAAATTTGCTGGAAGATGGAAAACTTTTACGATGTTATCAGGACGCTCAGTAGGAAAACTTTGAAAAAGAAACCAAAGGTATATAATTGCATAAGTGTTGATTTTGGTATTACTCTACTATTATTATTAAAATAAGTAGATACTTTTTTATATTTTCTAAAAATATGAATAATTTAGAGGTACAATTTACAAAATAATTGTATTTAAGATGACTTAATTGTTCCTGTAATAAGTTAAATTTAAATTTAAATGCATATAAATATAGGTTTAAATAGGAAATAAGTCGGTCGCCGAACGGTGCCCTGTGGCACCCCATCACATTCGATATAGCATGTTAACGTCATTGAATTTTACTCTTTCAAGCCTATCACGACCTAAATGAGAACATACTTTAATGTACACGTACATTAAGCATGCTTAATAAGTTTATTCAATCAGTTGGTTTAAATTAACAAAAAAGTTGTACATAATTACTGATTTTCATGCAATGAAAAGCCTACCAGAAATCACTGAATGCGATATTCCATGAGCTCTCTCAATCATAAGGACAAGGTTTTAAGGCACATGGAATTTGGCCGCTCCTTTTATTTATAAACGCGTTGAAGATCCAAGATACAGTTCGGATAGCTCTTATATCTTTACTCAATACCGTTCTAAGCAGTACAACAGCTTTTCTCATAATCGGTAATTGAAAAGTTACCGTAAATCGTTGAAGCATCGGCTCTGGTAATAAACCACAATTTATTTATCCATCGTGTGCCAGAGCGCCGACATTCACGCTTTCCTGACCCAGCTATGTGTTTATTCCGCGCGATGCACTCGCAATGAAGTAGTTAAAACAATTGACAATTGTTTCTTAATAGCTACAGATACCTCAAGTATTAGTTGATAAAGTTATGTGAAGACTGAGTAAACTGGAAATTGTGTCCCAAACGGTATTTTTTTAACATACTCAATAAAATTTTGTTTGTTACAGATTCAACCTAAACCCACGACAAATGGAGTGGCAAAGGAACGTGTATCAGAACGTGACAGCAGAGAAAGCAGAGATAGTCGAGACAATAGAGAGATCAGAGAGTCGAGAGAGAGTCGAGACAATAGAGAGATCAGAGATAGTAGAGAGAACAGGGAGATGAGGGATTCAAGGGATTCAAGAGATTTGAGGAACTCAAGAGAATTGAGGGACTCAAGAGAATTAAGAGACTCAAGAGAATTGAGAGACTCAAGAGAATTAAGAGACTCAAGAGAGTCTCGAGAGATCCGAGAAATCCGCGAGATTCGCGAAACGAGAGAGTCTAGAGAAGAAATAGAACACATTGAAAGGAGAGCGCAGACTATATCGCCGGTGCCGCGGGAAAGAGAACGCGAGAAGGACAGAGAGCGGGAGAGCGATAGAGAAAGGGAACGGGAAATCAGGGAAGACAGGAGGGAGAGAGACCAGTCAACGCCGCAGCACGATGGCAGGCATCCGCTGCTACAGTTTGCCGTCGACCACTTCAGGCAGAGTCCAGAGTGAGTACCTTATCATTTTCCTTCTATGATTTATGATTTTAATAAGAAACAAAGTTCGTAGTAATTATAACAACATGATTGGTCATGCATAAACATGTTATTTAGCATATGCCACAATTTGAGGTCTACTTTCAGTCAACGCTAATGATTAATAGGTATTAACACCAAGCTACATTTTACCGCGCACGAGATCGTTCAGTGCACATCAAGCCTATGCCTTGGGGCGCTTAGTGCTCATTTTTGAGCGCGCTCGTCGAAATTGTTCCTATTTTGAAAATAATAGCGTTTCATTTGAACTGGTCAATTGAGATATTTAAGCGATGTACGAATCATTTTATACAAATAAAAGAGATACATAACACGCGAAGTCGTGAGGACACGTTTGAAAATAACTAAGACATTTAACTAGCTAACGTTTAACGAGGACATGGACGTTGGAACAGGCATTCGAACTCTTGAAAAATAAAAAACACTTGTACCCTTGGCTGAGAATTTGAACCAATTGGTTGACATAATGGGTGTTTTTCTTTTATTTTTGTTTTTTTAGGCGTAACTAATTGTTCATTTGTTCTATTTGTGTTCTTTATTTAAAGTTTGAATTACTTAGTAGGTATCTAATTACGCAAACAAAGCATCGAAAATCTTCAGCTAATAGTGTAGCATCGTTAGACACATAAATTATAGATAGTGATTAAATCACTTAAAAAAAGTACATAGCTATACAATAAATCATGAAGACGACTTTATATCCAGCTATTTTTATTCAAAAGAAATATCTTTTCGATAAAAAATACTGACTATATAATAATAGGAAATCACGAAACTATTGGACCAAAAATTTTACACGTTGCAAAGTATTCAGGACGATTAATTACTATAGATTTTTCACGCGAATCCGCTCGCGGAGCCATCGATTTTGCTCTGCTTCTCGACACAGAATAGTCACTATGTAATTGTACTTATTATTTTTGAACCATAAGCTTGATTTTGTGAACATCCATTGAAATCGGGAAGCCAAGCAATAATTACGAAACACTGATTTGGATTCGTGGACGTCCAAATAGCCTATTGCGCATTTTTTTTTCGAATATCTTCAATGTACGTACAGCCCAATTAGTTTTGTAGTAGATAGTATAAGTAAATTGAAGCAGTAAATTGATTTGCAAGGCGTCTCGCTGGCGGACTCATCTCGTTACCGTTACGTGATCTATTGTTAATGTTACACTCATTGCAATGTTTGTAATGAACTCGTAAGATACCTACACTTAAATGTGGCGGAAATAATAGTACATTTCATTTTGTTATGTGGGTTAATGCAATAGTTAAATAATAACAAAAAAAGTTTTGTGCAGTGAGTTTTAGAAACGATGCACCCAAAATGTCCAGCGGTTTTAGGTAACTTCTTAGGTGCACCGAGACATTTTAAAAATCGAACTGAATTTATTCTGTGGTTGAGCGATCGTCACGAGAACGAGGTCCTCGTTGACTTTTTGGCGGGACGTTGAACCGTGAAGTTGTTAATTTTGTTTTAATTTCCAATAAAATGTGTTTCTTTGATAAATAATGTGTAATATTAGCGGGATATTAACCATTGTGTGTTCATAAATGTGCACGAGTGAAGGAAATTGAAATAAAATAACCTAACTTTTAAAGTTCTCCCAAGATGTCCGGATTTTTTTAGTAAAGTATCCGTAGCTTTACTCATAAGGGTAGGGGATTAATTTCATCATCAACATTATCATTATCATCAGGGGTACTTATAATTAAATAACAATGATCAAGTATTTCTCGACACAGGCAATAATGGCACTATTTTGTAGCCGATTTCCAACCTAAAAAAAAAATAAGAAGAAGAGGCCCTTGTTGTCTGTCGTAATGAAATACTCTTGTCCCACTGCGAGGCGTGGTATTTCCTCCATACGAATGAGCATATAAAGCGAGTTTGATCTCTTACTTACCTACTTTTTACCCGCATTATTTATTAAAGCAACATATTTTTTTTAATAAAACAAAGTTGACAACTACATCCTTCAACTTCCCAAAAAGTCTTCATTCGCATGTTTATGTGCGTTGATACGTTTACGTTTATTATGGATATTTTTCTAGCTGCAGTTAGGTTTCCACACATTACAATGCGTTCTGAAAAACCGTGGGTACCGATTTTACATTGAATGAAGGATTCTTATGTGTTCCAGGTATAATTAGGAATGTTTTTATACGTGTTTAGTTAATTGGATTTATAGGGTTGACTAGAATTATCAATTAAAGATTTAAAAAAAGTTTACTCGTTAAATTTAATTTCCGTGTGATTTTTATACTCAAATCACCAGTAACCTGATAGATAAGTAGATAATGCTATACAAATAGTTGACAACATTATACTTATTTTTATAAATTCGATCGAATTTCTCTTAGGTTTTTTTTATTATTAGGTTGTAATCGCCAGTAGCTGCTGCAATGGATCATAAAAAAAACTCACAAAAGTCTAATTATTGTAATAATATGTTTTTAAAAGTTTGTAATAATACAAAATTATATTATCTTATGAAATCTCAGCTCTGCCAAATATACACTATAATAATATGTTCTGATTTCCACGGAACAATTGTTCTTGTTTCATCTGAGATTGTTTTGTTATATCATAAGATGAAAGGTAGGGTCAATCCAATGCGGGTGACGAAAAATATTTTAATTATTTACTTCCTTGTGAAATCGTTTTAACAATAACTGGGTAGGTAGTTACATAGAAATGACTTTAGTGGTCCAAAATAATAATTGAAAAAAATCATCAAACATTATGCGATGTCATGTAAAAAAAAAAGAAAAATCATGTCATGAGGCAATATTGTACATGCACTTAAAAAATAACAATGAGCCATAACTTTTTTTCGTAAAAGTGGAGCAGCCCTAGTTAGTTGAGCTTCGTTCGCGGCTAACGCACCTGAGAGGTCGCGGGCGATTCGTCGCCAGAAGAAGTTCAACCTTCGACCATGCCGTGTGCACTTGCTTCAAGGATCAAACATCGAGTGCAAGTATCCGATCGTTTCTGCTGTTTTCTTTTTGGGACGAAAGACTTGTATCTACTCTCCTAAATTACTAGCCCGACTTTACGTTTTCAATTTAGTGCGTGCAGTGATCGTGTTTCTTAAAAGCATTCCGTTATCTTACCTTGCGTTTGTTAGTGAAATTTAACTGGTTTAAATGTTACCACAATCGTGTGAGGTACCTACCTACCATAAACGTTAAACTTTTTAAAATTAATTTAAAGTGTTCCCTAATTTTTTAAATCAATGATGTAAAGATATTTCCTCTCTTAAAACGAATGTGGTATACATTAATGTACCTATGTTTGTTATTATACTAACAAAAACGTATGCTGTTGTTAATAGAAAATATTCGACCTACTCCACATTCAACATACAACATAACAAATATCTTCCGTAATAACATAAAAATCGAAAAAAAAATCGCGTAACATATCCGATCTCCGTAATCGATAATGTTACCAGCATCGAATAAGCGCTAGATAATTTTGAAAGCCGAACTGAATCGGAAATTATTCAAAATTGTTGTTTCCTCTGCGGTGTACACTTTCGCGGATACGTCTTTGAGTTTAGTCAGCAATCGACCGCCGAACGATGTCGATCGATTCGATCGGCGAGGGCGAAGCGGGCATGTCCGATGACAGCCTCTCCAGTGACGAACGCCATTGTGGAGATGATGAAAGCGTTAACGGGATACTGTGAGATCATTTTTATTGGTGATTGTGTTATTTTAGTGTTGTACGGTGTTATGGAATGTGCCCGGGTTTTTTTTTTGCTCTGGCTCCTTTATGTCATGTGTCAAAATGTTTTGTAATATTTGCGGCAATGGCGCTAGTGAGCAATGGGTAGAATGCAAAATCCTATCTCATTCCAATCTAGACCACTTATATGCGGTTGTATTTACCTTTTTAGGATTCTTGGATTTTTGGTATGGTGCTTGGTGTTAAAAATCTACCTACTTATGATTTTATCCATTGCATGTTATGTTTCTTTTTCAAGTTTTTAAATTTAATATTTAGACATTTGCCAACCTACTTTTACGGATCTATTGATTTAAGTTTGTCAGAATATAAGTTATTTAAATATAGTTTAGTTTCGGACTTTACTTATATGCATACTTACATGCAGAATCTACATATTTCATTTGGAATTAATATTATTGCCGAAGTAGGATCAGTTTAAAATAAGATTAAAACTTGATCCGTTAATATACATAATTCTCGACGGTAAACTTTCTGTACGTATTATGTATGTACGGAACATGTAAAAAAATACATTATTATCGGATTAACTTCGCAAATTATAAACATCTTTATGTGCTAACTGTAAATTTACGAGATTTAGATCAATGCAGCTTGACCGTGGCGCCACGTAATCTGCGCAATCGTAGGTAACTAATGACTTTAAAAACTGGCGGGTGTATCTATCTAAACATTTTTAACTTTATCTATTCTCTTGAAAAATTTAGTGTACTTTTAACTAGCTACTTATAACGGTGACAGTTCAATCCACGTAAGCTGTGGAATTCAAGAAAATCCAATGTTTATGTAATACATATCAAATCGGTAATCGGTACTTTTATATTAAAATCGATTTGAATGTCGTAACTGCGCTTCGTGATCGATACGTTTCCGATTAGCTTGTGTAAGCGCAACTTGGTACCTGCGTGACGATCCCATTGTGGTACCGTTAACACCTTTCTTCTTTTGTTTTTATGAATTACGTCACTTTGATACATTTGTATTGTTATCTGTATTCTGGCCCAAAAAACTGCAGGCTGGTACTTAGTACATCGCAGCAGCGAGTATAATACGCGATTTTTTTCCTTTTTTAGGTTGGCAATCGACTACAAAATAGTGCCATTTTGCCAGTGTCGAGTAAAACATCTTCAGTATTGCTTTATTTATAAGTATCCCTAGTGATAATGATTATGATGATGATGACGAAATGAATGCCCTACCCCTATCAGAAAAAGCTGTAAATACTTTACTAAATCTTTAACGGACTTCTTCTTCTATCGGATCTTGAGAATAGAAAAGTCAACCTATACTGCTTTATTTTAATTTCCTTCACTAGTGCACATTTATAAAATATCCTACTGGATATTACACATGATATATCGAAGAAACACAGTTTTTCAGACAACTCACTGTCCAGGGACTTTTTGGCAGGAAACTGAAAAGTCATGGCGTCAGTTATGTTTTAATTGCTAAAACTAGTGTTCCTGCGAGTTATAGTGAGTGATATAAGTGGAATATTAACCATTATAGGTTCGGTCAAGTGCACAAGTGTAGGTAATTCAAACAGAGTGACGAAAATTGGCTTTTCAGGTTCTCACAAAAAACCCATGAAAAATATTTTAGTAAAGTATCCATCACTTTACTGATTGAGGGATGGAGGGGTATTTTACTTGGGCCTAACCTTTGGGCTTGTGCATATGCTCAAAAACAGAAATAATTTATATTACTTGACACTGGCATAATACCTATGGTGATGCCAAATTAAAAAAAAAACTCACTGTCCAACTTCCCGCCTAAAGTCCTTTATCATGTGCGTTTACTTTTTCATGTCAAGTTTTTACTTTTTTTTTCTTTTTGTAATGTACAGTTGGCCAATTAAAGCTATTCTATTTTGTTTATTCCCTGGCGGGTAGCCAGCACCGTCAAAGTCGGATTAGCACAATGAAATGAAGTACGGTGTAATTGGAATTGGGGCAACATTCGCGCTGGTGCCGCCATGACTGTTACTATATTTTATAAATAAACAAAGGCTCCAAGGACCATTTCCGCCGGTGCGATCGGCCGGTGAGAGCACGTACTGCGAATATTAATTGGTCACGGTCGGTGGCGGACACCTTGCGTCTGTTGCGTACGCGCAGGTTTGCGCTATTGTAAAATTAAATTATTCAAAAATAGGGGGGTTAGGGGTTCAACCCCTCTCCCCCCCCTCTGAAATGCCTTCATATAAGAAATCAATACAAGAAATATTTTGTGTATATATTAGTTCGTGAGCATTAGCAAATTTTTTAGCTTCTTCTCTTTGTTCAATATGTTTTTAATTCTGCCACATCGATGAGTCAGTCACAGCCTTTTAAATTAGGACTTACACCTCCGACGCATATTATTAAACTGTGTAAGCCGCTTCGGTATAGCAGTCGTTTGGCCGGCGCACGCGCACCTCATTTGAATCGAATGCGTTCAGTGTTATTTCCGGCCAGTGTTGGGAATAGGCGAAAACAATAGATAATGTAATACAGGTGGTATGTTTTTGTGGTGATGAATGCTTAGCCATATTAGTCGTTGCTATCGATAGTTTTTTTTTCCTTTTTATTTCTAATAATTCGGTCATGTGATATTTTAAGCGAGCCCTTTCTTATTCCACCTATGAAACGCTATAAATTGCTCTTCTCATCTTTAAATAATTGTTCACACCAATCACTTCAACGAAGACGAAGAATAAACACATATAAGTAGGATAAAGATATAAAAAATACGTAATGGATATTAAATTTAAAATAACCGTTACATTTCAAATACTGAACAACCCCAATTAGTCAGCGCGGCCGCCGCGATTTTGCATCGAATGCCACGATTCTCTTTTTCCATTAGAGGGCTGCCATAGATTATAGCATTTTTTTTTAATTGTGCTAACACTTTTGTAGAAGTATTGGATATATAGGTTTTAAATAATTTAAATTTTTAATTTTTAATTTAAATGAATATGTAAGGATCTTGTGAGAAATCGAACCTAATGTCTCAATTTAACAAATAACTGTGTCGCCCATTGCGTAATTTGAGATATTGAATTACTTTCTGATTTTTATTCATAATTTATTCTGCTTCGTTCAATTTTATGTTGTAGGCCTTGTTTACGACGACGTGAATAAATTTCGCGTGATTACATATATTTCTATAGCCAAACAAATCTAGCAAAAGAAAATGTTATGTGAATTTAAAACGGTTCTATCGTTATACATCCGCAACTTCATAATCGTATAAGCGGACGCTCGCCTCAAACCTCCACTCGTCAGTACCATTCCGTCAGATATATCTGAAAATTCACAACTGAAATATTCAGATAAGGCTTGTTGAAAAAGTATTGATACATCGATACCTATCGATTTTTTTTTCACTTGCTACATCCCTAATTCAGAATGTGTCTGATGTAGAACAGAATTGTATACAATTCTGACCGCTTTAGTAGCATGGTATGAAATTCGGATTGAACAAGCTCCAAAAAGGTCCCGCAGTCTACCCAGGTTGTGGCATGGGCTTAATTAATGTGGAAGCTCAGGTTAGGGCGCGAAATTCAAAATGTCAATGGATTTTATTTTTTTACGAAAAATTTGGACATCTTTACGATGTAGTTTAGTTTTTCGCGATATTGGCATTCTGCATTGGATGTCTCGGTGTATTAAGTTTGCTTAAAAAAGTACCTAATCCGATACAATACCATAAGATTTGTAAAAAACCGCTACTTTTACTAACTTTATGGTGTTGTATCGCTTTAGGTATTTTTGAAGGTAGGTATTTTCGCGCCCTGACCCTGAGCTTCCCCCTTAACATAGATTATGAAACTCTGGATATATAAGCCCTAAATGTCGTGGCCACAATAATTTGTACATTAGGTACATACTTACTTAATGATTAAATAAAATAAGTAGATACCTCATACAGGTACAAATGTTAACATATCTAAATTGAATAAATAGAAATTAGAATGTTACTTTGTGAGGTAACAAGTAACAATTTCACGCATCCAAACTCTCCCATACTTAGCGTGATTGTGCAAATATAATTGGAAAGCGATGTATTTGAATTTTAAGTCGTTTCGGTACTCTACCCTACCTCTACACCCAGCGAGAATATAAATAATTTATGCGCCATAGAATAGGTATAACTTAAAATATCGTGTCCGGTATTTTTAATATTACAAATAATAATTATAACTAAAAGTGAGCCACGACGTGAAAAGATCAAACAGATTAATTAATTGACGGCCTGATTAGCGCAGATGGCTGTGACCCTACTTTCCGTGCCGACGGTCCCGGGTTGGAATCCTGGAAGGGACAAACTTAGCGTGATGAGCACGAATGTCTGTACCCAAGTCACGGATGTTTAATATCTATATAAGTAATATATACTGGGTTCGCTCCAGTCCATTGTACGGTACACATAATACAAGCGTTGCTTAGTGTGGGACCGTATAGTAGGTGTGTTCGTCACGCGATATTTATTTATTATTATTTAATTTCTACAATATGGGGACATTACTTATGTACCCACCGCAATTATCATATTCCTTTTATCTGGAGGGGTCACTAGTACTAGTTCGGGGACTTCAATCATACTATTCAGATCTCTATGGTACCAGAGTTAATTCTTTTTTTTTAATAAAAAAAATGTCTCAACGATTGAAATTTTTTCTTAATTTTACCCCCAAATTGCGAGAACAACATTATTCTTCAACAAAACGTATTTCTGTTAACAGATTAGAGATATTGAAAGCCGACTCGTCGCTAAAGAGCAAGGCTAAACGCAACGAATGGACGTGGAAGGCTCAGACGGACGTCGTCAAGTGGCAGGCCACGCCCCTCCGCGCGCCGCTGCTGCGGCTGCCGGCTGCGCTCGCGCCGCCCGCGCTCGAGTGCTTCACGTGCGTCAGGGCGTACTGCGGCGACCTCCAGCCTGCCGAGCGGGCGATGCACCAGGACTTGACTGAAGTGAAATGTGTTTACACCGTACTCATGGTAAGTAACATACCAACTGACCAGACGAACACACCGACTGGGCCGCAAGTCTGCTAACACAATCCATTCATAATCGAACAGCAACCGCACAGTACCTGTCAATTTTGACAGATATTGTATGGGATATCTGTCAAAAGTGACGGTATGTATTGGGGCCCCGTACGGTCCAAAGATAAGCAAGCCTCGTATTATATGGCCTGAGAGTGATAACACATTCTAATTACTTACCTATACGTCCATGACTCGGGTACAAACTTTCGTGGTCATCAAACTAAGGATTTTCTCTATCGTGCTGAGATTGCAGGACCGTGGTACAGAATGTAGCGTTCCAAACTCGTAACTCGCCACATTAGTCGATAAAGTTATTGCGCAGCACTACGTCGGTGGCTACTACACTACGACAAAACCCCACCATCCCGCTGAGATGCGCACGTGCAAATTATTTATATGTGTATATTGTAAAACGATTACATTAAAAAAAATATAGCACCATCAGCTCGTCAACTTTATTTTAAAAATAAAACCCTCGCTTCTGGGCAGGGTTTACCAAAACTTAAATATTAATTTTAAACTTTAAATATTATTAGCTAACATAACTTCTCACCGCAGACACAGTTAATAATAATAAATTATCATAGTAGTTAAAAGTAAACAACGAAATAGTTAACTGGCTGAAAATTCTATCGACATAGGTACTTAGTCATGTTCTAGCGCTCACTAAATGCGCAATAATTGGAAGCCATTTGGAACGTCTGTTGGCTGCGCAAGCTGCCAATCCTTGTCAATCTTTGGTTGTTTACTAACACAATAATTACGATAAACCGGCGATAAATGACAGCAATGGATGTGTGTTAGGTCAATGATATTAGAATAATGCACGTAGATATGTCTTGCCAGTACTATCGCTATGTGTTCGCAGTGGCGTAGCAATATAACGAAGGGCCCCGAGCAAAAATAAAATTTAATTAAACCCCTATTTAAACTAAAATAACTACGTCATCATCAGCTCCTTATCGGCCACTGCAGGGCATAATAAAGCAATGCTAGTTAGTACTAAGTAATATATGTGACGCACCAGACAATTTCTAATGTTGGATTATCTAACGTCGTTCATAAGACCGAGGGGGCCCTTGGGCTTGGGGTCCTGAGGTACTGCCCAGCCTTTACATATTGCCTTTACATATTCGCATAATACTTTTATTGCTTAGTTTGCGACCGTACAGTTGGTGTGTTCTTCGGGCAATATTATTAATATTAAAAAAGATGCATGGCCGGTTGTATATTGTTTAGTTCGTACAATTTAATGTAAATAATTGTTTGTTTGCAGCACTGCCACTCGGTGCCGGAGCTACGCGACGAGGTGTACTGCCAACTCATGAAGCAGACGACGTCGAACCGGTCCCCGGGGCCGGACTCCTGCCAGCGCGCCTGGCGACTCATGTCCATCCTCGCGGCCTACTTCACCTGCTCCGACACTCTCAGGTAAGACAAGAAGGGCAAGAGAGTCTATGGTTGCTATTTTTATAAGGATGTTATACGCTATTCTTTCTTTGATAATAGTTTAATGTATAATATTAGTGGGATATTAAACATCGTGTGTACATAAACGTGCAGATTATCATCTGGAGTGGGTACTTATATTTAAAACACCACTGAAAATGTTAAACTAGACATTGGCAAAAATGCCACTATCTTGTAGCCGACCGATTTCCACCCTAAAAAAAAAAAAGAAGAAGAGTATTATGACTTATGACGGCCTGATTAGCGCAGTGGTAGTGACTCTGCTTTCTGCACCGAGGGTCCCGGGTTCGATCCTGGTAGGGACACAAGATTTGTGTGATGAGCACGAATGTTTGTACCCGAGTCATGGATGTTTAAAATGTATATAAGTATTATATACTGAGTTCGCCCTCAGTCCAGTGTACGGTACCCATAACACAAGTGTTAAGCTTAAAGTGGGACCGTATAGATGGTGTGTTCGTATGGCGATATTTATTTATTATTATTTACTTACGCCACAATGTCATTCGGCAGGCCGTTCCTGGTGGAGTACCTGTCGGCGGCGGCGGCGGACCGGCGGCGGCCCTGCCAGGGCACGGCGGCCGTGTGCCTCGCCAACCTGCGCAAGACGCTGCGCTGCGGCGGTAGGAAGAACGTGCCCAGCGTAGAAGAGGTAAGCAAGATACACATATCTATACTGCCTCTAATATTCTTTTAGTATGCATCGTTGTGAAAAATATTTGTCTATCAATCCAATTTTACATAATATAGTATAAATTCTACCAACTAAAGATTAGTATTAAGTATATGCTTTGTAATGTTTATAGCTAGCTAATATGATTAATTCTAGATATAATTGCGCTTCTCGCCTGAAACACAGGTTTTCCTAGTTCAGGCACATGCATTAAATCAAACTACACCTAAGAAAAAATATTGTACCCATTGATTATGTTGTATTTTTACAGAGTTTTAAATAAATTATTATATATTAAAACAAAAAAAAAAAAAAAAAAAAATGAGAGAATTGCCCCTAGCTGCTCCCTCGGTGCAGAGAGCAAGGTCACAAGTGTGCCAGTCAATTTGAGAGTGGTGTGGTTCCAGGTGACGGCGGTGTCGGCGGGGCGGTCGGCGCGGCGCCAGCTGTACCGGCTGCCGGGCGGCGCCGAGCGCGTCGTCAACACGCGCTGCGCCACCGTCGTGCAGGACATCGTCAACGAGCTCTGCGAACTGGTCAGTAGCCATCACACTTTAGGCACACAACGACGGAGACCAATCTGTATCAGGCTTCTCAGGAATTTTGGCCCCAAATTCAAAGCGGTTTTACGTGTATCGGCTGCCTTTAGTCCTCAAAACCAACGCGCGCAGAGCCCCTTTAGGTACACAACGACGGAGACCAATACAGAATTTCTATCAGGCTTCTCAGGAATTTAGCCCCAAATTCAAGGCGGTGCGTGTATCGGCTGCCTTTAGTCCTCAAAACCGACGCGTGCAAACGTCAAAAAAACAGAAGTTTACAAGATTTAAATTATAAAGCATTTGCAACATATATTTGTCACGTTTTATATGATTTTTTAATAATGTATTATAGTCATTATCCTGATGGATACGATAATGTTGATCCATATATACGATAATTTAACGGCCCCGGTACGATAGCTGGGCCCCAAGTCTGCTAACACAATGGATTCATAATCGAACAGCAACCGCATGGCAACTGTCTCATTTGACAGATATCCCATACCGTATCTGTCAATGTGACAGTTATTGACCGGCTTCAGTTTGTGAACCGTGAATGTGAATATCAGCGTTGCCAGACCTACGGATTTGTCCGTAGATCTCGGACTTAGATTTTGTCTACGGACATACGGATTTTAGTCGCAAATCTACAGATTTTGGTTCGATTTCATCCATCCGAGCCAAACATTAGTATACATATTCAAATTAAATAAAATTTTCCGTAAAACGAAACGTAGCTTCAAAAAAAGGTAGTCCTGCGACTCGGAACAATAACGACCTGCTTTTCGACGGTAATAATGATTGAATTGATTAATAAAAAGTAAAAACTACTATTAAAAAAAAATGTCTTTTCCTTTGTCTTTTCGATTTCCCTGCAGGTTTTTTCACTTTTTATTCCGGCTCCGAATTTGGGTTAAGGTCCATCAGTCCATCTATAAATAGTCAGGTGTAGCTTTAAAAAATGTCCGTAGCCGTACGGATTTTGAAACATTGGATCTGGCAACACTGAGTGAATGTGAATGTGTAGATCGGCGTGAGCAGCGAGGCGGAGCGCGCGGAGTTCTCGCTGTACTGCATCGTGGCGGGCGACGCGCTCACCATGCCGCTGGCGGGCGACGAGTACGTGCTGGACGTGACCACGGAGCTGCAGCGCGCGCACCACCCATTCTACCTCATCTTCTGCCGCTCCGTGTGGCACCACCCGCTGCGGCCCGACGCGCCGCCGCTCTACACCGAGGTGCTCTTCAACCAGGTAACTACTACATTCACAACTGTATTATATACGACTAACTGCTGCCCGCGACTTCGTCCGCGTGGTATTTAACAAAGACAACCGTTGACAACAGCCTGCTCGCCCATTCTGAGCCCGCGGGACGCATTGCAGGTTTTTGCTATCAAACTTAATCAGGCGCTGCGCTGCAACATTGGTTTTAATTTTTTTTCGTGAGATACTATTTTTTTTATAAAATAAAAGTAGCCTTAGTTACTCCTTGTTTCATCAGCTATCTGCCAGTGAAAGTCCCGTCAAAATCGGTCCAGCCATTTCAGAGATTAGCCGGAACAAACAGACAGACAGACAGACAGACAGACGGACGGACAGACAGACAGACAAAAATTGTAAAAAATGTTGTTTCGGTATAGGTAACGTGTATACATGCACTTAGTAAAAAGCGGTTATTTTAATATTACAAACAGACACTCCAATTTTATTTATATGTATAGATATCATAGTCATAGTTCCATACAGTTCCTCTATGATCCTAGATTGAATACTGCCTATACGAAATAGCAGTTGAAGTGGCAGTGGGCAGAGCACATAGCTCGCAGAACCGATGGCCGTTGGGGCAGAAAGGTTCTAGGATGGCGAATACGAATCGAAAGATGTAGTGTAGGACGGCCCCCCACTAGGTGGACCGATGATATAACACGCGTCGCAGGAAGCCGGTGGATGCGAGTGGCGGAGGACTGCGATATGTGGCTATCATTGCGGGAGGCCTATGTCCAGCAGTGGACGTCTATCGGCTGATAGATAGATAGATAGTGTTATATATACTAGGTTCACCGGCAGTCTTTGTCACGGATGTGTGCGAAAGCGTTCCCGTGATCACCCCAACAAGGCGGGAGAAGGACCACCGTGGGGTTTTAGTCGGTAAAAGTCCGGCATAACCCGCTTGCCTCCCTCGGGGCTTGCGGGTATCCATGAGGATCCCAAGTAAAAAAAAAGTTCACCCGCAGTCTATTGTATACTTGAATTTAACTGTTAAGCTCTTAACCTTTGAAAATTCATAGGTTGAGAAAGATATTAATTCGGTTCCGATATCAAAAAAATCTCCGATACAATGCTCCCTACTGAAACCCATTAGCTAAAATTAAAGGTCTCAAATCAAAATTAAATCATTTATTTCGTATAGGTCTACCTACAAATTGTATTTTAAATTATTTTTTTACTCTATAACCGGATTGAAACGCGACCTCAAATGCCCTCAGCTCAGAAGAAACTCGGCGGGCTTGTCTTTTTTACAAAACTTTTTTTATATTCTAATGCCATGCGATTGTTGTGTCAGGTGGCCCCCGACTACCTGGAGGGGCTCCTGCTAGTCCTCCCAGGCGGCGGGGCCCCGCCGGCGCCCGTGCTGCGCGACGTGGCGCTGGTGGCGGCGCTGCTGCACCGCGCCGCCGGCCTCGCCGAGCCCGCACAGGCGCGGGACCTCAAGTTCTTACTGCCGAAGCCGCTCTTGGCCTTACGGGAGCCGAGGCCCGCCAAATGGGCCACATGGCTCGCGGCTGAGTGGCAGCATGTGAGGGGGCTAACTCCAGCCGCAGCTAAGGCCAGAGTTCTACAGGTATGATTCATTTATTTTAGGTTTATTGTATAGGACTTGATTGTATAACGCCCCTGTTACACCTGCACCTAATGCCGTTAACTAACGTGTTAATTGACATGAATTGTTGGCAATTTATGTCGATTAACATGTTAATTTATCGCATTAGGTGCAGGTTTAGCGCGGATGTTGTTTGTTTTATAACAAAAAAAATTTTATGACCGCTTTTTAAACTAATTAGTTTTAGGATTATGAGTTCATGTTTTAATCTCTGTTGTTTGTTGTTGATACCAGGTGCTGTCCCGATGGCCACTATTCGGGTCGTCGTTCTTCGCGGTGCGGCGCGTGTCGGGCGGCGCTGGGGCGGGCGCGGGGGCGGGGGCTGGGGCGGGGGCTGGGGCGGGCGAGTGGCGCGAGCACGTGCTGGCGCTGAACCGGCGCGGCGTGCACCTGCTGCACACCGCCACGCACGACACCGACACGCACTGGCCCTACGCCGAGCTCATATCCACTAGGAAGGTCAGTGCTCATGGCTGCAAACGTGTGTGTTAATGGGTGCAAACGTAAACGTGTGCGTGTGTATTGATGGGTGCAGCCGGTGTGTGTGTTGAAAGTCAATTGTGTGTTTTGATGATGATTGTGTGTTTGTGTGTGTGTGTGTGTGTATGTGTATGTATGTGTGTCCTGTGTAAATTAATGCGATAGATGTGTATAGATCCCCATACGCACATTATATCTTATAGTTGTCTGTTTCGTGTAAACGTGCACGTGTGTCATGTATGAATTTGTGAGCAAGATGCGTCTGGAGATGTGAGTCTTATATATAAATGTGTATGCTTGTTTCGCGTGTGTGGTGTGTCTGTGTGCGAGGTGTGTTATTGTTAACAAGCCATGGTCGTGGTGCAGGTGCGGTCGGAGGACGGCACGCTGTTCCTGGACGTGAAGTGCGGCTCGCTGCTGCAGCAGCGCGTGACGCGGCTGCAGGCGGAGCAGGCGCACGAGGTGGCGCGCCTGGTGCGCCAGTACATCGCGCTGCAGCGCGACCAGCGCCACTCGCCAGGTACACTATCCACGACAAGCTTCTTGTAACACCCGCATCATAACCTAGCCACACTTTATTTGACATTGATGAGCTCTATTCATAAGCCTACCAATACAAACTATCGACTAAGAACATCGTTCTGGGTACTAGCCCTTTTATTGGAGCCCCAAAAGGCTATTACCAAGAGCCGGAAAACAATGAAAAAAAAAACAATCACAGTACCTAGTTTAAAATTGGTAGAATATTGGTTTCGATCAAGGCCTAGATAGTCGACACCAACCCACCGTAGAAGTTCAATAAAAATCTGATGTAAACTTGATGGGTATGTGGACATCTAGTTAGCCCACACTGAGATGGATGGCTGGCTAACATATGGAAAACCCACTCCTCGGTACTGGCGAATGACTTAATATCATAGGTCCTAGATTGGGCCAGCATGTGGATGCCTTCTTACCTTAATTTTTTTTTTTGTTATTCGTAGCATTCAACACATAAAACGAAAAATGCGATTGGTGGACTGGACTGAGTGTGCAGTGTATTATAATTATAGCATGTAATATTGTGCACGTCATATATTACGTATTTACCTCAAAAAACTACCGTATCCGTCCGTATATCAGATCTGAAAATTTTCCAATAAATCTAGTTTTTAAGGCATAGTACATTGATTGAAATGATAATAGGATTTTTAGGGCACAAATCTTATCGCGTTTAGGCGCGCTGTATTTGAAATGTACTTCTATTTTCATTTTAGTCATGGTTATTAAGTATTTATGTAAGGGCATCTATTGTTAAGAGATTATATTGTACGTTCCAATACTTTTAACCAAAAAGTATCCGAACTTTAAAAAGTTTTAGTCGTGTATTATGGTTTTTTTTTTAATTGTGTATTTTTTATATTATTGTAATACCCTACCAGGCAGCTTTAAAATTTTACATAAGAAAAATAAATGTCGTATTTCGAAAAGCTGAGGAATTTTAAACATTTCTATGATACGCCCAACAAAGTTTTCCATCGCATGTTCTACTGTAAAGGTCCCGCAGACAAGAGGGGGTTGCTACCACGCATATATGCGTGCATTACACAAATCAGCCGAGTTTTTGGTGTTTGCGACACTCCGTCTACATTATTTCTACGTCTGAGGCGTCTATATATACTGTTGAATCTTCTTATTTTATTATATACGAATACACCAAATAATATATTGCAACGTTAATAATGCATCAATAGAATAACTTTAACTTTTTTGGTTTGGTATTCAACTCGAATTAAAGTTGTCAATTAAAATAGTACATAATCTAGTAATTATACATTCGTCTATGGATATTATATATGTATGTAGTTGAATCGTTTATGTTTGTTGCTTATGGAATTCGTATTATGTTTTTTATAGTATCGACATTTCCATAGACTAATGTTTCGATGTCTACATACTATGTTTTTTTTTATCTCAAAAACTGTCTATGTGCCTTAATCTTTTCTCGAATTCTAACAAAAGGTGCTATTTTTAGCTTACAATTTAATGTACCTACTAATATAAAATTGATTATATTTAATTACGAAGTCTACTTATACATATATTATGGAATTATCCAAAGACCGACAGGTCGGAGTCATGTTTAATGTACTTACTTATTTTATTTACTGGTATAATTTCGTTGTAATGTAAAATATTTAATGAATTTGATGTATGAGAATATATTGTAGATAACAATAAAAATTATATTTTCGAAATGGCATTTTAATATTTACCATAGATGCATAGATCAAACGTATAAAACAACAGTACGTCAAGTGCGAGATTATTCGTAAGCTAAGCGTATTCCTCATAGTGTACAAATTTAGACACCTTATATGGAGAATTGAATGTTTTAAATACCGTCCGCTAGAGGCGCTGTTCATCTCTGTTTTATTAAAAAACTGTTACTTAAGACCACACATCTGAAATATAGTGCCTAAGACTTACATGTTGTTACTAATTAGATACATGTCTTAGCTAGAAGACACTCAAATTCAAGTTCAACAGAGAACAATTTTGGATGCGATCAACGAGATCAATGTACTACGTTTATTACAGTGGTTGCTATCTATTCCATGTTTACCCGACTACGGCAAACCCACAGGGAAAGGGGTTATGAATTTAGCAATACATGTATATTTAAGTATGTTTATATTAGCGTCTATGCAAAGAATAGAGGAAGCAGCAATGAGCGAAGGCTGCGCGCGCGCTGCCCGGTTCCCACGCGCCGATAAACTGTCCTTTGTACCTACGTCGCGCCGCCGAGGCTGCCGTCAAGTGACCCCTAAACACGTTAAAACTTACTTGTTTGAAATAGTTTCTTATTACAATATCCGACCATAAATATTGCACATCGGCAATAGAAAAATAAAACGGCTTTATAGAGCGTCATCTCTTTCACTCTTGCCTCCAGCCGCTAGTCCCTTTCTAAAGGTCGACGTGCAATATTTACGGCCGGGTGCTATACATCAGATCCCTTTATCGGGGATGTTACATTATCATTAAGGGGGAAAACTCAGGTCAGGGCGCGAAATTCAAAATGTCAATGGTTTTTATTTTTTTACGAAAATTGGACATATTTACGATGTAATTTTGTGTTTTGCGATATTAGCATTCTGCATTGGATGTCTCGATGTATTAAGTTTGCTTAAAAAATACCTAATCCGATACAATACCATAAGGTTTGTAAAAACCGCTACTTTCACTAACTTTATGGTGTTGTATCGCTTTAGGTATTTTTTACCTTTATTTAATATACACGTTATTTTGCGTACAGAATATTTCATAATGAACAAATAATATTTAGGTAGCTCACTCATCGCATGTGATACTACTGTATCACATTAAACACTTTACTACCTTAAATGGGTTCTTCCTCTAACAATTTTCAAATAATTAACTACAAGTCAAATTAATTACACTCAGATAATTACCGAGGCTAAAGCGCGTGAGAAATAACCACCCGCGAGGCAATAAAAGTGTACTCAAAATAGTATTTAATTCACACAAGAACCTATAAACACAACAATAATTAAGATGAATCACTGGCAAGCAGATAAGGACAATAATAAAAACAGATTGATAATAATTACCTACTTGGTTCTAAGACGGACGCAAGATACAGAGAATAGCTTAGGTATGACGTAATATTTTATATAATAGGTAACTGAAGAATATCCTACAATCTTACCACCAGCTCTGTATGGAGCTACTTAGGTTAGAATGAAAATAAAAATTTTTAGCTAGCTGGTAGTAAAACAAAAAAATAAAAATCTGGCCGGCTAATCTCTCTGGGTCTTTTTTTTTTCACAATATGGCGTCTGGGTGTCGCCATATTGAATTTTGATTACGGTCACGTCTTTAATGACACTCGCAAGATTAACACAATTTACTTGACGTTACGTTAGTGTATTCGCCTCACTAGACATTGGCAGAATTGTCCAAAAGGACAGAGCCATTTAAAAAACTATTGACGTAAGAATCATCTAAATCGGCCCACGCGTTCGGTCTCCAGGGCGCCACAAATCAGCAAACATACATAGGCTGATAAACACGTTACCCTCGGCAGTCGGATAAACATGGTTATGGTATCCTAAAACCATGTGTCGACGAGAGCAATGGCCATGAGTTACCGTCCCACCATTGTCACAACAAAAGACAGCATAAGCGTCTCATGAATTAGACTCACAAATAGTTTTGGATATACCTACCTACTTGTATTCATTTAAACAGAACAAATTGTGTAACTTGTGACGTTTATGAAAAAAAAAATACATTTGACTGTTGTACAGTACATACTGACATTATATAGACTGATTCAGAGAAGGTATACCTAATAAGCAAGAACCTGTGCCAGTTTAGCGCATTTGTTATTATCATGTGAAGTCAGAATTTCGGTAATATCTAGATTTACACTCTCTAAATCACCCTTTAGATAGCTGAGGATGATAGAATTCTTAAGCGTGGACTTAACATTTATGGCCATCCAATATCCACAAACACGAAATCGTAGATCAGCGAACTAATCTTTAGTACCCAACATGACGGAAAATAGTGAAATTGACACCAACAATTGTGTGTACTTAGGTGTTGTTACCTATGAACTTACGAACATCTGATCTTGACATTCGCTAATTCCACTAATTTAAATTTCAACAATAGCAGCTCCGATGAACCATGGCTACTAAACTAAGGTCTTCCTATTATCGCTTTGAAAGACGCGCGTTCATTTGTTACTAGCGTGTTAACTGATGCATTGCGAAACTTTGAATGAAAACGTCTAACATTGAAAGAAGATACTGTCGATTTGGGAGATGCTAGCGAACAAAAACCATGAATAACTACAATAGTTTTTTAAATGTTTATTTTGTCGATGTCGTGGAAAAAAAGCAATACTAAAATAAGCTACTATAACGGTATAAACAGCTTGCTATAGAACTATGAACTCTATTACCTTTTTCTACTGCATCTATTTAATTTGACCTAAATGTAGATAGTTCGATAACGACCGGCAATAACGACGCGAACACACTAATGAAAGCTTTACAAGGCGGAAATACAACTCTAGTAGAGCATGTTGTTGATTAAACTATCATAACAATGATTGTAGTAACTCTATGTGCTTATAAATAATCATTAGTATGATCGATATGATGTACCTACATATATAATAGGAGTAGGTATAACTCCGTCATGTCTATAGTACGTTAAATATTTATGGAAATTCATAATTGTAGTGGACATTATTAACAATACAAACACCGAATACTTGTTTGTCAGTTATTTTGTCTGTCTAAATGCGTAGGTATCACGAGAAAACTACTGAACTGATTTTAATGAAACTTGAGATAGTCATAACCTATATCTCTAGTCAACATTTACGATTAATATATGTCTTATTGCGGGAAATGGAAAGTCTCCTCCGGGATATTAAAAAAAACTAAAGTCCAAGCAAACAAAGTCGCGGACACCACTAGTTATTAAATAAAGGTTATTACGATCAATGTGAAGGCAATGCATCTAGTTTTTTGCTATCTGACAAAACATACAACAGAATTGATGGCTATTAATTTACTTGACAATGTTTTTTATTGTTGATGAATGGGACCGAACTTAACGATGGATATAATTACTGTACTAGCAACATGTAAGGTTAGTGAATCTAGCTATGATAGCTTGAATTAATCAGTTGATAGGTGCACAGAATATTTTTAAGGGAAAGTGGATCCGTACCTAAGAAATGTTATGGAATATGCGCTCGGCCGCTAGTAAGCCCTTTTGAGACGATGAGTGACAGCTAAAATGATTAGTCTTATAGCGTCCTTAAGCCGCCACTTAACATTACCTAATAAATATCATATTTATCGTTTCATAGCAACCTATTAGCCTGTTATAAATGGAAATAAGTGAGGTATGAAATGAGTTTGGGCATCTTTGGGTGTATACTTACTTTTTTTATTGTCTCTGTCCTGACAACCTCGTGTGAATGGCTTGGGCTCATGCCGCGCGCGAGATGACAGCGAAGCCAGAGTCAAATGACCACAAAACTAAATACTCCAGGAGCAAATGGCAGATGAAGGGCTCGCGCGAAGCAGTCCAGAACCCCAAGTCTGCTAACACAATGGATTCATAATCGAACAGCAACCGTATAGTAACTGTCACTTTTGATAGATATCCCATAAAATATCTGTCAAAAGTGACAGTTACTATATGGTTGATATTCGATTATGAATCGATTCTGTTAGCAGACTTGGGGTCCAGTACTCTCGCGAGCGCTGTCATCTCCCGCGCTGAGCTCATAAGACGGACATATCTAGTTAGGCATTTATCACACGCAGCTATTAAATTGAGTACCTATCCTTGGTGTACGCGGACGTGTTAACGTCACGTGTGCAGTAAACACTGTAATTACCCGTGTGCTATGTGTCACAAGCTCATTATTTTAAAATTAACTCTAATCTTCTACTCGGCCACACGGATCAACGAACTTCCTGCAAGTCGATAGGAGCCGCGACTCGCCGCGGTAGGTAGGTATGTCATTAATTCTTTTGTTTTCAAACAAACTCAGCAATTTTGATGTGAGAACAAAAAGTCGATTCGGAGGAATTAAATTAATTACAAAAAAAAAAACATGGGAATTGTACGCTTTAATGTCGAAATATATATGCAAAAACAATATTCGTGTTCTTATTTTCTTTATAGTTAAAGTAATTAATGTCTAACATACCTATACGAATAGGTGGATATCATCAACATAGTTTGTCAGTCATTGTTCATTGTACCCATCATAACACAATACGACAATAAGATAGATCTAGGATCATAATATAAACCAAAAATATTAAACTATTGGAAATTATGATCACAGACTATTTCTAAATTACATTAACATACCAATAGAATGTCCTAAATAGTCATAAAAATATACCATCACGCCTGTCTTCCCTGAACGGGTAGGCAGAGATACACACATTTTGCCGATGATATTTTGGTCCCAACGTAATAGGGGGCGAGCCTATTGCCATTATACTGCACTTTCCTCCTCAATATGAGGAGGATTTAGGCCGTAGTCCACCACACTGGCCCAGTGCCGTTTGGTGAACTTCTCACGACTTTTTGACATACGCGCACGTTTCCTCACGTCGTTTGCCATCACCTTACAGCAAGTGATAATATTTATGGAGATTGAGATTCACACATGAAAATCCGGAAATCTCAGAGGTGCGAGCCGGGATTTGAACCAGTACACCTTGCTTCCAAGGCGAGCGTTCTACCAACTTGGCTATCACTAGAATATATTGTAATATAGTATACATAAATAATGGAATGAGTTGATGCGTCTGAAGTATTAATCTAGTCCTAATTTCTTATCATCGCCTCTATAAATTACTTCGTAGGACTATGTCGGGGTGTGCGCAGATCTCTGTTCTTATCCGGCCATCTTCCCGCGGTATACTGAACATAGCCAGGATCAGTGGGAGTGCCAGACGCCCTGCCCTCCGTATCGATGGTCTCTTTCTCTTCTATGGGCTCCATAGGAAACAGCGCTGGTGTATCTCCCCTCCGAGACCTTTGCGAACTCTTCAGATAATCCTCCAATTGCTGCAAAGTCGGGGACGGTACTGTCTTAGCTCTACTAGGCGATTTAGATCGCTGTTTATGTTCGTAATTCGGCGACATGTCGTCGTATAAGTCCTTCAATCGACCTGTCTTTACTTTAGCGAAGACTGGGGTTTGGGGCTCCGGCAAGTAATCTTCTTTTACCGATAGTTTACCAGTGAATGTGTCTAAATAATCTTTAAAGTATCTCTCGTTGAATTTCGCTAGTTCCTGCTCGTAATGCAGTTTATCGGGAATGGACAAGGGGTCCGATAACTTGACGTAGTTACCGCCGTCCATGCCGTTTCGTACTGATCCAAATTTCGATCTGTGCAGTTGATCATTCTCTATGCTACTATCGAATTTTGTATATCCGTTTCTCGTCTTTTCAAACAGCGTCATTTCGTCCTGTTTAACATCCTTTTCTGGTGAATTTTTCTCCAAATCCAAATCCTTTGGTCGTTCAGGGCCGTTTGACTTCTCATTTGGAATATGTCCATTTGACTTCTCGTTGGGGATGTGTCCGTTAACGTTAAGAGAGGAGATTATGGTCACTTTCTTCTCGGGTTTTGGTGATGTCACTGGGTCTGTTTGGGAGACGCGGGTGGCTGTGTACATTCGGGGGCCCATGAGGTCGACAAGGAAGAGGGCCGCGACCACCAGCGAGAGACTGCCGAGGACTGATGCGTTCACGAACAGTGAACTGGGTACCGAGTCCAGCGATGCCAGCTCAAGACCACCTGATGTAGAAATTGAAGGCTTTAGACCACTAACTGTATGGTTCACTGGGATGCCAAAGCGACGCAAAAAAATTAGACGAAGGAACGCCAGAACCTGACCACATTCGGTATACATTTCTTGTTGTGTTTGGTGATACTTCTGGTAATGTCGCCATGGAAACTCAGTGAGATAGCGGTCTTTGAGGCAAAAAGTTATACTTTATAAATAGGTAAACCTGTTACGTTAATTAGAAGAGGAGTTTATGTTATATCAAACATACATAACTAGGGAACAATCATTCAAACTCAACACACAATCTTTCGAACCGGTACAGACAGGAGGGTCACTATTATGTGTGGCAATCAGGTCATTAAATAATATAATAGATAATGGTACAAACTCACCTAAAACTAAGAAGAACAGCATCCCGAAGCCGAGGTAGACCCCTTCCAGTATCCTCCGACCCTTCGGTATCTCTTGGAAGATCCGCGCCACTATAAGACCGAAGGTTATTATCGTGTAACCTGGGAATAAACGCTGAATGAACTTCAAGGAAATGAAAGGTGCATGGAACGCACCCAATGGGAACTGCTCGTTTGTGGCGACCAGCTATTAGACGCCTTCACGTTCTTTACGCGATTGGAATGAGCGGGATAATAGACGCGAAAGCTCGCACGCGCAATAGCGAGTGATTGAATGCTCGTTTAATCACCAGCGATATGTAGCCCAACTCGGTGTAAGAATGAAGTCAATCCTATTAGTACATCTTTGCAGCGTTAAAAATGTATAATATTTGAGTTGCTTGTAGACTCTTCTCAAGGGAACTATCCCTCGGTACCGGTAGCATCTGACTATTAATAAGTGCCTTTTTTGGCCCTGGTACTTGAATAAAACATTTTTTATTTTGATTCAGACATTTTATTATACGTGACCCGCCCAGGACTTAGTCCTGTGGACTCTTAACCTCCCTTTAAGGGTCCACAGGACCCAGTCCTTTGTCCTACAGTGGGTCACAAGATAAGCTTTAAATGAAGAGTAGGCAAGTACTTTGTAGTACTTAATTAATTAGTTAAACCACCTTTATAGTTAATCCAAGTTAAATCATCCGGGGACATAACATGGTTAAATGAACGAAGACACGCTCGGCCCTTCCCCGATACCTATACAAACGCCATAAACGACCTTGCTGTACACACACGCACACACATGCACCGTTGCGTAAACGAGTAGGTAGGTGCAAACTGTGTCGGTAAAAGTTGTGATAAGGTTGCCAATGTGATAGTCACGCGCGAAGATAGATAGGTGTCTTTGGGACCGTACCACTTCTTGCTGCGTTACACTCAAATGCTACTCAAATTTTAGGACTACTTAAATCGTCATAACATAACTACTAAGTTGCAAGATAACAATGTCTCAGATCTAGGCAATAGGTCTTTTGCGATTTAGATTGCTGATTTAAATGTTCTCTTGGAACAATTTTTCATGGTAAGTTATTTAATTTTATGTACCTAGATTCATACCCCCAAATTTATAGACGTTATATAACTTTATCACACGTCATATAGTGCTGCGCAAAGCGAAATTGTGCAAATTCATAGGAATTTGCACAAGAGAATTGTAAAAAATCAAAATAAACTTTAAATTTTACCCAAGGATCACGCGTGAGATGTGAAGTTAATATTTAATCTCATACCACACGAGTGAATCCTCGGACAATATTTAAAATTTGTATTTATTTTTTAATTCACTTTTGGCCTCACGCGTGGGATATGAGATTGTCGTTACAGAATAGCACTACTGAGCATAGCTCTCCCCCCTGCGTCGCAATTTCTTAACTATGCATTGAAAATAAATTCGACTCATTATAATGAGGTTTTTTTTTCACTTTATTTAATTATTTAGGACTGCCGACAGAGTTTACAATGTTACATATTGTGATATAATAAAAATAAAAATATGAGTGATATTAGGTAATTGCACCTCTAATGACGGGAAACCACATCATGTGCCACAGATACAGTGTGAGTATTTTCCAGTATACTATTCTTATCTATGGTGAGTATTCAACTCACCTCCGTATATGGCGTCGGCGAAGGCGCCGCCAACGTTGTCCCACGTGACTGAGGTGAGCAGCGACCACTCGCGCGACAGCTTGCGCAGCAGCAGCGCCAGCCGCGCCTCGTCATCTTGGGACACGCGCTTCGCGATCAGGCAGCCGGCGCACACCAACTGCATAACCATCGAAATATGTACTACTAGATGGGGCGCTCGAAACGATCAGTGTTGCACTAAACCAGCCTTTCCTAAAGTGGGCGATAACGCCCCCATGTAGGCGCTGCAGGCCTAAAGGGCCAGGGCGGTAAGGGCGGTAAGAGACCCAGAAAAAAAATGGGCGCGTTGTATAGAGGCTTACAATAATTAATTTAATTTGAAGTTATAGTGGTTTTTAAGTAGGTGACAAAATGGGGGCGCTAAAAATAATTCATTCTCAAAGTGGGCAGTAGACAAAGTTTGGGAGCCCCTTCACAAAACCAACCATAACTTGTACACGGATTCCCGCCACGCGAGTGCGAGTAAAATAAATTTTGATAGATTCGTCAAGTTGACTAGTCATTTAGGTACATGCCAATTGATACGACCACAAATCGGCCCTACAGATCGAGTGGCAAGTTGTGCCGTTCGTAGAGTAGGTCACCGCATCGCGGATAATCCACCTAAGATAGCATTAGGGAACTTTGATGAAACAAATATAGCTCTATGTTAGAGGGAATCGTGACATATTGTTTCCAATAGAGTAGAAAGATTATGGGCTTCTATTTATTTACATGCAGTTTTCACGCAGGTTATTAGGTAGGTAGGGTAGGAATGTAACTAGTTGATGTGTGCTACATAAGATGCTGGTATAAAATAAAACGCGTGAAGCCGCTTGGCTAGCGTGAAACAGTTTGGCCCCGGGATACCATCTGCTATATCAAAGCGAGCGACAAAAAGGTTGAGAATCCCGTAAATTTCTATCACACAACACGGGTAAAATTTAAAACCGTAAACTTAGCTTCGTCATAGAGCAGCAAAAACTCACAGACCTTGCGCATAAGCAACACACGTACATCCCAAAAGGAAATATAAACTATTGTCTCGTCAACAATGAGCCGCAGCAGCGTCGGTCCTCGGCCGATTGTCGCGGCGTGACGTCAGCACCGTGGGACCGACGTGGCAGACGCAGCACTTAATTATCGTGATTATCTTTAATACACGCACGTAAATTATGCATAGAGTTAGCAATGAATTTCGACTACGGCGGCAAATCTCAACAGAGCCTAGCCAACTACGCAGGTGCACAAATGTATGCGCAAGCACAGTTGCACTCTCTTCCATTTTCTTCTTTGTTATTGGCGTTTGCAGCTAATTGTCACAATTCTGCCAGTGTCCGTGATGTTGTCATAAACTTGGATGTAGATGACGGTGAGGAACAAATATGGCCGGTGGAATGAAATACGGTCCTTTGCCCTTATTGGCCGATATCTAACTCTCTTCCCTCAACTCTTATAATCTGATCGGACGGCAATCTGACATGATGGGGGTTATCAGGCGCAGGCCCGACGGCTTTACCTGCTCTCTGAGGCACAGGATATACCTACAAGTAGAACAAACCGCATAGAAGTGTTTGTTACCATTTCTATGCAGTCTTGGTCAAGATCACATGTTTAACTATATTGCCAGTTCTGGGGCAGGCTATATAGAAATATGGCCACAGGAACACACCAACTGTTAGGTTTGTTTATGGGTTGAGAACTGTGGACGATCCTAGTAACATCTAGACCGGGGCACACGAAAAGATTATTTCCGAAGTTTGTCCCAGCGGCAATCGAACCCGCAATCACCCAGTGCAGTGAACCGAGTATCCTATCTTCAAACCACTAAGCTGTCGGCATCCCTGCCTATTTAGTTTAACGCAATAGGTTTATGTAGATATATTATGCAATCAATTTAAATCGACGTTTAAATCACTTACAATTATTAAAGTAGCACATCGACATTAAGAAACTTTAAACATGAAGTTGGATTACACTACAGTGTTTCTTTATTTAGCACAAATCTAATGCAAATTTAAACGAACTAAACTGGTTTGCGATAATCACCTTCCCACGAAATAATTAAAAGCAAGTAAATGGCGGGAGGGAAGCATTTTTAGCAACACAATTGTTTAGAAACGAAAAATTAAATTAGGTAGGTACTGAAGAACTTTGCAAATTAAGATTTTAGTATTAAGTAGGCATAATAAGGGTTGCGCGGACTTTTATTTACTACCTATCTCTCAAATTTATAGACGTCCTATAACTTTACCGAACGTCATAATATTGTACTGCGCACAAGTTTTGTTTTGCGCAGTAGGTACTATATTACGTTTGATAAAGTTATAGAACGTCTATAAATTCGGCGTACCCGTCATCGTGCGGCGTCTTTAAAAATAATGAAATACATATTACAGACGCCATTAAATTCTTCTGACACAAAGACCGAGTTCACCGCCTCGCTTGATTACACGACTCGAGGCCAAGGCTTAACTTGACATGTAAAACAACCATTGAACCTGCGATGTCGGTGCAAAGGTAATTATAATAGTTAAATAAATGCTTACAGTTTGCGACGAGATTTAATTGCTATGGTTGACTCAACCAACTTCACAATCACGTGTGCAGGAATATTTTGCGAAGTTCACGTTAGGCCCCATGGATGTGTGGAAAAATGAGTAACTCGATTTACTTATGAGTTAGTAATATGAAATGTTCGAAAGTAACGACACAAAAATGATCGGATTTCAATAAATGTTATACGTATTTTATCAGTTTTTTTTTCCTTCCAAATAATATCAGTATGTCTATCGATCGCAGTGGCTATGGCAGTCGTCTTTCATCAAATATTTTGCGGATTTATAAGATGTAACAAAAAATGTGTAAAATATTTCTCGAAGAAATAATTCATCAAATTATTAAAAAATAGAAATATGGCCCCCGTACTGAGCGCATGACCAAACGCTACTGGGTCGCCTTGTATAAATACAAATCAAACATTAATTACACAATTATTTTATACATCAAGGTGAGACATGTAACTTACTGATTCACCTGGTAAAATATTCTACACTATTTTCTTATACCTTGTATAATATGCAAATAAGTTCACGTTGACTCTCAAATTAAAACCACATATTCCTCGTGTATTGGTACACAGATATGGTATTCCAATTAGCACATTGACAAAAGCTCCGAAAGGTCGACCCATTTGTCCTTATTACTTGTTAGCTTTAGGACTTCTCATTAGCGTTGGACGTGTTGCCACTTCCGAGGGTTGTAATTAAATTTAGATTGTGGAACGAACAATATACTTACTCTGTTTTATGGGAACGTTTATCTGTCTGTAAGCTTGTTGCGATTGAACTACTGAATCGATATGAATGGGATTTGGCAGTTTATTTTTAAAATGAACAATATTTTGCATGTGATTTTGAAATACTACTTTACTAATTGAAAAAATAATGTTAATTAGGTATAAGCACTTATGGTGCGAATACGATGTTATGAGCACCTGATTGTTTTCTAATGATCATAGTTAAGCTCTTACCAGAAGTTATAATGCAATGACCCTTTGATAACTATCTATACCATTTGTGTATTTTATTATGATGGTCGGTATAGATATTGAGAAATAGATAGCGGCTTGTGATAATACAACTTAGGAATCTGTGTTTATCTCTAAAATTGTTTACAGAGCTGGTATTCATGTTTTAGATAGATATTCGACCTATCAAATATTCAAACTGTTTTGCAAATAACTAAAAGATTTTGCAATAATGCGCTTTATCAATTAACTCAAAGCTAGTACCGCTAGCAACATATATGTTACGTTTGACCAAAACATATTACGCTGTGCATATAGTACTTACTTATACAGTGGTTCAAGTGTACACAAGTTAGAAATTGTGTTAATACCAGCCAATGTTAAAGCCTTAGAGAGCACGACGTTCTCAATAAACCGACCCGACCAATCACCACCATCCAATATATTAAAAGTTACCCAATATGTTTACATCACAAACATGTCGCAATATGCTAAGTTGTACTTACGAACTCGACTATCTTCAGGGCGACCCACTTGTCGAACACCGCCATACTGCGAGCGATATCGTTGCACCAACACCTGCCACTAGTTACGCGTGTGACGTAATACGCTCATAGTTAGGTTGGACACATCCGCACGACACGACTGCTTAGTTTTGTTTGAGCCAGACGACCATTTTCACGGTGCGTTTGGATGGCATTGGAGGAAAACTTGGCGTTAAGGTTCCACTTTACGATGGCCATATCTGTGCCAATGGCTTTGGCCAATGTTTATGGACATTATAGTAAGGAATTTTAGTGTTGGTCCATGTTGGCGTGACACTGCGGTGCTGTCGATTATCAACACATGAAATGGTATCGGCGGAGTGATGGTAGCATGCACCGGATTGATTCCTAGGCCAATAAGTCTGCTAGAACCTTGGTTGGTTCAGATATTGGCCATCGTGTAGAGTAGGCTTTGGGTGTGGGCAGCGGTGGTCCAAGGCTCACAGCGTTTGGTATGATCGTAAAGCGTAAAATCCGCATCAGCTGTTCGCGCCATTCATGCGTTAAAGAATGATGTTCGGGCGTAGTTTGACGTGGTTTTTGAGAGATTTTCACAGTTATGGTGCAAGATAATAAAACGTGCAAGTGCTTATCAAGCGTGAACAAAATAAAAAACATCACTAAACATAAAGCGACCAACAATGAAGCCAATAAGTTGTTAGGTGTGCCTGTGCGCGTCACGAAATAAAACAGCGGGGACATTACACCATTATACTTAAATTTATTAATCTATACTGGCATGCAATATTATTTTAAAAATCTCATAAAACATCGAGAGATAAATTCATCTGGTCTCGTTACAAAATGTTCAGATTTGGTTAATCGCATGTAGATAGATAATTTCATAATGCTGAATTATTTATTGCTGAGAAAACAGTTCCAAATTGATTTACTTAAAACCTGATTTTAATAAGACTTATTCACACACACACACAGAAATAGTAAACTACAAGAACATGAATATTTCGTTGAAAAAACATCAAAAAATGCAAATCGCCAGTAGTGCAATAATCCTAGAGGGGCAGACCGCGGCGGGCCCGCCCGCAGTTGCCCTTAATTCATATTATAACATTAAAACAATGTAGACTCATGCTTAAAATATACCGATGTTGTCTTATAAAAGCTTCAAATTTAATACATAAATAATCGTGCCATTCAATTGGATTCTTAATTAAAATACATTGAGGATTAAATTAAAATAATGTCTAAAGTTAAAATTCTAATTTACCTCTCTTATGTCTTATAAGGAGTGCAAGAGACCACACTAACTAGGTGCTGCAGTCAAAACCACGTTATAGTATGGTGAGCGGCAATGACTATAGCCCTATCGAAATAGCATTTTACCTGCCCATTATATCATACACAAGCAATATCATATAACGCACGCGCACCGAAAATATCGATATATCTTATCTTCTCAAGATCACCCGATGAGAAGATGTTTGATCTAGATTTATTGATGCTTATAAACAGAGATAGCCAGATATTTTCGACAACGCACACACAAAATTAGTAACAAATACAAAACAAGCCCACCAAAAACATAATAAAATGCAGTTTCGAAAGCTGACGAAGCTCGATAGGTTTTTTTATATATGTAGTTTGAAAAACAAACTGTCATGTCAAGCAATGGCTGGCAACTTTAAAAAATGCATTCTATACAAAGCATGGAAATTGTATATTAGTGCAACCCCGGTGCAAACATGACAAACATTGTGAAATCTTAATTCATGCAATAAATTAATCAATAACAAAAATTAAACAAAAACGATCAACGTTGGGACAGCCGTGCAGTGTGTTCAGAATCAAACATTAAAATTGAATTCAACTTATTCAGCACAATCCAAATATCAAGAAACACAGACTCTGGTTGAATTTAAACTATGCCAGAATACATAATAAATAAAACTGTAAACGAAATTAACTAAGTCAATTACTTAAGATCTGTGTAAACAATATGAAATATAAAGTAGGTTGCTGAGTGTGCTAATATAACATACAGTTTTTAAGATCCCGTACACAAACATACGTAAACTTATATAGTATTTGATATGAAATGTAGCAAAGCAAATAAGGCAGATGAAAGCATAATTTCGCCACCTCAAAACATCACGTATTAAAAACCTCATAAAGACTAAATTTGTGAATTAATCAGCACTGCAAAGCTGTCCCTAGGGTGCACATTGAAGAACTAGCGGACTCACTGAGCGTCCTTCCCCGGAGTGACAAACTCGAGCGGGTGCCGCGCGGTCCAGGGGTTGAAGTCCCGCGGCGGCGGCGCGCGCGCGCCGGCCGGCGGCGCCCACACGCCCGCCTCGCCCGCCAGCCCCAGCCCGCCGCCCGCCATCCCCAGCCCGCCGCCCATCAGCCCCAGCTCGCCGCCCAGCCCCAGCCCTCCGCCCAGCCCCAGCGAGCTCATCGACGACATCAGCGACTCCATGCCGGTGTTGATGCGGTTTGACCACCTATTTTCAACAAAAATACTTACTGGCTAAGTGAATTTTACTGTCATTGCAAATTGATATGAGCCGATTGTATCACTTGGGGGCTTTTGGGTATAAACATTCCTTGGTAATCACACAAAGTTTGCTCTACCAGAATTCGAACCTGGGACCCTTAGTACAGAAAGTAAGGACCAACTGTGCTGGGCCTTGTTGTGGCCACGTTTTAGTCCGATTCTCCAGCGAACCATTCCCCCCACCTGCATTGGACGAGTGTGGAAACGTAGCTATAATAAATGGAATTAATTAAAAATATGTGCTTCAAGATTTTCAATAACGCCCCACGGGGTCGTAATGGGAATCTAAATTGTAGGGAGACAAATGATTTAACAATTTTGACGGCCTGATTAGCGCAGTGGTAGTGACTCTGCTTTCTGCGCGGAGGGTCCCGGGTTCGAATCTTGGTAGGGACACAAGCTTTGTGTGATGAGCACGAATGTTTGTACCCGAGTCATGGATGTTCAATATGTATATAAGTATTATATACTGAGTTCGCCTTCAGTCCATTGTACGGCACCCATAACACAAGCGTTAAGCTTAAAGTGGGACCGTATAGTTGGTGTGTTCGTATGGCAATATTTATTTATAAGTGCTATTGAACTCAAATATGGGGAAACTGTGCTCTTAAACATAAGAAGAATAGTGCGGTGTACTGACTCGGCGGCGGCGGCGGCGCTGCGCTGCGCCTCGTGGATCATGCGCAGGCGGCGCGCCTGCGACCACGGCTCCAGCGTGTAGGAGGGCGCGGCCGGCGGCGCCGCGGCCGGCTCCTCCGCCGCGCGCGACAGCTCCACGCCGCGCTCCGGCGACCACCGACCCACCTGACAGGGCAACCGCTCACTCAGACCCACCACTACTCACACACACAACTTAAGCACTCTGGATATGTGAGTTTCTATATCAAGAAGATTGCACTTAAGTTCGGTTTCATCACAGGTTATAGATCGGTTTATTTTCCAGTCGGGGGCACCATGGACCAACTGGTCTAATGTCAGTCGGCCGGGACCAGTCTCCAGCTTCGGCTTGCCCACTCACGGAGACAGCTTTTCTATATTGGCTCGAATTTCTTGGACGAGTCCAGAAAAGGGAAGCAGTCCAAGCTAATTTATCTTGCTTCATCCGAAGTCATGTACGTTATTTTTTTTTTATTACATTATAGGCAAGTATTTGATCTCGATCTCACCTGATGGTAAGTGATGATGAGATCTACGATGGAGCATACTTGCCTAGGTAGGAAGCCGGCAGTAGATCGAGACGCTACATTCACTAGGCACATGCAGCACAGCTGATCTGACCCGCCAGCCATGAATGGTAACACCGAACATCATGCCGGAACACGGCTAGGCCGCTTGGCGACATGGCTTTGTTCAGTGGGTGGTGACTAACCACGGCCGAAGCCTACCACCAGTAAATTATAGTTATTTTGCAACAAGCACTAAAGAAAGCTTATTGGTCCATCAGACGACGTAAACGCTGTAGACCCAGATTTATAATAAACAATAGTTCGACAACATTGCACAACTATTAGGAATAATCAGGGCTGTAAGAAGGAACACGATACGAACGATAAGTAAAGTTTACACAATGAGCAAAATACCCAAGGTTATATAGATTCAGTACATTTACACTCACATCCAGCGGCTTCCTACAACACGTCACAACGGGCCATCCTACACCATGCCTTAGGGCTAGTGGCCGCCATTCTACAACTTGTCTACCACACTGACCATCGATTCTTCGAGATATGTGCCCACTGTCACTTCAAATTTAAAAATTCTTTAAGCTAATTCAGTTACTCCATTTAGTCTACGGCTCTCCTCATTTCGGATCCTAACGCTTAGCGGCACCCCGGGCATAGCCCTCCCCATATGTCGTTACTGCCCGATTTCAAACGTACCTCGCGATATTGCTTCAATAGCTGCGGTGACTGCGGCAGGGACCAATCAACGGCGGGCCTAGCCCCGCAGCCCCACGCGGCCGCGGCGGCCGCCACCAGCGCCTTGCGCGCCATCGCAGCACCGCGATGAGACTTGTACTCCACAATGGCCGCGCACGACGCAATGGAACGACGTATGCGCACTTCTTGCACTTCGTCCGTCAAAGCGTACAGAAGGCGAACGATCTCCGCGGACGGAGTGGTCGGCGGTATACGCGATATGAATATGCGGCAGTTGTTGATCGATGGACACACGCCTATATTGAATAAAAAAATCAATATTGCCAGGCACACATAGGCCTCGGCCTCGAATTTAGCGGGCAGCGGGATGGCGGCGGCCGGCGGCGCGGGAGCGGCATCGGCAGGATCCTATGCGTAAAACCAAATGGACCGGTTCTCGAAAACAGCGGCGCGGAAGCGGCGCTCGTTGGCCGGCCCGCGCCGCCGCGCTGCCCGCTAAATTCGAGGCTGAGGCCTAATACGTTTGTATTGAATTTTGGCACCATAAAATGGTCTGGGGACCATCACGGTATCACATAGACCAAAAATGTTTAAAAGACCTATTTCTGAAATGTATCACAAGGTTCAGTCAAACATGAAAAGGGCTTAAGAAAATTAAAAGACACTAGATGAGTGCATGTTTTTATACAGATGTTTATTCTATTTTAATAATGTCTAAGACAGAAATAAATTGTAAATACCAAATGTCGCTAAACATTTTTTTTATTATTAATAAAAATACGCACTTGCTGATTCCGTTCATTTTAAGGAAGAAGCGTTTAAACTTAACACAGTCGGCAATATTTGCAAGTGTAAGTACAGTGCCCGGTAAGTGTGTTAAACAAAATCTAAACAAATCGCTCGGCATGTCCTTTTGACAATTTTTTTTTTTTACGCTATATTCGTTATATATCCCCACATTTTGTTCTAGATAGATAACTGTGTACTTACCCAACTGCCACGACGGTCGGATCATGTAGTTGTTGAACATGCGTATGGCGTTGCTCGCTTCCGCGTCCGTGGTGTACATCGCGAACGCGTATCTAAACAGTGCTAAGGCGTTTAGTGTAAGCTAAGTTCAGTCTTGAAACCTACAAAACGTCTATTAACAGATGACAGGAACGTAGCGTAGGTCTTTAAGGCATTCTACCCATTGGCCGTCGTCAGGCGACGATGTATACGTATCCCGTACTGGGTACCCTCCATTGAAGATACACAGGTATCTATCCTAGGCACCCTTCAAGTCCGCGCCTAATACATATACCCTGATTACAATTACAAGTAACGAGTAAAATGGCCAGTCAGTGCTATCAGCCCATTTAACAAGATTTATACGCACCGAACACTCTTTACACCTACCAAGCACTCGACCGAGATCACTGTCTTGCCATTTTACTGGTTACGTGTAATCAACACAAAAGGTTGGACTACGCGAGTTTTGTAATAAAAAGGCGAATAATTTAGCAGCTTTTTGAACAACATTTTTTTTACGATTAGGGAGCGTTCAAGTATTACGTAACGAATATGGGGGAGGGGGGGGGGGGGGCTCTTCTGAAACGTTACGATGCGTTACAGAGGCGGGAGGGAGGGTTTGAACTACGCGTTACGTAACATTGTTTTAACCCTACAGAACGGTCGCGAAGATTTTACGTTTTACTAAGGGGGTAAAGAAAAACGTTACGGCGCGTTACATGGCGGGAGGCTTTAGAGACGGGCCCGAAAGATAAAAGTGGGGGCGCTGGCATTGGTAAACCCTTTGCACGGCTTACAAGTTCCTTACAATATTCTGCATAAGTCACTCACCCTCGATTCCAGCCAGAGAAGTTGATCATGAGCCGGAACTCGAACAGTTCGCCGGCCTGCCGAAACAGCGGCACTAGGGTGTCTTCGAAACAATCGTGCGGGATTCTACCGATGAACACCTGGGACGATACAAACCACAGATATATTAGAGGAGATATGTTATGAAAGCGGTGGGCTTGCGCACAAAGTTAGCGTACATTTGGCTAACCTACAATTTTCGCCGTCAGTCCACTACAACTGCACGTCGGTGCCGGTGCTCTAGTTTTTTTTCAAAATGCCGTGTTGTTCCGTGTTTGTATGCAAAAATACCAGCAGCAATGTGAACTACGCGAAAGATGGAATCTCATTTCACCGGAAGTATTAAGTATTTTATTATATTCGTCTTTAAAATCATTAAAAACAACAAATCAAAAAATATTTAATGCCTTTATTATGTTATTTTAGTTTTCATGTAGCACAACGACTTTTTTATTTTTGTACCAAATACATGGCTCCTTAAGTACCACCTATGTTCGCTACTGAGTGAATGTACGAGGCAATGGATAGATCGTCTAACGATACTTTGAATAAACTGGTGCGTCGCGTGGTACGGCCGCTGTATGCGGCGACGACGCAGCACGCACCGAATTATTGGCACGCGTGTGTGTGTGAGACTTCGTATTGGTTGGTTTTATGTAATTGCATGTGTTTTGCGGCGAGTGGTGGGAACCAAACGGTGACAGCGAGTTCCCGTACATTTTGAACCGCACGGCATATCTCTCGTGATCTGTGATACAAACACTACATAGGTTGCTAGGATCCTACTGATGTTGATAGCTGAAAATGCGTATAAATCGCATCACGTAAAATTATAAAATATGGCGACTGTGCAAGAGTAGGCATACCTAGAGGCGTCTTCTTTTATCATTTACGTAATGCGACCTATACCCTTGAGCCTGAACGGGCGTGATGCACCGGAGGGGATAACGAATCCGTACATCTCGGGCCCCAAGCAGACTTGGGGCCCGTGTCGATTGTGTTACCAGAGTAACACAATCGATTCATATTCATATTCGAACAGCAACCGCATAGTAACTGTCACTTTTTACAGATATCCCATAAAATATCTGTCAAAAGTGACAGTTACTATGCGGTTGCTATTCGAATATGAATCGATTTTGTTAGCAGACTTGGGGAGCCGTACTCTTGCTGAAAAAAGGCGGGTCGCGGCACGTCACCTCGTAGCAATTAGTTTCTTGTAGTAAGTATTCAGTGCCATCAATAAGGGCGAATCGAAAACCACCTATTGCAAACGACAATTCGCTTGGCAAATAGAAGCGAGCGGTGAGTCTCAAGCGAATCTATGCCCTATGCAAGTTGGGTACCTACCTACTGGGGGTATTGGCGACATTGGCGTGTAATGTGATAATGTGAAATTCGATCGCGCATTACCTATATTATAACAGTGGGCTAATTAACGTAATACCTGAAAGGCATTCGGTTTTGTTAATGATAATGAGATGAGTGATGTTACAATGTTTAATAATCGCGTTACAAGTGGTGCGCAGTCTAATGATCGGCACCGTACCTACATACTACTGGCAGAAGTTTAGTACCGGCAGAAATACAGTTCACACACTTGTAATGATACAACGTAAAACAGCAGTATCATCCTGCTTCATGTGCATAGGGGTAATTCCGGACTGACACAGGGGGGTAATTACAGGATTACGTTTATCTTTTTCTACCACTTTTTTACCATAGCTTACTGTATTTGTTTTATAATTTTAGTATAAATGGATAAACTAAATAGGGAGGTACAGGTATTAGGAACATTGATTCCGTTTTACATAATAATTATAATTGCCCGAATTACGAACGACGAAATTTAAGGTAAATTCTAAAGGTGATGACCATGTTCATGGTTCTTCCTCGACCGGAATTACCGGTGATTGAAATAACTTGAGATTGTTTAGAAGATAGTGTTGTATCATATTTTTTACAATCTCAACGATATTACATCGCGAATATGAAGTTTAAAGAGTTTATTTTAAAACCAAAAACCGTCATTTTACAGCAAAAATTGGTGCGTAAACAACTGCATTCGTTTAAAACTGTGTTACAGCTGTTTGCGCCCATCTCCGAAATGAGGTGGTTCAAATTGTACAAAGAACATGTCAAAATAATAATAATAAAATAGTATATCGGGAAATCGCGAATATTAATATTTCGTATATGTTCGCGTACAAAATGTTTGAACTATTCAGAATTCTCCCTATAATAAAATGGGTAATTCCGAATTAATGAAACATTAAATGCGCTACTAATACGTCCCATTTGCTAAAACGAAAATCTATTGTTTTCATCATAATAATAAAATTAGTTAAAACTAAAATGTCTAATCATTATAACAGTGGATACGTTGCAAACATAAATACATTGTCGAGTCTAGTAGGATTTTAATATTTACGGATCTTACCCAAATACGAAATTACCCCATTCATTTTCGATTCGCTCTCGACCGCTGCAATTTTATTTCAGTAGATAGGTATGTATGGAATATGAATTGACATGATTTGATTGGTGAGATGTAAACGGCAGGCAGAATGGTGTAAAAAAATGAATACTTTACTGCTTACCCAAATAGGTAGCTTAGCCTCCTTTTAATGGAGTGGGCTCAGGGTTATATTACATTTTCATATATCTACGACATAGATCCAGGATCCCAAATATTGCGTAAACCTACGAAAGCGGACACGATGATCAGACAGACAGAATTTTGTGTAATTTATATGATACGAATATAGCGTCCCAGATATTTGTCATAGATATATGAATTAGTAATATCCCCTATTTCAAAATGAATGGATTGCGAGTAAGACGGGCAGATGGCTTCTATAGAACCTGCCTATGCCTCCTTGACTACAAACCGAATCGGGTCTAGGTTTGCCTACAAAAATGGGCGCTTTTGAAATAATGAAACCTGACCCATTTAGGGCATAAAGTTTTATGGTAATAAAAGTTCACAAAATTCTTCGTCAAGAGCTAGGCAAAGTACACAAATAGTTGCACGCGTATTTGTACTTACCTTTCGTTTGGGTATTTTCATATCAAAGTTAATAATGGACGTACCTCACAGTTCCTCGAAGGCTCTGGCCCACTCCAAGCGTGGGGAGCTTTCCTATAAATTCTCTGCCCGTTAATTTGTGTTAGAGTGTACGATGTATTATTTTCAGTGAGAGATAATAATCTTGATGATAATTCATACTGATTCACTTCACTAGATGAATAATGCTTAACAGGAGGCATTTCAGCCACTATAAATATTTATCTTATATTAATATTAACGAAAATATTATATAACACGATCGTGCTCTCCGTGATTTCCCAAAAGAAGAACCAAGCGGAGCCGATTTTCTAAGAATAAAGAAAATGGCGCCTTGTAAACAAAATGGAGGTTCATTTCTATATAGATCTTGTAAGAAATGTTTATCATAGTCATATTATATTTTCATTATATGTAATTAAGCAAGTGAAAATAAAATATACATCTAAAATAACGGAATAAATATACATAATTTTCTACACATATTTTCATCGTAAGCATTGCATATCTTTTTTTATAATATCATAAAATCCAATAATAGTTCCTCAAAGTGGATATGGCAAATAACAATATTCAAAAAGGGAAGATTATTCTAAAGTAAATAAACGAACTGTACATCATTCATTGCAGTAATTAACGGGAATAATTAAATGAATATTTTGTAATTGAATAAATAATACTCTAAATTTCAATTTTAAAAGTTCATCGAACATTGATAATGTCATCCATAATTGATCATGTAAAACATATAGGTAAGGTAACAGGTGCTTCCGTTATATTCCCGGATATCGCTTATATATTTTTATTGAAAATATAGGTAATATTTTAAGACAAACTTTATTTACGTTTCCTCAAAAAGCATCCACATAATAATATTTTTCCAAATCATAGAATTGTATTATTTTAAATTCAGTGTTTTTTTTACTATTATGTTTAGGTTGCAAAAATAAAAAGGGAGACAATATTTATCCACAAAATAAGGACACTAGGTACTATTGCAATTATATTATAACTTTTAATATTAGCATTGCTGCTGCGTTTGCTAATCACAGTCATATCAAAACTAGTCCTCAATTGCATTCTTAAGATGTAAATTCGTCGTGTTTTAGGATTCATCCTTAGTATTTGCTGTTTAGTAAAGTATTCAAGCTTATCTTGACTCATAATTTTGATCACTTCGGGACTTATAGCAGTGATTGCTTCCAGCTGAATTGAGCTAATGTCGCCGGCCGAAATACCTTTAAAAATGCAACATGTTAGTTCTTTAGTTACTTCAACTATCCATTTTTTACATCATGCTACTTAAGTATGTAGTTAAATGTGAAATTCAATTCCGAGTAGGTATTAGTAATCTTACACATAAGTAACGAGCTCAGTCTGTTTATCTCATGAGACGACCATTTATACGGTTTACCATACACGTCCGGATGTTTCGCTATGTTATACAGTGTCTGCAAACGATAAATAAAATAAGTTTCATACAATCGTTCACTTATATCATTAAACTTGACGGGTTTTTTACTATAAATATTTTAAATCTAAATATGCGTACAGTCGTTTGTTTAATGTGACATTTCTCTGATTTACTCAAAACATCCACACTCAGTTCCTTGAATGTAGTAGGAGTTATTTTTTCCAAGTCGGATGATGGGAATCCACATAACAAATATCCCAGTTCATTCACGTAGGTGCTGCTGTAATACCAATCGTCTCCGTAATAGCGTCTGTAAGCGGCAGCTAGGACACCCAACTGAAAACACAGTTAATATGTAGGTCTACTATATGGTAATAAATAACCAATTGATTAATTGCTGGTTTAGTTTTGTAATTTCATTAGCATCGTTCAGCCGAATTAAATAGGTGACGTTTACTAGTTATACGAATATTTAAATTGGTATATTCAAGTCACGAAAGATTTCAGGTATCTTCTAGGCAAGTGTGCTCCAGCGTCGACCGCGCTGTTACTTAACATCAGTGTGATAGTCATCAAACGCAAGACTATCTTCTAAAAACAATACGATTTCAGTAATATTGTAATTTTTATTCAATTCAAACATCTGCATCATTAAAGGTTCTCTAATTTTACTTAAGCTATTAAAATAATGGGTCTCCACGCACATTTAATACAATTGTTTCTTTTTTAAAACTAAAGTCAATGTTTAAAAAATGAGGGAAATTATTAGAAAAGCTGAAGCTTGTTATGCCAAAGCCAACCTTACGAGGATGAAAATCGATGTAATGATTTGCAAAATATTTCAGTACGGAAGGATCACCAAAATTGGCATAATACAAATCTTCTTCTGGAACTGCGTTTAATAGCGAACCAAACGCTAGGAATTCCCGACCTTGTAAGAATGCTGCGGTTTTGCCATCTGAAAAAAATAAGAATAACAACAAAAAGAAGAAGGCAGATGATAGATAGGTACGACATGTAAACTTCATATATAACATCATTGCGGGGAAGGTAGAAGAAACGTGAATAATGTGTGAAGCTGATTGGTTATTATTTTCACTGGGCTTCACGAAAAACGGCGTAACGGATTGGAATGAAATGTGGTACAGGTTTTGGCTGAAATAATACAGGCAGTTAAAGCTAGAGTGTTTTTTTTTTATAAATGATTAACACCGCGATTCTAATACGGTTCCCCAAATTATTGGAATTTTCTCACCAGTTATAATATCCCAGGCTAACAGAATTCGAGAAATTGGAATTAAATGTTTTTTCGTATGTGTCAAGATATGCAAAATTGTCTCCGCATCAATTCTTAAAAATGAGCTCGGTGGTCCATAGAATATCATATTCATTGATTGATCAATTCTTATTCTGTTGTCTAATTCATCGTAAAAATCATCGTATAGATCCAGATCATCTGTAAAAAAGAAATTCTGTGGATTCTACTCTCTTTTTTATGAACCTCATACACTTGTATATTCCATATGTTATAATCAAACAATGGCGTAGCTATGTAACCAAAGCCCCAAGGCAAACAATTAAACTGGGGCCCTTATACAGTTAAATTAAATACCTACTATAAAGGACTTCTTTAAAACTACTTCATCATTAATTCCTTATCAACCACTGCAGGCCAAAATCCAGTAAAGCTATTGATTTCATATATTTAGGCGAATACTACACATTGAAATAACACTAATTTTACGAATTTTATCGCGTTTATATTATGTGTTTTACGTTCCCGACAGCAAAACTAGTCACTACTAAGTATTATGTGTAAACGCAGTAGAAATTTCATCCTACTTAAAGCACGACAAAAAAATCTACTTTGCAATATGGGTACCGCAAATATTTATATAATGTAGCCCCAAAACTACGACCTAACCTGAATATTTACTTCAGGTTCATGCAAATGCTAGAAATAAATTGATTAATTATATTTAAGTATATTAATATCTTTATATTAAAATACTGAGCTGACATAAAATCAAATCGAGTGCATTAAATTCAAAGTGGAAATGATTACACCACGTTTTCGGGATCTATGATGGAGAATCATTCGCTTAGGGGAATCCATTATACAAACAATCGAGTTGCCATGCTTAAAGCATTGTACCCGTTATGTTCTAGGGGTCGGAGAAATTATTGTGATTTCAGTTCAAGACGTTCGTGATTTTTTTTATCAGGGGCCAAGAAATAAAACTCGATTTGTTTATTCAACTAAGATATTTTATAACCTTTTTGTTTTATATTGTGGGGTCCCGGGCACTACTTAGTTTAGCCCTAAGGTAGCGACGGCACTGGGATCAAGTGCTTAGGACGGTTCGGGATGGTAGAGAAGGTACTTTGATGCATGAGGTTCAATTTGTAAGTTTTCCCCTATAATACATGCCTTTTTCCGTTATCGCAATCATGGAATTCTTGTCGTCTTCATAATTCATTGCCATGTCCTCTATAGACTCGGTAGAACTCACCACGTAATTACATATGCATGTGGTAAATACATTTCTGAAAAGTAATTATTTAAAATAAATTGTCCTTAATTTTGTTCATAATTTAATTGTCACACTATAAACAGGTGAATTTAAAACTTGAAACGTCTTTTACATATATATCTCACAAAATATTTACCCATTTAAAATAAAGGAGTAAAATATTACTTTAAATAATACCATTGCTATTTGTAAAGCACATAAAGTTTATAAACCATCAATATTATCAAGTTGGTTGTGGATTTGACTTATAAAAAGATTTATTCCTGACGAGTTTATTCCCGACACACAGACTAACATATCGTAGTAGAAAAAAAATGTTTTCGTAGCATAATTTTATCATTTCAAGTTTCAAAGGAAAACTTAACAGAACACCTTTCATCCATTGATTATATATATATATATATATTTATCTATTTCATCATTGCTTTCATCGCTTCACTAAGGTAAGACTATTATTAAATTCTTCGAAAATAGACCGCCCTGCTTTCGCTGGTTTTCACTGTAGTTTTAATTTTTATTCCATTGAGTCCTATTCATATCTATTTTATTTCATCGCATTTCATTTCGTAAAGAAAGAAGAAGAGTCATAATCCCACCTATATAGGTATTTTTTTTAGAGAGAGAGCAGAGTAAGTAGTCTATACTAAGAACTGTCACTGTCAAAAACCTAATGTTGAATGAATAAAATGTCTATGTAGTTCGTATTGTCTTGTGTCGCTGGAACGCAATTAACCTAACCTTTTCTAAATTGTGGCTTTTTGTGATAGATAAATAGTAAATCACTTCCTGCCGATATACAGTTAGTTTGGTGCGAAATGATTTTAATTTTATAGAATATAATAGTTGTTAATTAGTTGATTATAGAAATTCCTTGGTTATATACGTGGTTCATTTTTGTTGTCGTTGAAAGGTAGTGAAACATGGGTATTCTTGAAAAAATATCGGAAATCGAGAAGGAAATAGCCAGAACTCAGAAGAATAAAGGTAAGAAAATGTAAAATATTTAGCGGTCGGCTGTTTTACAGTAAAAAAGTGGAATGAAGATACTATAAGAAATTCTAATATGTATCTTATTTTGTTTTGTTTATTTCTGAGACAACCTATCTACCATATTAAAGCCATACCATTCGAAATGTTTTGGTGTGAACTTGGACTTCCTGTGGGACTAATAAATCTAAGTTGGTTTCCAATATGAAATATATTTTACTGATTCCTAAAAGGATGAGGTTATCAATTTGACGGCTGTTATCTATGATATGTCAAACATCACTAAACATAATGTAACTGTGTGTCTTTTTAAAGTAGCAGTGCATTTTCCTCAAAGACACACATAAATCAACAACTTAAAGTTAGTCGAGAGGACAGGCAAAGGCGGTGCATTTGCACCTTTTGATATAGAACTCTAACCAGACCGCACCAATGGAACTGTGTCACACACAACATTACTGGTATCTGCATAAACACAACCCTGCTACAGCTTTATTATGATGTATAGTTGATTCAAAACCTAAAAATATAGGATAGCAGTAAGCTCATTCACCACGGTGTTAGGTCCTAATAAAATAAATAAAATATCAACGATGCTGTACATATGTGCCCACACTTCCAGGGTATGCAAGCATTATGATGGTGTATACACCCTCTGGTGACCATAATTAGAGAAAAATCATTTAATTATAATGCAAAGCAAACATAGCATGCTAAACTTATATATACTTTACTGATCAACAGCTACCGAATATCACTTGGGTCTTCTGAAGGCAAAACTAGCGAAGTACCGCTCTCAGTTGCTGGAGCCATCCAAGAAGGGAGGAGATAAGGGTGAAGGTTTTGATGTGCTCAAGTCTGGGGATGCTAGGGTGGCGCTCATAGGTTTCCCATCAGTGGGTAAGGTAAGATATTCATGTAAATATTGTATATATTTTAAAATAATAATAATATTACCAAACAACACTTGTGACTGTGTGGTCTCAATTTGAGCAATGTTTGGGTACTACACAATGGCCTTAAGCAATGCTTAAATTATTATTACGGCAGCATAGACTGAAGGCGATCCCAGGGGTTGACTTTATCAAGTGGGTATAGAGGGCTAAATGAGAGCGAAAAATGCTAAAAGGAGTCTTAAGACCGATCTCTTCTTAACTAAAACAGAATTTAGATTTTTGGAAAAAGAATAGCCCTAGCTGGCAATTGAACCCATTGATGTTGAAGTCACATAATACATTGTGTTATTGCACTATCCGATAATGTTGCTCATAAGAATCAAGATCTGGGAGCTCATGAGATATGGGAAACAAAAGAAAAGTGCCAGTAGTAATACAAAATTGTATTCCAGTCCACGCTACTATCGACTCTGACGCACACCCACTCCGAGGCGGCGAGCTACGAGTTCACAACGCTGACATGTATTCCTGGCGTGATCGAGTACCGCGGCGCCAACATACAGCTGCTGGATCTGCCCGGGATCATTGAGGGCGCCGCGCAGGGCAAGGGTAGAGGTCGACAGGTAATAATATTATCTTATTTCGAAAACTTATAATGGTAACAATTAAAGGTCAACTTTACCACCCTTGCCATATGGCTGAAATTGGTACAGCGAAATAAACTCGCACTTGGCTTGGCAGGTGTTAGTCAAAGTGAGTGAAGTTGATTTTCAATCATATTGTCGTCACTCCACATAACTGTAAGCCAGAACACAATATCGCTTGTCGTGCGCATAGGCAGCCTTTCTATTAGGGTCGGAACTTGGATAGCAAACCTGCGCCTGCGGCCGGCAGCACTCGGCAACAATCAGCAAAAAGGGACAGCTGGTACTTTACTAGAGGGGGGAGGGCTACACTGCTGCGGTATAGCTCGCGTGGTATAGATCTCTTCATTGCGCGTTTACTACGTATCAAAATCTTGTACAACTTTGCTAAACTGTAAATGGTGTAACATACAGGTGATAGCCGTGGCTAGGACCGCGGACCTGGTACTGATGATGCTGGACGCCACCAAGCCCTACGTGCACCGCCAGCTACTGGAGAAAGAGCTGGAGAGCGTCGGCATCAGGCTCAACAGGAACAAACCCAATATTTATTTTAAGGTGAGTTTGTTGAATGGTATCATCAAATTGACAGGATATTTGTGGTACTCTATTCGGTATTTGTTGTGAACAATTGTTTTAGCTTCTTTATTTATACAAAAATCTGAATAAAAGTAATCTGTGGTGTCATTGTAACCTAACCGTCTTAATCATCCAATATACTGCACACCAAGTATGCATCTTCTTGTTTTTACTAATAAATATATATACTTAGAGTTAGTACTTTTTTTACCAGCTACTCAAGCTTGCCTAGCTGTTCCTACATTGTTTTCACATACCAATAACAATGTACTGCTCGAAAATGTAAAAGATCTTTTTAAAAAGAGCAACCATGGAGTTTCTTGCCCGTTCTTCTCCATAGGAACGGCATTCCGAACGGGTGGTAAAGTTGTATCTAAGCATTTTGTAACAATTTTGACGATTCATAAGCACTGTTCTTTTTCGTGAATAAAAAAATATTCTGATTCCGATTTTTTTTTAGGTAAAAAAGGGCGGCGGCCTGTCCTTCAACTCGACGTGTCAACTCACCAAAGTTGACGAGAAGCTGGTGCAAATGATACTACACGAATACAAAATATTCAATGCAGAGGTAATTTTATCATTTTTATTTACTAACTATAGCAATAGTAGTGATTGCCAAGTTGGTAGAACGCTTGCCTCGGCAACGAGGATCGCAGGTTCAATGCCCGGCTCGTACCTCTGGGATTTCTGGATTTACTGTGCGAATCTCATTTTCAGCCATGATTATCACTTGCTAATTGGTGAAGGAAAATATCGTGAGGAAACCTGCATGTCTGAGAGAACCCCTCGAAAGATGTGTGAATTCCGTCAACATGCACTGGGCCAGCGTGGTGAACTATGGCCTAATCCCGTGCCCGTGCCGTGCCCAGTAGTGGGACATTAAAAAGGGCTGGTATTATAGCCATAGCAACGGCTGGGGACTTCGTACGGATTGAAATTTTAGCTATTCCGCGGGAATCCAATTCCAAAGCTTCTCTCTTCTGCCTAGCCGTTGCCGTTTGTTCTCACATATGGATATATGTAGATTCGCGTACAAAAGTACGAAGATTAAAACAACTTACACCGCCCTTTTTTTTCAACATGAACCTTTGTATGCTTAGGTGCTATTCCGCGAGGACTGCTCGGCGGACGACCTGATCGACGTGATCCTGGCGAACCGGGTGTACCTGCCGTGCGTGTACGTGTACAACAAGATCGACCAGATCTCCATACAGGAGGTCGACAGGATAGCCCGGCAGCCCAACTCCGTCGTCGTCAGGTAATATTACAAAAAACTCGTTTTGTAAACACAAATACAAGCCCGCTGAGTTTCTTGCCGGATCTTCTCAGTTAAGGCCGCGTCTGTTTGTCACTTCCATTTTAAGGTACCTATAATGAAAGCCAGTGGTTCAATGGCGTGAACCCTTAATTTGTCGCCGCCCGCCCGCGAAATAAAAAATTATGACAGTTTTATTTTTTGTACTTAATGGAATATTACCATGAATAACCATTTCCTAATGCAATCTAGCCAGGACACTCCGCTCAAGGTGGAACTTCTCAACAATCTGTGTCCGAGCCATTGCTTGCGTTAGAGAGTATAGCCAGCTTGGCTGCCTTGGCTATGGAGACAGAGTTGCTCAATGCCGCCCTAGGACGATTAAATCGGCCTCCACGCCGCCCTCTACATCTGCGCTGCCCGGGGCCATGACCCCTTTGCTCACCCTACACTACGCCAATGATAAAAGTGTTGCTATGTTTGGGCCATACGGCTGTCGTGTTCCCCTGGCGATATTAATGTATATTTATTCAATATTCAGTTGTAACATGAAGCTCAACTTGGATTACCTGCTGGAGACGCTGTGGGAGTACCTGTCCCTCATCCGAGTGTACACAAAGAAGCCCGGTCAGCCGCCAGATTTTGACGACGGTCTCATTTTGAGAAGGGTACGAGTTGTTTATAAAATATCGATATCGATGATCATAATTTCCCATGCCAAATGCATGGTTAGATGCTGGTCCGGCTCCTCAAGAATATAAATGACCTTGTTTGAGCAGACTATTAAGATTTTGTTTTTCTCTTATCCTTCCTAATTTGTAAATGTGGGAACCGTGTAGCCATATACGTAGTTAATTTATTTTGACCATCTGCTACCATGCACATACCTATAACAATGTACTGCTCAAAAATTTTAAAAATCTTTTTAAAAAGATCAGCCATGGAGTTTTTTTGCCGAACGGAACGGAACGAATAGGAACGGCATTCCGAACGGGTCGTAATGTAGTAACATGGCATTTTGTAACTTTTCACTTACATCAGAGTTCCCCAAACTGTTTTGTGTCGTAGACCCCTTGCCATGTTTTTCCGTGTTGGGTAGACCCCCTACTTACCTGATATTGATTTCCTGTAAATTTCTAACTGTAGTGAAGTTTAGTGTTAACTTAAAGTAAAAACACATGTTAATTTATACATTTATTAATTTAATTTAAATTAAAACTACTCAAAATAAAATGTATTGCGACCACTAAGCCAATACCAACATCCTACAACTTACACAATTTTATAAACATATATAATATATTTTTTACTTCATAGGTACTTTTATAAATAATGTATATGTTTTGATATTATAAGATAGTATGATGTAAGTAAATAGGTACTATCAGTGTATGTGTTGAGATCCACTATCGTGGACTCCCATTTTCATTTCATGGACCCCCAAATTTTTTTTCGCTGACCCCTTGCAGGTTGTCATAGACCCCTAGAGGTCGATATAGACCACTTTGGGAATCACTGGTTTACATGAATAAAAAATATTCTGATTCTAATGTGATATTCCCCTGAGTCATCTGCCTTCATAAATAGACGTTCTCAAAGATGTCTGTACTTGGTAGTTCTTACGTCATCTCATTCAGCGACGAAAATCCTCTGAGCTTTTCTATGAAATTACTGATATTTGTTGGTCCCCAGGGTGTGACGATAGAGCACGTGTGCCACTCCATCCACCGCACGCTGGCCGCGCAGCTCAAGTACGCGCTGGTGTGGGGCACCAGCACCAAGTACTCGCCGCAGCGGGTGGGGCTCGGCCACACCGTGCTCGACGAGGACGTGGTGCAGCTCATCAAGAAGTAGTAGCGCTCCCCGAGCACGCGAGATGCTGGCCCCAATACTGGCGTCTAGTACTTTCCACTAAAACTGTAACTATATTGCGGTCTTGCTTGTTTATTACGATTATGAGAAGGACGGTTGTACAGGCGATACAGAATAAGCGCCACAGGACCAGGTCTTTGAATAAAAAAAAGATCATATGACAGTATAATACGCCATTTGTATTTGTGACGTCACAGTATATGTCTTCGTCATCCAGTGCACGCACCGAGTCAACCGCGCCAAGCCCGCTGCCGAACACACCCCGCCATAGTGCGCGATGTGTGCGGACCTTATGTTCATACACACGAGAAGGCACAGTTATTTTGTTGATTATAAAACATGTTTTGCTGTAGATTTTATATATTAATTAGCTATGATTAAAGTAATAATTCAAAGGCTTATTTATGTTGGTTAAAAAACTAATTTTACTTCCCTCCTTCTCATGATCATAATGTATGAGGGAGACGGCAACATTTTGAGTTGTTTCGGATGACGTAAATTACAGACAACAGAATTGGCGATATTAGCTATGAGTGAAGGTATGCAGTGAGTTTGTGGACATTTGAATTGGGCTGAAGTTATTTGTGAATTGATTGAGGGGCGAGAGATGGCTCACCATAAGCTTGGTTTTCCAATATCTATGGTCATAACCTGACGTTGTCGATGTTTTATTTAAGTCGCAATTTTTTTTTATCGAGTACAGTTCCAATAAAAGGGCGTGTCCTGCTAAATGTTCAAAACAATAATCAAAAATACATACAAAAAAAGCATAAATTCTAGTGACTAGTTGTTTTCCAAATCTTCCTCTTTATGGACACAGTGTGACTATAACACAATAATTTTGGGAATCAGTGTCCTGATCATGGATTTACTCAATGTAGGCTGGCTATTGTCTGTTTGTAGTTACTGCTTTATCTTCTAGGGACGGTCTTTATATATAAATGTGTTAAAATTTATGTTTATCAATGGAAAAGAATGACGATAGAAAGCGTAAACTAATGTCTAAGGAATTGTTTTATGCCTGTACCCTATGAAACAATCTCCCCCCTACCCCACCACATAGTCGTATGTTTTTTTCTGCGCATTTCAAAGCATTTTCAAAAAAAAGGTCTTGTGTGGGATGCCATTGTAAATGGATGAAAACTGTACTCGTGGGGTAATTATCAGATCAATTTCAAAATGTTCTACGCTCAGTGCTTTTAGCTTGAAGACCATACTTTTAAGGCACCCATCCTATCTAACATTTGTTTACTCTGTTATGCAAAAATAAACTTCCTATATTTATTATGTAAAGCAAAAATGTTAACATACCAATGTTGAGGTTTCAATATTAGGTACACTAAAAATGATTTTTTTGTGCTGGCAACATTTGATTGATTATGCAATATAACTTGAGAAAAATAATACCTTTCGGCTTGTGCCCAACAGTGGGATATTATAATGTATGATTTATATCATCTGAAATCAGACTGTGTCTACAATATTAAGCATAGGCCAAACTGACGCGAGCGTGAATTAGTAGTTTTCATATAATTTAAGCTGGCGCCATCTAATCTGTCTCGCCAGGCTCGTGACACTTCATACGATCGATCTCCCTAAATCTACCACCACCATAATATATTCTGTACTCTCGGGTCAGGTTAGGAATGCTTGTAGGTGTTATTATATACCAACTGGCGATGTGACGTCACGGCGATTTTTTGGCGGCGCGAGACAGGGCTACCAGATTGGATATTTTTTCAGCAATTCTGGGTAAAAATTTGGCTCTTGGAAAAATCAAGGAGACTTTTTTTAGTTTGAGAGTCTAACCGTAGGCTGGTTTTGTTTGTTATCAACTTTTTGCCTTTGGGTAAAACTTAAGCAAATTGTATCATTTTGGAGCAAATTTATTTCAAATTTGGCCAGAGATATAAAAACACATCTGGCAACCCTGGCACGAGAACTTTTTGGGTGCGCCCTAATTGATTTATTTATAAAAAAAAACGGTTTTCATGATATCGTCATGATTTTTTCATTGTCGTTTACCATTACCTAAAGTTTGCATTGGACTTAAAAAATCACAAATAATTTACTTTAAATTCTTTGTCATTATGGATTTATTATCACTATTACCAACATAAGACCATTCCCGTTACTGTAGCTGTAGTGCCTCAAGAATCAATTGACTGTGGACCGAACAGCAGGTACTGGCGTCGAGCAATAAGCGTTTAATTGTTATTTATGCGTTTGTACAGGAATGTAAGGTCATATTGTATATACTCATTATACTTTTGCATTGAAATAAAAAACTTTTTTAAAATGCAATGTTTGTTTTTTTTATATTCTAGTGTGTAAAACCTGTATTATATGCACAGAACACGTTTACTTAGATTATATGACACTAGCGTCTAACCGTGGTTCCTCTATGAAACATATACTCAAGGATAATGTAGCTTCCTAATAGTATTTTTTTTTGGATCGGGTCGGTTAATGCGTAGATTACCCCCTACATCCAAACTCAAGTTTCCTCATAATACCCTATCAACCTACACTCCAATCATCTTAATAACAAAGTATAGATTTAAATATGTTAGGTTGTCAGGATCATAATTTTCACCTGTATCGTTTTGAAACATTATAAATAACAAAACAGTAGATTAACAGCTTACTTACGAAATTATGGGAGATGCTTACGTTACCAAAACGCTACGTAAAAAGTATTGTCCTTGATGTATGGTTAATTATTGCCTGGGCATAAATAAAGTGTTCATGATGGGGGGGCTATTCATGTTTTCTCGGAAATGTTAAAACTTTAATTTAATAAATAGTAATTTATTCCAATAAACACCATATATTCTATCACTCCAACATACTTCATCACTCTAAAACTAATATTCCTCAAGAAATGATTTCTTCTGTGTGCGCCAATATATCTGCTTCGGCTGTAGCCACTGCCCACTTGTGTTCCGTGATCTCCAAGGCCTCCCACTCGGCCTTGAAAGCGGCTTTCGGGTCAGGGGGCATCGCCATCGCCGCGCCCGACATCTGCTCTTGCATTATTTTGGATTGATCCGCAGCTACAAGAAAAACCAGTTGAATAAAATTAATAAATACCTTAACGTTGTAACCCCCAAAAGGGTGGGCAGAGATGCACTGGCCTTTGTTATAAAAAGGAGGCAGCCATTGCCATTATTCCAGGCATACTGTCCATCAATGCGAGGGGAATTCCGGCCATAGCAGGCATGATAACTTTGTACTAAAAGGCCAGGAAATACAGATCTTGTCTTCAGTGAGAGGGAAACTTCTCAAAGTTCAGTGACTTATTTAAAAAAATCATACCAACCATTATTCTCTCCCAAAACAAGAGCATAGATAGTCCTTAAGCCAAACACATTGAGGAAGTACCAAGAGGCCGAGGAGACCCAAGACGCGTCGAGGTACGCCAGCTCGACGCCGCGCTGTAACATCGGCTTAAAGCGGAGAGTCAGGGGGAATGGCACCTTAGCTGTGGACGACAAAAAATAAAATATATCAATCTAAACTAATATTATAAATGTGTAAGTATGGCTGGATGGATGTTTGTTACTCAATCACGCCAGAACGGCTGAACTGATATAGATGAAATTTGGCACAGAGATAGATTATAGTCTGGAATAGCACAGGCTACTTTTTATCCGAGTAAAATGTATGGTTCCCGTGGGATAGATTTGTTTTAATTTTTCATAGCGCAAAGGATCAACTTGATTTTTTGCACTGGTAACACTGCAGGGCGCAGCTAGTTGTTTAATATATACATTAAATTAAACTAGAGGACTCTACTAAATAAGAAATATGAATTTCTCTGTTAAATTGTTCCAATTGTAACAAAAACAAGGCACATACACCCCAAAGTGTTAACTCCAAATTTGCAACATTATTTATTATGGTGCTGAACGGACCACCCATTCATTCACATTACACAACATTACTTTTACTTATAAATGGACAACACTTAATGAAATAAAGGATTGCAAATGGCGCGTAAAAAAAAATCTTGTGGTCAGTAGAGCTTGCCAAAAATAATTGATGTTAGTGTCAATAATTCAAAAATAAATTCCTCCGTTTACAATAATGAATATACGTAAGACAGACATGAAGCCTTTCTTAAATATAATCGTAAAAGCTTAAATTGAAACACTCACTAGTCAGGAAACCACTGAACATCCAGTTGATCCAGCCGCCAATGACAATCATTGGCAGAACATTGGTCACATTGCCTTTCAGCATGTCAGTCATCATACCAGGGTCTGTCATTGGGTTCTGAAATCAAAACAAGTTGTCTTAATATAACCCCATAGTACTCCAGTATAAAACATAGTATAACAACCCCATAGTCAACTACTACAAGCTCATAGTATAAAATGAAGTAAACTAAAATCACAATGTGGATTTAATCACTGAGTAGATTAGCCCAGAGATCATAAAATAATTCCGATAAGTACTTCATAACTGTAACTTTCAATAGCATGTTTACCCTAATACCTACCTGTGAAGTGGCTGCCCTCTTTTGAACTTTGAAGTATCCCGTTTCCTCATTGTTGAACCAGTGACGGCGCATAGCAAACGACTGCCGAGGCAAGTACTTGCCGTTCTCGCGTAGCAAACGAGCCCGTATCATCACTTGGCTGAAAAGTACGGTAAGAATTCGTATTGATAACTGGTTAAATGTGTGACAATATCTTGAGCTTAACAGTGAGGTTAAATATCCATTTTGTTCATTTTACTTATATAGTTTTATAATACACGAAACTAGTTAAAATGTGCTTAGACCCTGTCTTACCTATCCTGAACTTGGAGAAGCTCAATTTTCTTTTGTGAGGATAAAATAATCGATACATAGTGCCTCACGATTCCAACCAAGAAAGTAATGATAACAATGGGTAGGAATACCCATAACCGTATATTTGGATCTAACAATAGTTCTGCCATTAGATAAAATTAAAAGTTGTACGATACAACGAGCAGAAGGATTAATTTTATAATTAAATAAAACTCAGTTTCCTTCGGTCGGGGTTCCACAAATTAAAAATAAAATATCACTTGACCACAGAATACGTACACCACGAATACATTTGACATATATTTGACCATAGAGTTACTTTTTATATTTAAGATCACTGACCTCTATGTATACATCGCGTTCTTGTATAATAGACGTCAGTGTTTGAGATGCATTTGACTGTGTGGCCACTCACTTTTTGAAGATAAAGATATATTATGGTTATCTGATTGAAGCTACTTGAGAAGAATTGTGTACGCGTTATATTTTTATATGAAACTAGCTGTCCCGGCGAACTTCGTACCGCCTCAAAATCCAATGTATGAGAAAATGAATTTACTGGTACTCTGTGAAAAGTTAAAACGAATCTATCCCACGGGAACCATACATATTAACGGGATAAAAAGGAGCCTATGTGCTATTCCAGACTATAAGCTATCTCTGTGCCAAATTTCATTCAGATCCGTTCAGCCATACTGGCGTGAAAGAGTAACAAACATCCATCCAAACTTTCACATTTATAATATTAGTATAGATTTAAGAAATAAATGTATATGAAAAATAAAGTTAAAAAAAAATCTGTCCACGAAAAAAAAAAAAGAACTACTTGTTCTGTGTGTTGTGTACTCTGTCTGACCATAGAGCAAATAGCGCTATTGTAGATACTTTTCGATCTTTTGAATATATTATTTGGGACATTATAGTGTATACTATGCATGTGTCGATCGTTCAATTTAAGCGATCTGGATCAATACTGATCCGTTGTCAAAACGAACCGGTTCGTACGACCCGATCAATTGATCGATTGGTTCAGTTCCGGATAGGAATGTAATCGATTGATTGATTTCGTTTCGGAAACCAGATTATAGTGTCAGATCCGATCCGACTGATCAATAACCGCAGGTCGCCGGGTCACTATATTTTTAAGGTTATAAAATTCATGATATTACGATACTACGTAATTTGCCAATTCCAAAAATAAACCTTAATGACGTTAATTTAAGGTAGACATACGAATTCGTAGTAATTTACAGTAATGCATTTTTCTTAGGGGCGGTCACCCAAATTACAAATTTCGACCATGTTTTGTAAAACTTATTGCGTAGGTATCTACCTATTAGATTAAGCTCCCATTCAAGCAAATGTTTCCTCAAGTATATATTTTAGGTATTATAGGTAAATATATAACTTTTTACCGGTTTCAAAAAACACGACACGACATCAATGACCGCAGGTCGCCGGGTTACTAAATTGACGAGTAGTGCAATTGATTTGAAAACAATGAAATTGCAGATCGTTTTAACTATTTACCTATATTTTTATTTTAAGCTTTATTTCTAAGAAAATAAAATTCATGATTCTAGGATACTACATTCGCCAATTCCAAAAATAAACCTTAGGTTAGTTAATATAAGGTAGATTATTTCGTTGTAATTTACAGCCAATAATGCATTTTTCTTTGGGGCGGTCACACCGCGATCGGCTGTGGCTCGCTCTCGCTCGTTCAAATTAATCTGACCCATGCTATCTCAGTCGCACGATAAGATCGCGATCTGTAGGATCCGTGACAGCGGGACTGATTGCAGCCGCGGCTCAGTTCAAAATTCGAATGAACGAATCGTATTCGCCGCGGCGACCCGATCATTCGCGTGGTTCTCGCGAACCGGATCATTTGATTCGGTCAATCGCGAACGACTCAAGACTAGTGTATACAAGGTATTTTGTGATTAGGGCTCTTACGATTTACCCATTCCTAAATTTAATATTTCTTATTCGTAAAATGCCACGTGCTAAAACCAAAACTTTTAATGCGCCTGCCACTGCCCCTCGAAATCTAAAAATACAAAATAACCAGAACACAAACAATCTTGAGAATGTAGTCATCAAAAAAGAACTGTTGGAGATGCCAGTGTACCAAAGCCTGGAGAGTTCAGTGCATGAACCAAGTCCCAAGAAATCTATAGATTTGAACATGTTTAAATTTGAAAAGAAACCACATGTAAAAATTGAATTTGAAAAAGAGTCTCCTGTAAAAGAGGTATGTATTTGTTGATAATGATAATTGGGTATTTAATTGGGATTTTCAGGTACTACCGAGACTTATAATGTCGGTCCTGTGTCGAGTATGCTTCAGTCTCCTCCCATCAATACATTTACTCTTAAATTAAATTACAGGAATCCAAAGGATTATGGGAGCCGGCAAATTGGCGCGACTTTCTTATTAATTTAAGGATAATGAGATCGAATAATGATGCCCCTGTGGATTCAATGGGATGCCACATGAGCAGTGATGAGAATGCACCACCACACGTAGGTTCTTCTATTAACTGAAACCAGTTGAGAATAATCTTCTGAATCTCGTTTTTAACTTTGGTGTCATAAGTGCATGCAAGAGAAATATTATAGTTCCATTCTGAGCTTGCATGAATTTAATACTGCTTATTGCTGTCTTTACTTAATAATTATAAATAAATAAATTGTGCTAGACCAACTATATGTTAACTCAAGTAGCTCATATTATGGGTAGGTACCATGCAATGCATTGGGGGCAATACCAGTATCTCCCAGGTCAGGACAAATGAACCTGCATCCACCTAGTACAGCGAACTGAGTGGCCTACTCTCAAACCACTAGACCAAGTTGTTATAAAAAAGTGTATTGATTGTGTCCTTTCTGTAAATAATACATTATCTTCAGGTCTTCAGATATCAATCATTAATATCCCTGATGCTCTCCAGCCAGACCAAGGACCAGGTTACATTTTCAGCAATGGAGCGCCTCAGGGCAAGGGGCCTTACCATTGACAATATTCTGAACATGAGTGATGAGGAACTGGGCCAGCTAATTTATCCTGTAGGCTTTTGGAAGGTGAATAAAAAAGCATTAGTTATAGTTCATAAATGGATGTAAGTATTAGGTAACCATAATAATATGGTCACCATATTGTAAACTGTGCTACTAAAGAATATAATAGAAAATAGCATTCAACCCTATGCTTGATATTGTTAGAATGTTTGCAGGCTGCAATACTAGTTTTTTTAATCATTCTAATTCCTTTTTAGACTAAAGTTAAATACATTAAAAAGACAACACAAACTCTTAAAGACCAGTACAGTGGCGACATACCGGACTCGGTGGAAAAACTGTGTAAGCTAACTGGTGTTGGACCTAAAATGGCGCATATTTGTATGAAGGTGGCTTGGGACAAAATCACAGGGATTGGTGAGTATAATTGAAATTATCTATAAGTACCAACCATAAATGAACAATCTAAATTACATGATCGGTCACTAAAACCTTTATTGTAACAAAAGGTTCTTATTATTTTAGTCACCAAATCCTTTACTAACTAATATGGCTAACTGGAATCACTTGGTAATGGAGTTATGATCTTTTATTTCAGGTGTAGACACTCACGTCCACAGAATCAGCAACAGAATAGGCTGGGTAAAGAAGCCTACATCAACTCCTGAAGACACGCGAAAAGCACTACAATCATGGCTTCCATTTGACCTTTGGAGCGAAGTGAACCATCTGATGGTAGGCTTTGGACAAACAATTTGTCAGCCTATAGGTCCAATGTGTTATGAGTGTTTAAACAAAGACATCTGCCCATCAAGTGGGAAGGGAAAGAAGTCTCCTAAGAAATCACCAATGAAGAATTTGAAACATAACAAGAAAGATAACTCTGATGATTTTATTGAACCACCTGAAAGTAGGAAAATTACTCCTAGAAACGAACTGAAAACACAAGAAGCACGGAATTCCGAAATAGATGAATTTGAAGTAAAAAGTGTAAAGTTAGAAACTGAATTGATAAAACCTAGTAGAAATAAGTCTCCTAGAAAAAGAAAAGTAACACCTAAGAAGGAAAAAGACATAAATGTGGTCATTACTGATGTCGAAAACACTGTCCAAAGTGATAAAAAATCACCAAATAAAAAAGTTAAAACAAATAAAGTTGAAACACAGAGTGGTGGCGAGAAAAATAAAAATAATGGGCCTCAAAGTGAAGATGACTTTGAAGAACTTAAATTAGTTAAAAAAACTAGAAATACTAGAAGTAGGCCTGATGTGGGTAATGATTTCATAAAAGATAATGAAAAAAAGATAACAAAAAGGAAGTCTCCAAGAAACAAGAAATAAAACATAGAAATAATTAATAATTTTTTTAGCCCTAGCAAGTGGGTTCATATTTGATTTATTGCAAGGATCTATGTTGTGATATTTGATAGGGACTAACATTACCTCTTTGTTGTAAAATCTGATTTTGATAAGTACAAATACACCATTATGTTATATTGTTTTACTGAATTAAAGTTAATCAATATTATTTGTGTTTCCTTCTATCAATCTTCTTCTTTGATTTGTCCTTTCTTGGATCTGCTTTAGCTTTCATGTGCCCTTTCTTCTGCAGGGACTTCTTTTTATTTTGAATTCTATCTAATTTATTTTTCATTTGATACACTTTACTTTTCTGCATTTTCTTTGTTGCCTGTTTTTTTAACATTTTTTTAATTTCTTTTTTTGTTTTTAATTTATCATCATTATCTTCTTTTTCGTCTTCTTCTTCTACTTCAACATTATCCTCATCCAAACCCATTCCAGGTATAGCTTCTGAGATTATATTATCTTTCTTCTTAATAACTTTCTTCTGAATTTTCTCCTTAGGTTTATTTTCGCCTATAACTAAATCTTTTTTCTGTAATGTATCAGAGGAGAGCTCAACAATCTTGACATTAACATCCTCATCTTCATACTCATCTTGGAGTAATTGTTCTATGTCCGGTATTGGGCGACTGGACACTACAAGCTTTTTGTAAGATTCTTTATTCTGAAATAACAACAACATAACCTTAAAATATGTTTTATGATGTCTTGGCATTCCAGCTTGAAGCAGTGGATGTTGACCTAAAAATGCATACCCAGAGGATCTTAGAAAACATGTTTCACCATATCTGATTGATTTGTATACACACATAGTAATCTACTCAACATGTTAAAATATATAAGTAGAAAAACATGCACATGAATCACTTCCAAACCCTAGAAAAAAAATACATCATACCTCTTGTTTTATTCGTTTCCTCTCTTCTTTAAGCATGCGCTGTATATCATCTTGTGCTTTTTTCTTGCGTTCCAATTTCCTTTTACGAAATCCACATAGAAAATCTCTGAAAACAAATAATATACTCTGTAAACACATGCCCGTGTATTATTATAAATACCTAAGTATTATGTATTTACTTTCTCTTTGTTTCGTCGAAGACTAGATTTACTTTCTTCTTTCGGTCTTGATTTTTATTTTTCTTTGCCATTTTATTTTACAGTATAAAGCAAATCCCTTCATACATGACCTAACCTCTAAATGTCTGTCTGTCATTTGGTTGATTATGACAGCTGAGCTGACATCCCAGTTCAGGAACGTTATAAAAATTACTAAAACTAAGAAGCAGAAGAAAACTTTTATTTTTGTATTGTGTTTTTTCATATGAAAATAATTAACATCACACGTCTCCTGTAGGGGAGGCGGGGAAACTGGTTAAGGGTTCATAACCCTGTAGTCGAAAAACTATAGCTCCGTTCATAGTTAGTAGAGCATAGCTCAATAGAAAATTTTGTTCTTCAGAAAATATGGCGTCACCATCTTAGGTATTTCGTCAGTGTTAAGTATTACAAGCTAAAGCTATTTCCCAAGTGAGCTATTTGAAAACAATGTTTCAAGTATTTACAAGCTTTTAGCTGAGCCTAAATCAAAGAGCATTATAATATAAGGATGTACGGCAAATAATATGTTCGTAGAAAAGTTATTTTTCTTTGTGTTGTTTTCTCCTTCTTAGTTTGATTTATTATTTGCGGTAGCAAAATATAGATAACGTGTAAAATGAAAAATTTTGAATAATTATACCAACTGTGTATACAATAATGTACTATTATTATATTTAATTTTATCACCCATCTGTATCACCAATTTTTTGGCAAACAATCAAGAATTTTTGAAATTCTTGTGCATGATTGGTTGATCTGCGCCATTAATGTTTTTTATCAAGTTTTTGCCGACCAATCAGCGCACAAGTCTACAATAAAGACGGACTCATCAGCAGCATGGCTGTCAGTATAAATTTGAAGCTTGAACGATGCACTCCCTCTCGTCACGTTGGTTTTTTTTGTTTGTGCAATTTGTCGAAAATGATATCGTGTGTGATTTTGTGTGCCAGGAAATATGGAAACCTTTGGGTGCAGTGACCTGATATCTACCTTGTTACGCAAGGTGAGTTTCAAAACATGTGATTTGGGGGGGTTTATCAATTTGAATATATGATATTGGTCGGTTCGCAGAGCGAGCTGAGCAAAAATTGTGGCCCAGAAAATCAATCGGGAACTCGCTACGTATGAGGGTTTCGTCACGATTTTAATTTAGCTGATTCAAGGTTGCCCTGTGTGGTCCTAATGTGAGCGCGAGTGCATTAATTAGAGTAATCAATATGTTTGTGTTGCCACGGCCATATGTTAACACGCGTGAAAGGATAGTGTTACATACGAACCGTTCAATCTCGACTCAATGTTTTGATCTGCACGATCGCTGGTTTCCGTGGAACGTGGAATTTGTATGCCAGTGATAGGGAAAGTTGTTGGTATTTAATGTGAAAAACGTTTGAGCAGAGAAGCGTCAATGTCATTCAATCCAATTGGTCCCTTGTATGCGTATTTTTCCATATCTATATAGTTTCCAACTATTGATTTTACACCTACTTGAATCCCTCCCACTTTATTATGGAATGCCATTAAATTAGAATGTATTGTTTGTCAACTTTTTTTGGTACACAGAACAAACTACACTTATAGACAAGATATATTGAAGCAATGAGAACAAAATATATTTTATCCCCGTTTATTCTCTGATTGTCTACTCAAGATTATTGTAATGTATACAAAAAGTTGATAGGTTTATTCAGAAAAAGCTATGTTGACTGAATAAAAATCTTTTTAGACTTAGCTGTGCCCTATTGTTTTATCTATTGAGGCTTTTGTAGTTGATAAAAACAACTGACAGATTAGCATGTGTCTTGATGAAACTGTGGATGGGTGACCTTATTATTACATCTAACCTACTCCATCCTTCGGAGTACACATTAAGCTGGCGGTTCTGGTTATCGGTCTAACATCTTTGATAGTTGCCTTTGACAGCCAGTACCATGTTTCAGATTATTAAGACCTCTGATTTTAACAACTGTCAAATATGTTAGAATGGACACTGGTAGTGCCTGCAATAGGTAATCCCTAAGGTTACCAGTAGTCTCACTGGTAGACCAAAAAAAAAGATTGTATAAATATATTTCAATCTATTACTTACACTTATTTCTATTATAATATTAACTGCATTATTTTAAATCCTTGACTACCTATATACTGATTTTTCATTAGCACTTAATTCTTTGTAAATGGTTACTAATCCTTTTTATTTTACCCGATGAGAAAGTCTGAAAAATGACTTAGTGACACCCCATTGGGTAAAACAGGGCTAGACAAAGGTCACAGAAGGTACACTGTTGAACACCCACAGTTTGACATTGGTCCCTGCTGTACAATGTGTAATTGAATTAACGCAAAAGTAGAATTTATTGCAATATTATAAAATAGGGTTAATATTTTATCAAAATAATGGTTTTTTTAATATTACTTAAGGTCATCATTTGTTTACAATGGTAATTGCCAGGAAAAATAATTTTAGTGTATCAGAATAGGTATTAGAATACATTTAAGAGTATTTAAAAGGTGCATGTAACTGTTACAATAAATAATGCATTAGTGCAGCTGGTATGTGTATTCAGATTACTTGATACCAATGCCAGTTAGTAGCATGCCGGCTACTTTCTACTGGCATGTGTAGTGTAGCTTTAAGTACATACTCGGGCAGTCTGTGAGAATTGGTATTACAGCACTGGCTGTGTGCGAAAAATTATTTGTGTGCTAAGGATCTCAATAGTCGTAACTTAATCATTTAGGTTTATCTGTTTTTTTGTTGGTGTCATCTTTAAACCAGCCAATATTACTTAGTCACTGCGGGCTGAGTAGCAGTCCCCGATTCTGGACATTAAAAAAATAGATATACGCGTCGAATTGTGTACAACCTTCTTTATTCGTCTGTTAAAAATACACACAACCGATTTGCTCATTGTCTACAACTCCTCACTCACATATGTACGATCCAAAAAAAAACACCTACCACATTGTGGATGTTCCATCCAAATCTGTTAAACTTTTTATTATATCTCTGACCTCCGATCGTGGTGTTATTTACGTATCATTGCAAATATATAATATTTATAATGATATTTAGCATCTAGTTGTGGTAATGGTTTGCCTATTTTAACTCGATTAGTATAGTCTAAGTGCGCAGCCGACTGTAATAAAAGTTCACCTTTCACGGCCGCTTCGTCCTCTATTAACCTACGGATTATAATTGTGCGGTTCACCACAAACATATCCACCTGTTCGTCATAAATATATAGTACTTCATATGAGTGGACTTTACACTGAAATATCCCGGGAAACCCTTCCAATTCCACGGATAAAATAAATAGATTGTATATATATTCACCCCGGTCTGTAAACTACCTATGCAATTATGGGTTTATAAGTTGCATCAAAATCTCTCCAATAGTTATTCTGTGGTGCGGTAAACGACAGAAAAAATAAAAGTTACTCTCTAAGCTATTTAGTTTATTCTGGAGACGACACACATCGGTCCACCCTCGGACTAGAATTCCCTGCATCTTGAGCTGTATGCAACTATATTATACGTATAAGTATAGATAATAAATTACAATTGAAATAAAATTATTTTTAACGGATTTTATCACGTTTATTTTGTTTCTACGTTCCCGACGTTAAATATTATGTGTATTTCAATGTGTAGTATTCGTGGAAATATAAGATATCAATAAATAACTATAGTTATTCGATTGTGTTATGCATTGGTCCAAATTAATTCAACACCCACTCACTCTGAGAGCAACAATTTCAATCTGTAACATTTACCTAAATAATAATATTATCTTATCAAGCTTGTTGTTTGTACGCTATAGCTATGTGTTATTCAACGATTATTTAAACACACATTTAAGCTCTTATTATTGTGTATTTCGGTAAAATGATATATTAGAGACTGTTCTATCTTTAACTTCTCCTTTACATAATACAAGACTGATAAGAATTAAAAGACATTAAAATTTATGTAGTGTTTTTCTGGAACTTAACAAGGGTAATCTCCTAGCTTCCAGGTGGCGTTATACTTTTCTTTGAGATATTAAGTTTTTTTGATGGACTTTATACATTAGCAGCTACATAAATCCCTACTCATAGTTTAGGTATGATATATGCCTAGAAACTAATCAGAAGCCTTGGGGATTACAATATGCTTTCAAGTGCTGGAAATCTATTAAGTGTCGCGAATCACGGCACATCTACGGAAAATACGTTACGAACGTTCCCCGTGCTTACATCTGCCATGCTTTTTAAATTACCAGCCTACATCTCAGTACCAGAATTAAGCACTATACATTTTACGCACCGGTCACGTACGTAAGCGTCGTCCGACCCTCTCACACCATATATTTCATAAATAAGAGTAACAGTGCCAGCATGTTTTTCGTGATTGACATTACGATTATATTAGGAGTTCCTGCTTACCCTACAGGCCGCTATTACAACGTATTATGACGTTTGTATTATTTTGGCTATAGTCGATTTAGAATGTTATTAGCCAAAGCTTACTTTTGCTATTACGGATTTAATGTCGTGTCTACGAAAATATATTTCGTTGTCATGTTTGCCTATGTACGGCATGAGTGGGCGTGGTCCGCCGACTAGGTCAAGGCGTATATTTCCGCTATACTTAAGACTCGTGTTTGGGACCTGTAGAGTTGAAATATTTATCGATTGTTTAACTGAAGGTCTTTGAGTTGTCACCGTTATTTGTCTAGGAATGCAGACCCTAGTCAAAATATGTACCGCATTCTGGATAGAGGTCTGGTCATGTATTTAGTCTCATTTAGGTCTATGCCATTCATCCCAATGTCGTGCAAGCTAGATAAATTATTTAGGGAGCTTTTAATTTTAACTGTTTAGTGGCTGAGATTTAGCTTTAGATTCGAAGGGATTGTAGCCACGGTCATTCCCTTCGTCTTAGGTTCTTTGGATGACCTTAAACCCAGAAATAGGAACCTTTGCGGGCCTCCTATACGACCTAGTCACAAATCGTGGTGTATTTTTGTTGGTCTTGTATATTTTCCCCTAATATTTGAATTCATTAATAGGAATTAGATTAAATACCTCAGACCATACATGGCAATTACATTGGGTGCGTTCTGGACCTGTATATACTTTTAATATTCGCAAACCTATTGCGGGTTACCCATTCTGTGCCCAGAAATACGTATGAGATAATCTGTAATCACCTCTATTTAATAGAGGTCAGTGAGTGCATCTAACCGAGTACAGAACCCTATTGTTGCATTTAATAGTTACGTAAACTGAGATCTTTGTATTATTTTTATCCGGTTTTTATTTGACCTCTGTACATTATAATATAGTCCACAGATCTTTGATGCAACTGAAGCTCTGTGTTCATCTTTCTACTGTTTAAGACCGTGTCGAGGGATTTCAATTTAATACTAATAAATATTATTATTTCGTCATTCGTTCGCGTTGTGACTAATGTTTATTCCAGCCATAACATCCTGTCGACGATAATGGAGTATTAATGTGAATATTAATTGAGAAATGTGAATAAAACCGCAATATCGGTAGCAGTCTAGCAGTCCAATAAAATTAAGCAGATTAATTAGACCAGTGCTACTCAACTTTTTTAGGGGCCATAAACACGTGTTACTCGTGGTATCGAGGGCCGCAAAAAAAGAAGAATAAATATATATATATAATATATAATTGAATAAAAGGACTATGAACGGATTCATCGCGGCGCGGTAGTGTTATTTAGAACCTATTTACTCGGCGCGCTCTCAACTGTTTAATGGGCGCGAAATTCAAAATGGATTAAAATAAAGTAACACCAAATGGGCCAACCATAAGTCCAACGGACCGCAGTTTAAGTATAGATGGACCAGACTTAGAGTCAGGAAAAATATTAACATTACATAACGAATTTTATCTAAAATGCTGCACGTTGCGAACAAAGGTGGCCCAAACTATTTATGTTGCGTTAGTTTGCATCGCGAAGAAGTTTGCATATCTGTGGATGTGGTGAGAACTTAGAATCGGACCTACAAAAGCATTAAACTCGTTAGGATAAGTGGTACATTACATTATCCATTCACGAGCCAGTTATTACTTGCTACTCGAGTGTTAAACACACTTAATGCGTTAACATGTACGTTGGGTTCATGATTTTACGATGCATCTATGTCAATTTTATTGTAAGTAATGTCGTAGTTATTTTTTATTATACATGGCAAAACGTCGTACCTATGCAAATGTTTAGTAAATTGATATCTTTGTTTTCTTCAGTCTTGAGTCGGAGTCTCCGAGTTCCTTTGAGTAATTGCAATTATTTTCGCATTATGAATAACAGTGGGGCCATAGAATGGTGATTAATTTTGCCACGTAAAAATGGCACTTACCTCTCATTGAATCCTAACTAACCAAGCATTTGCCTCGACCTGACACCCTTGAATGAAATCATAAAATCGGATGTAAATAAACTCTGCACATAGCATGATAAGGTTGATGAATCGCTGACAAACTAGGGCGACCACTTACAGCAAAGAGGTGACGATAACGACGACCCCAAAACCATTGTTGACATTTCCAGGGCTTGTTATCGACGGAATCTGTTTTTGGATCAACCGTAAGGCCTCAGCCTCGAATTTAGCGGACATGGGGGCGGCGGCGGCGCGGGAGCGGCAGGATCTTATGCGTAAAATCAAATGGACCGGTTCTCGAAAACAGCGGCGCGGGGCGGCCAACGAGCTCCGCTCCCGCGCCGCCGCCGCTGCCGCCCCGCTGCCCGCTAAATTGGAGGCTGAGGCCTAAGGAGTCTTGTCTTTATGCATGCCGTGACGTACACATGGTGGTCTCGCGTAAACAACATTAGGTATGCCAGGATTCGATCTCCAATGGGTACACGCATCACATTATTGTTCTATGTGCTTTGGATAGCACGTTAATCTTATGGTTGAGAAATAAGTTTGTAGTATCAGTGGCATAGGTATTGAGATAAGATCGCATTTCAAAAGAACACGTGAAGCAATATGAAAAGAAGGTTTTGTAAAATGTTGACGACGAAATTTCGTATGTGCAATTATCTTGGGATACTGTTAGTCCTGATTCTGGTTGAATTAATTTCTCTTATATATTGTTGAGACATAAGATCTAAGTGTTCTGCAGTTATATTGAGTACTGCACAATCAAACAATTACACACCAGTTGATTATTGGAAATTGAAATTTGCAATTCAATTATGGGAAGTTGCAAAGCTGTAATTGCTTTGTTATCCTTCGAGAAATGTTAATGGCTGCCAACTATTTAACTTCCTACTTACTCATACATATTGGGGATTAAAAAGAAAGGCGTTAATAACACACACAGACACGCAATAGCCGACACCGCTCTACGTTAATTAAGGTTAAATACTTAATAATTAAATCCATAAATTCCTGGGTCCGTGATGTTTTAACTTTCAGTGCAACTGACGTGTTTTCAAACGAAAACAAACTAAACACCTTTTATCAAACTTTAAGATGCTATAATTTTATTTATACCTGTTTACTTATGGAATCCTCAGAAGTATGACTCGTAAAAGATATGCCATCTTCGAAGGGAACTTAGCTTGCTATCAAGTCATATTGTTGCCTCCCTTCGTGATGTTTATAGTTTATGTAAGGAATGTTGCAATTAATTATTTTAATTCTTTTGTTTCAGGAGATAAACTACCAAACGGGTTGATTAAGATTTAATAAAATGACGTCTCGGTAAGTTGAAAAACGAAATGTGTCCGGATTACGCTCCACATTCTATAGGTCTTGCGCAATCAGGACATTATTAGACTTAATTAGATTTTAATTCCATTTAAATTTGCATTTGTACTTCCACTGTTTTCGCGTATCATGCTAACATGTTACAATTGTACTGTATAAAGCTGTAACTAGCGGTTCTTAATATCATTTATAACATATTATTAGATTTAAAAACTTGTTACAATGCACTTGCAAATGTAATTATAAGAATTATCCATCCATTTGTTTTAAACATTATGTAGGGTGAGTAATATAATGTATGTGCCTCAACAATTAGTTGTCTTGTTGACCGGCTGATAGCATCTGTTTTCTTTACTGATACAACAACGAGTGATTTATTTAAATCAGCTTCTATTATATCTAGATTTATGTACATGATGACTTCAACGTGACCTTTTCTAATTCATGTGTCCTTTCCCACCCAAATCATTATTTGTCTTAAAGTTTAAAACGACTTGAGTCAGTACTGTATATATTATCATTGCTAATTATAAGCGTAGTAATTATGTTCATTTGAATTAGTAGTTTATATTCAACAATAATTTATCTATTTATTACTTCCTCTTTCTCGAGAAACAAAGGTTAAATGCTGTCCAATAGGTAGATTTATTCCTTAGCTTATTCGTATACGGTGTGCTGGTAGGTATGTGGTTGGGCAATCGTAGAACCTTGCTCTAGTAATGTTGTACGTTAACTAGCCGTGTCATTTAATTTGTGCCTGCCTTGTGGCTTATGGTCCCTTAGCCAATGAAAAAGCATAGACCAATATTTTGGCCCAAAAAAACTTTGCAATTAAAAAAAAAGTCAGAATTTCAATATTTTAATCGATTATAGATTCTTAATAAATATTAAGAATCTATAATCGATAAAAATTTTGAATTCAATTTTGAATTCAATATGCAATCGTCATGAACAAAAAAATGAAGGCATGTATGTTGATCTTTTAGTGAAAAAAAACCTGTCAATCTGTTGAATTTCGTGCAATTCGCGCTACGAGCGAAACGAACGATTATTAATTCAAATATGCTAATTCCAATGTTTCAAATAATATAAAGAATGTAATAATACTAGATGCGTCTAGCCATATAGATGAGGATGTGGCATGTCTAGCCAAAATGAGTGCCAGCTATCTCACCTACCGTTTCGTATTAGTATTACATAATATCTCTGTCTGATAATGTGAGCGGTCTATTACTTACGAAATACTATGCTTCACGGTGTTATTTTACGATCGCATACATTTGTTAAACTAATAAAACCTCCGTGCAGCCGGGGTGTTGTTTTCAATGTATTTTGCCGATTAGTTTGACCGTAATTGATTAGAACGTACAAGGTACTGCCAGTTATATGGCTTTTATGATTTTAAAAAAAAAGTAGTTAACAACTTTAGACGATACAGTCTATTTAAAATTTATTTTGAGAATACTCCGTGTCTTAAGCAGAATCTGAGTTTGTCTAATACCCCCCCCCCCCCCCCCTATATTTAACGCTTAACCATTTACAATGGTATTACACAGCACTTGTTCTGGAAAATATCAATCTAAATTTATTTAAACTCCTATTTTGGTTCCTTTATGGAAGTTGGTTTCACGTCTCCTCGGGCGGCACCGTTTATGTTTGTTACCAGTTAGTTACGTATATCGGAGGATAACTGTTTACTAACCGACCATAACTCGTTACACACTATGAAAAAAAAAACACCTGTTCAAATAGTACTTTATGGTGTGACATTTAGTATGCATTGCAAACCACAATGTGGATTCCTATAATTTATTGTTTGCGTCTACGTCTTGTTAGAACAGATGTTAATCCTATAGTTTGCTATTTATAGTACAATATTGCCGTTCGGCGAATGTTTATTCTGCCTCTGAAAATTATAATTTATCCTGAAGCTATTTGATCAGCCGTCTCAGCCGATGACGCGACAAAACTATAGGAACATACAGTTAAATATACGTCTACGTTCGGATCAATCGTCCAACAAACGAGAGATGAAGTTTAAAAAAATAAAATGACTGACACTGTTGCCATCGCCTTCTCATTGACGCTATTTCAAAAAAGAGCAGGCCTTCAATGTGACTGCTGATTTTCTTAATGTCTGTTACCTATTGAAAATCTGACATTTGCATACTGATTTTTAAATAAATATTTCTGAAAAGTTGTTTGTTTGCAAAATAATTCGTTAATATAAGATCAGAATTTACTAATTCCTTAAAAAATACCACTAAAAACGATTCGAAATACCCCTAGATCCTAATATTACTAATACTCAATTAAAACTTTGCACCTATTCAAACGTATCTAATTAACTATTCAATTACGTGTTATTACGGCAAATAGGTTCAAAACGCCATATATTATTATGAAACACTTCGATAAGAAAAGGCGCACATTAAATACATTAGAGCAACCTCAGAGGCCAACATACACACCACACCATGCATTTGGTCCTTTCATGCCCCTTCAAGTAGCCCTTAATAAATTTAGACTCCTACAAAAGCCAAAGAAGAATATTGCACCCTAAATTTGAGGCTAAAAGCCGTAGGTTGGAAACCCTGGTCCAAATTCAATTCAGTACAAGTTACTCTCCCTAGGTTGGACCGCCTGTTCGTGCTCCTCGAAGCGGGGGCGGGGCCCGCGACCAGGCGGGCAGCCGCCCGGCAACTGGGCGAGGTGCAGAAAGCCCATCCCGAGGAGCTACACCGGTTGCTCGGCAGGCTCATGACGCACCTGCGCTCCCCAGCCTGGGAGACAAGGGTTGCTGCTGCACAGGTAATAGAGATAATTTTGGAATAAAATATTACTAGTTCTAAGTTCTAATCGATAGAACTAGGCGATACTTGGCGGAATTCCATTGTTAAACAAATGGGGGAAGAGGAAGCCACCACTGACTCGGCTTGTCATCTTTTCCAATTATAAACCAAACAAGTTTGATCGATACTTAAAGAAGCCAGCAACTCCTCTAAGATGTTATAGTCAAAAATCTATCTATCGCGAGTGACGGGACCCCAAATAAAATGCAATTCTCCGCGAAACGTTCTAAGTTTTGTTTACATGACCGTGTCGAGACAAAGCGCACTGCCTCGGCCGACCGCTGGCTGTCATTTGCCTTGCCGCCGCGCCCCGTCAGCCTGCCCGAGCTAGTCTCTGCAGTTTTTTAAACACAACTATTTGCCACTAAATACCTTTATCACCTTAAGATCGAAAATAATTTGCACATCATTCGCTAACAATAGTCTATTTTCGTCGTTTGTTATTAATTTGAATTAAGAACTTTCCAAATATATAGTGAAATTTTCATTGCCAGGTTTGATTGGCAGCATATACTTATGATGACTTAACCGTTTATATTTATAGCATGAATCGATAGGTACAAGTTGTTATGACGGATTAACACGTTGAATATATCGTCTCCACTTCCTGAGACCTAATAATTGCGATACACTCTCACCAGTTGTTTAAGAAACAATTGTTGTAAAAATCACGCAATTCATTGACATAGCATACATTCGAGTCACGTTCACGGCAGGTTAGTGAGGTTACAGCCATGCGCGAGTGCGGTCAACAACGAAAGTCGCTGATCAGATACAAATGATAACAGCTTTTAGCGGGTAACAAAGGAGAGCCAAACGAGCGCGCTATTACTGCCGTTTATAAACTTAACTAATAAAAAATGACCGTGCACAGAGCAGCCGCGCAGCCTCGCGAGGCTGCCTCGGGTGCAAGTCGGCATGTAACTGAGGCAGCATAAAGCTAGTCAACTATGGAGTCGCTGATAAATTGATATCCTGTGTGAAGACACGACTTGTCTAGAAGGGTCCAATATCTTTTTAGGGTTCGGTACCAAAACTATAAAAAACTGAACCTTTATGGTGTGACTATGTCCGTCTGTATGTGTCGCTAAATTAAAAATAACAGCTGGAGACGGAGGTAAATGCTATTTATTTTTGTCTAAGTTTGAAGTTCATATTAGGAATATGCATACTAAAAAAAATGGCGAGAATATTAATGTCTATTTGTATTCACGATTCGTCTCATTGCGCCGCGCCCGCGCGCCGCGCGCCAGTGCGCGTGCCTAAAGATGATCTCCGCCATGTTCAACATATTGTCTCGTAATTGGCTACATTGTTTCGACCGATTGAGAGAGATTATTAATCTGCTAGGCGCTTCTTTGTGCGAGTTGGAGTGACATGCATGAGCCTGGCAGTAAAATTGAAATGTCATATCGTTCCTGTGATGCCAATTTAAAAAAAAAACGCGGCATAAAAAAAACAAGACTTGAAGTTTAGTTTTTATGAATACTGGCTTAAATAAAAGTTAAAGTAAAAAATAAAAATAAAATTACAGTGAAATAATATATTTTTTAATTTCAATTCTCGTCTATCCAACCTATACCCACCCTGTCAACGTTTCACTTGTCGAGCCCTATCGAATGAGTCCAAACTCGGCGGGTCTACGATTGATGTAGCAGAGTTCCTCTATCTTCCTGCTCTATCACCAGGTCCTGGTCACGAGATGTGTGAGCCAATTACTCATTGAGACCTGCATAATGAACCCTCACTCGGTGGATCTACGATTCTCATTCCAGTATAATATTTTATCATTGTCCTCGATCCGGGAACTGATGCAGTGATAACCGCAATGAAGTTATCAATGTATCTTCAGGAATCAGGTTACACGCAATAACATGCTAACTGGAATTCATGTGATATCTCAGTTTCAACTTTATTGTGCAATTGATAGTGTTCAATTTGTTAGAATTATTGATATCGTTACAGTGCCCATTTGTTTTGTGATTCGGTTTATCAGACACGTACAGTTCACTGCAGACTCATAGCAGCTTATTCATCTGTTACCGTGTGCCCTTTGTGTACTAAACAGTCGGCTTAGTCATCTTTAAGTACTAACATATTTGTGTTATCTTAGTGCCTAGAACATAGATAAATAATATTATACTTAACAAAAACATTGTCATATGGAGCGCTAATTAGTGGCTTCGGTACGAAAACTGATACCATAGATTCATCTCATGATTCTAGACTCCCCAGAGTTGGAATTATCCGTCGATCTTTTCATGATTTTTTTTTTTTTTTCTGTATTTTTAACATGATATCATAAAATAAGTCTATGTAACGTGATTTTTAATAAAATTAAGCATAATTACTAATTGAAACCTAAAACTGCAATGTAAATTAAAACTCATTACGGTCGAGTGTGCTCGCCACTCGCACAAGTCGGGTATCGCGCGGAGCGTTGTTTTTGTGATCGCGTGGATTACGATACACTGCTTGTTGAAAATTAACAACATTTGTAACCCGTGACTTTCGTACGACATAAATGATTTCCATAATTGTATTATAGGCCTCAACCATGCCCCTTTATAATTGAAGTTCCATGATTACTAAATGTTAAACTGTTGTCGGAATAACAAAAAAATACAAAAATGCAGTTTTTTTTAAATGACATGTATCGCGAGTGACGTCGCGCGCGACTTTTTTCCATTTCCCCAAAATCTGTGGATATGATTTAGTGCTTGTTCACGTAGGAACGCGCGGGCGCGGCGGCGGTTGCGGGCGCGGCAGATGTTGCGAGGTCGCGTTCACATTGGCCGCCAGGCGTTTGCGCGAGTGTGACGTGTTGAAAACGATGAAAACGTGCTATCGTTTCTAGCGACAAGTTCAAAATGATTGAACTTACCTGACGTCGCGAGTGAATCGCGCGCGCCGCCGCTAGTTTGACATGAACACACAAAAACGTCTCATGCGTTTGAAATTGCCGCGAGCGCGCCGCACGCGCCAGTCGCTAGTTAGCTCGCTACTTAGACCGCACGTGCGTTTTGAACGTGAACACTTGGAAATCACGTCATATGTTTGATATTTCGTGACCGCGCCCGCCACCGCGCCCGCGAGTCAACGTGTACAAGCACAACGTGTACAAGCACTTAAGTTCAATTTTATTCGTTTTACATCTCACTAAATATATGGATATAATATTTCTTGTTGCATTGTGATTGGCTCTAATTTGTTTTGGGCTAGCAACAACTCTTTTATTTTTTCTCATTCCCAGGATAAAGTATTCTGTGATCTGTATTCCATCTGCGCATATTATATACTGTGGCATTCTATCGCTGTTTCCAAACGATATCGCTCGCCACAATGTTCCAAGTTGTTATACATTGTTGTTGACATATAATAATGTCATTCTACGTCCGAGAGTAATCTCGTTAAAATGCAAGCAAATCTTTATCATGAGCTAAATATAAATAAAGTAGGTAGTTGCCTACAGAAGCGATGTGTTTGCATCGTGCATATTTTAATCCATCCAGCTAGTTTACTTTGTGTGCAAGTACTTAAGAACAAATTAAATAAATGACGTGGCGTATTTGTTTTCCTCGTAACCGATGGAGACAGTTTCTTGATAAAAAAAATACATGTTACTAGGTATATTGTTTCGTTAAAGACAGATATAGGTATGACTAGCTGTTATCCGCGACTTTGTCCGCGTGGTATTTAACAAACATGTTTTTCTAAAAGCAGCCAAAGTTACTCCTTGTTACATCAGCTATCTGCCAGTGAGTGTCCTGTCGGTCCAGTCATTTCGGGGATTAACCGAAACAAACAGACCGACAGACATACAGACAGACAAAAATTGTAAAAAATGTTGTTTTGGTATATGTACCGTGTATACATCCAAATGCACTTAGTAAAAAGCAGTTATTTTAGTATTAAAAACAGACACTCCAATTTTCTTTATTTGTATAGATAATGAAGTTAGTCAATATAACATTTTGGATTATAGTACAACGCAGGTATATGCTCTACATGATGTTAAATATAGTTTAATGTTGGAGCGCATACGCGGTATTACGAGATAAGGCGTCCAATCCGAGCATTTTGAAAATGGGCGGATTAAGTGTACCGGACTAATGTGGGGCGGGCGGTGGTAGTCACGGCTGCAGGACCTATTTGCTCAACAAAGCTCACCTTACGCGCGCCTTGCGCACGCTCAAAGATGTGGCCGATAATATCCTAGACCTATTTAGTTGTTCTCGGAGTCAATTCGAAAAAACAGCTTCATATTTGTTGTGTTATGCTACGCATATTTAGGGAGTTGTGTTTGTGATAAAAAAAACACGTTTAATCAAAGACGTAGTTATCTATTTCAAATAATTATATTTGGCCATCCCTAGATACGTTATAAACTTATAACCTCCCGCTTCGGGGACAGCACATGCCTATGTAACCTTCAAAACAATATCTCCAGCGAATTTCTAAAGATGAAAAACAGACGTACATTCCCGATGTATACATTTTGGAATAATGTTAAAGATCTTTGAGAATTTGTACTAACGACTATAATATCAATAGACTGACAAGTTAATGCTTACTGAATAAAACCATAGAGCATGTAAAGATACGTCATTGTCAGTACGGCAACATTAATTCCAGACTATCAAGTGAGCCGAGTACATGCTGAATGAGTAACGTTATGTCTCAGGGCTATATCAGGTCACAGGTCGCGACATTAATATTCTGTAAGTGTGTGATGATAACGTCGTGGGGTGGGATGGTGATATACCTAAACTAGTGATGTAACCAATGACGATTTTCACACATTCGCGAATGCGATTACTCGCCACTCGCATTCGCGAATGCGAATTTCAGCTGAAAATTGTAAAAGAGATTTGCTTTTTGTTATGTTGTTACAAGTGCTTTTAGATTCGTTTAAAAAGTTCGTAATGAATGTAGAAAATTTTGCCTTGACTGTTTCATTTGATACCTAATGGGTTAACTTGTCTTTATTGATCTGAAAACTCAACAACAATACATTAATAATAATGTCCTAAATTGTCTTTTTATTTAATGACCCCCCACCCCCACCATCGGATGTAATCGAATATTTTGTATGACAATCGTCTTAGTTTAAGACGTACGATTGCCCTACACATTATCCGATGATTAGGATGGGATCGGAAGGTGTGGAGCCTGTCTTTACCCGCCCGGGGGAAAATGTCCACCTACCTACATTGTTTTTGTGTAGTGTGTAGATCAAAACACGGGCTTAAGGGTTAGCGTACAGCTCAAGATCTATGTCACGGATTATGTGGCACCGTGTCGCTCTCTTCCTTCCGAAATTCATACGAGAGAAAGAGACAAAATCTATATATCTCATATTTTGACATGTCACAGCCGGCTGCGCTACTAGTGACGTAATCGTGGCGCTAGACTAGTCTCGAGACACAGTAAATAGTGGGCCTGGTAGAGTTACACAGAACTAAATACCCTAGCGACCTATTTTATTATTGCAACCGGGCGCGCGACTTAGTTGATTTGATTGACCTTTGACGAGATAATTTATAAATAATATCAGAATATATCAAACCGGTCCTTAATTAGTTCTTATCTCCGGAATAATATCTAACAGTAATTCACATTTTAATGTAGCTTTTAAATTGTACTGTGTAACTAGGATAAAAAAATACGTACCAAGTGTATTTAAGGAAACCCCGTAGTAGACATAGAATTATATGTTTATGGGACACTCGGCTCGAAAAAAGTGGACTCTATATATTGATCAGGTATGTAAGCTTTCACCATGACAAGTTTTAGTGAAATCCGCCTCATAAATTACGAGTTACAGTTAACTATGCTGTTATCTTTAGCTATCTCGCCAAACCTTCTATTCACCACTAAACAAAATATCCAAGATGATGTATTCTTATAAGTTATTACCTAAAATCACCGAGGTTGTAACTTTATTCGTAGCCTATAATCCAAAATACACAGTATTAGGCTATGCCGCGGTAACCCATCCATTTCCGGGTGCTATAGTCAGGTGCATAGTCACTAACTTCTGCCCGTAGCTCCGTCCGCGGTGCGTCGATGAAGCATAGCCTATATCACTGGGGATAATTGATAATTTACTACTGTAGCACCCCCTATTATATTAGTGAAATATTTTTCAAAATTAGCTCAGTAGGTCCGGAGATTACCCCCACACTGATAAACTAACAATCGTTACGGGCGTCGTCCTCATTGTGTAACGATCGGAAGCTCGTTGTACAAATAGGATGATGCCGACATAAACAATGTAATTTTGTCGCGCGATGAAAATGATTCCTCATTCCTGCGCTCGCGCGATGACTTGCGAGCTTCAATTGTTCTCTAAAGATTTGTGTATTGCGACGAAATCGCATCGTTTACTCGTACGATCGTAAGCCAATTAGTACGACACCTACCTATTTTAGTATAGCTATACTAGATCGTCAAGTACTTATTGCATAATTAATAACGAAAGAATCGTGTCGTAGCCCGTGGCAATCGCATCCTTTGTCGCATGTGGCAAGGCAACTCGTGTTACGTCACCCTCGCAATTCACTTCGAAAGCACCCGCCAATCTATTTATAAACCGATAAAAAAACGTCCTCGCTTCAATTGTTACTAATAGGCACCCTTTGCTCATTTGTGCACTTAAGTTCGTACGTGTGATGGTATAAAATGCTTTGAAAACATTCAAAGTTTTATCTGATATCCTGGTTCGACGTAAGATTGGTTGGATCCGTAATTTTAGTAGTAAAGAATCATACCCAAACATGGTATCCACATTTATGTCGGGAGTCAATATATTTTTGTTTACATTCTTTCGCAAAACGAATGTAGACATTTAGCTCGGCTCCTTTGTTTCATCTGAAGTCGTATTCAAAAATCATAAAGTTGATTTTTATTTGCTTCTATATGATAATAGCTGTCGTTTGCGGCAAAAGGGCGGAATTCGCCGCTTGCGCATTGTTCCGAAAATTTGAATGTTTTTTTTAATAACATCTATACATATAAATAAAATTGGAGTGTCTGTTTGTAATATTAAAATAACCGCTTTTTACTAAGTGCATTTGGATGTATACACGTTACCTATACCGAAACAAAATTTTTTTTAAATTTTGTCTGTCTGTCTGTCTGTCTGTTTGTTCCGGGTAATCTCTGAAATGGCTGGACCGATTTTCACTGGCAGATAGCTGATGTAACAAGGAGTAACTTAGGCTACTTTTATTTTGGAAAAAAAAATAGGATCTCTCGAAAAAAAATTAAAACCAATGTTGCAGCGCTGCGCCTGATTAAGTTTTGATAGCAACAATGCGTCCCGCGGGATCAGAACGCGCGAGCAGGCTGTTGCCAACGGTTGTGTCTTTGTTAAATACCACGCGGACGAAGTCGCGGGCAACAGCTAGTTGTTAATATAAGTGAATATTGATTTTGATGTAACTTCGTATGTGGACAGTTCCGTGAGCATATTGTCCTTTTAATCACTTGATTATATCTTGATCGTCTACCTTATTCTAAAGTAAAAACAGAGTAAATTATTATTATATTTCTTTTCGCAGGCAGTGGAGGCGATCCTGACGAACGTGCCAGAATGGCATCCAGCACCGTACACTGGCAAAAAAGGTACGTTGCGTCATTAGATATAATTCCATATATATAAAGTGTAAATGAAGTTACACAAAAATTTAAATTAATGGCTGAGCGTCTAAATATTTTCGGAAATTGTTGTAAAGGACATTATTTTCGACATGGAAAGCCGAATCAACCATTTTTGTGCGTCTGTCATAAACTACTGGACAAATTTTGACGAAATATAGCCACAGATTAGATAATAGCTAGGTATAGTGGTAGCTTAAAAGTCGATTTAAGATATAGATTACGTTTTATTCAGGGGAATAAATGGATTCCCGCGAGAAGCCAAAAAATAAAAAAATAAAAAATTGTAATTAAGCCGCTATGGCCCGGTATTACAGAGTCAGTATATATTTTTTTTTTTATCTTAGGAAATATAAAGGGTATTTCGAAATCGTCAATTAACCAATATTCCTAGCAATTAACTAAGTCCTAGCAGAAGTCGCGCGCTCAGGAAGTTTTAGATAAGTGGGGAAGTCGTTATCATTCTGACAAACGACTTTGCTTCGACGGCGGAAGATTCATATTGCATCAATTACTTGGTGCTGTTCACTTGCCGGAGCTCCAGCCGACCCAGTTCTGCAAATAGCCATGTGCTGTGCCTCCAACTGGTGTCGCGACCTTGTCAATTATCGCACCGCGATTGAAACGTAGTACCTATGACGTATTTTTAGACTTTTCTTTTTATGTTATATCTCAATGACCCGTTGTGGTATGCATTTACGAGTTGTTTTGATGTTCGAAAGAAATTGTACTTTGTTTTTTTTTTTTTTTGTTCGTTTGGAAATAGCTCCAGCGGACATGTTTTAAATATTTGTTGCTGTTGAAATGAAATAAATTTTACGAATTTAAATCGCGTTCATTAGTTTTATTTCAGTGTGTTATTCGCGTGTATGTAAGAAATCAATATTTGTTGATGTTTTCGAAGGTACATTTGCGACTAAATCATTGTATACCTGCCTCTAGTTTCCAGTAACGAGTACCAAAACAATGTCAATTCTTAAAATCCGTTGCGTACCTGCCGTATGGCAAGTATTATACTGGGATTAATCCCTGGATGTTGGATACCTGCATAATTGGAATAGTGTCATAAGGTTGACTACAGCCAGTGATCTCACTCAAACGATGTTCCGCTACGTTTTATTTAACAACAATCTCTTTATTTATGCGCTTGAATAATAAAGTCCTGTGTCGTTTTTTTTTAAAAAACTTAATTTCGTCTAGACTTCATTAGCACAGATAGCAAAACAACAACGTACACTTATCATATAATGGCATACAAAAAACATTTTATTGGGTTAATTGGAAACGTCGCGTCGCCAGCTAATTGTAAATTAAAACAGGAAAATAAAAAAGGTCGCTTGATAAACGTTCCTCTGGACTTCCTCTGCGTCGATAGTGGCAATTATACCTACATTATTAATTTAGTCCTTGGTCCTGTGAGGCTGTTCAGTTATGACGCAAGACTGTTTAAGGGGAGAAGAGGGTCTGAACAAATCTTATATATCAACGTTCTTGGTACCTATAAATAAGACTTATTTTAGCTTACTTGCGGGAGAGGGGGCGATAGAAAGTGGCAAATAATGTCTTACGTAATAAATGACCAGCCCCTAAAGTAAAATCTCGCCATGTTTTTAATAACGGGACTTCCATGGACTATGAATTCCCTACTGCATATTACACTTTAAATGTTTTCAGTGAAAGTTTAATTTAAAACAAAAAGTCTGGAAATTATTCTGGAAGCCGAGCACTATTCAAATTTCGGAAAGACTAGGTCGATGAAAAAGAAGAATCTGTTGTCCTTATTTTTCGTCGACCTAGTCTTTACAGAATTTGAATAGTGCTCATCATAGCATGATGCAGTCTGCTTTCTGATCGATCGAATCAATCTTGGGACTCCCGTTAATCTATGGGGGAATCTTTACGATCGAAAATATCCAAAATAGATACTACATGTAGTAAATTATGTTAGTCAGCGCTTTAAATACCTTATGACATCTTTCTTGTTGATAGAGGAGAAGACAGAACCAGAGGACAGTGGGAGGTTGCGGTGCGAGACGTTCGACATACAAAGAGTGTTGGAGCACGGAGCACATCTCATGGGCTCCGAGGGGAACGAATACGATATGGACGAGGAGGCGCTGTCTCTAGCAGGTGAAGGTCTAGCATTGTTTAAAATTTGTGCACCAGGTTATGCTAGGCAATCCACCGTCTAACTACAACCTATGGGTAAATAGTCTAAAATAGTTATTTAGTTGATAATTGTTAGTTATAAAGGTAAGGACCGCAGGACTTAAAGTCCTCTTTAAATATTTTAGCATCAATTATAATATCTACTTAATCTCAACTTTTTTTTTGGTAGGTAATTGGCTACAAAATATTAGTATTTGTGCCAGTGTTTCTTGATAATTGTCATATAATACTGAGTACCCTGATGATAATGAAAATAAAGCAAAATTGACAGCTTCACTGTTCAACTTCCCGCCGAAAAGTGAAACTTACCTTATATTGTAATCATAGATGTAAAAGACCGCCTCGCAAAACAACGGCAGCAGTTGAACGCGCGGCTGGGCCTCGACGTGGCGGCCAACCTGGGAGTCGACATCAACTCCATGTACACGGAATCGGACTTGTGCCATGTCAAACCACAACAGAATAAGACTGAAAACGTCAGGGTGAGTTGAGTTATTAATCAAATAAAAAACCAAGTATCGCCTAGTCGTATCAATTAAATAAAAATATTATAGTCAGGCAGTAAGCTCATCTTCTAGTACACTCTTATCTAGAATAAAGTTTAAAAATATTGCCAAAATATATCAAATATGTGTGATCTTCTCTTGCGCGTGTCACGTTTGTATGTGGAATTGCCATCTTTGTACTAGCATCTTGGATATTGGTTGAGCGCTATCTATCGAGGAGAGAAATAAAACTACTTATGTAGAGATGAGTTATGTATGTCAACGTGAACCTGATTTCAGTGGAATTGGCTACTCTTATGCCTTCTGGAATAAATGAAAAAAATGTGTTCGTTTGTTCGTTAAGTTTGATTGAAAATCAAGCAAAAATATCTGAACGAATTTTAATGAAATTGTGTAGACTCCAGTCTCTAGTTGTACTCTATGGCATCCATACTTATAACATTATAGATTATTTATTTACCCAAAAGTATTTCAAATGAATTTGACATCTGCTGTTATCATTTACAAAATAAACTCTAAAATAATATTTTTTTTTCTCAACATAGATGCCAGTGCAACAAATGATAGCATCCAAACCGCTCAGTTCCCGGGAGATGAACCTCGCTAAGCGCAAGGCGCGCGCCGCGTTCAGTAAACAGAAGTCGCGGGACTGCAGCGAGGACGGGCCCTCCGCGCCGCCCACGCCCCCCGTCGAGCCGGACCGGAAGAAGATCAAACTGGAACAGCCGGACGTGTTTGTATGTAAGTTTTGCTTCTCGTTTTCATTGTTCCCTACTATTCCTATTCCCTTTTCACAGCCCAAACTTATGCTGATACTGAGTTGAATTCAAAAGCATTTATATTCATTTGACTATAACATAATGTGATCTAATGCTATGCAAACTATATAGAACGCACCATTAAAGTGGTGGTGTGGTAAATGGGGACTTTTCAGCATTGAATATTACAACTACAAGTAAAGCCTTCTATAGCCAACATCTGGGCTTCATTCGAAGCGATTCAAAATATCAGCGATCGAGAATTAACTAGTTTTATATACACCTTGTGGGCAAATTGGCAATGTTTTAGGCAGAGGGGTACGCTTCCGATGCCACACCCAGGTTTATTGGTCTGAGCTTTTCAGTGTAGTTTGAACATTACCTATTATTATCAACATGTAACTTGCTTCACGAAAAATAGCTAAGATGAGGTGCTAGAAATAATTACCGAATTTCATTCTGCTCCTTCTTCGATCCTCAGCATTCATGAATCCCTACATTGTCCTTGATGCCAGAGAAAAATAACGAATTGTAGCAACCATAGATAGGTAAAATTACCTATCTACTTATTATTTGAAGAATATATTTAGCTCACATCATTCATATTTATTAGAGGACCACCGCGCATATGGTTAATTAAAATGCGGTAAATATATTTAAATTAGATAATCAAGACGTAATAAAAAACAACGCTACCAACGTACATATAAAAAAATGTTGCCAGGGTTGTGACATACTAAATAAACCTTACTAAACTAAATAAAAAATATTTGTTTAGTTTGTTTTAAACAATTAGTGCGTATGACAATTAATACGAGCGAGGGTAGTATCTATGTACACGTTAAATTCTTATCATGGCATGCCCCGACTCGGCGGTTATGTAAATGCTATGCATTAAATATATTCTTTCAAGGTTATAGCGGTAATACCCCATGAAAATGTACGGTCACGACAAACTGTAATAAATAGACTGAAATGTGTTTCAGTAAACATGTAACACGATTCTCCGTCAATTAGTTGATTAATGGGTGACATGAATTGAGGCTAAGTGCCTATCCCACGCGCCACATAAAGCGGTGATAGCTTTTTAGCGAAATAATTTTATTATGGAGACACGCCCGCCCTGTGTTTAACTAGTCGCTATCTTGGTTGTACATTTGTAGGTGATTTGTTATTATAGAATTAGCAAAAGTATAAAATAAATATATAAATATCGCCAGAAGAACACACCAACTATACGTTCCCACTCTAAGCAAGCTTGTATTATGTATATGGTACAAAGTACGTAACTACTTATACTAAATGTCCATGATTCGGGTACAAACATTCTTGCTCGTCACACAAAGTTTGTGCCTAATAGGATTTGAATCAGGGACCCTCAGCGTAGAAGGCAGGGTCAATACAAACTGAGCTAATCAGGTTATCTAATTGCAATAGGTTCCCCCCTATTACATTGACACCCAATGCTATAGGCCAAATGTGGGTGAACTGCAGTGGTCTCTTGCTGCATTACTGGCGTGATGGCTAACAATTTGTTAGTAACAAACGTACTATCATCTTGTTGTTGTCAACCAGTCGACAACGGTGGGTCGGTGCCCGACTGCTCCGGCGCATGGGGCGAGTGCCCGCGCTGGCCGCTGGAGGGCTGGGCGGGCGCGCTGCAGGCGCAGCTGTTCAGCGCCTCGTGGGAGGCGCGCCACGGCGCCGCCAGCGCCTTGAGGGAGCTGCTCAGAGCGCGGATTGCCAATTCCGCCGGGCACGAAGCTCATATGACTTGCGAAGAGGTGAGGAGATATTGTTTACAAATTGTATCTGGATTATAATACTTGAGAAGGACAGCAATACATTTACATACAAAATTATAAAAGTAAAAGCGACTTTTCAGAAGAAATTCCGTCTATATATTTGGGCGTTCGTTTAGTCAAGTTTAGTTTGTGTACCAGCAAAGTAAGCGCCATTTATCTATTTTATATTACTACGTATGTGCTCGTAACATACAAATTCTTTTTCTTTTTCATGCAAACATTGCCCACTCTCCCCCCATTTGGTCCCTTAGAGGTGGACTATCCAATAGGCAACTCTAGGGTACTCAAGAAATATATCCTCCAATTTTCAAACCCCTTTAGGTTGCGCGTTATCAGTCACTCATGTAGTATTCATTGTATGATATAAAATAGTTTTTCATTAGTAATTATTATCCGCAGATGGAAGAAGCCCACCAAGATTGGTTAGAAGATATGGCGCTTCGGTTATTATGTGTTCTAGCATTGGACCGTTTCGGGGATTTCGTTTCAGACCAGGTAATGAAACAACTATAATAACACTTTTATGTCTTCGGCAATATTGGGCACACATTTCTGAATATAAACATAGAAATATTGTCATACAATTTTTTTATGCATGCCTCAATTCTATAACTGTCAGTTTGACATATATTTTTTTGTTTGACGTTTCCCTTTTTTTTAACTTTGTCTATGCCTCGTCCCTTTTAAAAAAACTTTGTAATGCTTGAAGAAATTAATATGTAAATATCAAGAATGCTATTTTTAAACCATTTTTATTTTACACACAGTAAAAATAGGACAACTTGGGCTAAAATCATATATATTTGGGGGTCAGTTTTTAACATAGCAATAAGGTAGATATTCCTAACATAATGGATAACATTTGGTATAGGTAGTGGCGCCAGTACGCGAGACATGTGCCCAAACGTTGGGCGTGGCGTTGGCGCAGTTGGAAGCCGGGCGGGTGCGCCGGGTGGCGGGGCTGCTGTCCACGCTGGCGACACAGCCGCAGTGGGAGGCGCGGCACGGGGCGCTGCTCGGATTCAAATACCTGCTCGCTGCTAGACAGGTCATTATAATATTCTTAACTAGCTGTTACCCGCGACTTCGTCCGCGTGGTATTTAAAAAAGACAACCGTTAGCAACAGTCCGCTCGCGCGTTCTGAGCCCGTGATATTATGTCGTTTTTTATGTCATTTATTATGGATTTTTTCTAAAATAAAAGTAGCCTAAGTTACTCCTTGTTACATCAGCTATCTTCCAGAGAAAGTCCCGTCAAAATCAGTGCAGCCATTTCAGAGATTAGCCGGAACAAACAGACAAACAGACAGACAAATTTAAAAAAAAAATGTTGTTTTGGTATAAGTACCGTGTATACATCCAAATGCACTTAGCAAAAAGTGGTTATTTTAATATTACAAACAGACACTCCAATCATATTTATTTGTATAGATTATGTTCTATATCTAATTGTTTCCTTTGTAAGTTTGACTGAGCAAAACGGCAGATTTAAAAAACTGATTTGCTACCTTTGAACTGTTGTTTTTTAACTTTCTTGATGAAAGTGATTTGATTCGTATGAACTTGTCGCGTTAGGTCGTCTTCAATTATTAGAATTAGAAGACCTGATTAGCTCAGTCTACTTGTCTCTCGTCTTAACTCCTCCAATTATTTAAGTTTCTGAACATTTTTATCAATTTTGTGTTCGGTAGCACTGTTCAATAGTGTTACTCCGTACCAACTTTAGGACTCGATAACGAGCCCGGGGGTCTTCTTTTGGGAAATTGCGCACTAGGTTTTGATCAAATCTTATAATTTAAAGTCACTAAGCTTCAGGCCAATTGAGACACAAAATAAAATATTCCACACAATCTTTGATCCACTCTTTGAAGCCGTCAGCGTGCGAATTTTCCAATAACATCTGTCCTATTGTGCGTTTTTAGCCTTCTATAAACACACCCTCTAAATATCAAGTTCGTAAGTCCAGATTGGCTGTATGTTCTGAATGCGATTAAAATTCAACGTCACGACTTTTTTTACTTTTTGTCATCCTGGTTACCAATGTTGAATCTATTCTAATTCAGCCGTCTGAACGAGTTCATTGAAATAGTAATAAGATGTAATGGTGTGTGTGGTGTGCGTGGTGGTGTGTGCAGGAGGTGGCGTGCGAGGGCGGCGCGCTGGAGCACCTGATCGCGGGGCTGGGCGACGCGGCCGAGGACGTGTCGGCCGTGGCCGCGGGCGCGCTGGCGCCGGCCGCCGCCGCGCTGGCCGCGCGCCGCGCGCCGCGCCTGCGCGCCGTGGTGCTGCGCCTGTGGGCGCTGCTGCGCGACCAGGACGACCTGGCCGCGCCCGCCAACTCCTACATGGCGCTGCTGGCCGCGCTCATGGCGCTGCCCGAGCCCGCCAGCCTGCTGCAGTGCGTACACACACCATTGTTATGTACATAGCAGATACAAATACTCAATAAGATATAGTAGCAGAGGAATATTGATTCCCTGCTCAAGTTATTTTTATTATATCTTGCGGCCTAGTGAAACGTGTTAGAACACCATATCACAGCACAAAACCAGTATTGCATTTATACCTGGATTTCATATTTTTGCTTCATAACTTTATTCACAGCCGGCCTAACACTATCAGCTATGACAAAACAAGTTATGAACTGTATCGTTTTCTCATTACTTCCTTTGAATTAAGAAACGAAAATCGACACGTTGCTTCGCCCATGCGCTGTACAAAGACCTAATGCCCAGGGCGTGACGATATCAGTGTGCTCAAAGTGAATTAAAATATCCACTCGCAGTGAGATATAAATTTTAAGAATCGTTCAAACAATACATTATCAGGCAATAAAAATCATATTACTTAATACCCTGTGGAAATACTCAATGAAATGTGAATGAATAATTTCTTTACAGCCCCATCGACTTGGCCGACGTCCTCCCCCGACTGTGGCCGTACCTCGACCACTCCACCAGCTCGGTCCGCAAGGCCACCCTGCAGACACTCCGCACCCTCACTCGGCCCCTCGTCACGGAACACAAGAACGGTCAGAACGGGAACAGCGACGCGAACACCAACGGGTGCGATCAGACGCTCAACTGGTCGCCCGAGCTGTTGCAGGAGGCGATGCGACACATATACCAGAGGATTCTGTTCGAACATGTGCACGATATACAGGAGATTGCTGTACAGGTATGTAGCTTTTAACGATCGAAAATACAGTATGTTTGTAATCGATAAACATAAAAAAATTGCAAAAACAAAAAAGCTAAATCGGTCCTGCCAAGTGATGACTTTACCTATAAGAATCATTAAAATTTTATCTCTATAGATAGATGTGTAAGCCATTATTAAAAATTTACGTCAATTAAAAATGTAAGCCATTATTAAAAATTTAATTTATCTGAAAATTACGAAAGTTTCTGTTCAGAACAACGGAAGGCATACATTGTAGTGCTAAGAAACGTCACTGGACAACGGGAAAAATGTGGTCCGAAAACTTTGAGACGGGACAATGGCTGTCGTATCATGTTTATGTATCTACCTTTCTGAGATGCCGCTATTAATGATGTGCAATGTGCATGTGTGTGTTAGGTGTGGGAGAACCTATTGAAGTACGCGTCCCTGGGGGTGATACTGCTGGCGGCGTGCCCCATGCTCGCCACGTGGCTGTGCCTGGCCATGCAGCCCGCGCGCCTGCCCGTCGACCCTGGACTACTTCTGCACCCACCACCTAAGGTACGTCACCCATTGACTGTAGTTAACATTGTATATTTTTTTTCTAACACCTATTTTCCTTTCGATTCATTTCGTTGAGGGTTCTAAGATAATTTAAGCTTTCCCCGCGACTCGTCGAGGGTCAAACCGCGGCGTGTTCGTTTGTCCCCGCTGTGGATTTTTTCGTCAACTATTACAGAAAACTTCGTGTAAAGTTAAATTATAGAGCTCTTTTATATCGAAAGTCGTGGGTTACAAATGTTGAAATTTTTTGACGTGCAATGTATCGTAAACTCCGCGCCCATTACAACACAGCCCATCTCGCGATACCGCACTACTTCGACTGACGATTATCGAGTTTTATTTTACACTAGCTGCGCCCGGCGGTGTTACCCGCGATAAAAAGTATGAAAAATTAAAACATATATCCCACGGGAACCATACATTTTACCGGGATAAAAAGTAGCCTATGTGCTATTCCAGACTATAATCTATCTCTGTGCCAAATTTCATCCAGATCCGTTCAGCCGTTCTGGCGTGAAAGAGTAACAAACATCCATCCATCCATCCATCCAAACTTTCACATTTATAATACTAGGTGCGCCCGGCGGTGTTACCCGCGATAAAAAGTATGAAAAATTAAAACATCTATCCCACGGGAACCATACATTTTACCGGGATAAAAAGTAGCCTATGTGTGATTCCAGACTATAATCTAACTCTGTGCCAAATTTCATCCAGATCCGTTCAGCCGTTCTGGCGTGAAAGAGTAACAAACATCCATCCATCCATCCATCCAAACTTTCACATTTATAATATTAGTATAGATTGCAGTTTAGGTATATTTACGAGTGTGTTGTGAATAGATTTCTATTATAATTTCATGCTAAAATCAATTTTAAAAAAAGTGTTTATTCATGATAATATTTACGGAAAATTTCAACTCTGACCGTGACTTTGACACATCATTTTTCGTTACTAAGCCTCTAAAACCCGGTATGTTAATATTGGTATGGTGGGTGTCGCAGGAGCGTCGCACGCGCACCAGCTCGCAGTCGTCCGAGGCTACGCCGGCCGAGCTGCGGCCCACGCAGAAGTGGTTCCTCGGCGGCTCCGAGTCGCAGCCGGCGGCCACCCGCGACCGCAACGTCACGCGAGCGAGGTGTCTCGCCGCCGATGTGTTAGGTGATTTAGTCCCGAAGCCCCAACTCCCGCGCAGACCGCGAATAGACATTTCACTCGTCCCACAAATGTTACACCTCGATCGTAAAAAAATTATAAATAATATTAGCATTTTTCTTTAGTTGGCCATATGTCATTAGCTCCCAGAATTTTATCCTTATAAGCGACATTATCCGATGTTAAATTCTCGGCTAGGGAGATTATTTTATCAAAAATCGAAGTATGCAGTTTTAGTTTTAATCCTTTGAAAATTTGTCGGTATTGGCCACCCAAGCCTTGATATAAACATTCGTGCTCTACCCCTACCAAACTATTACCCCTACCAAGATTCGAACTAGGGACCCTCGGTAGAGAAAGCAGGTTCACTACGAACTGTGCCAATCAGTTCGCCAAATATCGTCAAGCTCGTTATTTATGGAAACAAATTGGTTGGATTGTTTCAGGTTACCTATCGTGCTATTTAGTGCAGCCGGCACCCGGCATAGAGTATAAAGCTGAGGACGAGAGCCCTATAGACTGTTATGTTAAGGTGTGTTTTTGAATGACATTATCATCCTTATTAATTAATAAAAAAAGAATAATAATGTATTGTAAAGCCACTGTTACGCACTTTTTCCTCTGAAAAGTTCGCTATAACTGTCTGTAAATTCGGGGGCTAGTCGATACTGGTAGAAACAATTCAGCAGCCGATTGCCAAGAAAAGAAAAAATTGCAGCTAAAATATGCTGGTCGAGTTATAGGTACAGTATGGTGAAGTGCCATTCGAAATGTGTCCGTGTGCGTCTGTTTTTTTTTTATTTTTTTATTACAATATAGGCAATTATTTGATCTCGATCTCACCTGATGGTAAGTGACGATAAGATCTACGATGTAGCATACTTGCCTAGAAGGTACCTGTTCATTCTCGACTTGAAAACACCCAGATTATAGTCAACGGGGAACAAAGACGCCGGTAGCGTGCTCCATTCCTTGGCAGTTCGCACGATGAAAGTAGAAGCAAACCGCTTAGTACGCACCGAAGGAATGTCCACAGTGTACGGATGACACTTGTCCGTGCGTCTTGTCGACCGACGATAGAATGGAGATGGGGGAATTAATTCGTGTAATTCGTCGCACACTCTCCGAAATGTATTCTGTAGAAGACTGATAGGCTGATAACCCTACGTCGGTGTTCCGGGCTCTGTAGCTTGGCCTGCACTAGGGTCTCGTTGCCAATGAGCTTTCTAGCCCACCTGTCTATGGAGTCCGGGGTACATAATAAAGTGCATTGTCAGGTGATGGTGGTGTACCTACGGTCGGGCAGCGCGCTGCAGCGGCTGGCGGCCAGCCTGGTGGTGTCGGCGTGGGCGCGCCGCGCCGCCCGCCACCGCTTGCTGCCGCCGCACGCACCCGCCGCGCCCGCCGCGCCCGCCGCACCCGCCGCACCCGCCGCACCCGCCGCACCCGCCGCACCAGCCGCACCCGCCGCACCAGCCGCACCCGCCGCACCAGCCGCACCCGCCGCACCCGCCGCACCCGCCGCACCCGCCGCACCCGCCGCACCCGCCGCGCCAAACACGCTCAACGGACATGCACCACATAAGGTCGGTTTTGCTATCAACACTTGATTTTCCCCGAAACGTCACAGAACAGATCCGCGGTTTTTTTATATTTTTATTCTAATTAATAAATCTGTGCCGTTCCAAACTGAGCAAAGATTTCATTACAGGTACCGTACAATAGACTGGCCGCGATCCCAGTATATAATTAGTACGTCTACGACTCCGGTACAAACATTCGAGGTCATTGCACAAAGATTTGCCCTTACCGTGATTGGAACCTAGAACCTACAAAACAGAAAACAGCGCCGGAAGGGAGTTCAAACACATTAAAATTAAAATGAGTATTGATTCTAATAAATAATAATGATTATTGTGCTTCTGTTCTCCAGGACACTGAAAGCGAAGCATCAATCAATGAGGAGCAAAGCCAGGTGTGTATGCTAGCGCCGCCGCTGCTCGTGAACACGCTGCACACGGCGCTCAACCAATCCCTGTACTACGACGAGGTGGCGCTCAACTGTAACAGGTAGATGGATTTATATAATTATTTTTTTTTAATTTCTATAATTGAATTAAGGGAGCGTTCAAGTCGAAACGCAATTTTTGGATATTTTTACCCCCCTCTCCCCCCCATGTAACGCGCTGTAACAATTTTCTTTAATTAAATTCCTATAATCGATTTTAGTATACTTTGAATGAAAATTAATTTTACGAATTTTACAGTATTTATTTTATGTTATTACGTTCCCGACGTTTCGGCTGATTAACAAGCAACCATGGTCACGGGAGGACTGATAAATTATTTTCATTTCAATGTGTAGTATTTGCGTAAATATGAGAAATCAATAGGTCCACCAACAAATATTAAGTTCTAATCATGTTACTATGGCTTTGCGAGGCATTTTTCAGAAGAAATCTGTTTTGTAATCCCATTTCAAATGGATGTAAAAAATAATTAATTTCGATCTTAATGGGTACGCAATATTGCAGGATATTGCAAGAAGCCCGCGACTTGCACGCGATGATGAAGCATTATAAGCTACCCGTCGACGGCGAGGAGTTCAACAACATCTTGAGGCTGGAACAGGTGAGCAGTCGAGATAACATAATGTACCCGTTTTGTAGCTAAGGCGTGTAGACAAACCAACACTGTCTTTGTATTCGTGACATCATCGGAAAAGCATGCTATCACTGTCAAACCTTTCTAATTATAATGATTATGTAAATGTTTTGTCGCAGGTGTCGCAGTTGACGACCGTGTCGCAGCCGCTGGTGGGGGGGATGAAGCTGAAGCGCGCCGCGCAGACGCTGGAGGAGCGCCGGCGCAGCCTGCAGGCCGCCGTCAACCAGTGCACCATCGAACAGGGCTCGCTCAATGTCTCGTATGTACAACACACACACTCTAATCTAATCTATCAGCCGATAGACGTCCACCGCTGGACATAGGCCTCCTCCAACGACTTCCACACATCACAGTCCTCCGCCACTCGCGTCCACCGGCACACACTAACTCACACATGTCTTAATACAACTTTAGCTTTGCACACACTACAACAAAGAGAAGATCTACCAGCCGGGCGGGGTGCCCGCTATGTCCCGACGATTATTGTCCGGGTCTTGTATATATTTTAAGTTTTCGGAAAACTCTCATAGCGCGTTTCAGAATCGTCATGTTTGTTTTGAATATCGTCTGCAGCGTCATCTATGAATCTTGTGGCGAGATCGAACGCTTTCGCACACATCCGTGACCCCACCAGCGGTAGTCCACGTGGGTGGACTCCTCCTCTGCCCGTGGACCACACCACGCCGCCGTCTTCCTCGTGTTCGCTTGACTGATGGTCGCTACCACCTGTGCCAACGTCATCGTTGTACGAAGAGCATTGCCTAATCTTTAATATCGTATGTTTGCCAGTGTACAAGCGGCAATAGCCGGCGCGTGCGCAAACCTGCACATCCTGCCGGAGAAGTTGAACCCGGTGGTGCGGCCGCTCATGGAGAGCATCAAGAAGGAGCCGTCCGAGGAGCTGCAGGCCAACTCGGCGGACACGCTGGCGGCGCTGCTGGCGCAGCTGGTCGCCCGGGACTCCTCGCCCAACAATAAAGTGCTCGTCAACTTGAAGGCATTCCTTAGGTACGAGCGGGTTTAATGACAGCCTGTTAATTATTTTAGTCGTGTTGCGAATATTGACGTTTTAAAAGGGACAATAAAAAAAAAAAATAGTATGACAACAAACTATGTATCAAAAAGACCTAGACCACGTGGAATGGTGACAAGAATGCTGGCTGCATTTCCTCGCTGTATTATCGATTACAAATTTTTTGAGCGAGGAAAGAGCCAGCCCTCCTGTCACCTGTGGAGGCAATCAGCCTAGGTGATATTTTGTGTATAAACTCTTTAGCGCTTTGACTCCATGGTCCTAACGTTTCTACGGCATATGACAGAAATACGTAGTTATTGATAGTTATAATTTATTAGGGACAATTATATTTAAACCTAATGCAACCCAAAATATCACGCGTGTCGTAAATATAATGTTGGTTTTTGGGGTTCCGTATTCAAATGTAGTAAACTGTTGAGCCGACGTTTGTTCGTCTGTCAGAGGCTTTAACAATCTATTTACATGTTTATCCTTGACCGCAATACCAACATCTAAAAGTTATGAGCACAATTACAAACAAAGCTTATCTTTTTAGTTGCAAAATAAAGTCTCTTAGTTGAATTCTGAGGCGGTTCTTAGTGTTTGAACTGCAAAACTGAGATAGGTTTATAATGTTGTAGGTGCGATCCGTTGCACACGCCTCGAATATCGCTGGAGCAGTCGGAGGAGGCCGCCGGCGACTCCGGCAGCGGCGACAGCGGGCCCGAGGGCCGCGCGGACCGCACGGACCGGCCGGAGCGCGCGCACCGACACGCGCGTGAGTTACATTTTACATGATAAACATATTTTAGATGTCGAACCAGGTTTTGAGCTATCACCGTGTACTAGCTGGGTTAAACAAATCCGTCTACTAACTTACCGGCGTTGTGTGATGAGACACAAGGTCTAACAAACATTCTAAAATTGATTGAATTGATTAAAAACAAATGATGTTCGTAGTAAGCGCATCCCTTGAGAACGGCTGAAGGGAATTGACTACTTTTGGTTTTATATTTTATAATATTCGTAATAGTGCGAATCTAGGTTTGTACGGAAAGGTATATTGACAAAGTGTTTTTTTTTTGTAAATACTGAAAGCGCGCGAAATATTTTGAGTATACAACGCCTGCTGGAATAGCTAATTTGTGATATGTATCTGTGTGAGCGGTGCCAATGAGTGTTTCTGTTAATTAATAATGATAATGACGATGCTGATGAAATGAATCCGCTACCGTTATTAGTAAAACTTTGGATACTTCACTGAATATTTATCGGACATCTTGGTATAACTTAAAAAGTCAAGTTATACTATTTTATTAACAGACTTCAAATAGGTGCTCGTGTATCAATCCTATATAGCATTATTTATCAAATAAACAAGCATTATTTGCTAACAATTGCTAACTTTCCGCCAAAAATTCCAATGAGTGTTGTTGCTGCAGTGGACAAGCACAAAGGCATCTTGACGCTGTGGGAGCAGCAGCGCAGCGCCCAGCAGGCCGCGCCGCGCCGCGGCCGCCCGCCCGCCGCCGCCGCCGCCGCCGCCGCCGCCGTCCTGGACCTCGACCATTTGCTCGGCAACGAAGACGAGGTACCACACACACACACACACACACATACATTGCGTTGAGACTTCTTTGAGCCTTTTTTAAGGGCGGAAATTTTCCTCAAAGTCCAGGCCACACTTGCGCTTAATACCGTTGATCGACATAAATTTACGGCATTATAGGTGCAGGTGTGGCAGGAGTGTAATCAACGCAAGCCCTGTAGGAGGCAATCGGATTATGTCAATCTCTTCCGGACTAAAACCCCACAGTGATCCTTCTCTCGCATTATGTGGGAGACGCACGGGAACACCCCCGATAGTTGCCTTTGACATATATTGGATCTATGTGTACTTCTAGAGCTCCACCCCGGTGCCTGGGCCTGCTCATCTCCTGTGCTCATATCGGTGATCTTTATCGATCTTGATCTCGTATCAATAAATAATAATAATAATAATTTATTTAAAACTCTGTAAAAAGACAACATAATCAATGGGTACAATATTTTTCTTAGGTATAGTTTGTTTTAACGCATGTGCCTGAACTAGGAAAACCTGTGTTTTAGGCGAGAAGCGCAATTATATCTAGAATTAATCATATTAGCTAGCTATAAACAATGTGTGACAAGACTTTGATGGATCCCTTAGGCTTTTTATTCAAAATCACACGTTTTAGTCATACAAAATTACCTACATTTTTATTTGTGTCAGCCAATTAGGGACTCTGATGTTTATTGGTGGACGCTTAATTTCGCCCATTGCTCCAGGCCCGCAAGTTACTGAGAATTCAGCGACGGGGCGCCACGCTCGCCCTTACCAGCCTGACCAAACACTTCGGAGACCAGCTCCCGGAGAAACTGCCTAAACTGTGGGAGTTCATCACCGAGCCCTTCGAAAAGGTCATGACCGATAGTGGTGAGTGCTGTTATGAATAGAAATCACATATATAGATTCGAGCAGTGATAGCCAAGTTCTGGGATTCACCTCTGGGATTTCTGGATTTCATGTGCGAATCTCATTTTCCACCACGATTATCACTTGCTAAGCGGTGAAGGAAAACTTCGTGAGGAAACCTGCATGTCTGAAAGATGTGTGAAGTCCGCCAACCCGCACTAGACCAGCGTGGTGGACTATGGCCTAATCCCCCTCGCATTGAAGGGAGGCCAGTTCCCAGCAGTAGGACATTAAAAAAGGGCTGGTATTATTATGAATAGAGTCAGCCACTGTCGAGGGCTCGTGATTGTGGACCCCCCAGTTAGAGTTTTCCGTCGATCTGATCATGAATTATAGGCTTTTTTTTCAGTATTTTTAAATTGATTTGCACTTGAAAACGTAATTGAAGTCTATCTCAACGCGGTATAAATGATATTATTCATAGTTACTAATTAAGAACTTACACTGCAATGTAAATTAAAACTCGATACGCTCGCGGGCGGTCGTCATTCGCACGCGTCCGTTATAGCACGGAGCGTTGTGTTGTGTTAGCGTTGTTTACGATACATTGCGCGCTCAAAATCTAACTTTTGTAACCCATGACATTCATCATAAATTATTTCTATAATTGTATTATAATTTATAGGCATTGAGTGTAAACTTATCGTAACCATGGCACGCACACTGAGAAAAAAAATCAAACGTAGAAATATTATATTAGTTGTAGATAAAGTATCAAAATTGTATATATTTTAAACGAAATCCTGCCCGCACGGGAACTGACTCTAGCATTGGCCATCACCACCGAGTACAGTATTGTTCCCCCCGCAGAACTGAAGCAGCAGGAGGCGTCGTCGGCCGAGGAGCTGATCTCGCGGCTGCAGGTGTTCGAGGCGGTGTGCGGCTGCGTGTGCGGCGGGCTGCGCGCGCGGCTGGCGGGCTGCGCGGCGGCGGCGTGCGCGCTGGCCCGCAGCGGCTACACCGCCGTGCGCCACATGGCGGCGCGCGCGCTGGCCGCCATGTGCCGCGCCGGCTACCGCGACGTCATGCACACCGTCATCGACGAGGTTATAACACACACTATATCAGGACTTCCCAACCGGTGCGCCGTGCCCCCCCCGGTTGATTTGATGATAGCTCTGTCAAAAACAGAACCTGATATCGACCGACTGGTTGAAAAAATGCAGGCGCCAACATCCCATTAATAAAATTGGAGTGTCTGTTTGTAATATTAAAATAACCGCTTTTTACTAAGTGCATTTGGATGTATACACGTTATCTATACCGAAACAACATTTTTTTAAATTTTTGTCTGTCTGTCGACAGTCTGTCTGTCTGTCTGTTTGTTCCGGCTAATCTCTGAAATGGCTGGACCGATTTTGACGGGACTTTCACTGGCAGATAGCTGATGTAACAAGGAGTAACTTAGGCTACTTTTATTTTAGAAAAAAAATAGGATCTCGAAAAAAAAATAAAACTAATGTTGCAGCCACAGATATATTAGAGGAGATATGTTATGAAAGCGGTGGGCTTGCGCACAAAGTTAGCGTACATTTGGCTAACCTACAATTTTCGCCGTCAGTCCACTGCAACTGCACGTCGGTGCCGGTGCTCTAGTTTTTTTCAAAATGCCGTGTTGTTCCGTGTTTGTATGCAAAAATACCAGCAGCAAAGTGAACTACGCGAAAGATGGAATCTCATTTCACCGGAAGTATTAAGTATTTTATTATATTCGTCTTTAAAATCATTAAAAACAACAAAACCAAAAATATTTGTTGCCTTTATTATGTTATTTTAGTTTTTATGTAGCACAACGACTTTTTATTTCTTGTACAAAATACATGGCTCTTTAAGTACCACCTATATGCGGTACTAAGTGAATGTACGAGGCAATGGACAGATCGTCTAACGATACTTTGAATAAACTGGTTCGTCGCGTGGTACGGCCGCTGTATGCGGCGACACATCAGTGATGTGCTCGTGCAGGTCTACTGTCGTAGGTTATCGATAAAATTATCGTATGAAGAGATTTTTATAGTTTGATGAAGTCAATCTCAAATTATGTTTTTAACTAATTTTGATTATTTTACAGTGTATAAAAATCCTAAACCAAAGGCGGTAAAGTAAGTTTAGTTAGGGTAAGGTTAGTGTTAAATTACTATTGAAATGGGTTTGGATTTGTTTTTTCCTATATTATGCCTTATTTTATTAACTCGCTTTCTTGTCTATCTGCCTGTCCGGTACAAATCTCAACATGATTTTAAAAATCGATTGCAACATTTCATACACACGTGATTAAAAAGCATGAACCTGTCTGTTTGTCCTGAGTCTGGGTGTAATTTATCTATATAAGTATGTATTTACAAAACAAAATTAGTATATCAGTTGTCTGGTTTCCATAACACCAATGTTCAAAGTAGAACTAACATTGTTATTATGGGTAGGCACTTTGAAAGTTTTGCATTGACAGTAGGTAGTGACATTTTTTTAGAACTAGGTATTATAGTGTAATTTTCTATTACATTATTTTCGCTACATATCTTTTTTTTATTTATATCATTCTCAAAACCCTACGTCATGATAAACAATAAGAAATTGAGGTATCGATAACTTTACATTTTAGTCTCTCACTAGTGTATATGTAAAATAAATTGCTTTTGCACAGCACAGCGATAACGATTGATTGATGTGTGAGTAATCTGCACCGTGTTTGTTAAATGAACGCTATGTATCAAGCGATAAAGTGTATTTGATTGTGCAGCACGCACCGAATTATTGGCACGCGTGTGTGTGTGAGACTTCGTATCTATTGGTTTTATGGAATGCATATGTATTTGTGGCGAGTGGTGGGAACAAAACGGAGGCAGCGAGTTCCCATACATTTTGAACCGCACGGCATATCTCTCGTGATCTGTGGTTGCAGCGCTGCGCCTGATTAAGTTTGATAGCAACAATCTGCAATGCGTCCCGCGGGATCAGAGCGCGATAGCAGGCTGTTGCCAACGGTTGAGTCTTTGTTAAATACCACGCGAACAACAGCTAGTTTATGTATAAAACCGGTGGTCTGACAGGGAGGATGAACTACGCTTACGTACCGAATTTGTATAGAAATGATAGACAGTACATTTGTTTCTTTGTTAATGTTTGACGACGCGTAACTGTTTAATGGATGATTCTTTTTTTCTAGAATAGCGTAGGGTAATTTAAATGATGTGTTTGTGTGTGTGGCAGCTGGTGCCGGCGCTGAGCGAGGCGCGGAGCGAGGCGGTGCGCAGCGGCGCGGCCGAGGCGCTGGCGCGCGTGGTGGACGCGCTGCAGCTGCAGGTCGTGCCCTACATCGTGCTGCTCGTCGTGCCGCTGCTGGGTGAGCCGCACACCCCACTACCGTAGCATAGTACGGACTGACTGAACAGCCTCGCGAGGCAGTCAGTGATTTAATCTTATAAGTACTGTCACCTGGAATTTGCCAGTGACCTGGGGCCCATTCTGCTAATTTTAACGTGCTAGTTTTGTTTTTACGTTCCCGACGTTTCGGCTGCTATACAGCAACCATGGTCACGGGAGGACTGAGGTGGTTGACGTCCTAGTGTCATAGTTTGACGGGGGTCATATTTAATTCTTAATTGCGGTCCGATCTACGCAGATAGAACCTGGAACGTAAAAACAAAAAATAAACGCGATAAAATCCTTAAAAAATAGTTTCGCTTCAATATATAAGCGATTTGCTACTACTTTCATCGTGCGAACTGCCAATGGATGGAACACGCTACCGTTGTCTTAGTTCCCCGTTGACTTCAATCTGGGTGTTTTTAAGACTGAACAGGTACCTTCTAGGCAAGTATGCTCCATCGTAGATGTCATCGTCACTTACCATCAGGTGAGATCGAGATCAAATACTTACCTATAATAAAAAAATATATAAGGTGGTTGTGTGGTCAGGTCGCATGAGCGATCAGTGCGAGGCGGTGCGTGTGATGTCGACGCGCTGCTTCGCGTCGCTGATCCAGCTGATGCCGCTGGACGGCGCGGCCGCCGAGCCGCCCGCGCTGTCCGCCGAGCTGCGCGCGCGCCGCCTGCGCGACAAGCACTTCCTCGACCAGCTCTTCAACCCCAAGTCCATCAAGGACTACAAGATACCGGTGCCCGTGTCGGCCGAGCTCAGGACGTACCAACAGGTTATTCGCTTTTTCAATATATAAGGTGTAAGAAATGTTGTGTAAATATTTCGTCTTTTTTTAGTTTTTTCAGGTTGGTAATGGGCTACAAAATAGAACCTTTTATGTCAGTATCGAGTATCTCTCGAAATTGTTGTAAAAAGATAAGTATCCCGGTGATGAAATTGATGTGTCGATGACGATGATGATAATCAAAGAAATTTCTTACTCCTATCAGTAAAGCTGTGGATACTTTACGGTTCACCGGACATCGTGGGTGAACATGAAAAGTCAAGTTATACTATTTAATTTTATTTCCTTCACTCGTGCACGTTTTTGAACACGCAATGATTAATAACCCTGTAACATTACACATTATTTATCAACGAAATACATTTTTTCAATAAAAAAAAATATACTCCACTATATAGTCCTCCGCCTAAAATATTTATAGAGGTGTACCGATGGGTAATAGACACGCTAGTTCCAAAAATGAATCTGGTATTTTCTCGCGCCCCGATCACTAAATCCACCTGTCGCGGACCGCAATGACACTCGCCTGGTATATTCTCGCGCCCCGATCACCATGTCCACCTATCGCGGACCGCAATGACACTCGCCTGGTATATTCTCGCGCCCCGATCACCATGTCCACCTGTCGCGGACCGCAATGACACTCGCCTGGTATATTCTCGCGCCCCGATCACCATGTCCACCTGTCGCGGACCGCAATGACACTCGCCTGGTATATTCTCGCGCCCCGATCACCATGTCCACCTGTCGCGGACCGCAATGACACTCGCCTGGTATATTCTCGCGCCCCGATCACCATGTCCACCTGTCGCGGACCGCAATGACACTCGCCTGGTATATTCTCACGCCCCGATCACCATGTCCACCTGTCGCGGACCGCAATGACACTCGCCTGGTATATTCTCGCGCCCCGATCACCATGTCCACCTATCGCGGACCGCAATGACACTCGCCTGGTATATTCTCGCGTCCCGATCACCAAATCCACCTGTCGCGGACCGCAATGACACTCGCCTGGTATATTCTCGCGCCCCGATCACCATGTCCACCTGTCGCGGACTGCAGTGACACTGGTGTGCTACATTCCCAGGCGGGTGTGAACTGGCTCCGCTTCCTGTACGAGTACAAGCTGCACGGCGTGCTGTGCGACGACATGGGGCTCGGCAAGACGCTGCAGTCCATCGTGGTGGTGGCCGGCTCGCACTGGGAGCGCGCCAGCCAGCGCGCGCCGCAGCTGCCCTCGCTGGTCGTGTGTCCGCCCACGCTCACTGGTAAGTGCTACAACTAGCATGTAGCCGTGCGACGACATGGGTCGCGGCAAGACGCTGCAGTCCATCGTGGTAAGTGATGGCAGACATCATTGTCCTCGGCCATTAGAGGTTTTTATTTGTTTCATAAAGTAAAATATATACATATTAATATGACAGCGGCGAACAAAGTTATGACATATGATGATAAAAATATCAACACTTAATAAAACTCGAATATTATTTTCGAGTCTTCAATGATAATGGAAACTTGTAACATTAAGAACTTGAGTGGCACTCATGCGTATTTTTAGATTTTCAGACAGTTGTCAGATTCGTTTGAAGTGTTCGTTTGTGTCTGAAAATGTTGAAATGAACTCTATGCAAAAACCATTAATATGCTGTACAAAATCAGGAAAATTATATATTTTTTTATTATTTATTTATCAGAATTTTATTATTTATTTCAGGCCACTGGGTATTCGAAGTGAACAAGTTTATACCGTCGAAATTCCTGAAGCCGCTCCAATACGTCGGTATTCCGTACGAGCGGGAGCGCCTGCGGCAGCACGTGAAGCACTACAACTTCATCGTGGCGTCGTACGATATCGTGCGCAAGGATATCGACTTCTTCAGCAGCATCAACTGGAACTACTGCGTGCTGGACGAGGGGCACGTCATCAAGAACGGGAAAACGAAGGTGTTCAAAGCTATCAAGCAGCTGGTCGCTAATCATCGGTTGATACTCTCGGGCACGCCGATACAGGTATGTTAACATTATCATTAACTATAATTTTATACTTAGTACTTTTTGTTTTTTTGACCTGCTGCTATAGTCTGATTAGCCGTTCCTACATTGTTCTAACATACCTATAACAATGTATTGCTCAAAAATGTAAAAGATATTTTTTTTAAAAAGAGCAGCCATGGAGTTCCTTGCCCGTTCTTCTCCATAGGAACGGCATTCCGAACGGGTGGTAAAGTAGTAGCGTGTTTTTGTAAATTTTGACGATTCATAAGTACTGTACATAATGGTCTACGTGAATAAAAAATATTCTGATTCTGATTCATTGATTCAGTACAATTTTTCAATCCCTCCAAATTAAGTAAAAATATAAAAATTTCTAGTGTTGTTGTTTTTTTATGTTGGCCTCTGTGGTTGCCCTATTACATGTTCACCTTCTGTGTCGAAATTTAATATATAAGCTACAGTTATAGTTTAAAATATGTTAACATGGCCATCAGGCAACAAGGTTCGGCTCGTGCTAAACAGCCCAGAGTATCCAAGTACTATTAGTCCATTTCTAGATGGACATGTTCAGAATCTTCGTACCTAAAGTATAATCAAAGAAATAATCACTGGCAATAAAAAACTGTCACGTCTGTTTGGCACTCTTGTTGGAGACCACTGTAGATCCTGGCTTCCAGAAATGACATTATCGGGAGTTTGTGTAAGGCAGTCTATAAAATAACTAGATACTAATAAAAACACCGTTCCACAGAACAATGTGCTAGAACTGTGGTCGTTATTCGACTTTCTGATGCCGGGTCTGCTGGGCACCGAGCGGCAGTTCACCGCGCGGTACTCGCGGCCCATCCTCGCCGCCAGGGATGCCAAGGCCACCCCCCACCAGCTGCAGGCGGGGGCGCTGGCCTGCGAAGCTCTACACAGACAGGTGACTAGTTGATTAAATAAAGAAAAACATGTCATAATCCTAAAAACACTGGCTTTGGATTCAGAGACTTCCAATTAGTCTGTTCTTGTTTTTTTATATATTATTACCGGTTACATTATCAGTGTATTTTATAGAAGTTTTAATCCATTTATTATGATTATAAGACGATTCAGCCTATCGAATTCGGTCGACGCATAACACGCTCACTTGCCTTCAAAACAAGGGTCGCAGACGCGCACCTCTAGATATAATTTCTTGATAGCATGTGCGAATTTCTTAATGACAACCATGATTATCACTTGCTAAACGGTGAAAATCATAAGGAGGAAACATGCATCTCTGAGACAACGTGATTAGTTTTCGAAAGATGTGGGAAGTCTGTCAACCCGCATTGAACCATCGTGATGGACTATGCCCTGAATCCTCCTCGCATTGAGTATGGGCTATTAAAAGGCTAATAGCTACATGGTATTTGAATGGCAGGTGTTGCCGTTCCTCCTCCGGCGCGTGAAGGAGGACGTGCTGAAGGAGCTGCCGCCGAAGATCACGCAGGACTACTACTGCGAGCTGAGCCCGCTGCAGCGCCGCCTGTACGAGGACTTCTCGCGGGACCACCTGCCGCAGCACGTGGGCTCCCACCACACACACGTGTTCCAGGTAACTATGCCAACGACATACTAAATATTATATCAGGCTTTACGCCCAATATTTCAGCACTAATTAATGAATACACCGATTCGAATATTAACGTGTTTATTTTCACAATCACCAAACTACCAAGACTGCGGTTATGTCAATCACATAACCACAGAATAAAAATAAACATCTGTCAGATATGACACTAAATATGTCACTTTTGGATTTCTTAAATTTCCGCGATTACTACACATTGAAATAAAACTAATTTTAATGACGTCGGGAGAGTTCGCGTGTAAGGTTAGACAAGGAGAAGGCGAAATCAAGTCGGACGCGAAACTCTTGCTTGGATTCGCGCGTGAATAGCCTACTGTTTATATTCTGAGCAAAAACAGAGCAATCGTGCGCGACAATCAACCGCCTAAAACGTGATTGCTCGTTTGAACTTTCACGTATTCAATCCTATACACTCTGATCGCGTGTGAAAAATCGTGTAAAGAGGCTAATGATCTCGTTCCTAACTAGGATTCCCTGTATGTTGGGCACTCGACAACGATTTTGAATTACTTATATTAAACGCCCTCAAAAATACAAAGTGTTTTTCTAATTTTAAAAATAATAGTGTAAACCTACTTTGTGAGCTGTGATTATGGTCGTATTTCTGGGCAGGCGTTGCACTACCTGCAGAACGTGTGCAACCACCCCAAGCTGGTGCTGACCCCCGACCACCCCGAGGCCGCCGCCATCGCCCAGCAGCTGCACGCGCAGAACTCCACGCTCGACGACATCGAACATTCCGCCAAACTGCCCGCACTCAAGTGAGTACACAACCATTTATAGGAGCAAGTATGGAGTGTCTCTCACTTCTCCATAGGAACGGTATTCCGAATGGGCTGTAGAATCTTTGGGGATATTTTGTTTTATATTTTAGACGATTGCCAATAAATACCGTAATGGCTTACATAAATGATTGCTAGTTTACACATTTGTTAGGTAAGATTCAGTTATTTCTCCCATAAACTATTTTTTTATATTTTACTAATAATTTTGTTTCGCACTAATTCGCCCGCCCCCGTCTTAGTTCTGTTTTGAAAAATGAAAAGAAATAACCTTAGTCTTAGTCGAAAACCTGTAACAACTAGGTAATTAATGTAAAAATAAAACTGAGCAACAATTTCTATTAATGTCGTGTTGGTAAATGCTGGCGTGTTATTACATTACGCACCGACAGGAGCCGATTGCCGTTTTGCTTTTATTTGTAACTACCTGCGCCCCGCGATGTTACCCGCGATTAAAAACTATGTCCTTTTTACCGGGAAAAAGTAGCCTATGTGCTATTCAAGACTATAATCTATCTCTGTGCCCAATTTTATCCAGATCCGTTCAGCAGTTCTGGCGTAATTGAGTAACAAACATCCATCCATCCAAACTTTCACATTTATAATATTAGTGTGATTAGTGTGATAACGACGGATGGAAAAGAATATTGTGATCATCGTTTGAGTGATCGTCGTTTGTTGTTCGCAGACAGCTGCTGGTGGAGTGCGGCATCGGCGGCGGCGGCGGCGGCGGCGGTGGCGGGGCGGGCGGCGGCAGCGTGGTGTCGGCGCACCGCGCGCTGGTGTTCTGCCAGCTGAAGAAGATGCTGGACATCGTGGAGCGCGACCTGCTGCGGCGCCAGCTGCCCGCCGTGGCGTACCTGCGGCTGGACGGCGCCGTGCCGCCGCAGCGCCGCCACGACATCGTCACCAGGTTCAACAACGACGTCTCCATCGACGTGCTGCTGCTCACCACCGCCGTGAGTCACGCTCATACACCTCTACACGCTCAGTACTGGTTATACGGAAATATCATACGTATATATCTGTATAATATCATATGACGGGCTACTTGGCTACGGGTGTTTTCAAGTCGAGAGTGAACAGGTACCTTCTAGGCAAGTATGCTACATCGTAGATCTCATCGTCACTTACCATCAGGTGAGGTCGGGACAAATAGTTGTCTATATTGTAATAAGAAAAAAACTTATATAATAGTGTAATTTCTGACTATGATCACGAGTTTCATACGTTTAATCTAAAATTATATACAGCTTGATGTGATACAGAATGTGTGTATACTAACTGATCGCTTAAATATCAATATATATAATGTTAAAGTGTAGCGTGTGTGCGCCCCGCATGGCAACACACTGGAGCTTACTTTTATATTTCATTTTGTAAAAATAATGAATTTAAAAAAAAGACAAGCCCGCTGAGTTTCTTGTCGGATCTTCTCAGTTGAGGTCGCGTTCCGATCCGGTTGTAGACTTAAGAAAAAAAAATGTAATGACAATTTCTAAGTGCCCCCGTAGGCCTATACGTAATAAATGATTTGACTTTGACTTAACTCTTGAACCTGCGCTCCTTTAGCGCTTTTGTTATTATTTGAATTTCCGAAATGTCAATTTAAAAAAAACGTGCGCAAACGACACGACTTTCACGTTGGAACAAAATTTATTATACACGAAATATCAAAATTCTGACTCCACATAATGATTACAAATGCCCTAAAGAAGAGTAAATCTAAGGCTAAGTATATCCTTTCTGAATCAACCTGCATATAATCACGCTATAACCATTGGAAGTCGGGTTGTAGAGCAAAATGTAGTATATTTATAAAGCTCACAAAATCCGACTAACATGTAGTTTATCTCTATAGGTGGGTGGTCTAGGTCTGAATCTGACCGGCGCGGACACAGTGATCTTCGTGGAGCACGACTGGAACCCGATGAAGGACCTTCAGGCCATGGACCGCGCGCACCGCATCGGTCAGAAGAAGGTAGTCAACGTCTACCGGCTCATCACCAGGGACACGCTCGAGGAGAAGATTATGGGGTTGGTTGCATTATTTGTGTTGTTCGAACGAGGAATAGCCGAGGATAGAAGAATAACCGCCTAAATACGCGAAAATTATGATTTTATATTAGTTTTACATAATCATTAGTACTGTAGCGACCGCGACATTCTCAACCTCGCTACATGTCACACAGATGGCGTTGACGATACTCCATACTATTCTGAAACGCACTATGAGAGTTTTCAGACAACGTAACACATACAAGCCCCGAAACAACGACAAAAAACGGGCAGCCCCGCCAGGTATACCACCCTGGCTGATAGATCTTACCTTTTCCAATTAAGTACCTATTTTCTAGGGCATCGGCACCGGTTTTTCCCGGTCCCGAGAACACTGGAAATTCTCTGTTCTGGGGATTGCAAAAATGAAACGGTTCCAGATATGAAAAAACCCAGTTCTTACTCCACTGAACTAAGTATTTTATGATATACTGTGCAATATATTACATCATTTCAAAAATATTCGCAGTAGAGTTGACGTGCCGGGCAAACCGAGTCGGTATTGTGTAGACACGCTAATATTACACACTTGTAAAATAATGTTTTTGATAACTCCCAAAATTGAATCTTATTCCTTTGACAGATTGCAAAAATTCAAACTACAAACAGCGAACACAGTAATAAGCAGCGAGAACGCCGCAATGGAAACGATGGGCACGGACCAGCTGTTGGACCTGTTCAATCTGTCCGGAGCGCCCGGCGCCGCGCACGCGCCACACCAGCAGCCCGGCACCTCGGCCGCCAAGTCCGTGCTGGAGACACTGCCCGACCTGTGGGACGACAAACAGTACGAGGAGGAGTATGATATGACGAACTTTATAAAAGGATTGAATAAAATGAGCGCGTGAGCAATTTCAAAGTTTTATCGGACTAGCTGTCCCAGCGAACTTCGTACCGACTCACAATCAAATGCATCAGACAATGAATGAAAAATCTTTGTTATTTTTTTGTTTTCCAAGATTTAATAGTCATTCTGCTATTCGGGGCGGAGACAAATTAAAAAAAATCTAATGTTATAAAAATCGCCCCACTCATGCTTGAGTTATAGTGTGAGTAATATATATATATAGATACTTTTTTAACAGAAAGAATATATTACATTTGTCGTTTGTGCTGAGGACACTGATCCCAGTTTGCAGGCAGAGTTTCTATAGCTACATATTATGAAAGGGGGGTGAAACGGTATAAGGTAAACCAAACATTTATTTGTTCTCCATTTAAGGAGTTGTAGAGTATAGGCGATTGTGTAGTTGTGGATAACAACCCTCAAAGTCCAAACGTATTTGAACCTTATCGCCCTAGACTTTGAGGGTTGGATGCTATGTATCAAGAGGCTGACCCAATCTAGTAGAGATATTATAGAGGTAAACACAGACAGCTTTAGCGAGTTGCCTTAGTGAATGTTCTATGAATCTTATTATTAGTGTAGTCTTTAGCGAAGTAGTCACTGTTTACTATCATCTCACGTTTAACATTCATCACAATATAATTATAGCTGCACTTTGATATTCTTAACATTATTTTATGATATACAATTAAGGTGATAAAGAAAACTGAGTTATGAACGGTCTTTGTTGAAGAGGTAGAAGTAGAGCCAAACACACGGGAGCGTTCAGCGTTTCGCGCTTTTTGTAATGTATGGCGACCTAGTTTTAATAGCGCCCGCGCACTCAGCAGGCGGTCAGCCACTCGCAAATCTATAAGAACGTGGAACGTAGAACACAGAACGCGCTGTTTGTTTGGGCTCTTACAACAATGTTACTCATCTATCACTATTATATGTGCTCATCCAGTTATATTCAAATTAAACAATGCAATACTTTATTGTTGCCATGGTAACGTATTGTGTTAACATTTACAAAATATTGCAGTTTGCCATTTGTCTAAATTTCAAGGTGATTTTAGGTCTAGCCAAAGGCGTGCATTAGCTATAGCTTATACTTAACACTGGCGAAATACCTAAGATGGTTATGCCATATGTTTTTAAAGCGAAGGTAATAATGTCACACGTTGCATAACTTGTGTAGATTATAACGTAATACTGGTCAATTATAAAATGTTTAGGACACTACTAATCATCCATCTTCCACTTAGTAACCAAGCTATAGTAATTCATTAGAATATAGTTTTCATGTAGTTTGTATACTGTATAAGTAATTATTGAAGAAAATTTGCAATAGCAAAATATAAATTGTGATCAAAGTGTCGTATTTATAAATGATATTTTGTTGTAAACGACAGTTATAAAGTTTAAAATTATTTAATGTTGGGTTCGATTCCCGGGGAGTGTAAAAGTTCATTTTGGTAGTAAAATACCTTCGGTGAAATGGGTATTTAATTTATTCCTAAACGAATGCTTTCATTAAAATTTCATACAATATTTACCATTTATTAGAAAGATAAATATTTAGGTACTTGTAACTAAGGTGATCAAGCCAAATTAATTGTAGATGTAAAAGAATTTTATACATCACTGACCTGTGCTTAATACCGTGTAAATGCCTATTATTTGACTTTTATATTTGATATTAAATTAACACTAATTATTGTATGATATACTGTGAAATAATTTTCGAAAAATGTTACATAATATCAAAGATAGTTGAGAGGAAGTGAGACTGTGTACTTTCTCCGTCGTACATGTGCTTTGTTACGGCGGTAATATGATATCAGCTCTAATATATGATTTTCTTCTGAGCTTTGAATGCCTGCAGTTTGATCATTTTTAGATATTTATTTCAAAAATTGTTTCACTATTAGTATTCATAACATTAATTATGCGCTGAAATAAATAGGCATATACCTACCGTATTGTAAAAAATATATTTATTTACTTACATTTTTCTCTATTTAACTTGATAAGTGTGATTGTAAGCTGTTTTATTTTTCAAAACAAGGTTCCTTGTGTAAGTAATTACCTCAATGACTTGAATTTGTTCTCTACGATTGAATAGTTTATTTATTATTGTAGCTTTATAAGGAACAGTCATGCTGCTTTAGTCATTTTTGTAGTTGTAGATAAGCGCGGCGATGCTCACTTGTTTAGTTTGTGGGTTGTTTTTTGTTTTAATTTGTACCTGCTCAATGGATAAAAGAAAACAGTGATGTCTATAGAATTACCTCGACAAAATGTCTAGGTTGAAATGTAAAACACACTTTTTCTGTGTCCATCAGTAATTTGAATTATGTTAAGTGTGATGTTTTTAATATTGGCAACATAATGTCGCACGGTGTTTCCAGTCTAATTGATTTTCGTTTGTTATTTTACTTGTCTGAATAAAAAATAAAACCATTTTTAAATAATATTGTTTTATTTCACATTTATTTCAAGCATGGAACAAGGAATATGTATCGTGTATTTTCAAGTTACCATGGTAAGGTCCATCTCGGCGGCTAGTCAGCCTTATGAATACACGACATGATGATACCACATGAGAAATACAACTATGGGTACCCCGGACCCAGGGCCAAGTAAGCGTTCTCTGGGGCTATACCGCATCCAGGCGCTGGCTCAAGGTGACCAACCAAACCACGGCTAATGCAAACAGGTGGACAACTATGGCTACGTCTCGGGTGACCCACGCATGATACAATAATATGGGCTTACGTTCACGTCACAGAACAAGTTATTGACGTAGGTGACGTTAATCAAGTTTTAGACTATCTACATCGAAGGGGGTTTCTCTCTCTCATGCTGACAGTGGTGACAACTGGCCTAATTTAGGTTCATGTTCTACATTGGCCTAGGTTGGACCAAGTTGTGTACCCTCAAGCTCGAATAGAAAAGTAATAAATCCATGGGGCTGAATGTAAAAAAATTGCATGTGGACCTTGTGAAGATAAATCTTAAAAATATTATATGCCCTTGGTTTTCAGTTTTCTACCTATATCAGATAAATAAAAAAAATACATGCTTTCATAATGTCATGTATAGATTTACGTAGAACGAAACGCAACCGTGTAGTTCTGCAAGATGCCGAAAGAGCGCGCTAATGTGCATCAACACCATGGCGAAAGCGACGTCAAGCGTGTGAATAAATTTTTGTTTTCTACGTGAAAATGTGGTTTACGGCTCGTTTGTAAGTTGAAAGACTCGAAATAAACTAGCTCCAAGTGTCTACATATTGTCAAGTGTAAATACTGTTCGTGAAAAGTTAGAAGTTTTGTGTGTGAACTTGTAACGAACTCTGGGATCACTCGGGAGTTCAGGTGTCAACGAGGTAAGAAATTGATGCTTATTCCAAAATTACGACTTCTAAAATTAATGCATTTGATGCAGTTGCAAATTTTAACGCTGCTAACCCTCGTAAATAGCCCAATGTAGTGTAGACGTTACAATAACAAGAATGCTCAGGTAGGTAATAGTTATAAATAATTCAGTGTAAGGTTAGGATGTCTTGTCTTGGGCTGTATGTATAGAAGACATTACAAGGTTTGTTTTTGTAAATGGATTGTCAACCGAATTTCGTCGCATTGCGCCATAGTTTGGTGTTTAAAAAAGTTTTTTGTTTACAAACTTATGATATTACATTCACCTACTTACCCACTGACCTATTAATTTTACATGTGCAAGGGGTTATTGTCAGTTCTAAGAGATCATTAACTCTATTAAAGAATATAAATCTGAAAAAACTGTCTTTATTTTAATGTTTCTATTTAAGGATCCTCAACATTTTATAGCAGAAACAAGTTGTGTATTAAAAAATCTAAATAGCTTCTACACTTACAGTAAGAATTACCTGATTGTCCAGACTTGAAGACAATCAAACAAAACTAAGACCAACAACTGTTGCTGCTGAACTTTTAGATACCTCAAAATAGTTTCAAGATAGAAGTAGAAGCTATTAATATAATTATGAATACATGCTAGCCTTTTCTAATGTACCATAAATTGCATAAAAATAAACTGTACTCATATTATAAACACCTTCAATATTCTGTATACTGACATATCACAATGGTTCATCCATTATGAAAAACTTATTATAATATGCCTTACATAACTTCCCTGTGAAATATTTAAATATATATATCAATAATATATATATAATATACTATAACCAGATTTGGAAAAGGTAAATACAGTCTACAAAAAATGTATCATCTTTGTATAGCACTCCCTCTTAGTTGGGACTCGGATCAGATTGTCTGTATGGGCTTTTAAATAAACACAAAAAAATTACTTTTTACAATTATTTACCTTCTTTATCTTACTATTAACTCAGTGATGCCACCCATAAATCATAATATAATAATATTCCCACAAGTTAAATCATGGAGAATATTTTCCAGTAAGGACCAGTACCTATACACTCGGCTGGACTTCATTTCACTATTATGGGTATAATAACTTCTACACCCTCATTCTACTCCTTCCTTGTATTATAGTAATTAGTTCTAGATCTCATTGTCGCTTACCATCAGGTGAGATCGAGATCAAATACTTGCCTATAACATAATAAAAAAAAAAAAAAAAAAAAAAACAATCATGATTATTAGCACCAGTAATCATAAATAAGTACAAATACTCAGGGCTTTCAATTAACAAAGCATTGTTCATTTTTATACATTTTATTTCTAGACATATCATGAACACATCAACAATAAAAAACAAACTCATAAAATACTGTCATCAATACATCTGTGTTTAAAAAAAAGTAGGTTTGCAACAATCAATTCCCTTTGTGCGCGACATCAATGGGAGCGGTTACTGTGTACCTATCCTTTGATCTCGCCGCTCTCTGAAGATGCGACAGTGCGCTAATACCGGCCGCGCGCGGAACAACGCCCTAAGTGACTCTTTGATGCTGTGGCGTGCACGAGAAAAGATACTTATTTTAATTTTTATCTCAGCCCAGTTTCATACTGGACCAACATTATTTGATAGTGTATTAAATAGGCGTATGAGTGGTAAATAGAAATAGCCCGATAATGGTCGTGATAGATGGGATTTGTATGATGAACGTAAATAAACACTATTTAAGGTGGAAGCTCAGGGTCAGGGCGCAAAATTCAAAATGTCAATGGTTTTTATTTTTTTACGAAAAATTTGGACATCTTTACCATGTAATTTAGTGTTTTGCGATATTAGCATTCTGCATTGGATGTCTCGATGTATTAAGTTTGCATAAAAAAATACCTAAAGCGATACAACACCATAAAGTTAGTAAATCGAGCGGATTTTACAAACCTTATGGTATTGTATCGGATTAGGTACTTTTATAAGCAAACTTAACCCTTAATAGCCTAGAGTTTCAATTTTGATACCAATCTTTTAAACCGAATGTTCACATTACTATTAGTTTTTTTTATAGGTTGGCTGTACGTATTTTACTGTTGTGTAATATTCTTTCCAACGAAATTAAAAAAAAACAAATGTCATTATTATTTAACACGGTAACATTAAACACAGTAATATTAAAAATAAATCACTTTCGTAAATCAGGCTACTAAGGGTTAATACATCGAGACATCCAATGCAAAATGCTAATATCGCAAAACACTAAATTACATAGTAAAGATGTCCAAATTTTTCGTAAAAAAATAAAAACCATTGACACTTTGAATTTCGCGCCCTGACCCTGAGCTTCCCCCTTAACCGAAACCAGAATTTAGGTTGGTAACTGCAGGTGTAGGTATATAAAGTTCTTGTTACGATTTTTCCAAATGACATGGAAATAAAGTACAAACTTAGGTAGATGTCGTTGGCGGCCGAGTCCTTTATATGATTTTGTGGATCGCGCTTTGATAATCGCGCCTACCTGCAGTGGTACTTACTTTGTGTTTTTAGTTTTATAGTTTTATTTCTAGTTTGACAAAGGTTTCTTTAAAATAAATAAATGAAACTTGGCACTAGAAATATTATGAGACAAAATAATGAAGATTGGTTTATGGTAATTGAGATAAGAGAAGCAGGCATTCGCAGAAAATAATAATTAAACCTTGTCATTAACATCATAGTTTTTAATAATTTTTTTCTTAAGAAAAGTGTTTTAATGCCTTTGTAAATGTAGTAAAACTTTCTATAATGTTGGTATTTACAATCAAAGTCTGTACCTCATATTTTTTTAATTGGAAAGATTGTTAAACAATAAAATTGTTTTATATCTTTCATTTTATAAATATAACTCGCCGTTGCGCCGTATAAAAGTCATAAAGCCGAATGTTACTTGATAATATAAAACGGGCAGTTGCAACGTTCTTGTAATTAGCTGAATCGAGTGAGATCTAAAGGGGTCCTATTCATAGCTTTGTTGCTCAAGTGGGACTTACTATCCTTTACTGACTTACCAACCAAGAGTTGGACTCAAAGTCAGTTGGGAGTATTTAAAGGTTTTATTACTGTCTGAGCTCTGTTAAGGAGTCTATTTAACTACTGTTATATATTGGACGATTTTAATGTTTCACTGTAGTCTTACGACATTTTTTTGCCTTGGAATAAGCATTGCAATTAACATAAAAAATCGTAGTAAACGAAACCTTTCCTTCCTTGACATATTAAAATCAGAATCAGAATTTTATTCATGTAAATGTAAACCATTAAGTGCAGTACTTATGAATCGTCAAAATAGTTACAAAATGCTAAGCTACAACCTTACTACCTATTCTTTCTGTCCTATGGAGAAGAACGGGTACGAAACATGGTTGTTCTTTTTAAAAAGTATTTTACATTTTTAAGCAGTACCTTGTTATGGGTATGTGAGAACAATGTAGGAACGACTAGGCAGACAGAAAATTACTAACTCTATGTCTATAATAATAATAATTAAGGATAATAAAAAAATGATTTCCGCAAAATTTACTCTTACCGAATATTCTCCAACTGTCTCATCTTTTTTCTGTATCAGACATGTCACTAATGTATATATTCGTTTCGATAAACTCCTTATTCCAAATGCATCAAAAGATTGGTCTCTTCAATCCAAAGCAAAAAATATAAAAGACGATAAACTTTGAACGATCGTCGGCCAATCCAATGATTTCGGTCTAATCTCGTAATATAAAAGTTACTATAAAGTAGACATGCGGGCATCCGCCGTGATCGGCCAAGTTCCAACTCTTCCCGATGGAAAACACAAATATCAAAGTGGAGCCGTGATTTGCGAAAGCACTTTGCACTTTGAAACTTTCAGATGAATTAAACACAGACCTACTTTAAGTTTTCGTCCTTCTCTTTGCGTAAATATTATAAAGTGTCTCTGAAGTGAATATGAACTTATTCAAAAAAAGGTCGCTACTTAGTTCAGAGACATGATTTAAAAATCCATTATAATAGCCACCTAAAAATTGTTCTCGCAAGAAAGTCAGCATTTCATATAATAAACCAACCATAAACTAGGATAATGTTAACTGTGGAACTATCTTAAAATATACGTTCCCTATGAATTATTCATACCAATGCCTAAGACAACCGTACGAAGCAAACATTACCCGCCACTTACGATTTAATAACGATTATATTCGGCACACAGTCCACATCTCTAATATCCACCTCGCTATGCACACGTAATATCAAATCACATAGCCCCTACTCCGCTTTGTGCGTCACCGTGACGCTGGCGCCCAACCAGGGACCGAACGCAAATTGGCGCCAACAATTAATGGCCACCTGGCTCCGTTGCTAATCGACCGATAGAATTAAATGAACGGACTTCACTAATTGCCCGGTAAGACAAAGGAGCAAACACTCCGCTTTGAGCTACCGATGTATAGTGTCACTTGAGGCGTAGACCGTTGCGTCGGCAGTGCAAGCCTCTCGCTCCCATTGTGTACTGTTGATATTGAACTGAGACGGCCATTGAACGCATCAGCAGCTTGTGCTACCTCGCTACAATGATATATGTAATGGTATACGGGAAATGTAATCTGCACTCATCAAATTACAATGTAACTGACGGCATAAAGGGATATTTTGATGGAATCTTTTAGCGTCATCGCTAAATAAATGATGAGGAATCAGTAACGTTATTTTGAAAATGCAGCCGATGTAGATTGATACCGGAATTAAAACCGTACATCAATGCATAGCGTTTTCTTTTTCTTAATTCCCTACATCCTGGTTTGGGATGTTAGCGACTCACTTGTGCAATCGTAATGCACACGGCTTAAATTTTTGTCGATTTTTCTTTGGAGATATCTGCTTTGTCATTCTCACATTTTCCTTCAACACGGATATGTTGAAGCAATATCGGGTCAGAATATTGAGAATATGTTCTTCCACATTTCGACATCCTTTCTGACACTAATCAATGAAAGTCTTATAATAAATACTGATTTCTCCGTGTATATGTGTACATGTGAATTTTCGAGTGTAATTAAAAATAATTCCACACCAAGCTTCGATTTCTGAGACCAATTAAACCTGCATCGACAACAATTTTCTTTGAAAATACCTAAAGAAATTCTTCTTCGAGATCGCTGTGCAATTTATGTCCGCATTCTGCACTGTAATTGCACTACAATCAGCGTTCAGTGGCTGATCGCTCTCCGGTGGAGTGTTCTAAACATTGCAGCCTTCCTACAGTTGTCAATTACACGGCATTAGAGACATAGAGGTTTGTTACTACTGCGGTGTGTGCCACTGGCTGTATATGGTATGGATGGTTCTGTCGTTACTTGAGTCAAAATTACATTACCTGTGAAATTATGTACGGCTTTGTGGACATGAAAGGGTATATGTCATAAATAACAAAATAAACATAGTATTTCTAAACAAATCATTATAGAACGGTAAACGACTAAATCTATCATTAATTCGATCTAAGGCACAATTTTCTTCATTATATTTATTTGTTCTCCATGTATGTAAATAGTTCAATATATAAACCCACTACGTTTTTAGACTATATGTAATTTAATAGCCAATATGTATATTTTTAAACGGCTTCATAAAAAAGGACGATGCCAAATAAACAACAGACGAAGTATAATAAAGGTATCCTTAGTAGCGAGATGCGCGGACCAATTTGTAGGTGTAGTCTTTGGTTTGTCACGGAATCAACATTTGTTACATATTTGCTTTAGTTAGAGACGGTAGATTTTTAGATAGATTTTTTTTGCGTTTTAGCGTTTTATTATAATTTAAGACGGTTTTTTGGTACATTTATTTTTCAATTTGTAGTGGATTAGCTGTATACATATAACAATATTAATATTAAAATATTATAATCAAGTATTATAATCTACTATTGTGTTTGTAGCGGACCAGAGAGAGACACACCGCGCGCACACGCAGCAACCCGACGGCACATTAACTCGATCAGCTTTGACAAATAACATTTCCCAATTAGCTGCAATGGACGATCAAAGTTGAAAGTTGGCCACTTTCAACATTCCTTTGTTAATGTTATTGAATTAATGGATCGTATTTTCAGTTCGGACAGTCAAAGTGGTGGCAATTAACTAATTAACTCTCCAATATGCGTTCCCGAGTCATGTTGTATCAGGCTATGATTTTATGTTCTGTTGAATTTTTTTTGTTCTGTAGGAATGGATATCTAGAACTACTTGATTTACTTATTTTTAAGGAAATAACTCGCCCACCGTTGGGTAGGTATTTTGCCAACGTCAAGTGGAATGTGTTTTAACATATCAAACATGGGAGTATTATGCTGGCCTATTCCGTAGACTTGCCCTAATAAACGCCCCCTAACCCGATCAGTAAAGTTGAGGATACTTTACTCACAAATTACCGGACTTTTGGGCGAACTGGAAAAGTCATGTTTTATTTTCCTACACTCGTGCACGATTATTTACATAACGGATAATAGGAGGATAGACATTATAGGATTAGACATTATATTCCAAAGAAACACATTTTTTACAAAATAAAATGAAATTGATAACCTTTCTCTTCGACTAGCCCAAAATGTCCTTGATTTACTATGGGTTACTTGAATTGTCTGACATTTATAAGATGTCAGTTTTTTTCTATAAATTCCGTATCTTGTTGCTAAGACCCTATGCAGCTGTTGCTCAAATCAGTGCGCTTAGTACGGTCGCGGGTGGAGTGGCTCGTTATCGCTCTCTCGCCCAACTCGGGACTGTCAGACACCGCGTAACGATCTCTGGAGTGTCCGACACTGGCTGCATGCGCAATGCGGTTACAAGTTGATATTTTTCGACAACTTGACAAGATATCGGTGTACTGACACTCATGTTTTGAAGTTTTTTGAAAATATTCGATTCTTTTATAGCATGTATCAGTTTCGGGGATACTAGGAATAAAGTGCCCTAGGGTTTATGAGAACATTGTGAATACCCTAAGTTCTAAGCTTAACGATATAGTGCTTTAGGATATAGATGAGTAACTAGTAGCAACAAAAACAAAATAAATTACCTAAGTATAAATAAGGCACGCAAGTCTATAAGTATTGGTATACCATACTCCGTGTGAGATCATCTTTGATAAATGTTGCTGTGGAGCTTCAGAAATGTCACTTACTCACGGAAAGGAAGATAAATCGGCACTTCACACGTGCTAAGTGTAAAGTTCAAATGATGGCATTGATGTGAAACACTCCGCCGCGCCGTGCATTGGGCATTGGGCTATCACGCCAAATTATGGAGGCGCTAATTACCTCTTTTTTATCTAATTCTCTCCTTTTATCTCTAATTTATTTGAAATTAAACTAATCTTACGGATTTTATCGCGTTTATTATATGTATTTTATTTAATTGTTGTTTGCCGTCCAATCTATGCGGAATGTGCTCATCGGACCGCAAACAACAACTAAATATGTGGGAGTTCAAACATTGAGACTAGGACATCAAAAACCTCAGTCCTCCCGTGACCTTAGTTGCTGTAAAGCAGCCGAAACGACGGGAACGTAACAGAACATATAATAAACGCGATAAAATCCGTAAGATTCGTTTTATTTCAATATGTAGTATTCGCGTAAGTATAAGAAATCAATATATGAATAAAGTCTATCCATTAGTATAGATAAATACAAAGAAGTTACTAAGTACACTTCTAAATGGTTTACTCGTCTATTACAAAAAAAAGAGGATCCGTGTCATCCAAAAACAGAAGCGGAACCCATGAGACGAGTCCACGGGTTGATTAATTGATACCAGTGGCATAACACACAGCCGACAACGTTCTAGCTTTAGATCGCGGGCCGGCACGGGCGCGGCGCGGCGTGGGGCGGCGACAACGCGCACGATAGCGACAGTAGGACAATTTCGATCTCGGAATTGTGATCGCAACAATTTCATGTTGCCAGTGTGAGCTATGATGGGATTCTCTTGCTATATACAACTAAATCTATATTATCATATTGCGGTGTGTTAAAACATCAATGGACTCCTGGGTTAGTACGTGGGGAAACAAAAGCGGGTGTCGCACCGAGTCAATCTTTCATAATTAATAAAGAATGAGACAAAATATATATTATTGCTTTTCATTGGAGGCTTGACACAGCCGTGAATTGTTACAGGACATTATTTTTAATGTTTATATTTGTTTGGGAACCATACATTAAAAATAATGTAATTGTTAGACTACTGCTAAAAACTTTATCATGGCTGTCGGAAAGTCTTCTGGCGGGGAGGGTGTGGGAGTGTCGGCTCGGTCAAAGGGCCCTTTGATGTTTGCCGCCGGCTTAATGCACCGCCCGCGGAACCCCCGCGCCCCTCATCATTAGCAATTTCCCTGTAATTTATTATCTTTCCCGCTATTTATTTGTACAATTTCACGGCTGCATGACGTCATGACGTTTCACACCTCTCATACTGTGCGCGCTGGATTCACGCTAATTATGGCCAGTTATTAGGACCGGTTGCGGCTTAATTTTTTTAATATTGGTTCTATGATTTTGGCTTGTTATGGTGGCATTTTTAGTTTGCCGTTACAATTTACAATTTTTGGGTTCGGTTTATATGGTTAGACTGGATATTTATTTAACATATTCGATGAACTAGTAATTAAATATACGCCAAGATAATCAAATATATCGGACAAACTCAAAAGTAATAGTTTTTCATTTCAATGTAATAGTTTTTAATTTAAAAATAAATCTCCATACTCCCATATCAGGGCTGCCAGAGATCGTATAGCTTACAAAATTCTATAATCAAAGGCGACACCTAGCTAATCAATATTGCTTATAAACATTTCAATATAGGTATATATTTTTCTATTAATCGAAAAATTACGTCATTAATATTGTCGAGTGGCAACCCTGTATTGTCATGTACGAAACGGCCAAAAATCCCGTCGCACGTGCTGCTCGCGGTACTCGCGGCAAGCAAGGGGCGGTCTCATTAACGTACATCGTTTGAGCTTAGAGTTGTCACCTTCCGTTTGTGGCATATGTGACTAAAATGCTCTTTGACAGAGTCTGTTATGATCAGCACAAACAAGGTGACCCATATTCTGGTACTCAAATTAATCTTAGCACAGTAACGTCTAAGGGTGAAGTGTGAAAACGGAATTAATCATTCCGGTTTTAAGGTGGGGGTCCCAAGATCAATAAGCTCGCCAATCATGAACTAAAACCTGCCATTAGGTTATTTAATCGATTAGTAATCGATGTCAGCGCTAAGCTTTTTCCCAAAGATGAAGGAAATAAAATAATTTCTGAAAGCAGATTACCGCAAAAAAATTTACAGTTTAATAGAGATGTTAAGATTTTTTTTCTTCATTATGCGGTCAAGATCTATATTTCTAAAACTCACATCATCCTATAAATTGAATCTACTCGCGGACACGCCGTAAATATTTCATCTTACTTCAAAAGCAGAGTAGTACCGCTTTATTCATTCATAATGATACAAAATAGTAAACAAATATTGTTCTTTATTATGCCGTTGCAACATGAAAGCAATAGTAAAACATGATGCGATACAATCTAGCCGACACACATCAAACACTGAAACACTTTGCAATCTTGTGAGAACCGGCGAAGCCACTACTGAGGGATGCGCGCCGTATGATTTAGTTTTATTACACGCATTATCGACCGCACTTGTCTCATTTGCAAAACGCGTGTCACAATTTACGGCCAGTGTTAATGTAATTAACAAAACGTGAAATCAATCAAAGCGCCCGGCGGCGTCTGGAGATCAAAGCGGGAGACACAAAGACGCCGCGCTACAGCCCGCCCCGCCGCCCGCGCCGTGGACACTCTACACAGGGTTACCGCCGTTCATTTAATAATTGTCGCTTTGATATCGCCGATTTTTTTGATAAAACTAAAACATTTGACAGTTTTATGCAACGTATTATTTTGTTTGACATCCGCCTGTGTATGTGTATGCGCAGTTTATCAACGCTGTTGTCACAACTGGTCACTCAATTGATCAACTTTACCGAGGATTTCAAAGCTTAGATGTTTTTTCAACGTGTGCGAGAAATGTAAGAGTTGATTTACTACTCGATGACACAAATATGGGTATCAGTAGATTGATCTTCAAAATACCGGGGAATATACAGCAAATTTGATAGTTCTGCGTAGTTCTAGCATGCGTCAGGCGCTGTTACGACAGTATCTGGACCGGGTGGTTCTATGATCTGGGCACAAGTCCACCGAGTTGAATTTGCGCGGAGAAATTTTGGAATTACGCGGCAACGCAATGATTTTGTAGCTTGCTTGGACTTATGTGCGTTTAGGGATTATCTCTGTCGCTATACGAAATGCTTTGCATCTATTTTGTTTATAAACCACGCGTCTATTTACTATTATTTAAAACGAACCTGCTAAAGTTTCCGTGGGCAGCCCTATAAAGGGTGTTTTCTGCTGACCTTACTCGCTATGCGATTGCACGTGCCAACTAATCAACATGCTCAAGAACTCGTGCTCGTGTGGGATGTGCTCGCTTTTTTTCCATACCCCTTTGACTTGGATCTCTCGGCGCGCGGTTATTAGTTGACAGGCTTCCGAATGTTGGCTATAGTTACTACTTAAAATTGCAACCATAATTTAGTGTCTCAGAAGTCTGAAAGAAACAGTTTCAGTTTTTGTTGCCTTTTGCCAACTGTTTGTTTGTCGCACCTTAAGAAATGGATCAAAAAAGGTTGAGATTATTAAAAACAATAAAATCACTAGGTCAAGGTCGATAGAACATATGTTCTTGAAAATGAATGTACAAATATACAAAATAAATGAGTTTATAGAGGCGAAGTTTGTCGTCGCGATCGCCAGGGGCTTAGTCAAAAGGATCACGGGCTGGGCGCGATTGGCGGCAGATGTTTGCCGAGTGGCGAACGTGAGGCTTATGATATTTGAGTTAGAGCGGGTCGGGGCGCAATCATAAAAGTTTGAAGACAAGTGATTTGATACATTAATTGTATTCGGTTTGTAAAAAAAATAGCTTTCCAGGTGGCACGTGTGAAAGTAAGACGCAGATATTTTATATTTCGTTGAAATAATAATCTTCCTTTCAGAGGTAATCCATTCAAGTATTGACACAAAAAACCAAAAGCGCCGATGGTCCTTTAAATTATATTTTATTAGTAGATTCCATTAATCCAGACAAAATCTGAAAAGTGAGAAACAGCAATCCTAGCATACCCACTTTGTGAATTCCAGATCATATTGCATGCCACTTGGCACAAACCCATGAAACTGTGTGGGATTCAGGAGTAACGTATTATAAAGTAGATAGATATCACAATGTGCGCACAAAGGGTTGGCATTGGGCGCGTCGCCTCACAAAGCCCGCCACAATATTTATCGGCGACGCTGTATCAGTGCCGCGCACAAAGCGACGGAAGCCTACCTCGCCGCGCCGCGCGTCAACGCGACGCCGACTGAGATACCGGCGGCAGCGGGCGATCTGCATCATTCCAATATACATCCACGTATTCTGCACAAGTGTCGCTTGCGGAGTTGATTGATTTTCCATCGATAAGAAGTGTTGCGACAAAATAGCAGTCGTAATATCCATCCAATATAGCGGTTTTAAGCTATGTTTTGAGGGTTTAAAATTTAAAGAAAATGTTGTGATTTTGTTCACTGTTTTGCATGGCCGTATGCGTTGGCAGTATATCTTGAAGGGGATGTCAGTTCGTGAAATTCTGTCGCCAATGATTCACAAAATCTGTTTAAATTTTTCCTGGAAAATAAAAGAGGGTAGCGTGATAAAAAAATTCCACTACACACTAGAAATTATTTATTGATGATTTACAAATTTTATTCGTTTTAAATAGTTCAAATATTCGCTACAGCTCAACACTTGTGACGTCGCCGTTATCTGGCCTATTGTTGACTGCCTCTATCACTGGATTCCTTTTCACACAGAGCCTTTGACGCGGCTCTTTGTTTGCCGCGACGTCAGAATGAGACGTCGAAGCCTGAACCGATGCGTGGCATCCATTTGTCTTCTCTATACTTTTGATTGTCGTAGTTTCCTTTTGCGTTTTTTAATATTTTTCATCTTGAGATCGATTTGGAGAATGGAAATTCTTATGATACTGGCAGTGCTTCCTTCTACTAGTCAAAGACATTTGTTATTTGTTCGAATATTGAGTATTATTTGTGCACAGTTTTATTTCGATGGTCCCACGTTGGGCGCCAAAAATTGTAACGACTTTATAATTTCAAATAGCCTTTTGCGAGATACTTTTTAAATGATTGACAAATTGTTTGGAAAAGAATCGTATATTCATTTTATTTGCGCATTCTTCACTAAAGACTTGATAGAAAAAATGTGTCTGCTATAAACTTGTGTCCGTTTGAACTGACACAAACTTGTATTTTAACTTAACAGGATTAAATGAATTTTCCCGTGTTTCCCGTTGACAATGCAATTTTAGTTAATTCGATAGTTGCGCGCTCGCGGATGGACCCTCCGCAACGTCCTGTCGCTTTTGTCTAGGCTGTTAGTATGCACTAATCTTAAAATTTTACAGGACATTCACAAATTCATTTAAAATTAAAAAAGCTAAAGATGGTGGCAACCTGATAAAAATTGTGCGTTCAAATCTCGACAACCATTCCAGATTTGAACGCACAATTTTTATCTTGTTACCGTTAAATAAAAAAAATAAATAACAATTTTATAGATTTTTATGAATTGCCTATAGTGCATACAAACACATAGAAACTACCGTACCGATACGTTAACATTCGAAAGGCCTATGGTTAAATGTGTTTGAATAAGAATCTTCATTAGTTTTTAAAGCTCAATCCAACTAAGTGTGTCGATATTCCGTTCACTCTGGTCCTAAAATATTTCCCAACATTGCTTGACATCGACGAACCCCTTCCCCGGTCGAATATTAAACTAATTATGAACAAACCGAGCGGGCCACAAGGCAAATTAACCGTTCCACTCCATTAGCAAAACTAAATTCTTACACAGTGAAAAGTGCCCAACGGGAGTTGAGCCGTGTAGCACAATATAGTGGTTTTGATAATTATGGTGGGCGGAACATGTCATATGGTATTATGTTATCCGATAAATAATATTGCCGTAAAAAATTAGGGTAAAATCCTTGAGAATTAAACCTTTATTACTCAAAGGGCAATTATCCAGTCCTAGTACCTTATAGTAGACCACGTTTATAAACTTTTTAAAATTATTGCTTACTAAACTACTCTCAATTCATTAGAACAATTACATTATAGTCAATAAGAACATTGTATTATTCAATTTCAATTACAATCGTTTGATAAATAAATAAGGGTCCTTGTGCCCTTATCATTGTCTTTACGAATCTCAAATTTTTGTATAAACTTGATCCGTTGAAACGAGCTTTAAAAAAAGTACCACCCACCCTCAACCCCTTCCTGTAAGGAGTTTTTATTAAAAAAAAATGATGAAAGCCGCCGTCGGATCGTCACGGATGGAGGGCACTCCACGGCTCAATACAGGCGATAGGTATCAAAGGACGCCGATTTAATACGCAGGAATGATTTAATTACGAAGTCGTAATGCGACCCACTCTGCTCTACGACACGAACGTGCAAAAGGAGATGTCGTGACGTCACATTTGTATTGACAAATTTAAAAAAGGCAAAAACATATCGTTATTTAGAAGCGCCTTTTGAGTTATGGAGTGCATATGAGGTTGGCACTAATGAAATTGGCCGCAGCAGTATATTTTAATTATGTATTGATTGTTTTTTTTTTTATGTGGGACATAACTATTTACTAAATAAAGATCAAAGATGGGTTGTATGATCATTTTAAAGTATATCTAGTGTGCACGCACCTTACAAGAAAAGAGCCTCAATTTCAAAGGGAGATATAAATGAGAACGTTCACTCCTTTATGTAAGGACTTCCTGAATTTTTTATATACTACCCCGACAGTCGGTGTGTAGAGTGCCTAATGAGTTGTCTTTGACGACTTAACATTATGAATGTCTAAATCTCGGCCCACATGCGAATAAAAGTGCAGTGACTTTAAAATGTAAAGCAGACTGAATATCAGCCATCTTGTGGAAATTAACATTACTAATATAATATAATCATTCCACCCCTATTTAATGTCCCGCTGCTGGGCACGGGCCTCCCCTCAATGCGAGGGGGATTAGGCCATCGTCCACCACACTGAACGAGTGCGGGTTGGCGGACTTCACACATCTTTCGAGGGGTTCTCTCAGACATGCAGGTTTCCTCACGATGTTTTCCTTCACCATGTAGCGAGTGATATTCATGGTTGAAAATGAGATTCGGACATGAAATTCCAGAAGTGCGAGCCGGGGTTTGAACCTGCAATCCTCCTACCGAGGCTAGCGTTCTACCACATTGGCTATCACTGCTATTACATACTGCTAGCTTGCTAACATAACTAATTTGACTTTATTGTTATCTGTTTGTTACCAACAACCACTTCACTTTCTCGCTATTGAAATGCTACACCACGCACCGGAGTCCTTTGACGACACTTTTATTTATTGATTTCTTATATTTACGCGAATACTACACATTTAAATAAAACTAATTTTAAGAATTTTATCGCGGTTTATTTTTTATTTTTAACACCGGCGCTCCACGAAGTCTGCAATCTGTGAACATGTACAAGATCGCACCCGCCATTATATCAGATTTGATAAGCCACAGATCCTCGCAAAAGAACACCGATTCCGACCAAGGATGATACGCGAGGCCATTGAAATTAAAAAATATCCTAATTTCAATAGAAGATGGCTGGGTGCTACCACCGGCTTGGGACCCTGTAGTAAACATCATAAAATCCAGAACCAAGCGTACCATTTCAAGACCTCAAGACACAGTGAGCTCTTTCTGCGTAGATCGGACCGCAAGTAACAACTAAATATGAGGGTACCCCCGTCAAACTATGACACTAGGACGTCAACCACCTCAGTCCTCCCGTGACCATGGTTGCTGTAAAGCAGCCGAATCGTCGGGAACGTAAAATCAAAAATAAACCGCGATAAAATTCTTAAAATTAGTTTTATTTCGTCACTTTTATTGAATATTTAGGTATATTACAACTTCATTAAACATACTTCTGGAGAATAAATAATAAATGAATATCTCTCTTTAAGGTTGTCGTTAAATGCTCTTGCCCAAGGAATAAAGTTAAATTAATAAAGGCTTGGTGCCGCTTTGGCTACGTTTCACAGCCAATTTATTGTATTAAAAGGATTCCATTAGATACTCACATAATTCTCGAGTCTAGTAACCGAGATTTTGCTCATAGCAAAGAATACCTACACAAGGCCGCAAGAAACACAATTAAAATGTAGTTACAACCATTTTTGAACTTCTCAAATGTTAGTTTTGTAACATTTTAAAATACGTTTTGAACAACAGTTACTTCATTCGGAAATTGGAAGTCTCTGAGATTGACTCCTCATATATTAGTTTCGATCGTTCTTTGTTAACTTGTCTTTATCTTTTTATTGTCTAAATTTGTTTTAATCGACCGTTCCAGATTAGAATTCAATTAATCCAACGGATAACGGCTATCCCGTATCGGTTATGTTCAGCGGCGGCGCGCTTCAAAGGGGAATTTATTATTTAAAGTGAAAGTTAGAGTTTCGCTAAGGTTAAGTGAACCTTTTGACTTGACTCGCCTGTGAACCGGAAGTGGTGTGAGGGAATGGTGTCGGCTTCCACTTACGTTATGTTCCTTTCGATGTTATCGGATTATCATAAACGCTAATTAACATTGATATGACGTGGGAATGATGAAGCAACAGCATAGTAATAATAAATAATATCTCCGGACGAACACACCAAATATACGGTCCCACATTAAGCAACGCTTGTGTTAAGGGTACCGTACAATGGTCTGTGGGCGAGCTCAGTATATAATACTTATATAGTTATTAAATATCCATGACTGGGGTACAAACAGTCGTAGTCATCTCACAAAGTTTGTCCCTACCATGGATTCGAACCAGGGACCCTTGGCACAGAAAGCAGGGTCACTACCAACTGCGCTAATCACCTGTCGTCGTAGCTAGTCAATTTATGAAAATGAATTTCGCTAGATGATATTATACGCTTTATATGTGTATACCCTAGTTGGCTATATGTACCTGGCCATCAACTAGTTGAAGTTGGATTAGTTTCGACTCGTGGCTGCCAGCCGCCAGATGCCCTGACAAGCTTTTACTCCTCGATAACTTTGATAATATCCCACTGGGGAATTGTCACTGTATCAACATAATGCTCGGGCCTTTGATCATAACTTGTTCGAGTAAATTCATTAAAATATGACGTAGGATTCGACTGAGTGCCACAAATTAGTGTTCGCAAATGGTTTGTCTAGCCTAGCACCTATGGAGTACAAAATATTTGTCAAGCATCATTCGGATTGTTGATTTTTGTATGTTAGTTTTCAATAATGTATGTTTTCACTAATGTATGTTTAAGAACAAATAACAGCGATTCTACCAAAAGCCAATGGTAAGAAACGTCCTCAAAATGTTCCACATGATTCTGTTACATTATACAATTCTAAGGACCACTCTTTAAAATTTGCTACTGCCATAAACCCTAGTAAATTTCTCATAATATAATATTAATGTTAGAATAAATTAAAAAGGTATCACAATGCAATCAGCAAATCCCTACCACAATCGGCCGGCAGCGTGCCCAAAATGCTGGCAGCAATGCCACATTGAATGGCAATGCTGTGGGTTGGCCAAAATAAGTGCCAGCGTTCTGGTCACCAGCAGTGTGATTTTGAAACCTCGGAAATCGGATTCGGATTCGGAACGGTAGTTTGCGTCTACGAAGTTAGTTTAATAATGGTAGGAAATAGTAGAAAATATTGATCGCGAAATTTTAACTAATACGGGGTTTTTATGATAAAAAGCTTCAAACTTATAACCACACACAAGAAATATTAAGTCAGACACTTGTTATTTTTGATATTCACGTTTCTAGGCCTATATGTTTTTATTATTCTTTTTGCTGTACCGAACTTTGTAAACAAATATTGCTATTTTGATTTCCGAATTCGAAGATTGTTGACGTTTGTCGACGGAAAATCATTCCGATCCGACAATAACTTTCCGAGGAGATTTATGTGTAGGAAGTCTTTCCGATGGCATTTAGTCTTTTTTTTTACTCAATTTGATATTATACGAATTATTGGATAGTACACTGGCTTTAATAGCATAATTAAAGCCGTATTTTTGGATGAAACAATAAAAACAACGCAATCCCAGTGTAGCTAAATGTATTTAGGTACCAACCTTCTTATTTATTTACTTTAATACAATTTAGTCATTATACATTTAAAAAATATTTCATTCTCATTATTAACAAGATAAAAGCACATACTCAAACTTTATAGGGACAGACAGGGGTGAATACGCAGGTTCGATTGCCAAAAATTTTGAATAGATGGCGCTGTAGCCTTGCAACCTAGTTTTTTTATTTTTACACGAATATGGAGCATCTATGTGACATGATGTTACAAATTATATAGGTAATCAACGTTCATTTTAGTTATTTGTAATTTTCTCGTCAACAACAATAGACAAACCTCAGACATAGATTAAGGTGAATGCTCAGGGTCGGTTGCCACACATTTTCGATAGATGGTCCTGTTTTTCTGCAACTAGTTACACGAACATCGAGCATCTATGAGACTTGATGTTGCAAATTGCGAGCACTACTACGACATTGCATTGAAATATCCAAAAAAACATTAACCTGAAATCATTTATAATGGATGAGATACCATAGCTTCTAAAATCCTTGTATAAATAGGCACTCACACATAGACAAATACACGTCTTTTTTGTGCCGCTAGAGCGCAGCACTTGTTAAAAGTCTCGCATACTAAAAGTTGTCTTTTTATGCCACCAGGTAGAGCGATCATAAAAAAACTTATTTATCGGTTGTAAAATAATAGAAATACTTTTGCGAGCTTTGCAATATTAGTTTCAGAAATAAAAGATAGAAAAGAAAAATTTATACTTTCATGTTCGTAAATATAATGTTTATTGTATAGATCTTATAAATATAGCAAGGTTTGCATGATAACTGTAAAAGTATTACGCTTTACAATATACCAGATCAAGCTACATTTCCAAATTTCTTTGAAACAATGTTGTTTGTTGTTGGTATTCTAAACTTAGGTAAATATAACATTGTTTCAAATACTAATATTATAATATAGAATCGACTCTATACAATTTACAGTCATCTTGATTCTTGCAACCTCCTGTGCTTCATTCCTCCGCTAAAAAGAAAAAAATAATTGTTTAGTCCAATAATAATTATTACTGTATCCATACTTATTATAAGGTAAATGCTGCTGTGACATGTATAGATTCAATCATTCAATCATCGTTCCAGAGACGGGCCAACATACACCATCACACTGCAATGCACCCACATTTCACCGATGGTATTTTGGTACCAATGTAATAGAGGGTGAGCCCATCGCCATTATATCGGGCACACGCCTCCTCAATATGAGGGGCATATAGGCCGTAGGCCCAGTGCAGTTTAGTGAACTTCACACGACTTTTGACAGACATGCAGGTTTCCTCACAATGTTTGCCTTCATCGTACAGCAAGTGATAATTTTTATGGAAAATAAGATTCGCACATGAAAATCCGGAAATCTCAGTGATGGGAGCCAGGGTTTGAACCTGAACACCTCGTTCCAAGGCGAGCGTTCTGCCAACGAGGCTGTCACTGCTGTACAACTTTGGAATCTATACTAATATAATAGATTCCACTAGATGCGCTGATGTTCTTCACACTCATAATACGATGGGATGGCAATCCGGTACACTCAGAGAGATCGGGCTGTATTGTCCGAAGCACAAGCAAGTGATAATCATGAAATTGAACTTGTGTTGTGTAGCCACTTTACAATACGAGTTATGCTCTAAGGTATTTGTTACCAACTTTCACCAGCGTCACATTCCATCAGTATCTCCATTACAATTCAAATAACAACAAAACACAAATTAAAACAAAACTAATCGCAAATCCCACACAATTATTATTTGAATTATGAAGTAAGTTTTTACATACATACTCACAACATGAAATCGGTCGCAGCAGAGTAGTGAGTCCATTTTTTTTATAATTCTTGAATTTACAATGTACATAATGAATGTACAGAATGTATGTGCATCAAAACCAGTTATTTTCGGCCTAGGCACCTATTTATTATGTAGACGAGTACTCGTATCCGAGGTATAAGGTTTTGCGTTCAGAAACGAAAAAAAAAGTAATATCAATATATCTAAAACTAAGTAGGTTTCTAGTTGGTACCAATTTATAGCTACTCTATAATAAATCGGTAAGTAAAAAGAAGAGAAATAGGTGCACATAGGTATGTTTTCTTAGATTTATTCAATTACGAGCTATGTCGCACTTGATTTGTTCAAACGTTCAAGGGGTATCCCATTCATTTGGCTTCCCTATAATTTCGAAAAACCCGTTCATACTAGGTGCCGGGGCTTGCCCTTTTTGTATCGCCAATCGTGTTAGGTTAGTTGGTTGGATATATATGTATGTATATATATATATATCAGTAGCACAGCCAACTGTGACTAGAAAAAAATTTAGAATACATCGACAGCGACTCGCGCGACATATTTCGTAACATCGGTTTTTACTAATTATTCAATATTGAATCAATCTGAGAAAACCTACATAGCGACCTATATGTGTACCTATCTCTTCTTCTTACTTACTGACTAGCTATAGGAAGGTACCAACCAGCAAGGCCATATATATATATATATATATATCATTAGCACACCCGGCAGTGCCTAAAAAAATGTTTGATAAATTGATCAATAAATCGACAAAGACTCGCGCGACATATTTCGTAACACGACATCATCTAGCTATGGCCTTGTGGAGTACATACTACCTATATATATTTTCGTTATATTATTACTACCACACCATGCTGGAGTAACACGGCCGAGCTGTGTGTTTTGGAAATCTAATATTCACTTACAGAAACAATATCAATCATTCAAAAAGACAAGCCCACCGGCAAGATTTGAACTTGCTATGGTACACGTTTGCATCAACCGTGTAGAACATTAGGCTACGTAGACCACTAGTCATGATGACGAATATTTTGATAGGTTTCAATGATATTTACAACCAATTGAAACATGAAATATTCATTCATTCATTGATTATTTAAAAAAATAAATACATGCCTTATGTAGGTATGTAGGTTATTTTAATAATAACCCGAAAAAAATATGTTTTGGGTGCAGACAAATCCTAAAAACTTGGATTACAGGAAATAGGGATACATGACGATCTGCACACACAGATAATAACACACTGCAAGTGGCTCAAGAAAAAAACGTAGGTACATTACAAAATGATGTCTCCTACCTAGATAGGCATAGATATGCCTAGATAGTAATGAAATGATTATTGTCCAAAAATAAATACCTACCTATATAGAATTTTAAAATATATAGACTAACATAAATTACGTATTTTATTTATTTGTCAAGTTTACAATAAAAAATATAGATAGCGTACCTACTAGATGAATAAATAAACGATTTTGTTGTGAAGGTACCTACCTACGCGCTTAGATGAAATAATAATATAGCTCCATCCCTATCAGTTTCTCCGACTCTGCTATGACCTTGTACGTGCGTAAGCGGCATATTTTTATTAAATAATGTATACAGAATTTAAAAAAGACGCTCGTTCAAGTTTCTACAGGAACTGTTATCTGTGGCTGTTATGTTCACTTTATCGGTGAAATGCGATTGTTCGTAGGTTCGATGGACGAACGAAATTTATATGTATTTTTTAATTTTAATTTTTTATTATGAATCTTTATACTTATTTATAGAAAATTTATATCTCTCTAAATATTATAATGTTATGTCTTTATGTATTATAAGTAAAAACTCCTGCTGCCATCTGTCGCCGTAAATACTGAAAGACAAAGAATCGGATGCTTTATTAGTTACGGGTTAATTTGGACAGAGGCGCTTTTATTCACGCACACAAGCCTAAAATTTAATATCGTTTTATGATGTTATTACTATAAGATTTTGCCTGATATTTCATACTGCGAGCTCTTTAATTTATAGAGAATTGATAACAATGCTTGTACAACTAAAAAACTGTATGTGTATCGAGTATTACCATTTTGAAATATGTATGGGAATGCGACTGATCGCTTCCACCTTAAACAAACTTTTTTTTAATTGGATTTGTCAGTTTACAAAGATCGGTACAAAAAATAAAAAAACTAACACGTAGGCTTAGAAACGTGAATATCAAAAATAACAAGTGTTCAACTTAATGTTTGATTTATGTGGTTATAAGTATGAAACTTTTTACCACAAGAAACTGTAATAGTTTAGATTTTGCGTTCAATATTTTTTCTACTATTTCCTACCATTATTAAACTAACTTCGTAGACGCAAACTACCGTTCCGAATCCGATTCCGATTTCCGAAGTTTCAAAATCACACTGCTGATGTCTAGACCAGACGTTTTGAAAGTTTTGTTCTGTATGTTTTCAAAATCTTGGTCGAATAGAAGGGACTATAAACCGCCATAGCATAAATATAAGCAAAACAAAACTCATCTGAAAGCAACTTTCCGTCATTGAAGTGAAGTAGACATCACAAAATCTCAAACGTACAATTTATGTATGCACCAAGATGGAATCAAATAAAACACCAAAATTCCCATCTCATCCTTCAAGATGGAAACTTGAAACGGTCCAAATCACGCAACACAACAATGCAATTTAGGCGTCGATGTCTGCCGGCTCCGCTGCATTATGTAGATTGTGCGCGGCGCGGGCGCTGCGCCGCCCGGCCCGGTCGCGTCTCCGCAAACCGAATTTATCGCAAGCATTGCCGATTCAATCCGGAGGAACATCTGCCTGATGGATGGAAAAATGGTGGTGCCACTTAGGCAGAGTGCATCTGCGACATTGCCAATTCAATTTAATATACAGTTGAGTTTTATCGAGATTATATTGTTCAATATTTTGAAGCACAAATCTATTTTGATTGATTGAAAAGGTTGTCTAAATAGGATTTACAAGATTGTATTGTTTTGTGTTTGGTGCTACCCTTCTTTTCCTTGTTTGGAATACCATAAAGTGATATTTACACCCTTTTCCTAGCGGAATTTTAAGGCTATACCAGATATATTAAAATGGCTAAGGCAAGTGTGGAATTGAGATCTAATCTTATTTACTTTTAAATAATTGAACATAAAACAATTGTTTATAATGACGACCTAATAGATTTCGTCTAAATTAGATAACACAAGGATTAATCATCGGTTTCTAGAAGTATGGTGGATCAGACTTGGTCCATAAATTGCGTGGTGAATGTAAATTTATATTATTTAATGAAAGGTTAATTAAACTGGTTCGTGTGCGCTTATTCATTGCTCATTATTTATATTTCAAGCACAAACACGCTAATTTGGCACAAATGTAATAATCCGCGTCTCGTAGGCAGGCGAGCTGTTGCAGAGGTAAAAGTAATGGAGGCAGTGTTACCATTGAGTAAAAATAATTATGACGTTGTTGCCAACATATGACATAATAATACTTCTACACAGAAAGGTTGTAGTATTATAAAATCTGAAGGACATTTATTAAATTCACGCACAAGTTGATAATAAGTAACGCGCCTCGCCCAAAGGATACTTTTTACATCAAACGGAATGCAGTAGCGGTAGGGCTGGCAACCGGAAAATATAATTTTTAAATGATGACATGATTTTTTGTATTACGTTGACTTATGAAATTGTTTTTGAAGGAGTATTGTTGAGAGACGTCTATTTACGTTGATCCAAGAATAATTTTACCTTAGTTACCTTACCTATACGGTATAGGCACTTTGTAAAGATATCATTCATTAAGTTGGCTGAGTTTTTTCCTACCTGAGATGTGTCTCTCAGGGTACTACTACATGTACTATAGTTACTAAAAGTAATTAGTTCAATCTCACTAAGGCATAAACCGATTACTTATTTATAGCAGGCATCCGTCACTCGTCGATCCTACGGCGAAGCGCTGTACCCTGGAGGTCGTGGCCGCAACGCACGTGCATGAAATAGAGTTACGAGATAAAAAGAGACACGCATAGTTACGCCACAGTCGCATAAAATGCAGCGGCGTGCGAGCTAAAATGCACCTGATCAAGTTTTAGATAGATTCGCAATTTAATTAAATGTTTTAGCGGATTGAAATATCCACATTTTGGTGCCATTGTAATTTTATTGGCGCACAACGTGGGACATAACACAAATAAAAGATTTCTTTTTCAAGAGCTATTAGTGGCTCTGTCAACTAGGATATTAATTTTGCTCTTCGATTAACTAAAGTACTTTATTAGTATTTGTTTAGTATACGTTATGCAAGTTGGCAGCCCTAGCGGTTGAGTTGTCAGCTGGGCCGCTGAAGGACGAGATGAAAGGCGGCGAGCCTGTATGCCGACAAAGCGCTTTGTCTCCTCGCGCCGCGTCAACTCTCACTCCAGCCGCGCCGTGCCGAACACCGGTCAAGGGTTATTTTCGCACTATTTCGATTATATACGTGTGCGTGCGTTTGTGTGGACGCTCGATAGCCGGTCCCTATAGTTGTAACACTGCATTTATAGACGATATATAACTTTATCAAACGTCATATAGTACTGCGCAAAGCAGAACTCTTGTGCCCAGTACTATATGACGTTTGATAAAGTTATATAACGTCTATAAATCTGGGGGTTAATATTTACTCGTGTAAGTTTTTTAATATTATTCCTGTCAAGTAGTAAATAACTTCTACGTTTTGATACTGTTATACATCACCATAGCAATTAATAAAACCAATTCATTATACTAAATTTATCTTGCTATGTGAACTTCCTATTCAATATTAACCCATTTATTTATGGAGGCTTTCATGGTTTACTAGTACTTTTAGTCAGGATCTCAGTTAGGCGCCAATAAAACGAACAAAGGTGGCAAATTGTCAATTTATGACGCTTTAATTCGAAGCATACGTTTGATAATGATAGCGCGCGCACGCAGAGGGACAGAAGTAATAAAGGGGTGTCGAGTGTGCACAACGGGTGCAGCCCCCCACCCCGCCCCGCCCCGCCCCGCCAAACAGAGGGCGATTTTACACGCTGCATTGATCAACAACTCTATTTTTCACCTGACAAAATGTGACATGTATTTCACGTGAAACTCGTTTCTGCCGATTTACATGTTGCAATATGTGCCAGGCCCGGCTCAGATCGTCGGCCGCTCTGTTATCGTCCCGATGCTCCGAGGTCAAAGGGCGGCGCGCGGTTTAATAGCAAAGAGTCAACTCAAAGTGGAGCGTGCAAATTCGAGGGCGGGCGGGAACAATAAAAGTGCAGGTGACCGCGGCCGCCCCGCGCCTCACATCAAAGCCCTCTCGCGATACCATACAAAAGCCCTAATGAGACAAACTCGTGGCGTAATCGAGGCGACGGAAAAAGATGAGGCCCGAGAGGTACGAGGCAAATTTTAATAATTGTCAAAGCGGCGGCGCCGATCAAACGCGAGGGGGCGCCGCCCCACGCCGCCGCCGCCGCCCCGCCGCCCGGCCCTCGACGCGCGCTCGCACCTGTGACGTATGCTCACCGCGGGCCTCATTAGCGCTACTGATCTAATGCGACTTCGAACTTCACCGGCGACGTCTAATTAAACTTAAACAGAATTTCAATTTTACGACTGAAATTTTAATACTTAAAGCTGGAGCCGCGGCGGTTCCGCAAAGGAGACGCGTTCAAAGGCAGCGCCGTGCACGTTTTCGCAGATATTAAATGTGTTGACAATTTAATTTTTCATTTCCTTCAGGCGGCACGGGGCGGCGGGCGGCCCCGCCCGCGGGACCCGCTCCTTTGACGTCGCGATATTGTCTTTGTGCGGCGCGTGGGGTGAGGTGGCCCCGCCGACGGAGACTTTGTCGCAATACAATGTGTATCAATAAAACTTAGGATTGGCTTTTAGTGGTTGCACTTACGCTTTGTGAGGCGGCGCGCTTACCCTTTGACATTATATATGGAGCGTGCGCGCGGGCGGCGGGTGGCTGTGTGTGTGTGTGTGTGTGTATGTCGGGAGCTGGTAATAATGCAGGCGAGACGAGCTGGCGCCGCCGCCGGCCCCGGGAGGCTGCGGGTGCAGCGCGGCCGCACACACGCGCGCGGTTTATTAATATCACCGATCGCATCGCATCGGCAAACTATTGCGTTGCGGTGGATGTGCCGCTGCGATGCCCCGAGGCCTTTTATGAGACTCCGGTGCGCCTTCCACGTAATGACAACCCGCCGAGTGTGCGAGCGTGCAATCGTTTCCCGGAATGTATGGATAATTGAAATGTACCGACATTTCGTAAAACAACTTCTTGCTAGTACCCTATGTCATTGAAATATCTAGCCAGCCTGTCCTTTATAGCGATAGAAAAGTTTTATGACGCAAGTAATCTAGCAGATTAATCTGCTTTAAATTTAGTGTAGTTTGCCATAGACCCTTGCATTTAAAATAATATCTCTACACACTACAAAATAAAATTCATAAATAAATTAATAGTTATTTTAATTAAATTATTGAAATAATATTCGCGTAAATATAAGAAATCAATTAAAGGTCAATTCGATCGTATACTGTTAAGTAAACTGTCCTATGTGGCTTAAAAAGCGACTTTCCATTTCCCATCGCCTTTGATCTCTCTCTTTGTATCAAAGGCTCAACGTTTAAATACGTTAGAAAAAAAGGTGGAGCTTCCATCCTTTGACCCGGTAATGTATTATTGAGATTGCATTCAGTAGCTGCGGCATGCATGACGAGAGCACCATACGAGCCCGGCCGAGGGTCCCTCGCCGTCCCGCGGCGCTTGCTCGACTGACCATAAAAAGTATCCGCATTTTTGTAATAAAATTACCTGTTTTAAAAGGACGTTACAACCGAGATTAAGGCACAGAGCGATGTAGTTAGTCGCTGACGGCTGATCAAAGGGTCTGTTGGGCCAATCGCAAGGCTCGGATAGGCCTAGTCCCGCCCACATTAAAGGCCACGTGGGACGCGCGCATCGCTGTTGATCAAATCTGACAGTTGCTCGTCGACCTTCGTGGCTGAAGCCGTCTCACCGCTCTCCACGATTTTTCCGCGCCAATATCGCGTACTTTGAAACTGTAATAACTTTTGAACTGTGCGTTGTGCTGTGTTATTTCTAAACGTTATTAGTTACATAAAGTAAACTACATTTTAATAGTGAAATGGGCAAATATAAAGCGTGTACTCAGTGTTAGTTGTTGTCGCTTATGGTAATTGGATTGTGTGATATCGTTATTGGATTTTAAACTATTATCAAGTACAGGTAGTAATTTGAACTTTTTCCGAACTAACTGAGAGACTAACAAAGGGTCGGTTGTGAAGTTTACGGCGCGACAGCCCTCGTCGTGGTGGTGGGCAAGTTATTTGTAGGACTCGTTATTTCGAACATTTATTTGAATGCATCCATTGTTTTAGTGTACCGCTGTTGTTGTTCCCTCAATATTTGTTTCTATTATTGTGTCGATGTTATTACTTTTTCTTCGTTAGTGGTACTTTGATGTTTTGTTTATTGCTACATTGTGTGTGACATTGTTTTTGTTTTATTAAAAACTTGCATTGTGTTCCTACGTGAGGAGCGAGTAACTTTATTTTCAATGGTGAAGTGTGCATGATTTTATTAGTTCATGTGTACTGACGGCATTTTACAAGGAATATAATTATCGCGCCAACGCACACGCCAAGACAATAAATGGTTCCACACAGACGCGCGCGCTCTCAAAGATAAGACTTCAACGCGTTTTAAGAATAATTACGTGATGTGCGATGATATAAAATTCTAGAGATAGATAAGCCAAATTCTTTACTATTACATATATATATATGCTTACATACGTAGATACATATAGTTGGATATAATTAGACAGGTAACGATAACTGTTTTCACCTCATATTAGTTATCCGATTATACTATCCCAGGATTTCTGAATATCCAGCGACTGATATAATTTAACTGATCCTTATATGACCCTTGAAAACGTCATCAGTGAAGAAAATATGGCCAAATAGTACCACATTTTGTTATCTATACATATAAATAAAATTGGAGTGTCTGTTTGTAATATTAAAATAACCGCTTTTTACTAAGTGCATTTGGATGTATACACGTTACCTATACCGAAACAACATTTTTTACAATTTTTGTCTGTCTGTCTGTCTGTCTGTCTGTTTGTTCCGGGTAATCTCTGAAATGGGTGGACTGATTTTGACGGGAATTTCACTAGCAGATAGCTGATGTAACAAGGAGTAACTTAGGCTACTTTTATTTTAGAAAAAAAAATGGATCTCTCGAAAAAAAATTAAAACCAATGTTGCAGCGCTGCGCCTGATTAAAGTTTGATAGCAACAATCTGCAATGCGTCCCGCGGGATCAGAACGCGTGCAGGCTGTTGCCAACGGCTGAGTCTTTGTTAAATACCACGCGGACGAAGTCGCGGGCAACAGCTAGTTTATATGATGATATTATATTGGCTGTGTAACAATAGGTTTTCAAGCAGTAAACAACAAACATAAAAATCAGGCATATCGTACTAAACTTGTTTTTCTTTGTTCGCATAAATTTTAAAATACATTTGTGATAATATTACGGTATCCGGCCAAACACTACCTGACGGTGTAACTAACACGACTTTGTTTTATATTTATAGAAGACATTCGGAAATAAGTGTAACGATATTTAATATAAGTGAGTTGTAATCTTACTTATTGTATTTCCCGCAACCATTCGGCATTTTTCTTACTATTATTCAGCTTCATGAACATTTTATACATATAACAAACGCGACACAAACCTATTGTATTTTTTAAGCATACCTTAAATCGCATCGTCTGATTGTATATAAAGAGTTCACTACAACACTCGGCATATTAATGACTAGCTGTTACCCGCGACTTCGTCCGCGATGTATTTAACAAAGACTCAGCCGTTGGCAACAGCCTGCTCGCGTTCTGATCCCGCGGGACGCATTGCAGATTGTTGCTATCAAATTTTAATCAGGCGCAGCGCTGCAACATTGGTTTTAATTTTTTTTCGAGATCCAATTTTTTTTTTCTAAAATAAAAGTAGCCTATGTTACTCCTTGTTACATCAGCTATCTGCCAGTGAAATTCCCGTCAAAATCGGTCCAGCCATTTCAGAGATTACCCGGAACAAACAGACAGACAGACAGACAGACAGACAGACAGACAGACAGACAGACAGACGGACAGACAGACAGACAGACAGACAGACAGACAAAAATTTAAAAAAATGTTGTTTCAGTATAGGTAACGTGTATACATCCAAATGCACTTAGTAAAAAGCGGTTATTTTAATATTACAAACAGACACTCCAATTTTATTTATATGTATAGATTACTTTATTGTTGGCGTTTTAAACATGAATAAAATATGTCGTTAGCTACATCATCGCGTTACCGTCTGACCGTCGGCAAATTATACAAAAACCCTGCCATGAAAGCTTAATGCTAAAAGCTGCTGAAAGGGTGCGCACGCGGCGTCTTTGAGCCGCAGACGGGCGAGACTTGGAGAAAAGGATCGCTCTGTGCTAATTTCCAAACTCGGTTTCGCACAGATAAGGCTAGAGACGGGAGGTGGTGTCTTTGATGTAGCCGCCCGGCCCTCTGACTCCCGGGATGAGAGCTTTCAGTGAAAGGATTTTTTTCATCTTCTTTCCCTTTGTACTTAATTTAAATTTCGTTTATATCAATGCTACGAGTTTCCTTTTGGGTGTGTTTTCTCTTTTACTTTGTCGCGTTTATCCTCCAATTTGTTATATTCGAGTACGCTTTGTAATTAAATTTAGTGTTCGTAATCTGTTCGCTCTCATTTTTTTTTCTTTCCGCCGAACTCCGCCGACTGCCGGTATAATTGCAATTTACAAATTAGGTGTCTCTTTGATTTCGAGTGTTTCTTAGAAGCGCTTATATTTCCAGATTTGATTATATTTTTTGCCCTTTGTTCTATTCCTTTGATGTGACTCGTCTCTTCAATGTTTCCCACTTACATACCTGTCTGATAAATATCGTGCCGACCTTTGTGCTCTAACTTATTAATTGTGTAAGGCTGCTCCGAGCGTATAATGTATTTAAAGTTGTCCCCGCTACCCCTTCATTTCATTGACTCTCAAAGGGATTTTATGTTATCAGAGACATGTTTTAAATTAAAATCTCATTAGTAATTAAATCCAAGATTGAGACTAATTAACAAAAAGTTTGTAAGTATATCGTGTTCTTTGCAAATTAACATGTCGGCATGTGTTTGCTGGCGTGTTAGTTTTTCATTAGTTGTTACGGCGCTCCGGGTTGCATCGGACCTTTGTCACAAGTTCCGTCGCGTTAAGATGCCGGCACAAAGTTGGCTCTAACTAAAGCGCAGGACCCATACTATTAACATGACAAGGGTACTAGTTAAAGACATTTCTCGATTTAAACATCAAAGTCTCTTTGAAGTTCTTCGATGTAAATCGGGTCATCGACGTTCTGGCAATCCAGTGTCACTCGCTCTTTATTATAGATTTTGGTGTATTTAGGGGTAGGTTTTATTGGTATCTATGGATCATGTTTTAGGCCGATATGGTAACTTTAAACATTCTGTACGTCGAGTGCGAGATTATTCGTAAGCTAACCGTATACTTTATAGTCTACCGAATTAGACATTTTGTATGGAGAATTGAAAGTTTTAGATACCGTCCGCTGGAGGCGCTTTTCAATTATTCACACTAAATGTCTAAATACGGTAGACTATAAAGTATACAGTTAGCCCGCCCTTGACGTGCGGTATTATCACTGCTTCCTTTATAGATATTATGGTAATTAGCTCAAACCCTTTTGTCAGGTAATATTAGGTTTCAGTAAGGGTTGTTACAATAATAATTTCGTTTGTAACGATATTATTCGGGCGGTGTATTGTAAAGGCGTCGCAAAACAAAGAGTTTGTAGCGTGAAGCAAGTTGAAACACGGAGCGTTCCCCGGCGCGGCGCGCGGCGCGGTGCTCTCAAAGGCGCCACTTTGCGGAGTCGTCTTTGACTCATACGAGTGGGTGACCCAACATTAATAACCTACTAATAGCTCCCCGCGTTCACAACTCTATCTAGACTGATCTGAATTAATATCAGATAGTGCTTCGTAGAATTATATTGATGATATACTTGCAGCACTTTGGCATGTTCTATATAAATAACTGTCTCTACTTTCATCTCGGTCAATATCACTGAACACTCTCGAAACGACCTTATAAAATATTAAAATTGTACGGGCCTTTTATCGCGAACAAAACACTCGTAGATTCAATTTTTCGCATAATTTTATTAGTGACAGTTTAATTAGCGCAGCTTTCATCGGGGCCGCTTTGATATTGTGAACGGTTCAAATAGATTTCGCAAGAAGCACTTTCAAAGAGAGCACCCCTAATAAGTACTGAAGAGTCCTCGCACGTGTTTATCAAAGACAGCCTTTCGTTACTCACCGTCTGAATGGCCTCAAAAGAAACTCGTGTAAAATGCTCTACAAAGTGCCGTATCAAAGGAAAGGCGGGCGCAAATATCTGTTTCGTAAACTAGTAAAAACGGTGCTCTCAAAGGTACTGCGTACTCGCGGCAAATTAGGCGGAGTTAAATACAAGCGCCGCTCTCCCAAATGTATAACTTTGAAAGTGACTCCTCACTCATTATTTATGTAAGTCGTCGTAATCGTCAAACGCTCCCTCGAGTTTTATTTCGGACAGCACGGCCGATGTCGGTATGAGCCGAGTCGAGCCGAACCGGCGCGCGACCGCGGCCCGGCCCGGCTGCTCCCAGCACGCGCGGCTCGCTCGTGCGCCTCACATGTGTATCCATTTAATGCTCAATTCCCATATAATTTAACTTTGCGATCAAAGCGAAATTTTGCAAAGAGCTTCCCGGCGGTGGCGGCGGCAGGCGGCGAGTACGAGCGGGACGCACACATCGGAGTTCTCGAGATCAAATGCTGGGCCAAATTAGTCACTCTCCGTCTCTCTATCTCAAAGCCGATCCGTAGCAAAGTTTGCGCGAAGATGACATCAAAAGGAAACCACACACTGGGGTGGCGCCGCCCGACGCCCCCGGCCCCATACTTAAATCCGCCGTGTCTCGCTGTCTTATTGACACGCGACTGACAACTCCAAGTCGCCAACGCCGCCGACTGTTTCAAACTCGCTCCGCTTTACCAGACTTATTTAGTTAATTAATACGGAATGTCCTATCAAGTTGTAACTCCCGCAAGACTGGCACACACTTACGCGGCTCGCCCGTAAGGAAACTTAAATCGCCTGAGTGTTTGTACGTACGTGTGTACACACCACCAGTTAAGCCAATCCCTTTAATTAAAGACATTAAGTTACGTTGATGGACTTCAACGATGAAGGCCTGTTTATATGTGAAATCGGTGAAATCATTTCTGCCTAAAAGGTATTGTATTGCTGCGCCGAAAGAAAACAAAAATAGAGGAATAGCTAAAACAAAATACATGCGATAAAATCCTTAAAATAAGTATTATTTCAATGTGTAGTGTTTGCATTAATATAAGATATCAATAGAGGAAGAGATATCAAAAAAACTGCAACTGGGCTTTTGGTTTAGTTCTATCCCTTTTCTTTCACTTTCGTTTCGAAACCCCTTCAGTCCTATAAAACAGAGTTTAAATTCCAGTTCCTTTTTCCATCATGACTTAAATTGGACCTTTATTAAAATATGCCATGTAAAACATCGGACTGTTGTGTAGGAGATTACGAAATACCAGATGAAAAGCATCGGTTAGGTTTCCCAAAGTTGTGAAGCCATAAAAACATATTTCAACTTGGCGAAAACTCCAATTTCTTAATTCAAAGCTGGCAATTGTATTCTGATTTCTTGGAAATTACCTTTTTCAATGTTTCGTAACGTTGCTGTTTGAACACGCCGGGAAGAAGTAGCGAAAATATTACTTCCTGGTCAAGATTTTGTAAGGACTATGCATGTAGCGGAAGTATTGCTTATTATTCTAACATAAGCTAACCTTTTTGCTGTAGTTATTATTACCAGAAAATAAAAGGATATCATCACCATAATCTATCTTCATTGTAATATGTCACTTTTAAAACATTTACTTTGCTTCTATTTTGTTAGAGTCCAGAAATATTTAGTTTAACCTGCATTTCTTCCTTGTTACCGACATAAAGGCTTTATCTCAACACTATCTTCTTACAAAGTCGATAACCTGCTCGCAGTAGAGCATTTATTAAAGAAGAGAGAAAAAAGTAGGTTAGGAATTTAGAAATCCAACACGAGTTATCGGGGAACGGAGGGGTGTTGTCATTGTGCGCAGGAGTTTATGATGTCGGCCCGACCGCTTCCACGAATTGGGCCATGGGTCGACGCCGCCGCGCCGCTCGCCTCGTCTACCTAAGCCGCTGTCCCTTAATGACGTCACATATCTGAATGTTTGCCTTGGCTCCCCTTTAATTGAACTTTAGTGTATTGTTTGTCTTCCTTATTTAATCTGCTCTGTTGTTTTAGAAATTTTATGTGCATAGCGATGAATAAGATTATCGTATTATTTCTTGTTTGGAAATCTAAGACTTTAAAGAGGGTGAATTATCCGGGCAGACTTCAAATGGTTCTCACATTTGTTAGAAAAAGTGGTTTGCTAAAACCTCTCATCTTTCTGTAACAGATCAGGTGTTAGATTATCGGATACAGAAACTATATTTGTATCCACCTGTAAAGCTATATTTAATACTGCCCCCACGTTATCAACATTATTTTTATAAGCACTTTCAGCCCACCTGTTAAAGTACTGTTTAAGCTTCAAGCTATAAATAAATAGACGCCCTTTATCCTTACATTAAGAAAGAGGTCCTATATGTTTATATCTCTCGTTCTCTTCTTTTTCTTCTCGCGGTACGGTACTGGAGAGGCCATTACTGAAGGACATTGACTGACGGCTCAGAATATTTATTATGTTTCTTCGCCAGGCAAAATTTATTTTTTACACTAGCAACTCGCCCGTCTACTTTATGACGTCATCCATCGCCTGCTTTCAGTATTTTATCTAACTTAAATATAAAATCAAAACGTAGTTCTTAATAATAATATAACTGCCTTTAATATGTTTCAATAGTTTTGTGTTCGTCACCGCTCTCCCTTTCAATTACACTTCATCCATCAAGCTCTACGTATTTGATACGTCGAACTGTAACCTTCATTTGATATTCTGCGTCGGTGCCATCATTCAACTTTTTGTCCTCTATTACTCCTGTAATATGATTATAATTTTCTCGCATCTGCTGCTCACATTTATCTGTGATGAAGTAATTTGAACTTTAAAATTGCGAATTTTAAGGTTTAGATTACTGTATGGTGTGTAAAGCTTCGGCTTCCATTGAACGGGGACCGGTTTGGATATGGAATGCCGTGGCGCGGTGTCCGGGCGGCTTTTTGCTTTGGCTGCGTGCGCGCGGCCCACGCCGACGGCACTCGGCCCGCCGGCGCCAGCCTCGCTTCCCGCCTTTAAACTTGATTCCTGATAAACGTTGCAAATATTTGATGTAATTTTATACATTTATATTTGTCCGTGTCGGATTGCATTCTCGTTAAACATAAATCCCCTCACAAAAACTAATAATATTATAATGTTGGATTTATATCCATTATGATATATGTATACTCAGGTTGTAATAAGTATATCCGCTATCGTACATTTTTTTCCGTCTTATCAACGGAGTAGATTTACCTTCAATTGTTAACTCTTATTGTTGGGAATATAAACAAACATTGCAATTCGTAATAAACACTTCAATACAGAAGCTTAAGCCACTCCACGGAGAGCGCGCTCGGAATTGTTGGCTTGCCGACCCAGACTTGATGGTATGACAAATAATACAACATCATTTGCATCCATTACTTGATTGTCACATTTAACTTATTGGGCAGCGTTTGTTTTACGTTGCATTCTTTTATATGCATTTTATTTCAAACTAGCTGTTGCCCGCGACTTCGTCCGCGTGGTATTTAACAAAGACTCAGCCGTTGGCAACAGCCTGCTCGCGTTCTGATCCCGCGGGACGCATTGCAGATTGTTGCTATCAAACTTTAATCAGGCGCAGCGCTGCAACATTGGTTTTAATTTTTTTTCGAGAGATCCAATTTTTTTTTTCTAAAATAAAAGTAGCCTATGTTACTCCTTGTTACATCAGCTATCTGCCAGTGAAATTCCCGTCAAAATCGGTCCAGCCATTTCAGAGATTACCCGGAACAAACAGACAGACAGACAGACAGACAGACAGACAGACAGACAGAGAGACAGACAGACGGACAGACAGACAGACAGACAAAAATTGTAAAAAATGTTGTTTCGGTATAGGTAACGTGTATACATCCAAATGCACTTAGTAAAAAGCGGTTATTTTAATATTACAAACAGACACTCCAATTTTATTTATATGTATAGATGTTTTAGTTCTTTGAATAGTTATCACTTAGCTTGTTACGTTAAATAATCATGTATTTGATACATAGTCGGTGGCATATTTCAACAAAAGACTGTATGCTAAGTCTTCATATTAATTATCTCGGTTACCTTTTGTTTCAGGATGATATTCTCCTCATATACGGCACCATTCAGCTAAGATTTAGAGGTAAGTTCATCCAGTATTGTTAACTAACTAGTAATACCACCCTCGCTAGTTATATCAGTAAGAAATACTTCATTAATGGTGGACTATAATGCTACAAGTAAGCCGCCGTGTCAGCAATTTGTTACACTACAGATTTATATCGTTAACGATGTCATAACGAGTTATTTCGCTTTGGATTTGTCAGCAATGTTGTGCTCATACGAAATTCAGCTTTATACTTGTATAAATAGCGGCTAAGAAAAATGCAAGTCGAATAAGTTTCGGGACAAAATTGCGTGTCTTGCTGAATCAGCGGTTTCAGTTACAATGGATGGATGGAGGGAGCTGGCATTTATGTAATGAGTTATTGGTTTATTTCTTTCCGTGATCGAATTAATGATATAAGTAAAATCAGTGTGCACAGCAGGAACTTCCTAACTTAATCGTATCGTCATCGAGAAGCATGCTGTCTTTGTTATTTGCACATATGACATCTGCAGTGTAGGCGGCACGGAAAACGATAACGTTAACATATATGTTTGCGTACAAAGATTAGCCACTTGTACTTCTCGAACAAAAAATATTTTTATTTGAACGTGTGGTACGGAAATTAAACACTGTGTAGCACCATTTTATTAGTAATTGACTTCCCTTTGAAAGGGTAGCACCTCCCACCCCGCTGCTTGCAGCTTTCTATAATATTATGCAATTACGGAAATGCATCAAGAATATATACGAGTCTCGCTGATTGAACTGAAGCACCTCTCGAACTTAAATCACATGAACCGTCCAATTATACCGCCGACCCGGCACCGCGCACTTGTGATCCCAATTTTTTAATTTCCACACAGTAATTTTATTACCTTCTCGTCGAAACTGTCGATCCCGTAATCACATTACTTCTACGCGTTTACTCTCCAAAGAGGCAACAGTTAGCATTTAATCTCGCTTCGCGGGAGGAAAAAATGTGAATTTTTATATTAAAGCCCGCTCTCGTAGGCTGCATTCACGTGAGGAGGCCCTAGACGGCAAATTAAGTGACATTAGAGGCATAATGGGTGGAAGGGAGACGTGAAAGCGGAGTGCTGTTGTCGACGGTAGGGTAGCCCGCAGAGTGCAGCAGCAGACGCTCACCACCTGGATGCCGATTAAGCGCTGGAAAATATGTGGCTTTATGCAACGGCTCAACATCGGCTTGTTGGCGATTGTGCTTTTCAACTGCTAAGGAGGTATATTTCTTGGCGACGTTGTATGCTCCATTTATTATGAATGCTGTAAGAGTCGCATTTTATTAAGTTTCCTTTCTTCATATGCTCATGCTGAAAAAGCTTTAATGCAAAGAAATATAAATCATCAACGTATTATGTTATGATTCAAAATGTTATTATGAGCGTATGAAAACATCGCGTCTAACTCAGCACGAAGGTTTGTCCTAATGGGTAACGCCTCTATATCCGTGACATATTTTACACAATTCTATCCCGTAGTAGGCTAGTATCCCGACGAAAATCAGAGCCATCAGGATTATGAAAAGACAGTTAATATGTGTCAAGAAGGCTCAACCTATTTAAAGGAAGGTTTGTCGTAAGTGGATGAGGATAGCAAGAAGTATTATTCCATTAGACCCTGCTCATCACACAAAGTTTGCTCTTTCCGGGATTCGGCAGACCTTCGGTATCTACCGAAAGCAGGGTTACTATAATATAAACACATCACCTTCCTTGTTGCGCAGTCGCGTAAAAATAACCGTATGGTTTGAGCAACTAAACCAAAGTTGGCTCTACGAGTAATATAATAGGATGCATCAAAATCATCGACATAAACTTTTTTTTTCTCAATTTCTATGGTACATCTGTGACAAAACGTGGAACTATATTTCTCAAAAGGTGGCAAAAATATAATTTTATATTAGAAACTACGTTTTAATATCATTGTTATTGTTGATAAATTGGTGTTGGTGGTGTTAGAAACTTGCATATCGATAATTACTTTGGCATTTTCATTGTTTATTTACACCGGTTCGGTGGGAACTATTGTCCAATAGGAATCGAGCATTTTGGCCAAACCACTTTGGAAGTAAACATTACCTCGGGGTAGATTTTTAGGAACAAATGGTTTTAAGTGAGTATATGTGTAAAATTAGAGGAGGTTCACCAACAATTAAATTAGTAGTTAGTCGTTTAATTATTTACTATATATGACGTAAAGCAGTGATAGCCAAGTTGGTAGAACGCTTGCCTTGGTAACGAGGATTGCAGGTTCAAACCCCGGCTCGCACCTCTGGGATTTTCATGTGCGAATCTTATTTTCAATCATGATTATCACTTGCTAAACGGTGAAGGAAAACATCTTGAGGAAACCTGCATGTCCGAGAGAACCCCTCGAAAGATGTGTGAAGTCCGCCAATCCGCACTGGGCCAGCGTGGTGGACTATGGCCTAATCCCTCTCGCATTGAGGGGAGGCCCGTGCCCAGTAGTGGGACATAAAAAAAAAAGGGCTGGAATTATTATTATGACGTAAAGGAACACCGGGAATCTTCGCCCCGATACATTACGGCGCGTCAGCGCACTTTTATAAGGTCCCTCGAGGGTGATCAATTGATCCAAGAAATTACAAAATTTCATATAATTTTCATCCAATCCGGGCAAAACGGTTTCGCCGTGTCGCGTCCGTAACGGAATTACACTTTTCCATCTGCTCTAACTGATCGCGGAGCAGCTGCGCGCAGACGATTTATTTCAACCGTTTTATGAATTGCTCCTCATTTAATTATGCCCTCATTTCTTTTCATTTTCTCGAATACATATTCAAATGAACGAAACCTTGGTGCGGCCCGGCATTCGATTATTAGTAGAGTTGTAGATAATAAACCTAGTATGCTTTCCTTATTGTTGTATTCATTTTTTTTTAAAGATTTCGTATTTCTATCTATAAATCATAATACATATATGATACGTTGAGATGGAACTTTTTGGCGGGAACAGTGAAGTTGTAAATTTTGTTTTAATTTCCATAAGATATGTTTCATGTCATTGTTCATCAAAGAATTTATGAATAATGTGTCATATAATTGGATATTAACCATTGTGTTTTGATATATGTGCTCACGTGAATGTAATTAAACTGAAGTATTAAAGCTTCACTTTTTAAGTACATCTAAGATATCCAGTAAATGTTCAGTATATTATCCACAGCTTTACGCATAGGGGATTCAGTTCATTATCATCATCGTCATTGAAGACACCATTATCATCAGGGGTACTTATCATTTCACGATAGTTAGCAATACTCGACACTGGCAAAATGGCTCTATTTTGTAGCCGATTGCCAATCATAAAAAAGAAGAAGATACGTATGATAAAGGATTAAGGGGGAAGCTCAGTGTCAGGGCGCGAAATTCAAAATGTCAATGGTTTTTATTTTTTTACGAAAATTTTTGACATCGTACGATGTAATTTAGTGTTTTGCGATATTAGCATTCTGCATTGGATGTCTCGATGTATTAAATTTGCTTAAAAAATACCTAAAGCGATACAACACCATAAAGTTAGTAAAAGTAGCGGTTTTCACAAACCTTATGGTATTTTTTGACATTTTGAATTTCGCGCCCTGACCCTGAGCTTCCACCTTAAAGGAAAATGATCATGATGTTTTATGCACTTAATCAATTTGTTGTTGTTTTCCATAGTTAATTATGTTTAAAACATTTCCACAAACCGCATGAACGAACGTTTTGCGGATAATGACTTCACTTTAAAGCAAACAAATCTCTCGAGCTAATAAATTCATAATGAAGTGTAATATATTAATCACATTTAAATAGCAATTTGTCTCTAACTTAAGTACCGATTTGTTTTTTTTTTCTTTTCCTTCCGTACATTCGCAACGAGAGCAGTCAGTATAACTAGATATATTTTAGTCCCAGACTGTTGAAATTTTCGTCTCGGTCTGAAATCTGACTTGCATTGTGTTCAAGGATGCTACGTTGCCAATGTAACCTTTTTGTTGTCGCTGCTAATAGACCAATTTTATATTTTTGGTTTGTATTAAATCGCTGTCACAAGGAATAATACACACAACCTTTTAAATTCATATGAATACAGAACAGATAAGAAACCATGTTTAGGAATATATTTCATTATTAGGTTTGTAATTAGCAGCTATGTAGGTACTAACAATCAATATAAAATCTGACAAAAATAAATCAGCAGACACAATTTCAAGACGGTAAAATTGAATAAATAAATTTGTAAGAGTATAAATAAGGAATCGTTCAACCCTCGATTTGAGATATCTGGGACAATGGAAGTATAAGTGGATCACGTGACAGCCCTGCCATGTATTGTCTCCACAAATAGCCTCGTATTTAGCACCGGCGCCCGGCGACGCATTAATTACGATATAAATAAATGCTTTCGATAAAAAAAAACGAATCTAGGGGAGTGGCAATAGATTATACCGTGTGACACGTGACTTTAACTGCTCTAGAAATGTCGGGACGTTTAAACTTAACTATTTATTGTTTTGTTAAGTTTAAATGTATGTGCTTACTTATTTTAATATCTATTTAATTTTGAAATAAAACTTATTTTATGTTTTTACATTCCCGACGTTTCGTTATAATTAAATCCAAAACCAAGGGCACAATTGCAAGACTTCAAGAGACTGTGAACACTTTCTGCGTAGATCGGATCGCAAGCAGCAACTAAATATGAGGGTACCCTAATTTAAATGCCTAACTGACCTCAGTCCTCCCGTGACCATGGTTGCTGTAAAGCAGCCGAAACGTAGGGAACGTAAAAACGTCGAGAACATCAAATCAAAATAAAAACGCGATAAAATCCTTAAAATTAGTTCTATTTCAATGTGTAGTATTCGTCTAAATAGAAATCAATATCCATGTAATGGTCGAGACAAATAATACCTACCTGATAATTGAGCTACAAGAAATAATGTTATAGAATCAAACCTCTGCGATCATTTTATTTAGATCGCGGAAATAAAATATAGTCTTGAAATCGAATTCGTCGCAAATGCGAACACTACCCGTCGAGGCGCACGCGGAGGGTACGCAATCACTGTAATCATATTGGTGCGGCGTACAGGTACCGGAGTGCATACTCCTTATTCTTGCGTCGGCTTTATTAAGTGCGATATGAGCGAACGAAATGAAAACCACTCCGGTCGGGAATCAAAACAAAATAAGTTATATTATGGCAATATTATAGAAGTAATAGCCAAGTTGGTAGAACGCTTGCCTCGGTAATGAGGATGTCAGGTTCAAACCCCAGCTCGCACCACTGGGATTTCTGGATGGCATGTGCGAATCTCATTTTCAACCATGATTATCACGTGCTAAACGGTGAAGGAAACATCGCGAGGGAACCTGCATGTCTGAGAGAACTCGAATGTCGAGTGAAGTCCGCCAACCCGCACTGGGCCAGCGTGGTGGACTATGGCCTAATCCCCCTCGCATTGAGGGGAGGCCCGTGCCCAACAGTGGAACATTAAAGGGGCTGGCATTATTATGGAAATATTCGAGTAGTTTTTTCTTTGTAAGATTATTTGTAGGGATTGAAATAGTTTTACAATTACACAATATGTATTTAATAAACGATTTATTATTAACATACCCATATAATCTTAGACATAACAACTCCACTCTAATATTGGCAGGAATTTACCACCGAGTTTTCTCACTCAGAATCAGAATCAGAATATTTTTTATTCACGTAGACCATTATGTACAGTACTTATGAATCGTCAAAAGTTACAAAAATATTATGCTACTGCTTTACCACCCGTTCGGAATGCCGTCCCACTTTATAGGAAGTTGTAAGAACAATGTATGCTTCATACGTGTACTCGGTATTGTAGTTCGTTTTCGGTAGTACATTCACAGTATAACATGCTAAAAAACAATTTCCTCGTATCATTATTATAGGATTACAGCTGATATCAATTTTCTTTCATAATAAACTTCCGTCCACTATTAGCGGGGACACAATGGTCTAATCTGAGCCATTGTTGGTGGTCGAACCATGGGATAACCAATCGCTTCTATACAGACGCAATAGCTGTGATAGCAAATATAGTTTTATACCTAAATCGGCTTCTGGAAAATGTTTCTTTGTTGCTGGATTATTACCGACGCAAAAAGGGGGTGTTGTATGTTCGAAGGCATCGTCTGTGGCAACGATGCTTCCTTTTTTTTCTATAGGTACTGTTCACGCTTTGTAATCATCAGTAATCAGTAGGTAAGAAAACACTGAACCGAGATCTATTTATGAATAAGCTTTAAATGAGATGTCTTGCAAGATTTTTCCTACAGAATTCTAATTATGTTTTTCTCGTTAAATTTCAAATAAATTAATTCTCGTTAAATATTTTAAATGATATTTAACATATTGTCTACATTTCACACTTACTTTTCCTGAGTAGCGCAGTTGGTAGTGAGTGAACCTGCTTTCTGTGCTGAGGGTCCTGGGTTCGAATCCTGGTAGCGGACATACTTTGTGTGATGAGCACGAATGTTTGTACCCAAGTCGTGGATGTTTAATATCTATATAGGTAAGGTTCGCCCCCAGTCCATTGTACGGTACCTATAATACAAGCGTTGCTGAGTGTGGGACCGTATAGTTGGTGTGTTTATCTTGCGAAATTTCTAACGAGTTGAATTTGACTGTCAGCTTTCATAGCGATTATTTACGGTTGCTAATATCTATCTGAGTGTGGCTGACAGTGATCGTCTCTCGCGGTGAATATCATTATTGTCATCCGCAGACCGTCGCGTCAGTTCGCACCGCGGGCGGGCCGGGCGGGCGGGGCGGCGGCGCGGGCGCTAGCTGACCGAATTAATTCGCACTTATTTTTGAGACAAGTCATAATAAAACGTCGCCCAACGCGTTCGGTAATTACGTAGTTTTGATTTATTACTGACTAACATCTCAGTTAGGTAATAGTCCGCATTTCGTTCAACTTTTGACAATATGCAATTCTTGTTGTTTTGGATGTAGTGAAAGGAATAGGTATAGTAAGACGGTATGAATTGGTCATTTCTGTAATTTTAATTAAAAAAATAAAAACTATCACACCTGTCATAACGTCATGTGTGTTTAAAATGATCTCCTTTGTACCCTTAATGACCTTCTAAAATATCTACATCATTCCGCCTTACACCTTTTATTCAAGGAAAAAAAAAACAATTTACTGAAACCTACAATTTATTCCAGAATTTTGAGGGGCTATCCATCAAATATGTTGTAGATAAGGTTTGTGAACACATTGCGAAACTGATCTAAAAACAAATTGCCATCGAATTATGCAAAAACCAATTTCGTTATTGTGATTTCAATATTTGTTATTTCTGCGCTGTATTTTTTTAAATTTATATTGCTAAATATTTGTTGCGCTCGAGTGGTTCTTTTGCGTCATCTCCACCCTTTCCGCGTCTGTTGCAGACGCGTACAGCTCGTCGCAAATAATGCGCACGATAGACATTTGTTTTTATACCAGACCGCTATACAGCCCTATTGTCTCGACAATATCCCACTGGCACAATCCTAACGAATGTAATAGAAAGGGTACACTCAGGCTTAAATCTGAGGTTCCTATAATGTATTTGAAGTCGTTATGTCAAGTTATAATTTTGAGGTGTCGATTTTAATCAAGCGATTTTGTTCCCAATAACATGACAATTGTAATTTTTTGTCAACAATTTTTTATTTTTTAAATTGAATGAATCAATTTAAATCGAAATTCTGACTTCACATAATGATCACAAATGAGGCGCAGATTCAAGGCTTAGCGTGTACTCTTTCTGAATCAGCCTGTATAGACGTTATAAATAGCTTCATCTAACTGGATGTCAAGTGAAGAATTGAATGCTTTAAATACTTTCCGCTAGAGGCGCTATTCGATTTACCATACAATGTGTCTAAATACGTAAACTATACGGTTAGCTTACGAATGATTTCCCACATGACGTACTGTTGTGGGGCTGTTGTCTTCACCGGTACTACATTCTCGCCGAGAACGTTGGTATGCGAGACGCCAATAAGAAGAGCGTTTCTTGTTTTAGTTTATAGTGGAAAATAAACTTTACAGCAACCATATGAGGGTACCCCGGTTCAAATTATGACACTAGGACGTCAACCACCTCAGTCCTCCCGTGAGCGTTCTGTAACGCAACCGAAACGTCGAGAACGTAAAAACATAAAATAAACGCGATAAAATCCGAAAAAATTTTTTATTTCAATATAATTGTTATTTTAAGTACTGGCTTAGAATACTAGCCTTCACAAAATTAACGTTTGTATTTTATGAATAAATGGGATAAACAAAAATCTTATCTACCTATATTAATACGTACGTGTATTGAATCAACATCGTTATCGAGTCGGTCGGAACAATTAAATCGGGCTGCATAATCCTCCCCGGGCTATTACACAAATTGACAAATCTTTTATTCATCAGTCCAATCATCCGGACCGCGAGGACCCTTCACACGCGTTGGAGACTATCGAAATAAGATTCTTATTTAACTTATTTCTCTCTCTCTCTTTCTAATGTTTGTTTATTCTATTTGACTAGAGTGAGGCGGAATACCTGAGCCTTACAATTATACCACAATTGGCTTAGTTAACCAACCTGGGCTTAGATGTGTTTTGATTTGACGTAGGCTGTGTTCGAAATTTAAATTATCGTGGCAGTTATTTTGTGAAGAGCTGTCTTGTTAATAACACTCTGTATTCATTTTTGTGGAATTCTGTGTTAGGCGATGTTAGTAGGTATTACTTGAGGTAAATCATTTAGTGAACTAAGCACTTTCTTGATATAATATGGCGGGGTTAGTCTGCTTTCTTTGAAACACTTATGAGGGTAGGCAGCTGTAAAAATGTTAGAAACAATATCACAGCTCCACACATTGGGTATTTTGAAATTGTCAATTTCCATGTTATGAGTGTTGTGCTGCCAATCACATATCTCTATTGCCATAGGAGAGCTATCAGCGGACCGCTTGTCACCAGCTGCGGCTCGCCCGTCGAACATATCCATTTCGTTGACATACCGTTAAAACCGAATCAGTTTTGTGGTGAGCAAAAATATTATTGTGTCGCGCATCGTCCGATCACCAGGCCTTTGACAAGCCGCGGCTTGCCACTCCATCCAATAGTTTTTGGCAAATTGGATGCTATTGCAATAGCTTGGCCAGGGGGTTCAGTGTCACCAGATTTAAATCCTTTTAGTCTGCAAGCCCAAAAACCCCTAAAATGAATATTTTCGAGACATTCAAAAATACTAAGTTTATAGAGTAATTTTATACCTTAAATATTAGAGAATCTAAATCTTAGGCCAGAAGAAAATATCTAATCGAAACTGCCAAGCCACGGGAATATGAGTTTTTTAACCATAGGGCATATTTTAAAAGATCTCTTCCTCAGTCTTGTTCGTCAGACTCCAACGATCAACGATTCAAACAATCAAATCCTTGAAAAAGCTATTTCAAATGGAGTACCCAAAGTAAACACAACCATAATTGATGTTGAAATTCAAATGGGAGGCAATTCATCTGAAAAAAGACCCCTTTCGTAGACTGCATCTCCGGAGCCCGGCACCGTAGCGCCGTGATAGTCATTGTATGCAAAACGTCGCGGCCAGAGCTTGCCATTGTTCACACGAGAATAAGGCGGGGGCGCGTCCATTATGCAAGAAGCCGGAGGACGAGGACCCTATTCTACGGATGATTGCAGAATTCGTAGTGTCGTCAGGTGCGCCCAATTTCGCGCGGGACGTCTGCGAAATTGGGAGTTTTTCTACTAGCGGAGGGCTGAGTGGTGTTAAGAGACTAGTTTTTGATATTTTATTTCTATTCTTGACATCTCGTAGGAAGACATGTTTTTTCCGGGATACAATGATCTCAATCTCAATCAAATTAATCAATCGGGATCCCAATGTTGTCCTAGGAATTTAGAATTTCGTGAAATTCTATCCTGGTCTGTGTAATATTTAGTTCTAGCGATGCGGTATGCATAGACAGAAAAAATACCAGTTTAGCGTCTGTATAAGTTAGTTTTTGACTTTTTGGCGGGAAGTTGCACAGTGAAGATATCAGTTTTGTTTTGTTCTATGAAAATTGTGTTTCTTTGATATATTTTAATGTGTGATAATAGTGAGATATTAACCATTGTGTGTTCATAAACGTGCACGAGTGAAGAAAATTAGAATGAAACAGTATTGCTGGACTTTTTGAGTTCCTCCAAGGTGACTGGTAAATATTCCGTAAAGTGTCACAGCTTTACTAGGGGATTTCTTTTAACATCGTCGTAGTTATCAACATCATTATTGTCATCCGGGGTATTACTTTTGTTTAAAATAATAAAAAATTGCGATTGCCGATTGCGATCTAAATAAAAAAAATGTTTAATTTTTCATTTCAAAATAATACTTTTTGCTGTTTGTACGTTTTAGATTTAGTGTAAAAAAACAGTTAAGTGAATTCAGTATCACATATAGTTTCATCCCTTATTGCTGCGTGAATTCTTCCTTGTCTAAACATGTTAATCAAAACAATAGTAAATTTACGGTATTCAAAACTAAAATCCAGTGCACTCATACGTGCCAACCCTACACGCGTCACCTGAGACGTTTCAGACAGCTTAATCAGCCCTGTAATCGGAAAAACAATGGTATTGAGTGAAGGTATCGCCCCGGGGCAACGCTGCTTTCGCCCCTGATGCTCCGGGACAAACCAATCTGTTTCTGGAATTACCTACCATTCGTGTTCTGATGTCTTTTTTGTGTGAGCGATGAAGAAATTTGTGGGATTATGTGACACATTAGGATTTTTTGCTAGTCTTTAAATGTTATGTGGTAGAGTTGAAAGTTCAATAATGAACTTGTTATTAAAATGAAATTAAAATATTTTTTTTATTTGTGTAGGCGAACAGAGTACTCGTGAATAGTTAGATTGTACTACTAGTTCGGTATGTTGGTTAATATTTTTGCTAAAGGAAAATTTTGCATGTATTTCCAAGAATTAGGAGCAGTCCCCAATGTTACAAAATTAATAGACGTTTGCTATATATAGCTAAAACTAACTTCTTTCGTAACTTCAACCTAGCGTTATTGGTCTGTGGTAATGTAAAAACAAAAAAAATATTTTTAACTATGACCTATTTTGTGTCACCCTTATGCCAAAATTCCCAAAAGCATTCAAGTTTTAAACATGTAGGCGAGGCAGCACGTCGCAAGCCATTCGCGCCCATACTTTATTCGATTCCCTAGCGACAATTTATCCTTCATTTCATAAGACATTTCGCACGGATAGTTCTCTATCGAATTCGGACGTACCTACGGCCTGACGCGTGACTTTCCTCGTCATTTGTGTGTACCTGCGCTGGACAAATTTGAACCTTAAAATTAATGATATACTGTGGGATTTCTGTTGGGGATCTGTATATGTATATGTATGTATACATGAGAGGATTTATAATGATACTGGTCAATTTCCTTGGTGTGTTTCCAAGTGGACACATTGCTAGTTAGTCGGTAAGGACTAGAAGGTACACTTGAATGTTCATGTTTGGATTCCTTGACTTGATGTTGCAGTGAGTGAATCCAAGTCAAGTCTCGATAAGGTTTTGAACATGTTCGAAAATAACAGATAGCAACATAATATCCCAAGATATAAAAGTTAAATTCTTAGCGTACTTTACATTCAGAGTTATCAAGAATCCTATTGTTATGTTTCATTACAAAACTAAAATAAACTCAGATCAAACGAAATCTCGGTCTCGCAGACAAAATATATGTCAACGAATAATTTACACCCTTTTATTTTTGTTTAATTGTTGTTTTGTCTGAGCGTGAAGAATCGTAAAACAAATTTGTAACCACAATGTCCAGAATACCGGAGGGTTGCCAAATATTCCGTGGCGGTGAAATATGCGGGGCACGTACTGATATTTTCCGCCTGAAATAGAATCATATTGATATTGGTAGTGGTCAAGATGCGTGCAGGCAAAAAGTTCGCTCCGCTAACCGCGAGACATCCGCTGCAGACGGCGCGGCGGCGAACGGTGCGGTTGGCTGCACGCTACACGGAATTTTCGTCATATGCCGGCCGTCAGCTGTCTGGTATGTTAAAAATAGTATAGTTTAAAAAAAGAGAACCTTTTCATGATTCTTTTAGTAGATTTTATTTGAAGTGCATACGTACTCAACGTCTGTATCCCATAAGGTTTTGGGGCAACTACTGTTAGTCACAAGCTTTCCTGCTCCATGTTCTTAGTCTAATCCACATTCATACATTGGTTGAGAGTGCTTTGTACCCAACCCTTCCCTTATCCTCGGGAGTAGGTGAACGATAGCTTGGTATATTTCTTTCGTAAGTCTTACTTAATCCTATATAGAATTTTATGTTATGTGAGAAGGCACTTGAATATTCTGTATCGTTTTGTAATGTATAATAATATTATCTTTGGAGCCCTCCCAACACAAAGTAGGGCACGTCACATGTAGGGAAGTCTTCATTAGCAGTTAGGTATAATAATTAGCGGGGGAAATTACCCTTACGTATGCGCGGCTCGTAGGCAAAATACTATTTTCATTATATATCGGTTATTATGTTACGCCGCCAGCATGATTCAGTTTACGTGACATGCATAAGTTTTCTCATTTGTTTCAAGAGTTTATAATAATAAAGGCCTATTTCTGGCTGCCTTCAATTTGTTCGATTTGGATGGTTTACCTGGCGAGTATTAACTATTTCTGAGATAATTAATAATGCAATATATCTTCACCTCATTTTGGGATGTGTTTTAGAAGTTCAATCATCTATTCAGAGACTACACTAAATAACCATCAAGCGATAAAAACAGCGTAGAATATAAGTGGGATGCTTTTATGTCAATATCTCTATTGCTTGAGAACGTAGTTTTATCGAGAATTTAAAATGATAGCAGTCCCCTTACCATAAACTATCAATGCGACTCAAATCGGGACATGAATTGAAACATTATGTCACTTCAATCAAGTCTGTTGATAGTAATTTGTGATGTAAATCCTGATTTTAGTCGCATGGTAAGCACCCTGAAGGCGGCAATGATGGCATTGAAGAACATGTCACTGAATTGTTAACATTTACTAATGTAACACAATTTGAAACTTTTAAGTATCTCATTTCTAACTTTGTTGGGAATGACATCACAGACACCGCGGCCGCGACACAACCGGATGGACATAGGTAATGTCTACGGGAGCTAATTCGTCAAAGGGTAGTGCCGCCGCTTTGTGCAGGCTTATGGTAATCACGCTAGGCGTTGCGGGGACCCCGACGCGCTCTCTGCATTTAATCAGTGTTGGATACGATTTTATTGACAGGACACCTTTTTTAATATCAAATTGAAGCCAGTCTAGGGATGCAATTTAATTTAACCTTACTGCCGTACACACGGCACCCCACAAAGCGAAAAAATGTAGTCTATTTCATATTTAGACCAGTAAGGGTAGACTAACCTACCTAGGTAGTTAAGATCGGATCCAAAATCTTTGGAAATGACCTGGAAGACTGGTTCTTTTTTATACTATGTGTAGAGTAATGGGAAGAAGATTCATGCATGTGTACTTGATGTGTACCCAGAAATCCTGAACTTGATTATACAGCTCTACCCCCAAATTTATGAAAAGCTTCTCTGTTTATAAGAACACTTTTCTACTGCAGAATGCTTTGTACTACTATTGTGAATTGAATAAAACTTCCATTTTGGAGTTAGTGTACGAATGATCTTCGGTTTTGAATTTAGAATATTTGCCTACCATTCAAGTGAAACATTGTCAAACAGGTTTGGCTTTATGGTTCTCGAGGTTTCGAGATTAAATCTTATCTTGTTACAGATTTTACATTGCTATTAATGTAAAACATATAAAACTTTATTTATTTAGAGGAATGTTGAATGAAAACATACAGTTTGTTTTGTTTGCTTTTGCAGACTTTGCGTTATACAAATTGTATTTTACACACACGTTCGGTGATTGTGTATAATTATGTCGTGTGAAAATAAGTAAATTTTAAACAACAACCTTTAAATATTTTCATAATATTTAAAAGGTAATTTTACATGTGGTCCCTACAACCAAAGCGAGGTCCGATACAAATGCATCACGCTTACTTTAAGACACGAATATTAGATCTCTAACTAGGAGACATAATGTGACGACAACGAAGTCTTAACAGCTCTTATTGCACCATTAAGGGAGTGGTCGTATGTACTACGGTGGACGCAATAGTAAAAATACAAAATGTTAACTCGGCCTACAAATTGCATTTCTGAGTTCCGTCGTCGTTTAGGTATTGGGGCAGATGACACCTCGCTGCATATAGCAATATTTGGTTTGGCTTTTGAATAGAGCAAACAAATTCGAAAATGCATATACATAGTACATGCCTACTTGGAAAATATTTGACAAACTTTTCTCTTCGTAAATTGATGCAGACTCTGGTTAAGGAGCTAACATCTAATCGCATTGGCGAACTTTTATTATCAAGTATTCAGCTTACAGTTCGGCAAATTGATGATAAAATTCCGCCCGCGCGCGCGCACGCTTGAGACGCATAAATCACGCAGGGACACGACCATTGTGTACGGTGCGTCTGCGCATCGATGTCTGATATGCATCGGCGACGAATCGATTGTCGGATTTAGATCGCTGCGGTTGATAAAACGATGTCATGGGAGTCGTGCGGCGGTGAAAGACTACTGCCTGGAATCGTTTTTTGCGTGAAAGGGTTGCCTTAATTTTCTTTTCCAACATTTTATTTTGAGTTATCCATTAAATAGTAACTAGGTTGAGATCATTATTTTAGGACCAACACTTCTTAAATCTATTTTGAACATAAAGTCATTTCATGCTTCGAACACCTCAAATTAGATCGACTTGTCTGTAGAAAGAACTGAATGTCGTCCACCAACTCATTTAACAAGTATGCAAATATCTGTTTTATTATTCAAACATTTTATTCGCGGAAAAGAATATTGCATGTCTGTTGCAACAACGTCTTTGTTATCATAATCGCATTATCGTCCGGCACGTGTCGCGAAATCCGACAAATCGCACGTCCAGTGCCATTGTCGCATCCAGACACCTTTTGTCGCTGCGTAGTATCATCCGCAACTCAAAGGGTGCCGACAAAGCGATGCCGCGGTGCGGTGCGGTGCGGGCGGCATTAGCGGCCCGTTTGAAGCCCCCACCCTCGCGCAGGGTTGTACGCGACCTACGACAAACTTGTCGCAGGATGACATGGATCAGACTTGTAATTGCTTTTTATCGTAGATAGGTACCTATGATGATTGATCAGTGTTATTGTTGGTTTTCTCGTACAATTAATTAACTTTCTGGCGTCTCTCAATAATGTGGTGACATCGAATACTTATAATTAATATTTTGGATTTTTGTGAAATGTCTCAGATATGGACATTTGTGGTGACTGGTGTGGTAGCCAACATTTGCCTTTTTACTTGTCTCCATAACGTTATACTAGTGAAAGATCTTAATTCATTTTTGTGCCATGCAATATGAGAAACATCTTATTGTTATTGTGAACATTCTGTTAGTTGCAGATTGCAATCGTTTCGTGTTAAAAGTAAAAAATCTTATATCAAGGGAGTTTAAATACACCTAGGTAGGTACTTATTTTGTTGTTTTTTTCTAACTGCACGACTTATCTGACAGCCCTAACTACCTGCCACCACGCCCCCTTTCGGCCCGGCACAAAGTGAGTGTGTTACTCTTTAACCTGCGCGATTCGCGACCGGCTAAACTTACCACTCCGCTAAATAAAGTTAAAAGGCTCCTCCAGCTTTGTCTCGGCGTCCTTTGATGTAGAACATCCCCACACCCCGGACCTTAGCCTTTACCTCTCCCTTCCCGCCCCCCTACCCTCGCAAACAGTTTACCGCAAGCTGGAACTATTGCCCTTAATGCCTTTTCCGATTGGGTACCGTATAAACCTCGATTGATTAGTTGTTTAGTGCCAAAGGAATTCCCAGGAAACGGGCCGATCAAAGTGGGCGAGCACCCTTTGATGAGTGAACGCTAATACGATGGATCTGTACCCTTATCATTTTGATCTCTTGTTACATACAATTATCGGGTTATACATACCTATTTGTTGATTGGTTTTAGTTTGGGTGGCGCATGGTGGTCGATAGTTTTTGGCAGGTTGTTGTTGAAGATTGATTGTTGAATGCATTTCATTATTGATGATTTGATTCTTGCGTTATTTTTTTTTTATTAAGAGGACGAGTGATGGAAGTGGAGTGGAGTGAAGTGGATTTGTGGGATACCCAATGGAGGTCACCGACGTCGTAGAGGCAGACTAAGCAGTAGAGATCTGTTGAACATAAAAAGTGGTTATAAGAAGTCCATCTAATGAGTCAAGGATCTGGTACATTCTCAATGGTACATTCGGTACCATTGAACATACAAAGACTTATTTTGTCTTCTATGTAAATCGGTTTGGCAAATTTTAACCAATTATTTTAATTTATAATATTTGTCTTTATAATCACCGTTTCTTTCATCTCTGCGTCTGTTTGACTTAAATACCAATAATTAACTTTTAACATTTTCTTTCTTTTGAGTGTAATCCGCGGCCCCGAAATGAAAGGCCCGCAGGAAGCTTTGATCTTGCCGACTTGTAAAACCAATAATCATACAATCGTATTTTCCGTCGTTCAGAGTTATGAACACAGACTTGTTAGAATATACTTCTACAAACTTCTAAACAAGTCTGTGCGTGCAGAGCTATCCAAAACTAAATATCATTAGTTACATGTCCTAGGCAGTCCAAGACTAGTCAGTTGGCGTTGTAATAACGCGATCGGGTTAGTCTAGGACTTCCTAGCAGAACGGTTGATTGATTAATGATTTGTGTGAGTGTGTAAGCCTTGCATTTCTTTCTAAATTCTGCCAGCATAAAATATTCTTACTGACAAACTTTATCTTCTGTTTTCTAGTGCAAAATAATTGGTCAAACTATTGTTGAGACACCGATCAATAATTTAATAACTTTTTAACAAAAAAAACCGTCCTCAAAAAACTATAAAGCGAAAAATAATCTAATCTAAGCATCTACCTTGTATAACTAATTCAATATGTTACGAATGTTGATTCAGTTACGAATAATATTCTTATTTTAAAAGATAGTTGATAAAATCGTCCAACAAATGAAGCGTATCAAAATCCGTTACCGCTTGGACTTTGCGAAATTAACAAGCTCCATTATGCCAATCAAAGGGAAATGAAAAGTTTGCGCACATCAAAGAGTCGCTTATGTATGTGTGGGCCAATGATGGTGTGGGCTTTCGGTAAATGTCGCTTCGGGGGTGTGCTTTGATCGATATCGATAGTCGATTAATTGTTAATGATAACGTTTTATGTTCGTTACTATTAGTTAAACAATCATTTTTTTAATTATCTGTACTACTGATACTATCTATTAGTGTTACTTTTTTTTATTTAATATTTTTTTTTTCTTTATTAATTATTTTTTAAGTTGGCAATCGACTACAAAATAGAGCCATTGTTGCCAGTGTCGAGTATTTCTCGATAATTGTTATAACATAATAAGTATCCCTGATAATAATGATGATGACGATGGTGATGATTCAATGATCCCCTTATCCCTCATCATCATATCAGTTAATCTGTGGATACTCTACTTAAAACCTACCGGACATCTTTGGGGAACTAGAGAAGTCAAGTTCCACTATTTATTTAATTTCCTTCACTCGTGCACGTTTATGAACACACAATGGTTAATATCTCACTAATATTACAAATTATTTATCAAAGAAACACATATTTTGGTATATAAAACAAAATTGACAACTTCACGGTTCAACTTCCCGCCAAATAGTCCTAATTATCTATATCTATACATCTATACATATAAATAAAATTGGAGTGTCTGTTTGTAATAGTAAAATAACCGCTTTTTACTTAGTGCATTTGGATGTATACACGGTACCTATACCAAAACAACATTTTTTTAAATTTTTGTCTGTCTGTTTGTTCCGGCTAATCTCTGAAATAGCTGGACCGATTTTGACAGGACTTTCACTAAAAAATAGCTGATGTAATAAGGAGTAACTTAGGCTACTTTTATTTTAGAAAAAAATAGGCTCTCACGAAAAAATTAAAACCAATGTTGCAGCGCTGCGCCTGATTAAGTTTGATAGCAACAACCTGCAGCAAGCGTCCCGCGGCTCAGAACGTGCGAGCAGGCAGTTGCCAACGGTTGTGTCTTTGTTAAATACCACGCGGACGAAGTCGCGGGTAACAGCTAGTTAGTTAATAAAACCATTGACGATATTGCCCGATTTGCACAATGCAAGTTTACCTGTATCGTTTTAACTGGACTGGCTGGATGTAAATCGCTTGGTTAAAGTTGACAAGTAGGCAAGTTGTAGTACTTTACGTATATGGATTCCAAGTAAAAGTGAACCGGGGCTTATAAGTAGAAAAAAAAAATGTATAATTGTCAACATTGCTGAATAGTTTAAGCTGTAGGCGAATAACAATAGGTACCTTATACAAGATTATGATTAATCAATTTCGCCGTCTATGTCTGATCTCTGCTAAATCAAATATCACAGCTATAGAAACGTCTTAGATATCTATATAAGTACCTATTCATTTCGTTTGTAAATCGAGTTGGTATCCCAAAATTAATTTGCTTTCAAGGGCGGTACTTCAAATTATCATGGAGGCAATTGAATAGATTCATCAATAATGATTCAGAAAGGGTAAAAGTACTAACCTTTAAATGTGCACTTCTGTAGCTCATTCTTATGTTACATTTTCGAAGGTCGATTTAAAATAATAAATTTTATTCCTAACAAAGTCATTGTGAGGGTCTTTTTTAATGTAACATATTGAAAGGTTAGTGTGTGTGTGTGTGTGTGTATAATCATGCTGAATCATTATGTGTAATTTTAAGTAGGTATATTATTCCAATCTAAGTGTATATTTATTGCCCTCAATGTTAGATACTCAAAGATATTACCGAAATCAAATAGGTTTTGTTTTGTTGCAGATAAGGCGGCAAAGAAACAACACATAAGACGGAAATGCAGCGGCACTAGCTGCTACACAGGTACCCACAATAGTAATTTCCATCTGCTAAAACTTTTTGGACTAACCGACGGACTACCGGCCTTATTTGCTGGTACATTGTTAAACATATTTTTCCCGCCCAAAGTAATTTTATATTGATACGTCCTGCCATCTACCGACAACTTCTAACGTAAACATGCAAATGAGCTTTTACTTGTGCCATCGTTGTGCCTTTTGTGACGCTGACCTCTGACGTCTGGTAGTGTCACCGTGTTGTCGATAGGTGGCGCTAAAAGACAGCTTCTGTCCAACCTGACTGTCTTTCATGGCTGGCGGCTGGATGTCAAACAAACGTCAAAGTCTGTCAAACTCGCTCTTGTATACAAAACGCATCACCAAGCTAATCTATTATTTATTTCGAAAAAGTTTTTCAATTAATGTCTTCACTGATACTGCGGAGCGGTCTTGTAAATTGCTGTGAAATGTAAGGGTGTTAAGTTTTATTTAAGGGTTTCACTCATTGTGATCTATAAATACGGCCCTTCCGGGTTTCGGCATGGTATTTTGGGATAAATAGCATTTATTGCCGTCAATACCGTCTGTGATGATCCGCTAATAAATAAAAGCGAAGGTCTCGTGTTGTTTGGACGGTCGGCATATTCGTTATTTCACACGCTACGATTGTTACCGCGACGTTACTTTTATGAGCTAGGCCTTTGTTTACAATTTGTTTCCTGTGTTTGTACTCGTCATGTTCAATGAAAATTGGTCAAATTCGGTACCAAGTGACGCTACATAACTCACGTGCAATATAATCTGTTCAAAACCTATATTTATAATATAAGTTTTACGTACCTAGAAAGTGTTAGTTTTTTCATAGAACAATGTCATTCTAACACAAAATAAACACAATTCATATGTTTAAAAGTGAAGTAAAGAAGGTAAGAAAAAAGTTAGTTGCTAACTAAGCAATCTGTAGCTACCATAACATCCTACAATTATGCCTATACTACTAATACACTAGCATCATAACTTTTAAATAGTCTGGTTATTGATTCTGTTTATCATAAACCCTATCACTGCCACCGTACAATATTTGACGGACCTGATATTACTGCGTACCCCATTGTGTAGGGTATTCAGCATCCGAGCACGGATCTTTCACTCGGGCATCTGCTACAGCGTTGTGCGGACGTGCAATTCTTAAAAAACTGTTTTATCAGAAATATTAATAAAATCTTTATAATAACCATCAAATAATTCTATAAACGGGTGTAGTACCATAGTGTATTGTTTGTATAAACACAATGAACATGGTAAGGCCTTTTGTGCTTTTTTTATGGCCCATATTCATTTTTCCATAACTTGCTTATTGAACCATGAAGTTATGATTTAATTTGTTATGACATGCTCTTATTATAATATATCCCTTTTTTATTCAATATTTTGTGGATAATTGTATAGGAATAAAGAAAATGGTTGCGCTAATACGGCTCCCATATATCAGAGTAATATTTTTTTCTTGTATTATGAGTTATGATATTTGATATTTTATTCTTTTCTTTGGTTTGAGTGTATTAATTTGTAATGGTATATTTATAAAAGTAAATTCTATAGCATCATAAGCTCAGACATAATTTCCTGCCCAACGCCGATCGATGATGGAGACTCTTGACTTTAGGATGTTGTCTCATTTTTTGTGTGCTATCCCTTTCCAACTTATACAAATCAAATATAGTGTTGGGTATGATCCTTATTGTTTGCCTTATTGATTTTTTAAGGTGACTTATGCGTTGTTGCATGACCGTTGTGTTGTATGTACTCCGGAACGGGAATGTTTTTTGGGTTTTATCCCTTTATACTTACCCTGTTTGTGTTTAATATGAAAGAGTAAGAGATTTTATGAAATAATGACTGCAGTCTGTGAGAGGAATTTAAAAATAGAATACTTAATTTAAATATTTCCCAAGTAAAACTGGTGGTTTCTTGACATTGTTGCTTGTTTTTTTTAGAATCAGCATAAATTATAATGAAGTACAAAAAGTATATATTATGCAAAGTGAGTAAGAGTGAGATACAAATGTACTCTTCTTTTTATGTTTCTATTGAAAACTTTTCCATAACTCCAGATTTTTTAATATTTTGACATAGATTTTTGGGAATACAAGCTTTAAGTAGATTCGTTTATAAATGACTATTAATATTATTGTTAGTGTATTTGAAATAAACATAAATCACAGTGAAGGTAAAGGTAGAGATAGAGCTTTTGAAATCATTATCCATCGTAAGTTGCCTTTAATTCGAAATAAAACGAATTATACGGATTTTATCGCGTTCATTTTATGTTCTTAACGTTCCCGACGTTTCGGCTGCTTTACAGCGACCATGGTAACTGCAAAACTGAGGTGTTAAACAACGTATTAAGCTGTCGTTTCGGAAAATAGGCCGAAGCCGAAGCTTCGGAATCTACTTAGTATACTATAAACCGTACATTGCTTGTTGATAACCTGATCAATTATAAACATATTGAAATAAAACTTATATTACAGATTTTATCGCGTTTATATTACGTTTTTACGTTCCCGACGTTTCGGCTACTTTACAGCAACCATGGTCACGGGAGGACCGAGGTGTTTGACGTCCTAGTGTAATAGTTTGAACCGAGGTACCCTCAGATATTTTTTATTTTTTTTTATTAATTAACGGGCTTTGTCGCTTAGCGACCACACCGCCCTATAGAAACTCCATACAAAAATAAACAACCAATTTAAAATAAATAACAAATCAACATAATATCACAAATCACAATAACATTAATCACTCCTTAACCAAACCTAGGTCTGCTAATTTATATAAAATTTGAGCTTTATCTGACACCGGATCAGATAAAATACTATTACAAAGCCCAATATCCAAATCTCTCGTAGAACCAAAATGTGTATATCTGTACGCTTCGTTCCTCACACACTCCCACAGAACATGTATGACATCTTCTATCACCCCACAATCCTCGCAGTTAGGAGATGCCATTTTTTTCATTAAAAATGCGAACTTGTTTGACGGGATGTGACCAGATCGCAGCCTAAAAGCAGTCACTAACGATTTCCTACTCAACGTTACCTTGTCAATCCGTATGGCATAATTTTTGTCTGTATTGTACGGTACCAAATTCCTTTTTCTCTCGATCTCTCATCAAAATATTCTTGCCAATACGCGTTACACTGATCTCTTACAAGTCTTACCCTCATATATTTAGTTGTTGCTTGCGGTCCGATCTACGCAGAAAGTGTTAACAGTGTCGTGAGATCTTGCAATGGTGCGCTTGGTATTATATTAATTACTGGATCCCAAGTCGGTGGTAGCACCCACCCATCTTCTCTATTGTTTTTTTTAAATTTCTGGTTAATTATTTTAACATTTGTGTCTGCTCGTGCGCAGGTGGTGTCTCGCCATGCAGCGCGCGGGTGGGACAAGGGCCTGTGCGCCATGAGCCACACTCCTATTGGCGGCCACCCGCAAGGTACACACATTCAACTTTCCTTATAAACTTTCCGCGTGTACGTCATTCGACATTGATTAGATGGTTATGGTTGTGTGTGCCGGTGTCCAGGTTGGGAGCACAAGCTTGCTGACAGGTCGTCGCTGCCGCCGGCCTCCGGGGAGGAGAAAAGCAAATCTCAGTCCAAACATGTGTTCACACAACCACATCTGTCCAAGTGGGTTTATTATTTGATTATTATATTAAGTTTCCGGATAAATTTTCTTCTTTTTTTAGGTTGGCAATCAGCTACAAAATAGTGCAATTGTTGCCAGTGTCGAGTATTTCTTGATAATTGTTATTGAATTATTGTATTATGTACCCCTGATGATAATGATAGTGTTGATGATGATGGTGATGAGATGAATCCCCTATCTGTAATGCTGTGGATACTTTACTGAACATTTACCGGACATCTTGGGAGAACTTGAAAATTCAAGTTTATCAAAAGGGACATAGAACTGCGCACAAGAGTTTTTAAATCGCCTGACGAGCACACCGACTTAACGGTCCCACAACACTTGTATCATGCGTACCGTACCATGGAGTGGGGGCGAACCCAGTGTATAATAATTATAGAGATATCACTCGGGTACAAACATTCGTGCTCATCACACAAAGTTTGACCCTGCCAGGATTCGAACCGGAGCCCCTCGGCGTGGAAACCGGTTTCACTACCCACTGAGCTAATCAGGTTGTCAGTTTTGCATTGCGTAGTACTATATGACGTTAAAGTTATAGAAAAAAATCTGTAAATGCGGGGGTTAGGCTATTGTTTGTAGGTCTAATAATGACTTTGTGTATATGACGTCTAGGGTCAGTATGGCGTGGCGCGAGCAGACGGAGGGCTCGTCGGGCAGTTCAGCGCGCTCGCCCGCCTCGCCGCCCTACATGCGCTGGGCCAAGAGCCTGCACGAACTCCTCGAGGTAAAATAAACCTACAAAAAGTTCTATCTTAACAATATTATTGTATAGAATTTATTCTACCAATAAATAAGAAGTAAATTTTTTTAGGGATTTAAAAATTTTTGACAGATGCCTTTACTTTTAGGCCCGTAGCGTTGGATCGAAGCCAGTTGTAACAAAAATAAGCCATCATCATTTTCACTATATGGAAATTAAAAATGTTTTCGATTCTAGCCACCAACCAGTACGATTTTTTTTTATGAGTAGGTTCATATGTAAGTGACTGTGTATAGGACGCGGAGGGCGTGCGGCTGTTCCGCAAGTACGTGGGCGGCGCGGGCGGGCTGCACGTGGACCGGCTCAACTTCTACTTCGCGGTGCAGGGCCTGCGCCAGGAGTGCGACCACAACAAGATACGCCAGGTCGTCTCCGCTATATACAAGTGAGTTAGACACACCCACACACGATGATACACACATTAAACATGCATTTAAACGCATCAAACATACATTCACACACATCAAACATACATACACACACATCGAACATACATACACACACATCAAACATACATACACACATCAGACATACATACATACATACATCAAACATACATACATAAAACATACATACACACATCAAACATACATACATACATCAAACATACATACACACATCAAACATATATACACACATCAAACATACATAAACACACATCAAACATACATACACACACATCAAACATACATACACACACATCAAACATACATTCACACACATCAAACATACATTCACAAACATCAAACATACCTTCACACACATCAAACATACATATTATTCTCCCTTAATCCTGGAGTTCATTCTATTTGTGGGTTTTCTTGATCGGTCGTGAATGTGTGCGCAGATTCCTGCGCAAGTCCCAGCTAGCGATGCCGGAGGAGCTGAGGCAGCAGGTGAAGCTGAGCCTCAAGGACGGCTCCCACATCGAGAAGACGATATTCGACAATATGGAACAGGAGGTGCGTGGCATTCTCAACTCTTATGCTGTTTTGTTTAACGTATATAATCCTGATCACATAACAGCAGCTTTAAGCACTATCGTATTATGTAGCTATGTCCTGTCCTGCTCACACTATGTTTTACAAATTAGAATGACGGTGATAGCATGCTTTATTGATGACATCACCATTACACTAGTAGTTTCTGTGACTACACTTACGAAATTTTACCACAAATTGAAAATACCTTCTCAAAACCGTATTATTTTAGAAGCGTTTATGTGAGCCTTTAAAATGTTATCCCTGAATTGATATATTCACCTTAAAAAAATCTGAACAGATTTGCTTTGTAACGGCATTGTAAATGCTTAAATGTAAACTTTCAAAAAAAAATTGGTGTAAATGTTGCTTGCAATAAATAAACTAGTTAAATCAAGTAATAAGGATAGACTCACACCCAGAGATAACAAATATGTTTTGTTAGGTGACGCGCGCGATCACGGAGACGACGTACCAGTCGTTTCTGCGGTCCGACGCGTACGTGTCGTACGTGAGCGCCGCCACGCAGCCGCTGTTCTCGCCCGACGCCTCGCCGCCGCACGCCAGCAGAGAGGTGACCATCTATTTTGCAACTAGTTGTATCTGTGATTCTTTGCGCCTAGATTTTGTTGGTTCATTATCCCGGGTTACACCATTTCAATGTTTGAGTTGTACTTGGTCCGCTAAGCACTTCCATTACTACATACAGATCTACAGGGATGACCAATGAAGCGAAGAAGAAGATTTGCCCCTGGACGAGTCCCGGGAAAAAGTTAACTCGCTTTGTATGCTCGCTTACCCGTCTTGGAAGTCGTAGCGCGTGAGCGAGAGTTTGCGTTTATAGTTAAACATTAATAATAATAATTTATACTTAAAACTGCAATGTAAATTAAATTTCGATACGCTCTAGCGCGCTTGTAAATCAGCTGTTTCATTCCCACGATTTACGACACATGGCGCGCTTAAATATTTCAATATTTGAAACTCCTTTCGACATACATGATTTCTATCATTCTATTAAAGGCGAGGCACATTTTAAAAAAGCGGAACGTTTAGGCTAAGTCTTCGTACATGCTGTATATTTGTTGAACTAAACATGGTGTGGTCTGTCAGGCGGTCGCGGGGGCGGGGGCGGGCGCGGGCGCGCTGGCCACGCTGCACGAGGGGCAGGAGCTGGGCGGCGGCGGCGGCGCGCGCCTCACGCACACCGCGCTGCTCGCCACGCAGTCGCGCCGCCTGCACTCCGACGCAGCACCGTGAGTGCACACACCACACCACACTCACACTACTCGCTCGCACCTCGCACACGCACACTGCGAAACAAAAGAGACAGCTAGCGCTACCTATATTCCTTTTCTAATGCGCCGGCGCATCCCTTTTTTATGCCCCAGCGCGTCATTAATTACATTATAACAGTATCTCGATAAGATGTTTAATAATAGCGGTTTGTCATTACATTTTAATGAATGGGATGGCCTGAAATATCTAGTAACTTAAGATGTTCTATTAAAAAATATTTAATCAGTTATATGAACTATTTAGAATCAATTTCAAGCTAAATTTTTGTTCTTTTTTTACAAAATTAATTGCGATGAAATAAAATGGATATGCATATAATAAAATGGATAGGCCTCAGCCACAAGATAGCGGGTATTTTGCCAATATAAAGTGATTAATAGCAATAAAACATTCAATAAATAAAATAATGGATGTGACATGATGATATGAAATGCGTGTCCAGCTAAATAGTTAACTTTGTAAATAAAATGAAATTGACGGCATCGCGGTTCAAGTTTCCGCCAAAAAGTCCAAAAAGATTCCTTATCAACAATTTGAATTGTTGCTAGGCATACAAATTTGTCACAGGAAACAAAATTTGATGGATAGACGCACGAGCTCAGGTCACTAGGAGAACATTTATTTGTTAACAAACATGTGTGCATTGCTGTCTCTTTTTGTTTACAAAGTGTTGTATTACTCGAGCGTGCAGTGTATTATGTAATATAATGTATACGTTGTGAATAGACGTAGATCTAGATAAGTGAATATAGATTCTACGAGAAACTTGCATTTCGATGTCGACTTTATTGTGCAACGCTTACAGTTGAAAATTGAATGCCAGTTTAATTTGTACTCGTAGCAAAGTTATACACTTTTGGCCATTTGTTATAGTTCAAATTTTTTAGCAACTGTTATGACTAGTTTAGTTACATTTGGCACACAAATTTGGCTCAGTATTGTTTATATGTAAATAAAAATTCAAAATTTATCACGCGCACGTCGACCTACCGGCGCGCGCGTATCGCACGCATTACCGACTCGTACGTGCGTTCCGACAAGTCGACATAGTATAACGATTGACGTGTCAAACAGTTCACCGCGAGCAGTAAAGTGTGACCCCAGCATTGCATGAGTCCAAGCATTGTTTATTGCCCCACTTTTTAATTTTAATAAATTTTTTTTTCGCTCCCCCTTTAAGGCAGCTTTACTGATATACTTATTGTTTGCCCCCCATGTGTGTGTCCCGCGCCTGCATGCTCGCTGCCCTCGCCGCAATTACACGCTAAACGATGACCTGCCAACTAAACCTATTCCCAATCCCTTCCGATATAACCTACAATAATTACACAAATAAAAAAAAAACTACATATTTTTTTGCAATATGACAATTGAAAAATGTCCGGCTCAAACGGAATGACGACCATTGCCAAAAAATAAACAAATATTCCTATATTTTTAACGACATTTGAAAACCGTTTAAATCTAAACGATCGTTCCATTTAATTCATAAAAAAATACTTTGGTTTACGGTTCCTTTTTTCTACACATAAATGACTTTGGTCTATGGTTCCATTTGTACAATCTCTCCCGTAACTACAACCCCACCTCTCGCCAACCTCCCCTACTCCCCCCCCCCCCCCCCCCCGCGTGGCGCCCGGTCGGTGGCAGGCACCGCCAGCGCTCCGTGTACAGCGCGCACGTGTCGTACGCGGGCTACTGCCCCGCCTCGCGGCAGGACTCGGAGCGCGCCAGCCTCAGCAGCGGCCGCACCGACAGCGACGCCGTCTCGCTGTCCGGCAGCAGCGTGTGAGTATCGCGCGACGACGCGGGTGTACCACGCACCGACAAATACACAAATAAAACATTGAAATAGAGCAGGGTTTCCCAACCTTTTTTGCATGGTACCCCCGGATTATAAAAAAAAATTTCATGCCCCCAAAATTTTTCTTCATTGCTTCAATAATAAACAAAATATTTTTACGATATTGATTTCACACGATTTATTATTTATTAATGGGATGTTTGCGCCTGTTTTTGACAGAGCTATCATCAAATCATTATCGACTGCAATACGATTTCGCATCAATAAGTAATTAGATTAAAATATCCGAACACTTCATGCCCCCCCTAAGATCTCTCTACGCCCCACCGGTTGAGAAGTCCTGATATAGAGACTCTTATTTGTATTTCGAGGCATTTCACGACCGGTTGGGTGGGCAGGAACTTCTGATGTAATCGTAACGTCATTATTCTTAGTAGAGCAGGCCGGAAGACGGCTATGTTAACGTAACGTCACGTACAAAGATGGTGCTTCAGCCACTGATTAGCGCAGTTGGTAGTGACCCATTTTTTTATTCCAGTGAAGATGTTATCGTAAATTCAGTGAATTATACAACGAGACCCAGAAAGTGTATACTACATTTGAAAAATTACAAAAGCGCCACAGAAGCGCATATTTAAATTGTAGTATAACCCTTTCTGGGTCAGGATTTTTTTTTATTCTTTATTACAGTAGGCTGTATATAGAAACTTCATTTTGTGGGTTGTGTCGTCACGAGAAAGTATTAGTTTGTAGCACAAGTATTTGTAAATTTGTGTTATGTCGTTTTGTGTTTAGGTTGTATGTAAAAAAATAGTTTTGTATCTAGAAAGTGTGTAGTGAGTAGACAAGCACCTACCAACATTATGTTCATAGCTTTTTTTGATATTTTAAATAGATGATCCATTCGTTCTTTCGTGTTTTCGGTACCGTAAAATAAGATCAAAGTAATCTCATGTCCAAGGTTCCAAGATTTTAATATTTGATTAGGAAAACAGCAAGTCAACATTACCTCAGAAATGTAAGTTATTTATGTAAATACAGATAACATAAGCTTTTGAATTTTCTCAAGCTTTTGAATCGCTTGATTGGAACAACCTACTAATCGATCGTGTACATAAATGATGAGCATATTAACATGCATCGGTGTTTCCCTTTTGAAGAGAACTAACATTGCCGCAGATTATATTGATAGTTGATAGTTCTTAAAAAGTACCTTGTAACATCAACAAAATGGTGTTACTAACGATTTGGAAACCTTTGCCGTTTAAAAAGTACAATACATGAATTCTGTCAATACAATACATTTCTATTCCCCCAAACCCAACTATCGATATCGCCATCTCTCTCGCGCACGCAATAACGTGTATGTTGCATCTCTGTCCAGCGACGGCATGTCCGTGCGAGGCGTGCGGGAGTCGCGCGAGGCGCGGCCGCGGCCGCGGCTGCACGGCCTGGACCGGCACGCGGTCATCAACAAGGAGCAGGACATTGCCATGGTGAGTAGCGACCACACATAAGTAGCAACGTAAATGCCATTTTTTTTTATTTGGCATCACCATAGGTATTTTGCCAGTGTCAAGTAATATAAATTATTTCTGTTTTTGAGCATATAAACAGGCCCAAAAGGCTAGGCCCAAGTAAAATACCCCCCCCATCCCTCAATACGTAAAGTGATGGATACTTTACTGAAATATTTTTCATGGATTTTTTGTGAGAAACTAATAAGCCATGTTTCGTCACTCTGTTTCAATTACCTACACTTGTGCACTTTACCGAACTCATAATGGTTAATATTCCACTTATATCACCCACTATAACTCGCAGGAACACTAGTTTTAGACATAACTGACGCCATGACTTTTCAGTTTCCCGTCAAAAAGTCTAAATGCCAAATTGCCTGAATTTTGAGACAATTCAAATAATACTGTTAGCTTACTCCGTATATTTCACAATTTAAGCTGGAAACACTAGATGGCGCTGCCAATAATATATAGTAATCATTAGGATAATCGTTTGCATAAACATCAACGCATAGTCTGTACTAACCATAGATAATTAGTTGGAAATGTCTATGATTTTTAAGAAAACAAGAAATATATAGAAAACTGGAACACGGAGGACGTCACGCCATTTTTATTCTAAAAATCTCTATCCCGAAACCCCATAATATCGCTGCAATAGGACGCAGGAGGCGACCGGCGGGAGCGCAGTCATTCAGATACTCTATCAAGTCAAACATCATCCAGATACAAAGATTATAGCTGTCACATAATTTACTATACATTATTTTTTCAACCTGTCCCACAGTTGGCAAAATATGAACGCATTTTGAAATAAGACTAATTTAGGATTTTATCGCGTTTATTTTTATGTCACGGGAGGATTGAGGAGGTTGACGTCCTCGTGTCATAGTTTGACGGGGGTATTTCGCAATTCTGAAAACAATTTTGGCGTAGTAAATTTTTCAGTTAAGAATGGGTTGTTCATTTATTTTATTGCTCGTCGACTCAATCTCATGTAGGGATAATTTCATCGTACAGGATGAAAATTATCTGGAGTCCAGGATCTAGACAGCAGAAGTTGAACAAATTATTATAATTTTTTTCATTACAATATACTTGCCTAGAACGTACCTGTTGACTCTCAACTTGAAAACACCCAGATTATAGTCAACGGGGAACAAAGACGCCGGTAGCGTGCTCCATTCCTTGGCAGTTCGCACGATGAAGGTAGAAGCAAAACGCTTAGTACGCACCGAAGGAATGTCCACAGTGTACGGATGACACTTGTCCGTGCATGTTGTCGACCGACGATAGAATGGAGATGGGGGGAATTAATTCGTGTAATGTGAATGATTGTGTTGTGGCAGATGATCCCGCGCACGCAGCGGGTGCAGTCGGAGCAGCTGCGCGTGCTGCCGCCGGCCGAGTTCGCGCCGCTGCTCATCGAGAAGCTGGAGCGAGTGCGGCGCGACCAGGAGACCAAGGAGCGCCTCGAGAGACGCCTCGCGGAGGTACCTTCATCATACTATTATTTTCTTATAACAGTCTATAATAATATACCAGCCCTTTGTAATGTCCCACTGCTAGGCACGCGCCTCCCGTCAATGCGAGGGGGATTAGGCACCTTACCACCCACCCATTAGTCCACCACCCTCGCCCAGTGCGGGTTGGCGGACTTCACACATCTTTCGAAGGGTTCTCTCAGATATGCAGGTTTCCTCACGATGTTTTCCTTCACCGCTTAGCAAGTGATAATCGTGGTTGAAAATGAGATTCGCACATAAAATCCAGAAATCCCAGAGGTGCGAGGGGGGGGGGGGGGGGGTTGAACCTGCGGTCCTCGTTACCGAGGCAAACGTTCTACCAACTTGGCTATCACTGCTATTTCAGTCTAATTTCCCGCTAATGCCCTGCGACTGGCGATAATTTTCTTAAGAATGCCCTTTTTTTAAAAGTCTTTAACCACTGAGTTTTCTGTCAGCTCCTCTCTCAGTGATGCCAACATTCCAAATCGATAGTAATTTCTGACTATTCATAATTGCTCTTTTGACGTACATGAATAAAAGCAGCGAGCGATGCCTCGTTGAGGTTGCTGCAAGTTCCTATTGACCCCTTTATACTCGCAAGTTCGTCACACATACGGCTCAGAGAGGAGACAGAGGGTAAGCCAAGAATATTGGAAGTCTGAAAAGGGGAGAAGCACGAAAAGTTTCGTCCGTTTTCAAATTAGTTCACAACAACATAGCTTAAATTTACTGCAATAAAAAAAACTTGTTTCGGTAGAAGAATCTAAGAACTTTGTAATAAATGCCACGCGCTGATTATATAAATAATCGATACATATAAATAAAATTTGAGTGTCTGTTTGTAATATTAAAATAACCGCTTTTTACTGAGTGCATTTGGATGTATACACGGCACCTATACCAAAACATTTTTTAAATTTTTTGTCTGTCTGTCTGTCTGTTTGTTCCGGGTAATCTCTGAAACGGCTGGACCGATTTTGACGGGACTTTCACTGGCAGATAGCTGATGTAACATGGAGTAACTTAGGCTTCTTTTATTTTAGAAAAAAAAAATAGGATCTCACGAAAAAAAATTAAAACCAATGTTGCAGCGCAGCGCCTGATTAAGTTTGATAGCAACAACCTGCAATGCGTCCCGTGGGCTCAGAATGCGCGAGCAGGCTGTTGTCAACGGTTGTCTTTGTTAAATACCACGCGGACGAAGTCGCGGGCAACAGCTAGTATAAATAATAAGCTCGTGACATTTATTACAAAGTTGGCAGTACTCTTTTCGCGTTGAAATGTTGACATAGATCTTGTATTCTTGAAAGCAAAAGTCGACTTTAGAGTGATGAACCTTTTAAATCTTCGACAATATGTTTAATGTAAGTGGTTGGCATGGTCAGGGCGACGGCGAGGAGGCGTCCAGCCAGGCGCTGCCGCCGCAGCTGGTGGCCGCCGCCATCCGCGAGAAGCTGCAGCTGGACGACGACAATGACCAGGACATACTCGGTACGTGCTCGCACACCTACACGGCCCCAAGTCTGCTAACACAGTCGATTCATAAACGTACAGCAACGGCATAGTAACTGTCGCTTTTGACAGATATTGTATGGGATATCTGTCAAAAGTGACAGTTACTATGCGGTTGCTGTACGTTTATGAATCGATTGTGTTAGCAGACTTGGGGCCCAGTTGACAATCACAACTACTGCTATGTTTTGTTGTGCATCGTTTTTGTATCTTGATTTGACCACTTGATTAGCTCAGTGGGTAGTAACCCTGCTGTCTGTACTGAGGGTATAAGACTCGAATCCTGGTGGGGACAAATTTTGTGCTATGACCATGAATGTTTGTAACCTAGTCAGGGATGTTTAATTTATATATAAGTGTTATATACTGGTTTCCCCATCAGTCCATTGTACGGTAGCCTTAATACAAGTATTGCTTAGTTTGGGACCGTATATTTGGTGTGTTTGTCTGGCGATATTTGTACAACAATAATAAAATGTTTGGTGACTGTTTGCCCCTCAGACCAGCACGTGTCGCGCGTGTGGTCGGAGCGCACGCCGGGCGCGTCCCCGCCCGCCGGCCGGCGCGCGCGCGCCCGCCACGCGCCGCACGCGCCGCACGCGCCGCACGCATCACACGCGCCGCGGCGCGCGCCCTCCGCGATCTCCGCGGACTCCGGCCACTACGACGCGCCGCCGGACTCGCTGCATTACCCTCACTCTCTCACTCGCAGGTGAGTTGTCTCTTACAAACTTTTAATTGAATATATTATCTTGATCTCAATTATAACTAATAACTTGCTGTACAGTAAAGGCAAAATACGTAAGGAAACAATTTTTTTTGAAAATTGTGGAAGGTTTACGACTCCACACTGAGCCAGGGTAGTGGACAATGGCTTGGCTTCAATCCTCCTCGTCTTGATTGTGCTCTGTATAATAAAAAAACGCTCGCTGAATATAAGAACCAAAATAGCGTCTGCGATAGGCGAGTGCAGTGCAGTGCAGGTCCGCCTCCCCCGCGAGGGAATGGAGTGGTAATGGTGTGTGGTCGCACTCCCCAGATCGTTCTCCAAGAAGGCGGTGACGGAGCTGACGGACAGCGGCGTGTCGGTGGTGAGCGAGGGCGGCGGCAGCGCGACGGAGCGGCGGGTGCGGGACGGCCGCGACGGACGCGACGCGCGGGACGGACGCGACGGACGGGACGCGTCGCGCGGCTCGTCCGCCGACCGCGCCGCCCGCTACCACGCACGATGCCGGTGAGCGCCACATGCACTACCTACCTGTGCCCGCTGAACACACATAACGCGACTCACTTTGAACTACACCAAAAACAACCATACTCTATTTCTGCTTCACCATAAACTTCATGACTCACTTTGGCTTCAACTAGAACTACGGGACTTACTTTCGACGTCATCAAAGACTTTGTAACTCGCTTTCGGCTTCACCCAGAACTACGTGAGATTATTTCGGCTTTACTTAAAACTACGTTACACATTTTTGGCTTCACAAATAACTATGCAAGTCACTTTCTATCAACTCGCTCTAAATTATATGACACCAGAAGCCTTAGGAGACAAAACACAATATTGTTACGCTAGCTTTGTAAAGTAATTAGTATCATAGCACCCGCTTAATTAACAAGCGGTCAGCAGACCATACATTGCATACAACGTAGAACGTAGAACACTGAACGTTCTTATCCGTAGAGACTCTTGGATTGATGTGTAGTGTATCAACCCACAGCGGCAGCGGCAAGGCGAGCGGCGCCGGCGACTCGCACACCGTGGTGGTGGTCAGCTTCCTGGACGAGAACGTGCCGTACCGGTTCAAGGTGCCCGCCAACCCGCTCACACTCAAGACCTTCAAGGAGTACCTGCCCAGGAAGGGCAACTACAGGTGAACCATACTTACTCACCAGTGTTTGTGTTTCAAATCGAGGAGTGTACCCGGTACGACCTGATTAGCGCAGTTGGTAGTGACCCTGCATTTTGTGCCAAGGAAGGAGAAATCCGGCAAACATTGTGTGATGAACATGAATGCTTGTACCCGAGTCATGGATGTTTAATATCTATATAAGTATTATATATGGAGTTCTCCGCCAGTCCTTGTACGGTACCCATAATACAAGCGTTGCTTTGTGTGGGACCGCATAGTTAGTGTGACCGTCTGACGTTATTATTACGACCAAAACTATCTTCACTATGTCGAATAAAGATGGCACTGAGAACATCGCTCCATACAATGAATATTCACACAAGGCTGAAACGTGGTATGAAACTTTACAAAAACATCCAATAATGTCAGATTCAAATTCAGTTTCGCAGCTTCGACCACAGAACCACGGCTGGAGGTTAAGAAGTTGGTATAAAAAAATGTACCTACGTGTCGAATAGAGAATGTTTTTTAATCGTCGGCTAAAACCTCAATTGTTCCAGATATTTCTTCAAAACGAACTGTGCGGACCTCGACACGGTGATCCAAGAGGAAGTGAACAGCGACAACGACTTGCTGCCCATGTTCGAGGGCAAGGTGATGGCGCGCGTCAAGAGCATAGACTAGACGCGGCGCAGACAGCGCAGCGCAGACTGGCCGCGTCTAGTGGCGCAGTACACGAAGCCCAAGTGCAAGCTAGTGATGTGTGTCGCGAATGCAAAGAACATTATATATGTACAGTGCAAAGTATCGACAATTTTAGTGCTTTGACCGTGATACTGTTAGTTGATACACGAACTCTGTGGTAAGTGATAACGTCTTTATTAGTTACGTACGCGGGTACGGCATTATCGACAACCTGAAACATCGAACGTATTTTGTTATTTTCAGGATTGTTTGTACATTTCTGTGACAGCTGACATTAGCACGTTGAAATATGTATCGTAATAGTTAATTTTATTCATTACTTTCTTATGTAGTATGACAAAAATTATATTAGATACATTCAGGTAACTATAATATCTGATACCAATGTCGAAAATTATTTATTTCTAAATAACATCAACCATTTATGCGGCTGTTATCATATATTATTATTACAACATACAATTTTGACTATACCCAGCTTGCACTTACTCAGTTGATAAGTTTCGAGTAAATTTTTATACAAAAATCAGTTTTTAAAGTACGGTGGCAACTTACCCGCTTACGAACGTACTACACGAGGACGGTTAAGTGACTCGCTAATTGTCAAGTTATCAAGTTGAGTGTAAACCGGGCATTAGCGAATCAAACGGGTACACGAACGATTCGTATTATATTAATTGTAATGAACATTAGAACTCAATGAATATTATTTGCAAACCGTGTCTTGCCGTGCGCGACATACCGCAGTGACGAGTGCGGGCTCACAGGTCGCCCTGTCAGTCAAAAGTACAATCCAGTGAGCATTATTTTAAATACTAACCCCCGAATTTATAGACGTTCTATAACTTTATCAAACGTCATATAGTACTGCGCAAAGCCAAACTCTTGTGCGCAGTACACTACGAACAACGAGTCGTGAACCCGCGGAAGTTAGCGCCAAGAGGCATATAGCGCGTCGCAATACATATTTTGTACTACAAAATCTATTGCGCAGCGTCTGGAACCAACTTCAGAGGGGCAAAGTTATTTTATTCGTACTGTACTATGTGACGTTTGATAAAGATATAAAACGTCAATAAATTTGGAGGTAAATCTTTTTGCAGTTCATAACCATTTATGTTGACAGGGCGGCTAGTAGATTAAATAAATTATTTATTTTAAAAATATTAGTATTAAGTGTAATCATAATAGGTATAACTGCGCGACATTGTAAAATATCTGTTCCTCATTGACTCTTAAAGCTTTTGATTCGTTTTGTTTTTTTACTACGAGCTAGTGGAGTACGCTTACTATTGTACGATATATTTTTTTCATCGCAGATAACGGTACGCAGCCATTTTTTTAATTCCTAGTGTTACGTGAATGACTGCTTAGTTTATATATATTTTATAAATTAATATTTAGGTGTACGTGTACTATTAAAATATAGTTTCGTTAATGGGATTCGTGAATTTGTGACGGAAATATGAAATTTTATAATGTTCGGATATAGAAAATGTTGTTCATTCTCGTGGTATTAGATACATCTGCATATTTTTATTTTTATTTACATAATCGATAATTTACGTTGTGAATAAAAAGCACTTTCTATACTCGATTAAACTAAAATCATCGATCGCACGACGGGATCTCAATCAATTTCAATGTAATGAAATAAACCGCACGTATCGTGTGACATGTTATACATAATTTCCGTTCCGCAGCTGTGAATAGTACTAATTAGTTTGTAAGAATAAATTATGTTTATTCTGTGTGTGCGACCGGTCTTAGCCGCGCTCGGTCGGCCGCAGAGTTGCACTCCACCACAACTATATATATCGTTATCATGTAAACATATTGAATTTATATTTCTTTACGGTTTATTATACTGTTCCAACAACGCCTACCTATTCTCTATCTAAATCTAATTAGATTTATAGAACTGCACCGTATCAAGCCGCATCTATTTTATTATTTATAGTTTTCATCAAATGGTAGTGCGACTGTGTAGTCGACCGAGCTGTTAACTTGCTGTAATACCATTGCCAGACTGAGTTTCCCTAAGTCAACCATCAATTGTACTATAAACTAGTCGTAAGTTTGCGGCGCACGGCATTTGTTGGGTTCTGTGCGCATATTGCGAGGTTTGCGCCGCACCGCACCGTCTAGGTGTGGTATACAATACATTGCACTATTTAGACCGTCTATTTAAAAAAAAATACAACCGAATTAAGAACTTGAATTTGAAGTCGGTTAAAAAGTACTAAGAAGCGAATGAAAAATATAAAGTTATTACTTATATCGAATTAACCTTAACTACGAACTAGACGATTTTCGTATCGATGTTGTGACTGTATTTTTTTCCATGGATTGAAAGAACGTCCTCTTAGTGTCGAGAAAAAGAGAAGAGCATAGTAACTTCCTATTTTTTTTTAAACTCATAAAATCCAGCTATGTGCGAACTGAAGTGTACATTGCTTTGTAGCAAGAGTCACGTTTCATTTAAATGTATGTACGCAGTGAAATATCTGGTCGTAAGAACTATTGTATAATCTGTGTCCTCACAGAATCGCTTGTATGTTCGTCGTCGTCTCAAGGCATGACAGTGCCGAGGCAGACACCTCGCACCACGGTGCGGTTCACGCCTTGCAATATGCCTACACAATTTTCCGGAGTACCATCAACCAAAATAAATGATAAATGTGTATATTATTTGAATCGCGGCGATGTGTGTTCAAACTTTCGAAATACTTTCCTATCTGTGTAATAAATAAAACGCAAAGTAATACCAAAGTATATCTTGACAGATGTATCTCCGATGTTTGAACAAACGCGCTTTGTATCAAAATGTCGTGCATTGCAAACAATTCCGTACCAGTACTGTATCTATACGTTTTGTACATTAATTTTGTAAGTTAGCATGTCATGTCCGATCCACATTATGTAGGACAACACTTCCATTTGCATCGTCTGTGTAAACTGTAAGATATTATCGTAACTATCCTGCCACATCTGCGCCTGATGCCGTTAATTAACGCGATAATCGACATTACATTTTGGTATTGTATGACAATTAAGGCGTTAATTAACAATGTCAGACGCAGGTGCGGCCCGGGCGTCAGTAAAACTTCCTTCGAACAACTGTAAATCCAGTTTACATAAAACTATACAAGGCAAACACTATCTGTATTTATAATTGTTATTACCGGTATATTTAACATAGACGATGCAATTCGTAGTGCGCAGTATAGTTGTGTAATATAAAAGTACAGAGGAATGTTGCCAGCAGAAAGTGCACCTAATGTTATGCACTTTACGACGAGAATCGGGTGCGGAATCATGTGCCTTCAATGTTGATAAGATTTTTCATAGTTGATGCTTCTAATTAGTTTGTAAGTTAACACACTGTACATATAGAAGTGACGCTACGATCGTTTCGAACTCTATTTTTTATTAATTTAATTAAACAAATGATTTTTTTTTATTTATTGCCTAAGGTTGCGTTGTGGCGCCAATCACAAACATAAAATATCACTAGCATTTGCTGAATTGTATTTATTTATCATTAATGTGGTAATTCGTAGATGTGCACATGGCAACTGACAAGTCTATTCAAAATGTATGTTTGAATTTTCTAGAGTCGCTCAATTATATCGAATTCTATGTTAATTTTCACCGTTCAATCTATCACCGCCAAAGTTTTTCATTTTCATTAATTTATAAGTTTGGACACTTGCCAATTTATTATATATACTTTAAATATACCCCGAAGCGCATAGAAGTTTTGAACCATTCACAAATTATTTGCAAAGAAGTACCTTAAAATTTTCATTGTGAATGGAGTGCATTTAACTTTCTATGAATTTGGGGGATAGATTGTGTTCGTATCGCTGCTCAATACTCTTATAACGAAAGTGATATTTTACGTGTGTGATTTGGTGCAAATGTATAATGCCCAGTAATTGTGAACGGTGACCGCGCGACGCGCCGCCGCCGGCCACTGACAATACGACTGTATAAATAGATGAATTACTATATCGTTTTTAAATTATATTTACACGAGGCACACTCGCAATGTGAAAGTACATTTGTACTACCGATAAAATGTCCAACACACGCGACATCGATAGCCAAGGTTTGTATCAAATCATGATTTGATATAATCTCTTAAGTATATCGAGTTGATTTTTAAGTATGTGTAATAGAATATCAGCCCAGGGCTCAAAATTACGTCAGTTAAAAATGCTTGTTAAAATTGTAAAAAAAAAATTATAATGTTTTCCATTTTAGAGTGTACGGATGTGAAAAGTAAACGATTTGTACTAAAATTGTAAGTATTCATTTCATGGACGACTGGACGGTCGTTTCTTCCGAACGGCCGATGAAGATTTTCACTAATCGGACTGTATTATTTTTTTATCTAGCACATGTAACATAAAAAAATAAACTGGAACTGTGCCATATGATTTCGCTTTTAATTTCATCCTATGTATGGTAAATGTAGTTCTAGTGAAGTTTCTAGTGAAGTGAGGTGGGTTAATGGTGATGCCTGATATGTTTCAATATCGATTATCGATAAATAATTGATTTAATATTTTCGTTTGATCAATTTTCCTCGTATTAATAAATTGTGAAATGCCACACAGATTAACAAAAGTATTACTCTTTGTGCAAGAAAACGAATTTAGTAGATGTATCTACTACTCACCAGGGCCCCAAGTCTGCTAACACAATCGATTCATAATCGAACAGCAACCGTATAGTAACTCTCACTTTTGACAGATATCCCATACAATATCTGTCAAAATTGAAAGTTACTATGCGGTAGCTATTCGATAATGAATCGATTGTATTAGCAGACTTGGGGCCCTGCACTTGAAGATCCGCTCCTTCGGGGTACCCAGCTAGGGTGGTGGCTTAGATCACTGATTGCGTCACAAGCTTTAGTCTTGTACTGGGCACTAGTTTGATGTGGCTTTATATAGGAATTATTTGGGGTTTTTGATGGTTTGCACGGACACACGTTCATCCAACTGCGTGGTTACCTATTTTTTAAGTTATATTTTGCCATAGAGGGCAGCACTTGCTACTTGAGGTGGGTTTAGATATTATGGATAGATACATTCCTTTGAAAATTATGAGACATGAAAAAATGGACTGTGCTAACGTATAGAAACTAACTAATAAAAATACGGAACACTCTTTTAGGATTAGTTATACATCTCCCACATGGTCGCAGCAATCTACCAGCAGAGGAATAAAAAAAACATACAGGGTGTAGTACCTTTTATTTTCTCATAACTTTGTCTCAGTTGGGTACTCTAGTCGTGTACAACCCCTTTTAGGATTTACAAGATACTTATTATAAAAACAGTAATGAATTAACAAATCCTTTTTTATCTATGCACCATACGATAAAAATAAGTTGGTCATCATTTCTCTTATGTGCTTAATACTGTCAATTTTAAAATACCTTTTCATTAATGTTATAAATTAAAATAAATAATCTACACATTATTGTCATTACACATTTTTTTTTGTAATTTATTGATGTGACAATGAATCGAGTTTCAAAACTTAGGTGTTATATCAAGTTGCACAATGTCTGTAAAAACAAATAATATCCAACTTTAGTGCTTGTATATTGACTCCAAAATTTCCCACGCAACGCCTCGCACCCTTTCCGTTCGTATCCGTATTGACATTGCAACTGGCTATTGTAAAAGAAACAGGACGGTATAATCTTCATACTTATTGCGCTGGACCCGACACATTTCTCACGGTATCCGTACTCAAGAAAAATAATTATTTTTCTTAGTAAACCAAACATCACAGACTAACAATACACAACATATAAACAAATAAACTTAATTTTGACGGGTCAAATATTAAGTGATGTGTAGAACTCGCTATCAATGTCCTTCAAATAATAGGGAATTAAAATCACAAATTCAAGATGATTCAGAGCCTCGTCAAAGTCTCTAGATATTCAAATCAACAATCAAACGACCGATACATGTGGTAATGGACGTTATCTGAACACGTATTTAATGCCTTGCAGGAGCTGCTTGACTACAGGCTCGTCGTCCGAGTAGCCCGCTGATCGCATGTGATGGGATACGCTTGATATGCACTGTGAAAAAGAGAACATTGAATTTAGTGTAATTTAGAATTGATACCTATTGAAATAAAACTAATTTTACTGATTCTATCTCGTGTATATTATGTTTTTACGTTCCCGACGTTTCAGCTGCTTTACATCAACCACGGTCACGGGAGGACTAGCAACCTAAACGTTGTATCCATCAATATGGTGATACCTATCACAAGATATATTGATTTCTTATATTTACGCGAATACTACACATTTAAATAAAACTAATTTTACGGATTCTATCGCGTTTATTTTTTGTTTTTTACGTTCCCGGCGTTTCGGCTGCTTTACAGCAACCATGGTCACGGGAGGACTGAGGTGGTTGACGTCCTGGTGTCATAGTTTGAAACGGGGTACCCTCATATTTGATTGTTGCTTGTGGTCCGATCTACGCAGAAAGTGCTCACAGTGTCTTGATGTCTTGCAATTGTAACGTCGGGAACGTAAAAAACAAAAAATAAACGCGATAGAATCCGTAAAATTAGTTTTATTTAAATCTATTACAAGATACTTTAATTTAATTGTTATTGCAGTGCACATCTGCCTACGATTTCAGGGATTACAAGCGTAAAAGTGTATTATTAAAACTGTCGAGACTAATTTACAAACTGAAACTTAGTCTAAATTCTAGATAGAGTCGAATCCAACAATTTGAACGCATACCTTTTCTAAGTATGTCATCCCGGCCTGCGGGCAGATATCTCTGGTCATGTCGACGCTCAACTCGTTGGCGACCACGTCGTCCTTCATGACAGTGTTCAGCTCGCGCAGGAAGGCGGGCAGGTTGTCTGTGGTCAGGTCGCCGATCAGCTTCACGCTGAACTGGTATCCGATGGGTGTTTCTGAATCCTCCTCGTCTTCTACGCGAATACATCTAGAGTGGAAGAGATGATCATTAAGTGGGAACATAATAGCCCTTTCTACAACATATGAGTATGTATGTTTCGTTAAAATCTGACTTCTTTATATGCTTTGCGGGCTGAGACATTTATCTTTTTGCTTTACTTCTCCACAAAAGATGGCACCACATTGTATATACACAGATGTAGGATTTGTGTGACTAGAGATGTGTTTAACGCTATACGTAGATAGAGGAAGCATTTAGATATCGGTACTGATTCGTGGAAGTATGCGAAAGCGTTCCCGTGTTCCCCGGCAAAGCGACCGTGCGACACACCATGGGGTTTTAGTGGGTATACCGGCCGCCCACATACCGCTCTCGTCCCCCCCGGGGTAATAGGGGATGCGTAACGCATTTCCCCATGTTAAAAAAAATCGGTATTGTGCGGGTGGTGTACCGGTACTGCGAGGCGGCGCGGCCGGCGGGCCAGTGCTGCGAGGTGATGAGGCCGAGGAAGGGCTGGCGCGGGCGCTCCAGCGCGCGCTGCAGGCCGCGCTGCGAGGCCAGGTCCTGCGCGGACGGCGCCGGCGGGAAGGCGGGGTGCGAGTGGTGCCAGCCCACCACCTGCGCGCCGCAGCCCCGCACCTGCGCCGCCGCCGCCGACTGCGACACTGACGGGCGGACCGACACACATCATCAAAATACGTATTTTTTTTATAATCTACCTGTACCTTGTAATTTGCAAGAATGGACTTTAGATATTTAACTCTATGGACTACCCCCGTTGTAGAACGTCCAGAAATTCGATCGAAAGAATATTTTAGACGTTGGGCCAGATATAAACTATCACCATTCTAAGTTTATTGAAAACAATAAAGATACAGTTTTTTGGCTATGCCACAAGAATCTACCATTATGCCCGACCTTAATCATATCCTAAATATTAACTGGGGTCAAAAGCAATCGCCATACAAAGTTCGAACAACATTCCTTCATTACTTTTCTCGTGATGCACATACGGAATGGACGCTTTCAGCCTCTGTATTTTAACCGACTTCAAAAAAGGAGGAGCTTCTCCATTCAATTGTATTTTTAACCGACTTCAAAAAAGGAGGAGCTTCTCCATTAGATTGTATTTTTAACCGTCTTAAAAAAAAGAAGGAGGTACTCCATTCGATTGTATTATTAACCGACTTCAAAAAAAGGTGGAGGTTCTCCATTCGATTGTAACCGACTTTAAAAAAAGGAGTAGCTTGTCTATTCGCTTGTTTTTTTTTCCTGTGAACGTTATAGTGGTGGGTACCGGGGTCCATGTCGCAGTGCGTGCGCGCGGCGGCGGCGGCGGCGGGCCGGTACACCTGCAGGCGCAGCGCCGCCGCCCCCCCCGCCCCCCCCGCGCCGCCCACCAGCCCCATCACCTCGCCGCGCGACGTGTGCGCGTGCACATCCATCAGTATTAGCGTCGACACGTGCAGTTGCACTTCGTACGGCGCCTGAAACAATTTTTTTTATTACGATATAGGCAATTTGATCTCGATCTCACCTGATGGTAAGTGATGATGAGATCCACGATGGAGCATACTTGCCTAAAAGGTACCTGTTCACTCACGACTTGAAAACACCCAGATTATAGGCAACAGGGAAGAGAGACAATTATAAATTCCTCAATATTTTATTATATTATTATGGACAACGCCTCGTGTTATTGGGTTCACTGCACCGGATTTGTATGGGTTCGATTCCCGATCTTTTCGAAAATTGCATTGGTCACTTCACCCCCAGTCGATTATATGGTACCCATTGGTGTTTTTTTTACTACTTTACATATAAATGTTACTGTGTTAGTTGTTAGTTTTCTAGCATTGAACACGCTCGTTTTAAAAAGATGCGTTACATTTTTTTAAAGTACATTAATTCATATGGGTATGTAAAAAAATGTATGAACGGCTAGGCAGACTTTAGCAGCTGGTCAAAAAAAGAGTACTGACTCTAAGTATATCACTTTACATACATGATATACCTCGCGTGAACAAATGAAAGGGACTGTAATACTTATCAACTGGACTTACAGGTTTCTCGGCATTGTAGAGCCGGCAGTGCAGCAGATGCACGGGCTGCTTCCGCGGCGGCCTCTCCTTGCGCGGCTCCGAGCCCTTCGCGTACAGGTCCCCGGCTGCCGTGTGCATTATGGTGTACCCACCGCCACCATCCTAAATATATTACAATATATTATTTTTCCAAAAGTGTAAAGATTCCATTTTTCTATCAGTGTAAAGGTTCCAATCTTCCATCAGTGTATTAGTTCCAGCCTAACTTAGGGTTAGGGATTGGATCAGTGATGGACCTCAGTGTACTTTTTTTTCCCTCAAAATATATTACTAGATGGACTAACTAGCGCATACAAAAAGTTCTCCAAAGAACTCTGTCTCATTCTGAAAAAATAATTTATCAACTTATCCAACCTTCCCGGACCTAATAATCCCTCGACCGTGCAGTCTTTTAAGGTCATTTTGTGGTGGTGTGTGGTCATTGTTTGTGTCAATACTCAGGTATTGCCGCGAGGTATTGCTCTAGCATAACAGTTTGTTACAGTTCAAACAAAAATGTTCTATAGGAGGCAGGTAGTAAAGTCCTTATTACTAGTATAAGAAACTGTAGGGTCTCTTTACACTGTGTACCTCCATACTTTCTAGACCTCATAGTTATGAAATAATAGTGGAAATTCTCTGTATTAACTAATGAACAGACACTTAGCCTCGACGATCTTATTAAGGTTCCCAATAACACCTGTAGAAAAATCTTAACAATTAAAAGTAGACATTACATACCAAATTAATCTTCTTCTGTCTCTTGGGCATGGGTTCAAACTTCCTCAGTGGCACTGCAATGGGTGGTTCTTCCACTGTCATATCTCTCTGTTTCTGTTTATTCTTAATTGGACTGTCTTCATTGTCACTGTCAATGTCTATTTCAATGTCACTCTCTGGGTCGGAGTCTTTTTTCTTTTCTATTTTTATCTGAAAAAAATGTCTGCATGAATTGTGACTGCCTATTATGACTTGTATGCCAATCTTGAGGTCCTATATCGTTCGGTTGAGATAATGTACAACAGTGCATATTTGCCTGTTTTGCTAGGTCTGATGAAATAAAGATGAACATTTTAAATTACTGTATTTATTCGAAAAATAATATTTACCACTTGTTCTCCTTCAGAAACTGGCAGTGCCTGTCCGGACCCCAACACAATCTGCATCTTTGGACTCCTCAAACTATCTTCAGATAAACTGGAATCCTTCCTCTGCCTCCCCTGAGAGGGGCGGATGGGAGACTTCACCATATCCTTAGTCTTAGTCCTAACTCCCTTATCATAATTCCTGGATACTTTTCTTCTATGATTACCAATCTTTTTCTCTGCTTTTACTTTAGCTTGATGCTTCACAATATTCTTCGACACTATATCAGTTAAGTCTACGTCCGAACCTATGGACTCCGTTGAACCTATGATTAAGTCATCTTCATACAATATCTCAGCAGGATTAATGGCTATCAAATCAGATTTTAGTACATCAGGTTTGAGCAGACTCTTGGTGTTAACATTTTTCTTTCTGTACTGTTTCTTTGGTACATTGATTGTGGGACAACCAGTTGCAACCATGTTCAGAACATTGTTCATACTGGTCACATCATCAGTAACTATCTCCTCTTGAACGACTGCTGGTATATCTTCAGTTTCTTCATGCTTCTCCAGTCCAAATACTGTTGTTTCCAAGTTCACTCCATATTCTGCTTCAATGAGTGCTTGGATTTCAGCTTCGGTCTTTGTTTTTAATGTTTGTGATATTTTACGTATATTCCTGCCATATTTTGCCTGCACAAGTACAAAGTGCTGATAAATCAAACCAAGTAGACTGTATTAAATTAATGTGAATCAAATGTTAAAACCTGTGTCCATAATGTCTCTAGTATAGTGAGATACCTAAACCCCATGCAATTATAAAGTGTGATTAATTGAGGTGTATCAGATAATTGCAAACAGGTTTAAAGCAGAGGCACCTTTATATTTACCACCATCATATAAAACATAAACTAGTGTTCATAATTATTAAGCCATATCAGAAACTCACCATTTCCTTAACAAGCAACTGTCTCTCAGCGTGACTCCAAGCTGTGTGCCGATTGCCGCTGTGCATAGCAGGCAAACTGTTGCCATATAGTTTTCTTGGAGACCCCTCTTTTAACCTGAATATATGTTATTTGTTATTTAAATTCGTTATTATGTATTGAATAACTAGATTGTAAAACTAGTAAGTAGTAGTAGTATCTCTTCTATTTTTATTCATTCCAATTTGACTTTTTTATTTATCAGGTTCATTGTTATTTAAGTAATCTTACCTGTGTGACTTTTTATCGTACCAATTTGTTTCTGTCGCGTCGAGGAGCCATTGGGGGTGTACTGTATCTTCACGGTTGGAACAGGAAGGTCTAAAAGGGGGGGAGGTAGGTGGATTTATATTTTGAAATATATTTAGGGTAACATACTTATTACTAAATAATTATCAAGAATGAAAGGTTCTATTTGATATCGGTATTAGTAAACTATTTTCGGTAAAACAACAAAAAAAACAATTGAGTGCATTGGAAATTACCAAAAGATTAGAGAATTGGTGTCAACAAAACATTGTAAACAAATCCATTTTACTGTTGCGTAACTATAACAACGTTATTTATAATTTACATGCTATTTGCACATTTATAATAAAACCAAAATAACTCACATTCCTTGATTGTTTTGAGCAAAACAAGAATTAAATGAGAAATCCCCTAAAATGTCAATCTCGTCGTCGTCCGCCATTTTTTGTTTTCAATTTGTTATTTTTTTATGGTAAATAGGAATAGTAGATAGAAGATTATTTTTTTCGCCTGGCAATACTTTTTGTATGTCCACATCATGGTCCACACCAGTGTTGCCAGATTGGGTATTTTTTTCGCAATTCTGGGTAAAAATTTTGGCTCTGGAGAAATTTTGGAGAAATTAAATTCTTGGAGAAAAATTTGGAGAAAAAAAAAATACCATGGAGAATTTTGGGTACTTTTTAGTTTTCATTCTTTTCACTCTGCTTTTTCTCTCTATGGTATGCCATACCCATCAAACACATGCAGTGGGGATAGGGTAAGGTAAAAAAAAAAAAAAAAGCTCATTCTGCTGTTTCAGTTTGTAAATTAGAACAGTCTTTCAAAAAATAAGAAAAATTTACCGATATTATCAACTTTTTGCCTTTGGGTAAAACTCAAGCAAATTGTATCATTTTGGGGAAAAATAATTTCAAATTTGGGTAGAAATAGAAAATCACATCTGACAACACTGGTCCACACTTCACACTTTATCCATGGAAGCCTCAGCATCCTTCCTAGTAGTCCGTGGATTATATTTCTATGGGAGTAGCAGTAACATGAGTCCGGAATAGATGTATAATTTCCATACATTTCAAAGATAGCTACTTGTTACTTGCGAATTCGTATGCTGTGGTCAACGCAACGGTCTGTCAAACTCAAACGAAAGACGTCATAAATAAACACAATGGTCACGTCAAGGACGATTCTAATCACTTTATCAACAAATTATCACGACTTATACAATACGCTCATTCAGTCTCTGTCTATCATAACATTTGTGCGAGCATATAACATTCCAGCCACGGCGCCGGTCAGTGTTGCGCGATGAATATCATACGAAAACTTACCTCTGTAAATACGTCTGGTGTATGTAGAAATTTCTCAGTTACTGCTGTAAATAATGCATCATACTCGTGAGTATCTCGTAATTTTATCGTCCACCACATAATATATACGCCTACGAAACTGTTTTCCGTATCTAAAGGTAATAATCTAATCAAAAGCTGTGATTATATATACAGATGCAGTTCCGAAATTTATCAAAGTACGCGCTTGTTTTACATTTATATCGAAGCTAATCACAATACATTTTGATATTGTGATATATTTTAAAATAGCTATCTACAAAGCACACATCAACTATATCTTGCTAGAATGTAATTATTTCAAATTATACAGAATCATAACAAATTACTTTCAAGTTATAATCAAAAAGTTTTATTGCAGATGCAAGCTATTGGTTGTCGGTGGTGGTTCCGGGGGATGCACAGTTGCTGCTAAATTTGCTAGGAGCCTGCCAAATGATTCTGTTATAATATTGGAGCCTAGCCCGGTAAGAATCAATTAAAAATACAAACACACATTGCATACACTTTACACGTCTACACCTTTGTGGAAGCAATGTGTAATGGCATTTTTTTTAATCTTTAACACATCAATGTTACCATAATACAGCTTATATTTTATGATATTGCAAAACTGTATGCTAGATATTTTAAAGACTTATATTTTATTCGTTCTAATCATCGAAAAAAAAATAGTTTTAATGCTTTAGCTAAATATTGTGTGTAAAATTTGCTGGGTTATATATTTATTACCAATCCCCTGATGGTATTTTTTTTTTAAACCGTAAAATAAAGCTAATAAAGTATAGATAGAATTCAATATTCTAAGTTAATAATACTGTAGTGTCATTATAGTAGAACAAAATAAGAATAATAATCATATTTATGACGGGTACCTATTATTGCTATGACCTCAACCATGAATAGCAAAGCAGTAAATCCCTGTTCTTATCATTAACTTCAATGCAATATAAACAATAAGTCATTGTAAATATTGATTGATTGCACCTTTGTAATGTTACATACAAAACTATGTATAGTATATATATTCAATACATAACTATAACACAACAATGTAGGCAAATGTAATCCTTAATCAATGCTAAGCGGTTCATACATAGTTAATAGGTAGGTACACATTTTTTTTGTGTATATGTAAGTGTTTGTACAACATAGGAAAATGTATTCACCTGCGCTCAATAACCTTGATTATTGTATGCTGTCATATTCATCAAGTTTTTCGAATGGAGGCCACTTGGCTCAGTGTTCTAAGTTTGATTCCTGTCTAAAAAAAAAGATCTTTTCGTAATTTGCTCCTTGTCCGAATGTTACTGAGGTATTGTACCTATAATACAAGATTTACTCAGATTTGGGACTGTATATTAGTTGTATTGGTGTTCAAATAAAATGTTAAGTACGTAAGAAACATATTAAAATATATAATTGAAGTAATATGCCAGACAAACTTACCAACTGTGCGATCCCAACACAATGGACTGGGGGCGATTCCAGTATATAAACTTATATAGATATTACACCAGTATATAATCCTTATACACATACAATAATTTACGCTTCACTCATAGTTGGCCCCGCAGAAAGCAGGGTCACTACCACAGATATATTAGAGGAGATATGTTATGAAAGCGGTGGGCTTGCGCACAAAGTTAGCGTACATTTGGCTAACCTACAATTTTCGCCGTCAGTCCACTGCAACTGCACGTCGGTGCCGGTGCTCTAGTTTTTTTTTCAAAATGCCGTGTTGTTCCGTGTTTGTATGCAAAAATACCAGCAGCAATGTGAACTACGCGAAAGATGGAATCTCATTTCACCGGAAGTATTAAGTATTTTATTATATTCGTCTTTAAAATCATTAAAAACAACAAATCAAAAAATATTTAATGCCTTTATTATGTTATTTTAGTTTTCATGTAGCACAACGACTTTTTTATTTTTGTACCAAATACATGGCTCCTTAAGTACCACCTATGTTCGCTACTGAGTGAATGTACGAGGCAAATGGCAATGGATAGATCGTCTAACGATACTTTGAATAAACTGGTGCGTCGCGTGGTACGGCCGCTGTATGCGGCGACGACGCAGCACGCACCGAATTATTGGCACGCGTGTGTGTGTGAGACTTCGTATTGGTTGGTTTTATGTAATTGCATGTGTTTTGCGGCGAGTGGTGGGAACCAAACGGTGACAGCGAGTTCCCGTACATTTTGAACCGCACGGCATATCTCTCGTGATCTGTGGTCACTACCAACAACGCTATTCAGGATATTAAACAAAGTTTAATTTCCCATAGACCCACTACTACCAGCCACTCTTCACCCTGGTCGGTGCGGGCGTGTCCAATCTCAACGAGACCAAGCGGCTCGCGGCCAGCGTGCTACCGGAGAAGGCGAAATGGATCCAGGATCATGCGCAGTGGCTGGACCCGAAGAAGTTCACTGTCACCACAAACGGGGGTGATATCATTCACTACGACTATCTCGTTATCGCTGTCGGATTAAACAACGACTATTGTAAGGTAAGAGATTGTTTGTGTTGGTGGATGAGTGGAAAACTACTTTTTTAAATTTTTTTTTATTACATTATATGCAAGTATTTGATCTCGATCTCACCTGATCTATATCGGTATCTCGAGGGTATTTAATAGTCCTACGGACGAAGGTGACTCGACCCCAAACACGAGCGACTTAAGCGAGTATACTTGGGTTTCCATTCAATAAATGATGGTTGTTTTTTATTTTGTATATGCATATAGAGGTACTTATAAATAGCCTAATTGTAAGTACCTAGTGAAATATTTAGGTGATGTAACAACATTTCATAGTTATTCGCTATTAAGGGGGAAGCTCAGGGTCAGGGCGCGAAATTCAAAATGTCAATGGTTTTTATTTTTTTACGAAAAATTTGGACATCTTTACGATGTAATTTAGTATTTTGCGATATTAGCATTCTACATTGGATGTCTCGATGTATTAAGTTTGCTTAAAAAAGAACCTAATCCGATACAATACCATAAGGTTTGTAAAAACCGCTACTTTTACTAACTTAATGGTGTTGTATCGCTTTAGGTATTTTTTTAAGCAAACTTAATACATCGGGACATTCAATGCAGAATACTAATATCGCAAAACACTAAATTACATCGTAAAGATGTCCAAATTTTTCGTAAAAAAATAAAAACCGTTGACATTTTGAATTTCGCGCCCTGACCCTGAGCTTCCACCTTAAAGTTTGGAAAAAGCAAGTGGTGCGTAGGAGTGGAGCTGTGCTCTTTCTCTGTCGCTCCCGTGCTCACTTATGGCGGTGACGTCACTAGGCACTGCTGGCTACAAAGCAGTGTCTAATTACACTGCATTGTTACCGTTAGTTTTTTGTTATGGGTAGTTTTAAATGACGGTATTTTTGTAAAGATTGGTTGTGGTCTATGGTTTTTCCACTTTTAGTCATTATAACATAAATTATGGAATTATGCAATAAACAAAAAAATATTCTAATTCTCTATTACAATCCCATTGCCACACAATGCTACTTCTCGTCATGCTTGTCGCTCCCTATAGTGCGGCCTTGCTTAAAAAACAAGACTAATAAACAATGTACTCACCAGGTCCCCGGTCTTTTAGAAGCTCTGGAGGATAAACGGAGTGGTGTGTCCACAATATTCGCGCCCGAGTACTGCGAGAAGACCTGGTCTGATCTCAAGGAGTTTAAGGGCGGCGAGGCTGTGTTCACGTACCCGGACAGCCAGATCAAGTGCCCGGGGGCGCCGCAGAAGATTGTGTACCTGGCGGACTCTTATTTCAACAAGGTAGAGCAAACAATTTTTGTAATAGAGAGGATGGATGGTTGAATTTTGCTTCTAAAATTATTTGTATCTCCTGTAGAAGGTTTGTTTAAAATAGGTACTCTCAGACAAATGGAAAACAGATGGAATACCGTGAACAAAATATTGAAGTACAAGATATACTTAGCTTAATTTTAAGTTATTTTTAATCTGTTGTATCTTTGATTTGTATTACCAAAAAACTTAATTGATATATGAAGTTCACACGAATTCCTTTGCTCGCGAATTATTCTATTAGCTTGCGTTACTCGCGCCGTTTGTCCGTATCGTTGCAATACTAGCCGCTCGCCCGATAGGTACCTAAAAAAAGTGTCTTCAAGCAATCTTGGAATCCCCATTTGACCCCGATTAAGGGTTGAATATACAAATATCCATATTTAGTGCTCCTCTAGTGTACTCAAGGAATATTTGCTACAAATTTCAAATCATTACATCAACCACTTTAGGCTGTCCGTGAAAAATTAGGTAACAGCTGGAAGATACCAAAAATGGGTCAATACTACATAATATGGTTGAAAAAATGCAATAAACCAATGCTGGAACTGGTTAAAAACTTTTAATCAACAATAAGCCATTAAAAACGAAACAATAACATCAATTACGTGATAAAGTCATCATTTATTTAAAATAATAGACGCACGCGCATGATTGAATAACACTGGCCGACTTCAAGCTTAGCGTTTACAAACATAACAGCATTTAAAAATGATATACTTCGCCCATTGTTCGTTATGAATATATCAAATCGTATAAAAGTGTTTAGTAAATAAATATGCCTTTTTATATATCGTTGTTGTGTATATTGATAAGCACCAATAGCCAAATTATTAGCACGCTCGCATTGAAAAGGAAGGTTGGAGTTTTAACTTCTGGGCTGCACCTCTGGAATTGTTAGATTTCATGTGCTAATCTCATTTTCAGCCATGATTACCTTACCTTTACTTGCTTGTGTCTCGTAGAGACCATAAGGCCTCAGCCTCGAATTTAGCGGGCAGCGGGGCGGGTGGCGGCGGCGGCGCGAGAGCGGGGCTCGTTGGCCGCTCCGCGCGCTGCCACGCCGCTGTTTTCGAGAACCGGTCCATTTGATTTTACGCATAAGATCCTGCCGCTCCCGCGCCGCCCCGCCGCCCGCTAAATTCGAGGCTGAGGCCTAAAGCTTTGGTCCTGCGACTGCGACATGAAAAAAAAGATTAAAAATTATTATACCTGGATACTTATATGGTAACGACAAAAAAAAATGACGAAGAAAACACTGAAAGTTTTTTTATTTTCTATTTTTTTTTTCATATCTTATTTTTTTTCTCTCTAACCGCCCCCGGCAAAATGCCGCCCGGTGCAGAGCGCACCCTTCGCTCCCCCCCCCCCCATGCTACGCCACTGCAGTTACTTCATCGTCGATGAAGTAACTCGACTCGACACATTAGTCGATGAATCATCGCCTAATGTGTCGAGTTGCGCGTGCGCACTTATGGCGCGACTATGTCGGTCTGTCATATTTTTTTTAAATCTCATTTCTTGCAGACAAACGTCCGTTCAAAGTCGAACGTGACATACAACACGTGTTTGCCCGTCATCTTCGGCGTGAAGAAGTACGCGGACGCGCTGATGAAGGTGGTGAAGCGAAAGAACATCAATGTCAACTACAAGACTGTGCTTAAAGAAGTGAGACACGACCGGCGGGAGGCTGTGTTCATCAATAAAGAAACGAAAAAGGTTGGTATTTCATCCATGGTTTATGTTAGAAGGTCAAAGGTGTCCGGAAAATTCGGGAAAAACGGGAATATGCGTTTTCAAAATTTGCACAGGACAACGTCTGCCGGGTCAGCTGGTCTATATAATAAATATAATATAAGTCAGCCCCCTTAAAATATTTTACACTATTACGCTACAAAATTGTTGATAGCGCCATCTATCGACAGGAATCGACAATGCCGTACAACTTGCTGCACGTGACGCCACCGATGAGCACGCCCAACTTCCTGTACAACAACCCCGACGTGACGGACGCCGCGGGGTTCCTGTGCGTCGACAAGTACAGCCTGCAGCACACCAAGTACCCAAACATATACGGCATCGGGGATTGTACGAATACTCCTAACAGCAAAACCGCCGCCGCTATTGGTGAGTTTGTATCCCCCAAATTTATAGAAGTTTACAATTGCTTTACCGAGCACTTTTTTATACTAGCTGTCCCGGCGAACTTCGTACCGCCTCAGAATCAAATTTATGAGAAAGTGAATTTATTGGTATTCTATGAAAAAATTAAACCAATCTATCCCACGGGAACCATACATTTTACCGGGATAAAAAGTAGCCTATGTGCTATTCCAGACTATAATCTATCTCTGTGCCAAATTTCATCCAGATCCGTTCTGCCGTTCTGGCGTGAATGAGTAACAAACATCCATCCATCCATTCATCTATCCATAAATCCAAACTTTCACATTTATAATATTAGTATAGATTTATAATTACTGCACAACTCTCTACACTCCTGAGTCTTTCACGCCAGTGTTGCCCCTTATCGTCTTATATGACGGCCTTTTTAGGGGGCCCACCTAAAGAGCGGCGAGTCGCCAGCTGCCAATAGTAATTGGATAAAAGCTGATTATGGCAAGTGTCCGCAACCTTTCCAATATTCCTATCCCATATCCATCCAATCCTCATCAAATGTCCCATTCATCTTTTCATATTACTGCAATAGTTCCTCCGCCTGCTGAGGTCAATTCACTGTGTATGCTATTATTTTTAGCAGTTGACATAATATTCAAATTCTCAAAAAGGGCCTCTACGTGTCGGACCCATGTCCCCGCGCAAGCCTTCCAAAAATCCGAGTATAGCCCGTGTGGAGCGAGACTTTATACTAATAAAACATCCATGACTCGGGTACAAACATTCGTGTTGATCACCCGAGTTTTGCCTATCCCGGTACTCCAACCTAGGAACCCCAGTACAGAAATCAGGGTCGGTACTTACTGCGCCAAATGGTTTGTTCTAGCGAAACAGTGCTTCGTGCTGGAACGCAACCTCCTCAGCACGATGCAGAAGGACAGTCCCAAGGAGAAGTACAACGGGTACGGCGCGTGTCCACTGCTGACGTCATACAACACGTGCATACTCGCCGAGTTCATATACGACGGCGTGCCCAGGGAGACCTTGCCCATTGACCAGGTGCGATCCACTGACATTGGAAATTAAACTTTAAATAGCAAGCAATAGAGGTAGTAAATCTAAATAATATATTGATTTCTTATATTTACGCGAATACTACACATTGAAATAAAACTATTTTTTTGGATATTATCGCGTTTATACAATATAGAATACAAGCAACAATTAAATATGAGGGCACCCCGTCTCAAACTATGACACCAGGACGTCAACCACCTCAGTCCTCCCGTGACCATGGTTGCTGTAAAGCAGCTGTAACGTCGGGAACGTAAAATCAAAATATAAACGCGATAAAATCCTAAAAATTAGTTTTATGTCAATGCTAAATAATAATATGTTAGCTACCTAGGAGTTGCTTACATTTGAATTAAAACTTCAAACGGTAATGCTTTAGAGTTGATTTTCAAACATCGATGCCAGATGTAATTAATTATCATATCAACAGTGAACATATTTTTTGTTTCAGGCCAGAGAAAGCAAAATAGCGTTCTACATGAAGAAGGACTTGTTCCCATTCTTATACTGGAACTTTATGCTCAAAGGGAACTACCACGGACCGGAGTTCATCAGGAAGATCATTAACCCATTCGCCAAGTAGTACTGTAAGAGACAGACGCAACTGGTATGTGTTGGTTGCACTAATATTGTCAATGCTAAGTTGTGTCGACTGTCTTAAATGAGGAAAGTTGACTTTTAATAGTTATCCAATTAGTCGCCTTGCCCAGGTGAGGTCACCGGATTAAACAACTTTGAGATACTTTAGTTAGACTGTATGAGGTTTAAGGTAACTGTTCTAAGTGAAGACATTGTGATATGGGCTATAAAACTTCGTTAGCGTGTTTTAGATATTTCGATGTTAGTGATAGATGGAGCCACCTACCTGTTAATGGTACATACTCAATGCCGAGAGATGGCGCTTTAAATAATATGTTAAAATTGACTATTCGACTATTATACTAACACAACACGTTCCAGTATACTCATTATATAGTTTCTCGAGTATGCAATTTTAGATTTTGTAAGCGAAGCCATGAGATGAAATTATTTTATTTTATATATTAAAAATTGTTAACTCTGTCTAAGTTATAATTATTAATGTCATTAAATTTCTCGTGACCTTTGGCTGTTGTGTACAGTTTTATGTAAATATTAATGGATTTTATACAATGTTTATTTTTTATAAAATGTCATTTTTATTCGTATTTACCAGCATTATATACATTTATTAATCAATTTCTTATATAATGACGTGTATTTTTAATAAAGTCACTTATAAAAGAAGGTTTATTTATTATTGGTATTTGTATGTAAACGATATGATAAGATCACATTCAGAGTCTGCGCGATCTAGAAATAGGTAGATGTGTGAGCTAAATTTTATATTTAATGCCGCGAAGTTTAGACATAATCTCAAAAGCAAGATACCGCTTAGAAATTAGAATTTTGAGGATGGTAATTGCTAAATTCTAGATTATGCTTCATAATCCTTTTTACCGTAGGTCAATAATAATTTAATTCCACTCTTCAATCTACGCGCAAGTAATCTCCGTCATTGTTTAGTAGGTAAAGCGATATACGCTATACTTTATCTTTTCGGAATCTTCCGGTCCGGGTGTTCTTCTTCTTTCTTTACGAAATGAGATGCGATGAAATAAAATGGATAAGAATATGGCCTCACCCACAACTTAGCGGGTATTTTGCCAATGTCTTTGAAAATGGCGTGTCCGAATCAAAGCTTCTAAAATTATGTTATCGACTGTACTCACCGCGAATAGTATAATCGATTTCGCTCGACTTAAAAATGTTTCAATGTTACAAACATATTAAAAATCTCGTTGGTTTCTGTCGTCAAAATCATCAAGTGATTATGTAAAAATTATTCGTTATTAAATTTTTTATACAAAAGATAACTTCTAATGTGACAAATGGGCGTTGGTCTCAGACAACTATGCGGTCACAGTAAACACATTGTGAGATCGCATTGCTGCGTACCGTGCAGGAACACATATAGGTAAGTGCACTCACTATTAGTTTGGCTAGATTATAAAATTCCGTCAGATCAATCATCCAATGTATCCAAAGCCATAAAAAAATAAGATGTTTTTGAGATCTTTCAATAAGTTCCTCACACACACCTGGCATACATAAGGTGTGACAATAATAGTGTAAAATATATCAAGCGGTCCATCGGAAGATTATAAAGGTCACATTCCCGAAATAAAAAAATCAATTAATAAAAAACAAGAATTTTCATTGGATGGTTTCTTTCTCTGTTACACACGTGCTTACGTGTACACATTTGTTAGATGCAAGCTGTTGATCGTGGGAGGCGGCGCCGGCGGCTGCAGCGTGGCGTGGAGGTTCGCGAGGAGGCTTAAGGATAAGAGTATCATTGTGTTGGAACCGTCTAAGGTAGCACTCAAATTCTCAATTCAAAAGTTTAGCAAAGACCACGGATAGTCAGGGTGTTTTTTTCATGTGGACGTGGAAAATCCCGTAAACTATAGACAATAAAGAAAAATACTTTTCTTGAAACTGATTTTGAAGAAAACTAACTGCATCATTCGATTTTTGAAAAAAATAATTTACGTTGCCAGGTATTAAGTAAGCCTGTTGATTATGAAAAAAAAAGCAACATACTACTGTATTATCGCACCACCGACTATACGTCCCTAGAAGTAATTACGTATGTAACTTACGCCCACTTGTAAAAAATATTACATGTTAACCCTGTGGGCATCTTATATTATTATTCATAAAATTACGTCAGTTTAGGTACTACGGACTTGACCTATCTGGAAAAGTTACGTATAATTTATTCGGTCGTGAAAGTTTCTCCTTGGGCGCCTTCGATTCTTTCCATGAGTCGATTTAAAAAATAAATTGTTCCCAACAAAATTGCAATTGTGATTTCTGTAAGCATTTTTTTAAATTGACCTTTCGAATTTCTGTAAGTAAGTACACTTTCTCAATCAATCTGTATATTATTATCATTATTCCAAAGATGGTGCTGCCATATGTATTTTATACTGCGCGCTCAGTCAATAGGCCGAAGATTCCCGAATAACGTAGTCGTGGTCTTCGGCAATCTTCGGGCAGTAGGCACGTTTCACCCCAGGTCCACTACTACCAGCCGTTGTTCACGCTGGTCGCGGCCGGCATCAAGAAGTTCAGCCAGTCCCACCGGCCCCTGTGCACCGTGCTCCCGCGGGATGTCACCTGGCTCTGCGACCACGCCCAAGACTTGGACCCCTGCAATAACGTGGTGTACACCAGGAATGGGGACAAAATATGCTACGAGTACATGGTGGTGGCTTTGGGATTGAAGAATGATTATGATAAGGTTGTTTTCCATTATTATGTATAAGATAAGTGTAATACAATCGTGTATGATAATAATTATAATGATATCGCCAGACGACCACACCAACTAAACAATGCTTGTATTATATACATATTAAACATCCATGACTTGGGTGCAAACATTAATATTCATCGCATAAAGATTGTCCCTACCAGGATTTAAACCCGGGACCTTTGGCACATACATTAGGAACACTAGCAACTGCGCTAAGCAGTTCATCAATTTATAATACATGATGTTGTATGTATGAAGTATCACGTTTATTTATTTACTGCTTTATTACATTTTGTAAAAGAAAACGTTCCTTACGCGGAGTTCTTTTATTTCAATTGCTTCACCTTTTAAAAGTTGTAGGAAGTGATAAAAAAGTTAAAATGGTAGTAGATACCACCGCCAATAATAGTGCTAGTACTAGGATTCAAACCCGTGTCCTACTATAGTCCCGAAGCGTTGGACTATTGCCGCTTCGAGGGGACCGCGCTGACGAGATTCTCTATAAAATACCTGCAGATCTACGGCCTAAGGGAAGCCCTGGAGGATCCAACCAGCATGGTCTCCACAATCTACTCCCCGGACTACTGCATGAAGACCTGGTGTACGATGAGTCGGTTCCGGGGCGGCCACGCGCTCTTCACCTTCCCGGAGATGGGCGGCAAGTGTTCCGGTGCCGCGCAGAAGATCATGTACCTATCTGATGACTATTGGAGAAGAGTGAGTGAGCCATTGCCTTCTTATTTACAAACTAACCGTTATCCGCGACTTTGTTCGCTTGGTATTTAACAATAAGTTTTTCTAAAATAATAGTAGCCTAAGTTACTTCTTGTCCGTCAAAATCGGTTCAGCCATTTCTGAGATTAGCAGAAACAAACAGACAGACAAAAATTGTAAAAAATGTTGTTATGGTATATGTACCGTGTATACATCCACATGCACTTAGTAAAAAGCGATTACATATTTTAATATTACAAACAGACACTCCAATTTTATTTATTTGTGTAGATTGTATAGATTACAAAAGTAATTTGCAAATATGGGTGCCGTATAGCCGTTAGCTTGTTGTGATATACTTAAGAGTAAGTATTTTTTTTTACCAGCTGCTAAGGTCTACCAAACCCGTCCTACATTGCTATCACATACCCATAACAATGTACTGCTCATAAATGTAACGGATCTTTTTAAAAAGAGCAACCATGGAGTGTCTTGCCCGTTCGTCTCCATAGGAACGGCATTCCGAACGCGTGCTAAAGTTGTAGCTTAGCATTTTGTAATTATTTTGTCGATTCCTAAGTATACTGGTTTACATGAAAAAAAATATTTTGATTCTGATTATTAATATTATGTGTTCCCACAGCATAAGGTTCGCGACACAACGAGCATAACATACAATACTGGGGGTAATATGATATTCGGGGTGCCCAAGTACGCGACGGCCCTAACGAGCGTCGCATGTAGTAAACGTATCGTGGTCAACTACGGCGCTACCCTTGTCGAGGTGAACTCTAGAGGGGCGGTGTTTACTGGACCCGAAGGCGGGGTGAGTGGAAAGAACTATTCTAATGGTCTATGGTTTTTAGTCTATATACTAGGGCCCTGTCCCGCCGAACTTCGTACCGCCATAGACTGAAATGTAGGAGAAAATGTATTATGCTTTTTTTGTGATATTTCCCATGTTCCAAAATCACAGAAATCGGCCCTCCCGTGCTTGAGTTATAAACGATGTAACTAACACGAATATTTTATGTTATTTATAGATATGTTGTTACGTCTAACTACCGTTATTTGATTGTTAATTTCGGCGTATATACCAAGCGGCTCGTTGGTCTAGGGGTATGATTTTCGCTTAGGGTGCGAGAGGTCCCGGGTTCAAATCCCGGACGAGCCCAAATCTTTTTGTTTACTTATATAGAAATATTTTATAATTTCACAAAAAATATTTTAGAAGAATCAAGAAAAAAACATTTTTGCTCAGATATATTATTTCCATAGAATATTTTAAAAGGCTTCGCTAACTGTTTCTCGCGCGCAATTTAGCTCTTCGGTTATCATAAGGCGCAGCATAAACGTTCGATTAAAAGTGCTCTATGTCTACCGCTGATATAGAGCGAAAGGGACCGATAATATTCTCATGGCTTCCCAATCCAGTTGATAACGTTCCCCTACAACCTGCTGCACGTGACGCCCCCCATGTCCCCCCCCGCCTGCCTCGCGGGCTGCGAGCAGCTCGCCACCGACGCCGGGTACCTGCACGTGGACCCACAGACGCTGCAGCACAGGACGTTCCCCAATGTGTACGGGCTGGGAGATTGTACCAGCACGCCCAATAGTAAGACGGCGGCGGCTGTTGGTAAGTGCATTCCATTACCTACCATTGATGCAGGTACAGGATACGGTAAGCTTATGAACGGGTTTTGATTGGGTTCTTTAACAATTTAATTGCTGTCAGATTAGACTTATTTCCCATTCAGTTTGCTTACCTTTTGAAAGGGCTTTCTTTTAACACTAGGTCAGTTTAGGTAAGGCTAAGTTAAACGCAAAACCCTGAGAAGCTCGTTCGAAAGGAAACCCCTAACCACACACCTGTCTTTCATCGCAAAAGTTCGTAATTTCGATTCAAACCCATGGAAACTATTGGACCCCTTAATTTAAGTTAAATCTCCCTTGAAATTTAGGGAATCCCATTCAATGAATGATTAGCGTTGCGTCAAGGATCCCGGGTTTGAGGGTAGGAACAAACTTCGTATGTTGAACACGAATGTTTGTTCCCAAGTCATTGATGTTTGATATCTTTATAAGTACCTATTACATACTCAGTTCGCTCCGAGTCCATTGTACGGTACCCATAATACAAGCGTTGCTTAGTGTGGGACCGTATAAATAGTGAGTTCGTCTGGCGATATTTACTTATGTTGATAGCCTGGCGTGTCGGCCGCACTGGCGACGCGGCAGTTTTACACAGGGTATGTGTTTCGCCGCACTACTTTATGAGAAAAAATATTCGCACACGCCTAGCGTGTAAAACCGTATGCGCGTAACATTCCCAAAAACACGCAGGGCGTGTTAAACGACTGTAACTCATCGAAGAATTTGTCCAGGCCCTAGTCAAAAGTTAAAAACTTGTATACTCACAGCGGTACAAAGCCACGTATTGGAGCGAAACCTGACCAGCACCATGGCTGGCAAGGATCCCATAGCCAAGTACAACGGGTACGGAGCGTGTCCAATGCTGACCTCATATAAGGGAGGCATTCTGGCGGAGTTCCTGTATGACAAGAAAGTTTGCGAGACGTTTCCCTTTGATCAGGTAGGATAACATCAATTATTTGCCGGCTTTCTTCCGAATAGAGATTGTTTTGTAAATGTTAAGCGCAGAACCTAGCCGTACGGGAGTATAAACATGCTAAAATGACCCTAATATCCATGCCTGAAATTTCACCAGAAGCTTATATCTTCTTAATCTGCCCAGGCAGAATCAGAATCTGAATATTTTTAATTCATGTAAACCATTCAGCACAGTACTCATGAATCGTCAAAATAGTAACAAAATGATAAGCTACAACTTTACCACCCGTTCGGAATGCCGTTCATATTGAGAAGAACGGGCAAGAAACTCCATAGTTGGTCCTTTAAAAAGATCTTTTACATATTTGTGCAGTACATCGCCGAGCTATTCCGATATATATATTGTACGTTCGTCTGACGATATATATTATTAATAATATCCTTTAATTTTTAGAGTAAAGAACGCAGTATCGTGTATCGTCTGAACAAAGATATATTCCCTCGTTTATACTGGAACGCACTTGTGAAGGGCAAATGGAACGGACCAGGGTCGGTGCGCAAGATTATTAACCCTTTCGGACGTTGAAACAATATACAATGTGTAATATAAACATTTTATTAAAACTTTTACACGACTTAAATATAACTACATACAAATGAAATGTACATACGGATATTCTAATGACTTGTGTCTCGTTGTACGAGATTATCGAGAATACTATTTTTATTTTAAAGTGCATCGACTAATCGACTAGCAGAGCATTTTGAACATTCAAACTGCTGTGGGAGTGAATATGTGGGGTCAAACTAAACTGCAATATCAGGGCCTCAAGTCTGCTTACACAATCGATTCATAATCGAACAGCAATCGCATAGTAACTGTCACTTTTGACAGATATCCCATACAATATATGTCAATAGTGACAGGTACTATGCGGTTGCTGTTCGATTATGAATCGATTGTGTTAGCAGACTTGACTTGGGGCCGTGTTAAACTGGATCTCATAATAAAATTCGGGCTATAATAATAGCCCGAATTTTCAAATAATAATTACTACCGAATTTATTGGTGTTTAATAACTTTATCAAACGTCATATAGTACTGCGCAAAGCTATACTCTTGTGCGCAGTACTATATGACGTTTGATAAAGTAATAAAACATCTATAAATTTGGGGGTTATAGTTTTCCTACTACAACTAATAATACATTTCTAGTATAAAAAATATTATGTACAATAGTATTTCGAGATTAACGTAATGTCATTATGAAGTAATCTCAACTTTTGTTATGTAAAAATACTTTGTTTTATGCGATATTATTCATGCGTATAGGGTCTGGGAGAGACGGTTTGCATTCGCAAATCAATAGTCAAACCGCAATTTGAAAGCAGGCTCTATGTTTGGTGCACCGTTCCAATTGCAAACCGTCTACCGACGCCCTAATTGTCTATGCCATGAGTTTTATTCTATTGTTTTTATACCTTTGGTCTAAGAAATCGTTGCTCTAATTATTGTACATTAAAAAATAAATTATACTTTGATGACTGCAAAATACTGCTTATTTTGTTAGTAATAAGAATCGTTATGGCCGAATACTCAGACTCTTCTCAAATACTGTTCGTCATTACCATACAGTTTAATGTTTATTTTGTTATTACTTGTATGATGAAGTTTGAGTACAAAGGTCAACGACCCTAAGTTTATTCAATGACACATTAAGAAAGATTCCTCGTTGATAATAGGGTAGTATATCCCGTTTTTTTATTACATTTTATAATATGTGATAGAATTTCCGAAATAGGTAAGATATGTACCATAATTTCAAAGATATAAATAAGCAAGCCATTTAGCTAAAACCAGGTTTTGGAAAGAGAGCGAGCCTATGCTCGTTCTCTGTCGCCTCCATACTTACTAATGGCGATGACGTCACTTTTTTCCTGTTCGAAAATCGAAACGGCTGTTTTAAGAGTTCGAAAATGGTTTCACTTTCAATAATCATGGCACATGAAGTTAAAAAAAAATACGCCAGCCCTATAACGTTGTAATTTCTAACGATCATACTTTATTTAGAGAGGAGAACTGTTCCTTTTGACTTCCATTACTCATATCGGCTGCGTTCTGTCTCTTTCTGTTCATGGCCGCTCGCCTCACGCGATACCTCTTCCTGGTCTTGATGAGGTAGACCGTGAGGCCGATGGACACCACCAGGCCGACCAGGATGCACGCCACTAGGATTAGAGTCAGTGTACTCGCGCGGGAAGGGTCTTTTGACTCGAGCTGAAAAGACAATAGTATTCTTTCAAACATGAGAGTACCCATAATCTGTCGATGGTAGAAAGTTAATAAATTTAATTTAATAAACAGTCAAACGATTATTTAGTAAATTTCAATGAAGAGCCGTATTGCAAGGCAGTAGGCAGAGTGGGGGGTGCTGAGTTCCAATCCCCCACAGCCAGCTGCTATTTTATCCCTGGACCTTATGCATAGAGGTCACGCTGCAATTGGCTTATCCTATAAAAGATTACGTAAAAATGTGCAATGTGAACGGCACATCGGACGAGCGCTGACTGACAGATAGACTAAGACCACGCCCACTCTGATGACGTCAGGACCTAGTTGAGAATCACATTGAATATTCCGTGACACGATGCCGCTCTGTAGTAATATTCTGTAATGTCAATCTCATATCTCACGCGTGAGTCCAAAAGTGAACTCTAACATTTTAATACAAATTTTACATTTCACCATCGGAATTACGCGTGAGCAATGAATCGAGTAAATTGTAAAATTTATTGAAATAAACCTATTTTTAAGAATTCTATCGCGTTTACTTTTTGTTTTTACGTTCCCGACGTTAGAATCCTTAAAAATAGTTTTACTTCAAGGTGTAGTATTCGCGTAAATATAAGAAATCAATATGTAAAATTTATATTTAAAAATATACAATTCACTTTCGGCCTCACGCGTGAAATATGAGATTGACGTTACAGAATAGTACTACAGAGCGGCAGCGTGCCACGAAATATTCACTTGTGATTCTCAACTAGGTCCTGACGTCATCGGAGTGGGCGTGGTCTCAGTTTATCTGTAATAGCACAGTAGTGGTATTCCGTGCGTGCTATTTACTATAATATACCAGCTACTGGCAGGCGTTAGCGCTGTAGAGTAAATGGGCATAATAGAAGGTGCAATGTTCTTACGATGTACGTGCCGTGCGCGCCGGACCGCACGTACCCGTCCGCGCACATCGCGCGCTCCGTCCAGTTGTACCAGTGCACCAGCCGCAGCCGCTCGTAGCCGCGCGGCGAGCCGCACCTGGGGACAACAATACACTCTATGTGGAAGATGGTAGAGACTGATATCATCTAGCAGGGCAGGAGATATCAGCTATATACATTATGCGCAGTGTAATTATGTTCAAAACATTAATTATTAAAGAAAAGTACGAATTTTTTCTTGTGCTATTGTAATTTATGGCTGAATTGATGAACGGGTTACTAACTCCTCAAAAAAGTAATCCAAAAAACACTACGGTATGTCGTATAGTTTTTTTGGAGTACTACCTATTGAGGCTTTCGCCAGTGAAAGTCCTAAAGTGTATGCTTTGTTCGGGTAAGCCCGTAAAAAGCCAAAGAAGCAATATGAGATAAATTTAAAAAAGAAGCCACATATCAAGGAGGCATCCTCAGATGCCAAGACGCAACTCACGACACAACACATTTGACTATGTTCACTCGTTTTGTCCAAATTTGATTGGGGTAATATTTTACGCCCCTAGAAATAGCTTTCCAATTTCAACCTAAATATGAGGCTAAAAAGGCCCTATGTTGGAAAACCTGACACGAAAAGTTTTCGTCTCGCTCCACACCTGAGTTCGTCCAGCAGCCTAGAGTTCTTGGTGGCGTACATTTGCGGCAGCAGCTCGTCGACCACCCACTGCATCTCGCAGGTGCAGCGCCACGGGTTGTGCTGCAGGTTCACGCCCTCGCTCACACTCGACCAATCCACCAGACTCTTCGACAACTGGGATAGATTGTTCTTGCTTATGTCCAACTGGAAGAACAAGGTGCAGGAAGTATAAAATTCAAAGTCCTCTTCATCCAAAGGTTGTCTAAAAGAGATAGCGAGCATCTAGCACGCTGACCCAACCCAGGATAGTGAACTTTACACGTCCTTCCGAAGTTTCCTCACGATGTTTGCCTTAACTTTAGCCAGTGACATTTCTATAGATGTTAAAACTGAGATTGGTACATTCATTTCATCATCTATGTATTCATAAGCGCCCCTTTGATCTAGATGAATAGGTACATAAAAATATTTTAGATTTTAAAGAACCTATGTGATAAATTAATAGCTGGTTGTGTCCGGCCAAATTAAGGCTTTTTTCGTCACTATACATTGACTGTACTTATTGTCTAATAGTACTTACAATATGATTATTGTACACGACTTTACAATATTGGAGTAGCTACTTATTTATACTGGCTCTAGGTACATACTCACCATACATAAGGATGTTCCATCAAATGCTCCATCTTTTATCTCGCTCAGCAGCGGGCAGTTGGACATGTAGAGCGAGAAGCAGTTAGTCTCATTATCCGTCTCACTGGCCCTCCCCATCACATTACTGAACGCTTTGTCGTCAACCACAGACAACATCTTCATCTCATTCATATACAGACTCTTCAAAGCTATTATATTTTTAAAATAAACCGTTGCAATGGGGTTGCCATCCATATGGAGTTCTTCCAAATTGGGAAAATACTGTGTGCTAATTGTCTTGGGTATCTCTTGTATTGAATTGTATGATAGATCTAAAATGTACAGACTAGATAGTTTCTTTTCTATATTTAATTCTTTGATTTGATTGCCTCCGATATTTAATACCTGTGAACAGTTTTTTAATTAATATTATCTACGTGATTCCTTAAGCAATTCCATTAAGTTAATAGTACTTCTAAGTATAGGAAAGGAATTATTGGACTAAGTGTATCCGTGACTTCGTATTATTAAGACTTTACCCCGAAATCCACAGAAATTTTAATCGAATTTATAATGAATTAATTTACTAATCAATTTAAATTATTTACACATTATTGGCCAACTTGTGTCGCGCTTGAAAGAGTATCGGATCTATAAATTTACTCTCAAATTCAAAGTAATTGTCATCTATTTACTATGGTAATAAATAAACAAAAAAATATATTTTAAGTGCCTCGTAGTACGATTGGATATCCGATTTTTTAATATTTTCAAGAAAAAAAAAAACTTTAGCTTACCTCCAAATTATCAAATTTAACCGATTTCTCATCATAAAGATCCGACAACCGGTTATAAGACAGATCTATGAATCGTATACCACTCGGGAACTTAGGCCAGTGGTACAGAGTGTTCACTTTGAGTATAGCCGCCTGCAGCGACGGCGGCAGCGCGAAAACTAACGTTATGTTATTCTGCGCAAGGTTCAATTCTCTTAGATACGTGCAGGTGAGGAAGGACTCCTCTTCCACTATTTCTATTATATTGTTTGATAGATCCAAGAATTCTCTGCAATGAAAAAACTCATGGATTTTATAAGAACTAACATTTTGCTTGCTTTGAACAAACAGTCAATAATGTTTACGTGTACAGATACGTCTAGTGTCACATTTTTTTAAGCTGCAATGTTCCTGCAGACTGCCAAGTTACAATTTTATGACTAGGTTCTGTTTATATACTTACTTACTGACTCGTAGATGGATATTTATCTAAATCAGTTCATAAGAATGTGATTAATTAGTCATATTTAAAATTTGAAGTCCCCCCCCCGCCCTACGTCAAATATTAAAATATTTTTACGCTTTGCTATATATTCTGTCGTAAATGGAAGAACGAAATACTCACAAACTATTGTTCGGCGGAAACGAATCCTTCATTATAGACCTTATTCTATTATCGTTTAAGTTCAACCGCTTCAGTCCCGCCAAGTTTTCCACATCGTTCCTCTGAAGCAACAGGTCATAGATGCCATTCTTGCTCAAATCCAGGTCCTCCAATGACGTCATAGGCATTAGAACCTCAAGCGGGACCTTCTTTAAATTATTACTCTGTAAATTTAACTTTTTAACTTGATGCAGACGTTTGAAGTCTATAGGATTGAAATCGGACAATTTGTTGTACGATAAATCCAAGTCTTGTAATCCTTCGATGCTAGTGAACAAGTCCGGCGTGATCTCGGTCAGTTCGTTGTGGGAGAATGACAGTTTTTTTAAATTTGGAACATCACTGAACGGGTCCGGCCAGTATGTTTTGATGGCGTTGTTTGTAAACCACAGTGTTTCGACCAGAGAGTTCTGTGGTAATCTGGAAAATAAAATAATATTTAGGTATTAGTAAATAATAAGGTCACTTAATGTCCCCTTAATAGGCACGTAGTATAGGTAGTTCTCTCAGACATGTAGGTTGTCCGCACGATGTTTTCCTCCAACATAACGATTCGCACATAAAATTCGAAAATCCTAACACGCGAGCCGCCGCAACCAATGTTTCCAGAGCGACAAATTCATCCTTCGCTACTTATATAAAAAACTGTTTCAATTACGAAACATAGGAGTAGAAGGTTGCAAGCCAAAAGGAGACTCCAGTTTGGGTGTAAAGGTATGTTTTTGTATCGCGCCTAAAAACTACTCATCCTGGCAGTAGAGTCGAATGTTAAAACTATTTAAATGTTATGTAAGAAGGTGAACATCTATGGTCTCTCCACACGACTCCGCGACCGAGGATCAGAATAGCTTTAAAAGAACGTGCAGTCGGGTAAGCAGGAACTTCTAATATAATCGTAACGTCATCGAAAAACATGCTGTCACTGTCATACTTATTTATGATTTCTTTGGTGTGACAGGGATGGATAACGTTACTTTACCAAAACGGTACGCAAAAAAGATTGTGCTTAAGGTACAGTATACATTCATAAACACTTTAAATTCATCTCTATTACCAGATTGTAGCCAAAAACACGGCGCGGTCGATACGGACGCCGCTCGCTTCCTCGGTTAGCACCCACATTTTCTTATCTCAACTAGTGTAATCCGGCAATCAATTTTAATGCCCGAAACAATACAAATGGCCTCGCACACAACTTGGTGGTACAATAGGTCATGTTTTCAATGTTACCTTGGATCTTGTAATAAGCTACTATACAAGTACTTATCTACATACCTAGTTGTCTATGGAATATAAAAAAAATACAATGCACAAGCTGCAGGTGCCGCTACATTACCGCGAACGTCAGTTCTTAAAAAAATTTGGAAAAGGCAAACTAAAATCAACGCATACTTACGACTTTAAACAAAATTCGCAATTCAAAATCTACATTCCTTTTGCAAATAGACGAAAAAAAAAATGAAAAATATAATTTTGAATTTGAGTATCTAATAAATAATTAAGTATAAATATTATATTGATGTTCAAGCATGAAACAAATGGTTAGTTTAAATATTCGAGAAACGCGACGACATCAATTTTAAAACGTATCTCGATGTAACCCGCATGGCCAAACATTACTAGACCCAGGGTCTACACAGGGTTGAATGACCATCATTAATTGACTCTACATTTTCATTACTGGCTTGTTATCATACAACTTACCTTTATAATAGTTTAAAAGCTTAATTTATCGTACAACTATGTTTAATCAAGACTACGCCTGAGCAAATATGAACAATTAATAATCATTTTTACGTGTGGAATCATTTTTCGCAGTGTGACGATGACTCTTGAAATAGCATCATCATCAGCAATCTGTTGCTGGATGTTTATTTTTAAATTGTAACAAAATAATGAGAAAAATACATGTCACGAAGTAGAATGAAATTGTAAAAGTTCTTGTAGAGTCGATATATCTCCATTTATATTATTATTCGGACCTTTTCCGCATTCGACATGCTTTGACGGCTAGTGTTGGAAACATTGTAACGAACAACACGCCATTTTCATATTATCATGTCACATCCATTATTTTATTTATAATGTGTATTTATTTAATGTTTTATCGCTATTAATTAATTGACATGAGCAAAATACCCGCTAAGTTGTGGGTGAGGCCATTTGCATATCCATTTTATTTCATCGTATTTCATTTCGTAAAAAAAGAAGAAGAACGAAACCTCAATGCCTCAAACAAACAATGAGGTTGTGCCGTGTGAAGTTTGTTAACCCATATTGGGCCAGAGTGGTGGACTATGAACCAAATACCCTCTCGCGTGGAGGAGTAGAAATGGCAATGGTCTTCCCCTATTACATTGGGACCAACATACCATCGAAAAATTCTTGGTGGACGCGATCGTTCGGTCGCCGTTGTAACATAACGTCTATCTTGGCATTAAAATCAAATGCTCACGAAATGTCAACAGCATCGTAATGGTCGTAATGGTATTTGTAGTCCTAGTAAATGGCCATTTGTGGGGTTCCAGCCGTACATAATATTATTCTGACAGAATATTCGAATTTAATTTCCTTCTACGTCACTCTTTCGTTCCCAAGAATAACCACGATGTTATTCTAAATGTAGGCATAGTGGGATGTTTGTGTTTATTTTCTTTATCATTTTATTTTATCAAAAGTGGTTTCAACTGAGTACCTATCTTATAACAACTAGTCAAAGATTGCTGCGCGTATTTTGTGGTCTAACTGAATTATATTACGTTACATAATATTACGCATGGTTTGCGCGAACTTCACTTAATTTTCCGAGTGTGACCAGAATACTCTCAAGTCAACCACCCGACAGTGTTGCCAGATTGGGTATTTTTTTCGCAATTCTAGGTAAAAATGTTGGCTCTGGAGAAATTTTGGAGAAATGAAATTCTTAGATAAAAATTTGGAGAAAAAAATACCCATGCAGTGGGGATGCGTAACTTATAAATAAAAACGTCATTCTACTGCTTCAGTTTGGAAATTAGAACAGTATTTCAAAGAAAAAATAAGAAAAAGGCAAAAAGCTAAGCCGATATTATTAACTTTTTGCCTTTGGGTAAAACTCAAGCAAATTGTATCATTTTGGAGAAAAATAATATCAAATTTGGGTATAAATAGAAAATCACATCTGGCAGCACTGCCACCCGACAGACAGTGACGAAGCTATAAGTAAGTACACATGGGAGTGTAATAAAACCAATCTAAGAATGATACGCGCGGCTACTTCTGTTTTTCTTATACAAATCTGTCTCATCTGTTGCGAGGTATCAGATACGACCGTGTAGAAGGGTTTATAGTTGTGGACCATTAGGTGTTATAACCGGTATGTTGGTAGATTGTTTTTGTTATATTCCCATTATATAACTCAAAGTGCTTATACTATCACATAACGAGCACGCAAGACTCAAACCTGCCATGAACCGCAAGTCGGTCACTCCAGTCGACGGCAGATTCGCAATGTAAACCGTACCGTGACATGGTTCTTTTGTCATACATGATTGATGTGACAACCGACTGATTTGATACCGGATAATGACCTCTAATTACACAGCAGCAAAGACGTGGCCCCTACCCGTGACTCAAGTCATTTTAGGTGTTGATAATGATAGGGTTAATGAGCTCGTGGGTAAAATTGGGGTTGAATATTTTTATACTTTTTCATTCCGTGACTTAGGTACCGCCCAAGGCCTGGCGATCCAGGGTTTCAGATCTTACAAAACATGGATACAAAAAAAAAACCATAATTAAAGCTGCGCCGCCACTGCACGTGGGTTGTCTATGGGGTGCTCCAGCTATATATACATATATGCTTTAATAATAATTACCTACATAGGCATAATTATCTTATAGTTCAAATCGTATTACGTAACTTTAATATGGTTTTTTAATCACATTGGACTGTGACTAGATTGCAATACTTTTTAAATTATGTTTAGTATTGTCACTGCCTGATGTATTATATTCAAATTTAAATAAAAAAGTAGCATGGAATAGGGATGATGGATACCGTAGTTTAGTGTTTTTATTGCTGAAAATAGTAGTAGTCTATTCCGTAATGCTAGCATTCGCTAACCCGTGACCGAATGAAATACATGTAGGTGCACTGATTGAGATATCAGCGCCAGACGTACCCCCAGACGACGCAGTCGTTATAGTTATTGTGATTATATCGTTAGCTGCCGCTAATGAGAAACGCAGACGCACTTCAAAGTATTCGTTTACAAATGAAATTATAAGAATATCGAGTCAGAAGTTAGGTGTACATGCACTCAACGTGCGACTTAAATGAATACATATTGCCCGACCTACACGTACACAAGCAGTCACACAAAATGAGATTTTCACCTGGATTGATTGCTGTTTTTTTTGTTGAAATTTTAAGATTTAATTTCTAATATAATATGTTAGCAAAAACCTCTATAAGGTTCGTGTATATTACCTACACAGATATATGAGAGATTACCTATGTCATAAACAGATTCCCAAGTTACAAGCTTACGCTTAGTTGGGCCCGCGGCCCAAATAATTTGTAATTGCGCTTATGGAAGTAAATAATACTTATTATTATGTCCGCTACCCTTCCAATAGTCCTATCTCATGTCCATCCAAGCTTCAATCCGTAGTCCCAATTATCTTTCCATATTCCTGCAATAGTACCTCCACCTGCTGAGGTCAATTCGCTGTGTAAGCTATCATTTTCAGCAGTTGACTCTAGCAGGTCTAGCATAAAACTTTCCAAGATAAAAGAGCCGTGTATAGGCCGTGTGGTGCGAGACATTTGTATAGACCAACTCACCAATTGATGGTCCCAAAATAAAGGTACGTTTAGGTCCACGACTCTTAGACAGTGTCGAAGTGTATACAAATCCACAGCTAGAGAAAAAAAATCCGAAGGCTTCGCCTGGAGTCGAAGCTGCTACCTATAGCCTCACGATGCCATTCACGTTAATAAACATAGTTATTATTTAGTCTCCGATCCGATGATGCAAAATAGCTAATTCAATTTATCTTTTTTATTGTAGGTCTCATGAATTATAACTTGCTACGCGTTTAATAGATCATAATCAATATACAAACACTCGACATGTCGGCATTCGAGCTGCACATCCTTGAGGTACATCGTATCGATATCGATAGAACACTAATCGTGATGGTTCCTATACAGAGTGACTCAGTAAGCGTGTACTAAGCCTCGAACCAGCGCTTTAGTCGATTTAAAAAAAAAACTATTGGTAACTAACAAAATGACAATTGCAAGTTTTTGTGTTTTCGTTTTAATTGTCATTTCAAAATCTGACTTCATTTACTTAGGGATTACAAATGCGCTAATGAAGCGCCGTTACTAGGTTTAGTATACCTTTTCTGAATCACCCTGTATAGTTATAGTTCGTATAGTTCATAAAGAAATAATTTATCCCTTATTCTGTCGAATTACCGGCGTACAATTACGAAATATAGTAAATGGGTTTTTTTACGAACACGCCAACTATACGGTCCCACACTAAGCAACGTTTGTAGTATGGATACCATACAATGGACTGAGGTCGAATCCAATATATAATAATTATATAGATATTAAACAGCCATGACTCGGGTACGAACGTTCGTGTTCATCACACAATGTTGTCCGTACCAGGATTCGAACCCGGGACCCTCAGCACAGAAGGCAGGATCACTACCAACTGAGCTAATAAGGTCGTTTAACATTTTCTAGGAATACAACATGTACCTATTATGAACTTAGCTTTCGCTATGTTTTACTTAGCAACGGAACTTGTCTACTATCATAATTGATGTGGTTTTCCCTAAAACAGCTCGTGTAAACAGAGATTATGGTACAGCCTATGCACACAACACTTTCAATGCCCTTTACAAAATATATGGCACCATTATAATGATAGTTATAATGACTGCGATAAGCCGTCAAGGTGATTAAATAAAATAATGTTCAAGGGAATAAACAACAAGGCGGTCGCTTACTTGCCCAGCGTCGACAGGCCCAGGCCGTCGAAAGTCGCCGAAATCTTCAGACCATTTGGGTTCACAGGCCACGATATCTTGTCGAGATCCGCGACATTCTCTATTTTATCGAACTCGGTACACTGTATGTACAACACTATTTGGGTCCCATCGATTTCAGGTATTTCACTGCACGTACATACATCACACAATTGTATTGTATTATAAACGCCTTCGGTGACGCCTCCGTCGTAATCTTGACCACTTCCATTTTTGAAAATTAAAAATAGAAACGTCAAATAAACGGCGCGCATTTTTACTTTTTAAATACGATGACGCCCGCACATCTGCGTTCGACTCGTAATCGCGGTGGAATGATAAGTTTCCTTATCGTTGTCTTATCTGCATTGCCGCTGTGCATGTACATTGCTGAAAATGACGCACTCTATAGATAATAGCGGATTAATATGAACTCGGTGTGATTCATGGCCTTAAGTTCGGGATGTGGCCTTCGTTTGGAACGGGTACACTGAGTGAAACCTCAATAAACTACCTATACTTGTTTGTGAAAATTCTACAAGATACACTATTAGGCATTCGGCTTAGTTAAATCACATTTCAATTTACCATCGCAATCGGCAACTACCTACATCTGTACGTGATACTCCACTTTACAATTTAAAAAAAATCCCACTTCATGTCATTATAGAGTATAGTTTATGTACAGAAGTAGAGAACAATAAAAAAAAGTAGAAACTATGAAACTATCAAAGCGCGCGTAACCTACAGACCTCCGCGGCTACTGGCCGATAGATATCCAACTAAATGCGTGATAGAATAATATGAGACGTAGGCAGTAACGCGAGATACGTACCTACATCGACCACGAAGACTCGCGAGGAATGATCGCGTCAATACGATACCTTTAAATGCGGTCGCTACCAGAAATCACCTACCTATACAAGATGATTCAAACGAACGAGTTCTGGAAGAAATGTATGGTAAGTAACAATAATAGCAAATTTTACTTGAGGGTTTGTTTTTTATTTTAAAGATGAGAATATGGTGCCAATCGACTGTGCAATAAAAAAGGAATACCATAACATGTAACATTATTTCGACGAAATATAATGTAAACTTTTCATAGCCTTCCTTTGATATTTTTTATTATTAGTAAGATGCTGTATAACTCGGTTCGATTGCCAACTGCAACGTGACTTTTTAAGAAACAATGAATGCAGTTCTTACACTGACCTCTATGGTATACATCGCGTATACATGGACGTCAGTGAGTTCTTATCATGAAAAAAAAACATGTTTAATATTTATAATACTTTGGGAGCCGCTCGTTTAACGCAACACGTATACCTCCTCTATGTCTATATACTGTGGCAGTGAAATATTTACTGAAAAGGTTAGTGTTTTAATAGCCTAATAATTGATTACCCATTTCTTGGCAATGCTCAGTTTACCAATATCAATTTAAATTCCAGTCCAGGGTCATTAATCCCCACAATCATTAAAGAAGACCTAAGTACTTAGTTATGGATGAAAATAAACAAAACAATTTAATAATGGAATGGGAATTGATGAGATTAATTTCATTATTAAAAGCATGAGAGATCATCTCTAGACCTTGCGGCCGCTTATGTCATTTTATGAATATATCTATACATATAAATAAAATTGGAGTGTCTGTTTGTAATTAAAATAACCGCTTTTTACTAAATGCATTTGGATGTATACACGGTACCTATACCATAACAACCTTTTTAAAAATTTTGTCAGTCTGTCTGTTTGTTCCGGGTAATCTCTGAAATGGCTGGCTGTGTCCAACAGTTGAGTCTTTGTTAAATACCACGCGGACGAAGTCGCGGGCAACAGCTAGTTGATAATATAAATTTTAATTGATAAATAATAAAATATTCAAAAAAAAAAATAATTTTATTTTACAACAACAGTATAACCATCAATACACTGTACGATAATTACGTATAATTATGTACTCATTAGATTTTTTACATACAAAACACTATTGGTGTAACAAATTTACAGTACTTACAGAGCTAAGTAAATTCGATTTAGAAAACAAACATATATATGCAATTATTATGCCACTATAATATGCATTGAGAACTGACGACAAAATTATATGCTTTATTTATTAGATACAATATTGTACATTATGGTTGATATAACTTATACACGTTCGAAATTTAATTTAAGCAAGTACTTGCAAATAAAAGCAAATCGACTGGCCGAGTACTTAATGGGTTGGCGGAAATCTCCATATTGTAAAGCATAAATGAATGGAGACCTTGAGGTCAGACCCAAATAAAATATGTGGGCGAAGACACTCAAATGCACTATTTATTTATGTGCCTAGTATGGAATAAGTACACAATTTGTTGAATTTAGAAGCTAATAATTATATGTTAAATATAATGTCCTTTTATTCTGAGACAGAGTGCTTGAATATATTTCAAAAGATCTTTAAGTTACTGGCCGAAAATAGCAAATCGGTTTTTAAAACTAATATTTTTTTTTAAAGTTACGAAATGGAATGTCCTATAAAATAAGTGCGTTCAAAATAAATACAGACTGGCCGCTTATAAATATTATTTTTGCCAATCAAAATTGCTGCTGGCGCTTATTGTGCGAGCCTGGTATGAACACACACCGACCGTGCAGACTACATTATATAGAAACAGGCACGACAGTTCAAATTAGGGTGAGTGAATTTAGCAGGCTTACGGCGAGAACGGTTCGCTCACTTGCTCGCGTAAGATATTGCCAAGTAAGTCTACCTAAATTATTATACAAATATCACGAAACAGGGATTTATTATGATATTTATTATGATTTATAATATAAGAATGTTAAATTAGGTTAGGAATATGAGCGGCTAAATACGTACACCAGCCTCGTACAGTGTATAAAGAAATATTTATCGGTCGTAAATGCGATGCCCTAGAGCTCATTATGGCAGTACAGATAACAAACGTAAAGCTATTAAAACATCACCATCAAAATTACAACAAAAATCCGTAATTCCACTTTTATTTTTAAAATGAATATAGGGCTCTAGCCAAAAGAATAAAAATAAAATAATATACTTAAATCTAATGACCTTTGTACACGAGGACTTTTTCGCGAGTAGTCAACGCGCGTTCCACTTAGACGCGTCAATACCGCTGCAAACGACCCTTGCAAAGACCAGTACGAAAATATACATAATATTAATATTGACAGGCGAGAACATCTACTATAGGGTCCCAAACTAAGCTTGAATTATGAGACTGGCAGCGATGTGAGTATATAATTACTAATAATATAGTTATTTAACTGTTTCGCATTCGCGCCATGTTTAAATTGCGTCATAGCGTCTGACGCGTTTTAACTGCGCGTCAAATAGACGTCGTGTACGAAGGCTCCAACACGTTGGTCCCATCTTTTAACATAAATAATTTAGCATAAAATATAATATTATACAGTTTATTATTAACGCGTAAAATTTACGCGCGTCTTTGTACGACGAACATATTCTACGTATACAAAACTGCAATAGTCCATTGAATATAATTTATTCGATATAAGCCGTGCCGACTATACCCTATGCCCCATGAAGCGGATACTAACAATTGAACCTGCGTTTCTTTAGCGCATTTGTATACCCAAAACTTTGATGTCAAAAAAACATACATAATTGTGTTTTAGTACGGTTTTTTTTAAATTGACATCGAAATGGTGTATCCATAATATGATTAAAAATACGCTAAAGAAGCATGGGTTGAAATGGTAGTATACCCTTTATGAGTCACATTGTATAGCTAAACCACGTACTAACCTTTACATAGACGAAGTGTAAAGCTTATGCAATTCACCACAAAAAAAAGTGCGCAAAGTCTAACGACCCTCTCGTCCTGCGCAATGTCCCGCATCGGTTTATAAAAAAAAAATACAATTACTACGACTCCACTTTGTATATAACGTGTAATAAAAATGGTGTAAAATAGTCAAAAGGGTAAAACAATGTAGGTCAATATAATCATGTTTATGTAAAAAATAAATTGAGCGTTCGGTTTTTTTTCATTGTGAAAGCGAGTCAATACAGTACAGAACACTTAGTATGAATTTGATTTTTTTTTCGGATATGTGAACCTTATCGCCTACTGACGGAATATTGTTCTTATTAGCGCAGTTCGTAGTGCTAGTGGCAGCTTTATGTGATTAGCACGAATATTTGTACCCGATTCATGTATGTTTAATATCTATATAAGTATTATATACTGAGTTCGCCCTCAGTTCATTGTACGGTACCCAAGCGTTGCAGAGTGTGGAACGGTATAGTTGGTGTTCGTCTGGCGATATTTACTATATTTATGTATTAATATTACTTTGTGATTTGGTACGCCGAGCAACGCAAATTTAAATACATAACAATGCAACGAGCCTTTACAATGAATCCGATATACACTTAAAATATTACTTACGCATAATAACAATAGAGTTAAGAGTTTCATGGATTTTTGATAAAACATATATGATGAAGGTATTTTGACTTATCATATTCATTTGTTAGAGCGAGACAATAAATCACGCTGTTCCGTTCGCGCTTATTAGCATAGGCAGCCTCTTAATAGCTTATTTAGTCCAAACAAGTAAATCACTTCATCCCACTACTCCCACTAATATTATAAATATGAAAGTTTGGATGGATGGATGGATATTTGTTACTCAATCACGCCAGAACGGCTGAACTTATAGATGAAATTTGGCACAGAGATAGATTATAGTCTGGAATAGCAGATAGACTACTTTTTATCCTGATAAAATGTATGGTTCCCGTGAGATAAAGGACATACTTTTTAATCGCGGGTAACACCGCGAAGCGCAGCTGTTGTAAGATATATCCGTAAATCTAGCTGGGATTTACGGATATATCTTACAACAGCTGGGATCTACCAACTTGTATAAGTTGGTAGAACGCACGCCAAGGAAACGATGGTCGCCGGATCAAATCCCGGTTCGCACTTCTGGGAATTCGGCGAATCTCATTTGCAACTATGATTATGAAATGCTGGTGTCTCGGAGAGCACGTAAAGCTGTCCAACGGTTATCTCTCTGGTCAAGTCGGATTGCCGACTCATCGGACAAAAGTAGCGCCTGCGCCTGCGCATACACTTGCAAACTATAATATTTCCTACACCGTTGGCTAGTCTTTGTTGAGATTGGCCGGCGTGACCGAAATTCGGTCAGGACGTATTTTTTTTTGTCCATAATCGTAAATCCATATTTGTATACTAAGTCTTTATGTTCGCCACCGTTGGCTGGTCTCATTTGTGATTGGCCGTGCAGGCAGGACGTTTTTTTTTGTCTATAAATCGTAAATCCATAGTTGTATATTGATTTCTTATATTTACGCGAATACTACACATTGAAATGGAACCACAAGCAACAATTAAATATGAGAGTGTCCCGTTTCTAACTATGACACCAGGACGTCAACCACCTCAGTCCTCCCGCGACCATGGTTGCTGTAAAGCAGCCGAAACGTCGGGAACGTAAAAACACATAAAATAAACGCGATAAAATCCGTAAAATTACTTTCATTTCAATCCATATTTGTATCCTAACTCTTAAACGTCCGTGAGACTAGTTACTAGTTACCGTCGATGCCCGTCAGAGGGCGTCATGTTCTTTGAGCAGGTAGTGGCCGATCAGTCGCTTCTGTATGTCCGTCACGCCGCCGTATATCTGCGTGCCACGCGCGTCCCTGGGGAGACAGATAATTTGATAAGAGTACTGTAGCAAGTCATATAAGCGACTAATTAACTGCTTATATGACTCTTAAGTGATCATTACATGACTAAAATTGGCCTAAACTGTACAGAATCGTGCGGTGCAAAGTCTTGTTAAAGTCATTACGACAAATTATTATGGGATTCAAATAAGACAAAGTTGCACAGAAATCTATTCAGGTCATACCTAATACACTTTATGCTCTTTCAAAATGTGGGTAGGTTGCTTTCTGCATCGAAGGTGTGACTTTATGTGATAGGCACGAATGTTTGTACCCGAGTCATGGATACATGCGTGGCTTAGTATGTGACAAAATAGTTTGGTGATTTTTTTTCCTCAGATGTGCTATCGACGATAGCACACATAGTTCTCGGACTGATCGTGGATGATAAAAATAAAAGAAAAGATGTGCGATTATGTGTGATCGTATCAATACCAGCGTTGAACTTGGTGCCAACAGATCTCACAGCTTTTCAGTGCTATACCAATCTAAGACTTGGCCTTTTTCTGCAAGAATTGTTTTTGGCGTGATGATCGTTCTTGTAAATGGTGGAGATACCTGTAGTGTCGCTCGGCGTCGTACTCGGTGGACAGCCCCCGGCCGCCCAGCACCTGCACGCAGTGGTCGGCCACCGCGGCCGCGTTCCTGCCCGCCACGTACTTGGCCATCGCGCTGTTCTTGGTGCTGATGTCGGTGGCGGCGCGGTACGTCATCAGCCGAGCGGTCTCCACCAGCAGGCACATGTCCGACAGACGGTCCTGGAATGCGAAAGGATTTAATTTTGACGCATATTTTGTTACGTTATCTATCCAAACGGTGAAACATCGTGAGGAAACCTGCATGTCTGAGAGAACCCCTCGAAAGATGTGTGAAGTCCGCCAACCCGCACTGGGCCAGCGTGGTGGACTATGGCCTAATCCCCCTCGCATTGAGGGGAGGCGGGACTTTCACTGGCAGATAGCTGATGTAACAAGGAGTAACTTGGGCTACATTTATTTTAAAAAAACTTTTTTGTTAAATACCATGCGGACGAAGTCGCGGGTAACATTTAGTTAATTAATAAAGCTATATCTGGTTTTTCTGTATGGTTACATGATAATGAACCGCCCCCCTTTAGGCCTGCAGCGCCTACAAGGGGGCGTTTACGCCCACTTTGGGAAAGGCTGTATTAGATGTTAATACCTTGACGGATGGTAGTCTGGTTAACGACTTTCCAAAAGCGACCCTCTTCTTGGCGTAATCAATGGCGGTGTCGAGGGCCGACTGCGCGATACCTGCCAATAATTCACACAATAATAATTTTTTAACGGAATAATCACAGTAAATTAAAAAAAAAAATAGAACCATAGTATTATAGAGAATTGGATATCGTGATTCCAGCCGGTGGATGATGACGTTCAAAATTATTTCTTTTATTTATTTGGCACTGCCAGGTACTGCATACAATACTGTGATTTTTAATGACTTTAAAAAAAACAATATTAAATAACTAGCTAAGCTTAGTATTGTAGTATTAACTTTAGTGAATCAATTAAAAAACTATATTGATTACAAGTACCCTTATTCTCAATTCAATATTTTGGAAAATATAACAGTTGAATAAATCTAGACTTTTGTTTGTCTTCTCTTTTGGGCTTCCTTAATAAAAATAGTTCTCTTTCATAGTCATGGGGGGGGGGGGGGGAGATGTTCACTGTCACCGTCACTGACTGTGTTTAATAAAATAGTCCTCTTTCATAATCAATGACCCCCCATGGGGGGGGGCCCATGACTGGGCAAAGTACCCATGGCCTCTAAGATGGTCCCGACTGTAGAACCAATGGCCGTGTCACTCACCCACGGCGTGCGCGGCTATGCCTATCCTCGCCTGGTTGAGCTGCTCCATGGCCAGGCGGAATCCCTCGCCCGGCTGCCCCACCAGGTACTCGCGCGGGATCCGCACGTCGTCCAGCGTCACGGTGCACGCGGTCGCCGCCCTGAGGCACACGCTTCATATCTATGTTATAAGCTCCTTTTGTTTGTTGAGATGGGATTATGTTAGTGTGCTGTGCTGTGCTGTGTGTGTGTGTGTGTGTGTGTGTGTGTGTGTGTGTGTGTGTGTGTGTGTGTGAGACAGGAGGAAACTATAGGAAACTATATTCGAGTAATAATAATAAAAGGGTATGGATATTAGTACCGCAAAGCAATAATTGTACAGGAATGTATGTTACATACTCAGGACAAAGAAATTATACAGATGGAGTGTCTCGGACAAAATATTGACGAATAAAACAAACCAATTTGTGTTGAACACGTGTACGTAAGGTCGTAATTCGCGTGTACTACACGAATCGGCTTGGTTTCTTGTGCTTTAATATGTTGTTCGTGACACTCCGTCCGCAATATTTCTTCGCCATGGCTCATATCCAATTAATGATTAATAATGTAAGCGATTATATTAAGCCAATATTTACACAAATATATAGCAGTGCAGCCACCTTAAGGTTTCACTGATTAAGGAAGTTGCCTTTACTGACCCATCTAAAATTTCCACCCTGTATAAATAAACCCTATAATTATAAATGTTAGTGCATGTTATTATAATGTGCTTTATTATAAAACAATTTAACGCTTACCTGACGCTCATAATGGGTTCCTTCTTGCCCCTGAACACACCGTCGGTTTCTATGGGCACCAGGAAGCCTGGAAAGAAATATATTATAATCATTTTTATGTATGTATGTACTGTAGTGCATAGAAACCATGTATGAAATTTAAGGTATAGGGGATTCATTTCATCATCATCTTTGACATCAATATTATCATTATCATCAGGGGTACATACAATTCAAGAACAATTATCAATCACTTGCCACTGGCAAAACTGGCTCTATTTTGTAGCTGATTGCCAAACTAAAAAGAAGAAAAATAATGGTACTAACATGCAATGCCTTTATGCCTCAACTCCGGGTCGACGGTAGCGAAGACGACCAGCGCCGAGCCCTCGATGGCGGAGGTGACCCAGCTCTTCTTGCCGTTCAGCACCCAGCAGTCACCGTCCAGTCGCGCTGTGGTCTTTATACCGGCCACATCTGTGCCAGCGCCTAGGAAATAAAACACATGAGGGGGCGTTAAAATGAATCATACGTTACACATTAAATGTAGTTTAATTAGTGTAAAAAATATATGTATACATATTCCATTTTCTTTGTCAAAGATTTTATTTTGTATGTATAGGCCTACTGGGGCACTTAAAAATTGTCGTCTACAACCGGACCGGACAAAAACAGGGCCCAAGTCTGCTAACACAATCGATCTATAATCGAACAGCAACCGCATAGTAACTGTCACTTTTGACAGATATTCCATACAATATCTGTCAAAAGTGACGGTTATTATGCGGTTGCTGCTCGATTATGAATCGATTGTGTTAGCAAACTTGGGGCCAGCACAAGTGTCATTTCTTACGGTATATTTTTTCTCTCTCATTACTTATACGAATACAAACATACCTGGTTCACTCAAAGCGAAACATCCAATACTGCCATTGATGAAGTCCTTCAGGAATATATCCTTCTGCTTCTCTGTGCCTTTTTCATTGACCAGGTTGACGTAAAGGAAATTATGTATGGAGAGTATCATGCCGGTGCTGGCGCACCCACGGGACAGCTCCTCCACTGCTACCGCTAAGGATAGATAATCTAGTCCTCGCCCTCCTTGTTCTTCACTCACACATGCACCCATGAGACCCAGGTCTGTAAGTTTTTTAATCTGTGAAAAAAGGTGGAAGTCTTAGATTATAAACTACCTTTGTGATTATAATGGCTACCTTTGTGTGTATGTCAAAGAACGTTAAGTTCACTTTCAATCATTTTTATCTAATGTGCCGCTTCGCTGCGACTCCATCAGTATGCGCTGACCCTAAGTTAAAAGTAGTCAAATATTGATCAACCAACATAACAGAAGCCACGGTTGGAGTATATTAAAACAAAAATTCGGTGTTTACCTTAAACGTATGCAATGTCCTTAACACGTAATGTCGTAATGACTTTATAATGCCCTAGGTCATGGTTGACAACATTTCGTAACCTGAATTATATTATTACCTTAAGTAGGTACATTTGCTGGTGGGAAAGTTGTTTATCCTGGGATACTGGGTGCTAGATGCGCCGAATATTCGGTATTCGGCATATCAGGCTCTCAGGGATAATGTAGTTTTTTATCAGTGAAATTATGTTCAGAATCGAATCAGTAGTTCTGGAGATTAGCATGTACTTTCAATTTTGACGTTTTCCTTCTGATATCAATGTATATAAGTACTTATCACTTGTCAGTTTGTAGGTAGAGAACAGTACGTCAAGTGCGAGATTATCCGTAAGCTAACTATATAGTTTATAGTTTACGTATTTAGACACATTGTATGGCAAATTGAAAAGCGCCTCTAACGGAAAGAATTTAAGAGTTTCAATTGTCCATACAATATGTTTAAATACGTAGACTATGAAGTATACAGTTACCTTACGAATACTCTCGCACTCGACGTCCCGGTTAGCAACTAACGGCAAGTACTAAGCTCGTGTAAACTGGGCATAAAGCAATCTCAACGCGGTAAATGATGGTTGATTTATCCTTAAAAGAAATGAGCTAGGGACCATGATTATCACTTGCTAAATGGTGAAGGAAAACATCGCGAGGAAACCTATATATTGTCTGAGAGAACCTCACATTTTCGAAAGACGTGCGAAGTTCGCCAACCCGCGCTGAGTCAGGGTGGCGTACTATGGCCAGAATCCTTACGTTGTCCAGAATTATATTTTTTACAAGGGCAACATCGCAAGTAATACTCGATGCGAGTCACGTACTATTGAATACATACAAATGTTAAACCAAAATGGTTTAAAGTATTAAGTTTACGCTTAACATAAAATATATATTTACTAGCCTATTATAAAAAGCCATCACAGAAAACTGTCCTGTGCACGCGATCGCGGCGTGACAGTGATAACCCAGAGATACACACAATGGCATACTCAGTATCCACACTCGAGATATAAAAATTACATTACTGATAAATGATAACGGTTAGAATGTTATATCATGTGTGTTTATTATATCTTAATGTAGCTTTTCCATGCGGCTTTGCTCAAATAAATATAGTTCAGCCCAGTAACAGGGTAAATGAAGTATGTATGAGTATAGATTTCGACTTAGAATGATGGGTAATACACGAACAACTTGCAGTATTATAAACATAACGTACATAAAAAGATCCATTCAAATAAACTTCAGCACACGTACCGGCTCAAATGGGAACCGTCCTTCGCGGTCAAGTTTAGCAGCAATGGGCTTCAGATGCTCGTTGGCAAAGCTCCTGGTCAGGTCTTGGATAGCAAGCTGCTTCTCGTTCAGCTGGCTTGTAAACGTCCGACATTGTGCTGCAGTTGCTTTCATGCATTGTAGGGAATGTACTGGAAGGGAATAAGATCCTTTAAAATTGTGATTGTACCAAATAATCGCCAGACAAATGCACCAACTGTACAACCCCCCCCCCCCTAAGCAATACTTGTATGTGGGTACCATACAGTAGACTGGGGCGAACCCAGTATATAAAACATCTAAATATATTAAACATCCATGACTCCACTTGTCCACTACCAAGATTGGAACCTGGGACCTTTGGTGCAAAAGGCAAGGGACACTACCAAGCCAACTGAGCCAAACAGGTCATCAATATGTTTAAGGCATTTCAGAGGATAATAGCTATACTGTATTGAAGGTAAAAAACATTCTGAAGTAGTCTAACCTGGAACACATTTTGCACAAGGTGTATTAACTGCTGTTCTTTATTTAAATATAGGATGGTCATAATTGTTATCACTCAGCACTAATCTCATGTTTGAGTTTTGATACAAAGTTAACAAAGCTATGTGGTTACTGTAAATACCTATGAAGTATTGGATAATAAAATAATATCACATAATATTTACTTACAGATCTTTGTGGACTTGCAGAGCGCACTTGTTGCCATATTGAGCTCAGATTAATACTGATGATATTACTATTTACGTACCCCACACTGATGACATTCGAGTTGCGATATAAACGATAGCGATAATGTACAAGGTCGTGTAATTCTTAAAAACCGGTTAGCAAAAACGTGCTGTAATTTTCATAGTATGTATATTCCCAACCATACAACACTTTTATTTAAATATCCCAATTTAATATGCAGGTCACCACTTGAATGTTGATATAGCATCAAAAGTAGGTAGGCATACAATGCGTGTCCAGTGATAATTCTTTTATTAAATGTTAGTGTACCGCAATAAGTATTAATAAAGTTTTTTTATGATAAGTTTTTCAATTCAATGCTGATAACTGATTATTTATCTGTTGTGTAAAAATATATAATTTAGACCTTAGTGACATTGAAATAAGACTTCTTGAATAGTGCGACCTACGGAATTGACATTGTGACATTGACTTTTTAAAGTTCGTTCAAAATCTTTGCATGCGATGTTCTCCCAGGGTGACTGAGACTCTGTCTCAATCTCAGTATCATCATAACCATATCAGAGACTCTCTCTCAATCTCAGTATCATCATAACCATATCAAGTTCAGTTCATTCCTCGTTCAAGTCGTGGCTGACAGGCCGCAGGGCTCCGAGACAATAGCGAGCAGCTATGCTGTCTCTTTTGATCATATGAAATATTACTTTAGTGGGACGAGTTATAGTATAGAGAATTTGGTTCAACTTTTTAGTTGGCCCGGTTGTTGTATGTTCTCTATGGCTCTTTCTAAACTTGACATACCTGCACTGTGGCCTTAAAAACAAAACTAATCTCTGTGTTACAAAATGAAAACACTGACGACAGACAATATAATATAAATTTATTTTCCTCTAGTTTCCAATTGTATTTTACCCACCAAAGTGTTGTACACGAATTATTCAGTGCAATAATAATTCTCTTACAGCGTTTCATATGGGACATTCCACTTTGAAATAACACTAAATAAAGTTGTTGTTGCGTGTGTGTACAAGGTATTCAGTTTTCAGTATAACACCCATTTTACAGTGATTATGACTTCGATATTAGATCAGTACGAGCAAGCATCGCAGGTTTCGCAGCGACCGAAACCGATATCCGAGGGTATGGTGTCCTCTGGGTACATAAACATGCAGCTTGAAGACAACACGCCGATGTTCTCCAAACAGAAGATGAAGTTGAAGCCCGCTGACTTGATAACACATGCAGCGGTCTCCAATGACTACCTGGTGCTCGCTATGGCTAACGAGAAGTTGTTTCGTATCGATCTCAGCAGACCTGATTGTAATGAAGGCAAGTAAGATAATTGGATTTAATTAAAGTACATATTTTCCTTAATAATAGGTCTAGATGCTCGAGTACCTAATAAAAGGGCCTAAATGCTCAAGTCGATTTTGGTCATAGATTATTTTAAGCTAGGTATAGCATGCTCATAATAATATATTTTTTAGAGAGACTAATTATCTAAATTAATAAATTACAGAAATAGACTATTCAAAGTTTGTACAGTCTAATCCAAAATCTGGCCAGTCAAATTCAAAGTTGAATGGAATATTCCTTGATCCACTCGGCTACCACCTCCTCTTGGCTTTTTCACCGAGAACCAAAGAAGGGTACCCTGAGCTCCTATACCTGCACCGAAAGAGCTTGAAACTGAAGCTGGTTAGCAAATCCAAGAACTATGAAGTGACCGAAGTCGGGTGGAACTGGGAGAACACATCGGAGACATCAACGGGTCCTATTCTGCTGGGAACATCTCAGGGGCACATTATTGAAACTGAGCTAGAAGGAGACAGTGATAGGATGTTTACTGCCAGTCATCCATATTGGAGAGAGGTATGTATTAGGATAAGATACATTAAGTCCGTGATGATGGGGTACTTGAGGAGCAAATACTCCAATTCTAGTATCCCATCATCTTCTATATTAGTAAATATAATTATTAAATTGTGTTACATCTCAATAATGCCAACCGTCACTATAATACTCTGGCTGGTCCTTTCTTACAAGTTGAGAATTCCTAAGATTGACGCGAGATAATAAAGCGATTTTCACTTTTTTTTCTATCAGAAATAGTTAGGTATTAAGTGTTTTCGACCCACACCCTATCTTCATTTTGTGGATTAACTGTTTTTGGAAAGATACCATATCAATTACATAAATAGATTTATTATGTATTATACCATTACCCTACCATTTATTTTACTATTAATAATGACATTGCCAGACAAATGTAACATGTTTAAACAAATCATATTTTTTTCTATGATTTTTAACTGATTATATGTAGTTCGTACTAGGTGCATAGGTAATCTATTATTTATATATACTCTTAATTCTCTTGACTTCATGCTTTATACAACTTTTAATTTATCTTCTTGTTTCATTCTAACAAGCTGCCCAACTATCTTCCTCTGTATGGAAGCAAGGAGATTGATGGATTGGTAAACTTGAAACTTTTACATATATTTTGGTCTTCACCTTGCACTTTATATTGTCTCATCGCTATCATTCTATTCGCACCTCATCTGCTCATAGTAGGTAGTGGATTAGAAGTGAGCCTTTTCCATGTAATATCCCTTAGTTTTAATAGGCCTTTACCCATAGTTGAAAAAGGTGTCACCTTTAAACTGGTTTGGTTGGTGAATTGGTGTGGAATGTTTGAGTAATGTGCGTATACTACGCAAATGCCAAGTCTTTTAGCGTTTTCGTAGCGAAATTTGGTCTATATTCCATTTTGTAGTCTGTGACTCGAGTACTTCTTGTTTGCAGATCTTCGATATCGGTAATGGCAGAGACATGCCAATAACAGGCATAGAGTTCCATCGAGTGAACAAAACAAGCAAATATTTTATATTCATCACGACCACTACTAGACTGTACCCGTTCATCGGTAATATAGTCAGCAAGGACGACAAGCCGTCCCTACAGTCCATCTTCTACCCGTATCTGACCATCCCGGAGTCTGGCTTCCAGGAGATACCGTCCACACTCAAATATTCGAAGCTACAGTTCTTCTTCGATAAACACGAAGTACCGAAGACATTTGCGTGGTTGACGGGACCTGGTATATTTTATGGACAGGTTTGTACTATATGATTCCTGATTTGCATATTTTAAAACTTTGCATGAGAGCTGGTGTTGAAAGTATTTATTGGCACTTTCATTGTAACGCTTAATTTCCCTTATATCGTTGCTCAGGCTTGCACAGAACTGATTTGGTCCACTCATGTATTCAGGTTTATACATGATGATGCATATTGAATTTTACAATAAGATTAAATTATATGTGATAATTGCAGTTAGATCCGACGTCACAACAAAACTCAAACTCAGTTTTTAGTCAATATGATCTGATCTGTTACCCTAACGGGGACAACGAAAAGGAGAATGCACCTCTTTCATTCGTACTCACCGAGTTCCACGCTGTTCTCATGTACTCGGACAGAGTCAAAGTTGTTTCCCTTCTGAGCCAGCAGTTGGTGCACGAAGACATATATACGGAGGCACATGGGAAACTCAAGAACATTGTAAGGGATCCTAAAAAGAGAGCCATTTGGGCGATCACAGACAAATCTGTCTTTAGGTACAAAGTCGTCAGGGAAGAACGTAATTTATGGCAGATCTACTCCGACAAGGAACAATTCGACCTCGCCAAAGAGTATTGCTTCAATAATCCCGCGTACATTGACATAATAAATATGAAACAGGCAGAACTCTTATTCAACAAAGGTGATTACGAGAAGAGCGCAGAAATTTTCGCAGAAACTCAAAGCAGTTTTGAGACAATATGCCTCAAGTTCCTGGAGATCGAACAATTGAATGCTTTGAAAGTTTATTTGGGAAGAAGACTTGATTCCTTAAAGGATGACGAGAATACACTCATTTCGATGCTCGTTATTTGGATGACCGAATTATATCTATCCCAACTCGGCTTACTCAGGAGGACAGGGAAGCAAGAGTGGGAGGAGTACCATCAGCTCCAAAGTGACTTTGAAGTGTTTTTAGTCAATCCAAAAGTCTCCAAATGTATGCAGCATGTTAAATCCGTTGTATACGATTTGATGTCCTCACACGGAGACAAACACAATCTAATCAAGCTGTCGATTATAAACGAAGACTATGAGAACGTGGTAACTCAGCTCATTCACAAGAAGTCATATTTGGAAGCTTTAGATACACTTAAGACTAAAAAGGCTGAATTATTCTATCAATTCGCTGCGGTTTTAATTGAGGAGGATCCGAAACACACGGTGAACGCTTTGATATCTCAGGGAGCGAAGCTGAGTCCCTCTAAGCTGCTGCCGGCGTTCCTGTCGTGCCAGAACGATGAGGCTCACGTGTCCGAGATCATTCGATACTTGGAGTTCATGATAAAGCACTTCAACGTGAAAGATAAGGCAATACATAACTATTTGTTGACGCTGTACGTGGAGCATGACCAGGAGGAGCTGATGAGGTATCTGTTACGGCAGGGGAAGGATATTGCACTCGTTAATTACGATGTTCATTATGCGTTGAGGTGAGTGGTCTTTTGAAATTTAATTTAAAAGTGCTATGTGTGTCTGGCAACAAATGAGACTTATTATGAATATTCATTATAAATGTAACCTTATCAAGGATATAAATTAGGTCAAATAATAACTATCTACTAGAATGATTAATTAAACTGTGTCGATTTATGTTAAAACATGCCATTACACATTTGTTCGATAAGGTACATTTTGTATGTTTTTTATGTTATTTATACCTGCAAGAATTAGGGCTCCACCCGCAAGCATTGACTTAGCTATGCTGCTTGTCCTCTGATGATCATGATATGAAATTAGGAGGACACTGTCGTCTTTATTACATATCCTTAGGGCCACCGGTTTAGCCTGCGCGTCGTCTGTCAATAAGTCACTGCTAACATGCATAACTTTTTTTTTTATTGCATTATAGGCAAGTATTTGATCTCAATCTCACCTGATTGTAAGTGACGATGAGATCTACGATGGAGCATACTTGCCTAGAAGGTTCACTCTCTTCGGGATCAAAGACGCCGGTAGCGTGTTCCATTCCTTGGCAGTTCGCACGATGAAAGTAGAAGCAAATCGCTTAGTACGAACCGAAGGAATGTCAACAGTGACACTTGTCCGTGCGTCTTGTCGACCGGCGATAGAATGGAGATGGGGGAATATATAATGACGCATCTTTCAGGTTATGTAGAGAAAAAAATCTATCGCGAGCGTGCGTGAATCTGTTAGCGTTGTTGGGGCTGTGGGAGTCCGCCGTGGAGCTGGCCCTGCAGGTGGACCTCGAGCTCGCGAAGAGCATCGACATGCCGGACGATCCCGAGCTGCAGAGACAATTGTGGCTGAACATCGGTGAGTGGAATGGACGTGTCAACTTTTTTTATATATTTTTTTTTTTTATAAACAGGTCATGCCTGGACGATATACATCTGTAAGTTCAACTATATTGCTTTATTAGGGTTCAGTACCAAAATGATAGAAACGGAACCCTTATGATGCGGCTATGTCAGTTTATCCGTTTGCCACACCCTCCACACCTGATTATAATTGAACTCTATCTCTTTGTAAGTAAGTTTAAAGTTGAAGAAGAACGACTATCATTTCGAAAATCCACTGCCAGATGTACGTAACTAGGTATATAAGGTGTAACAATAAATGATGTTAAATATTTTAGGAGGTTAACATGTAGCTCGTTGCGAACATGTTTATGTATAACAAAAAGTGATTGACATTTTTCAAGAAAGCATATCTGTTACATCGGCCTCTGTAATATGGCTTGTAATATCTATTGATTTGAGTTTAAATTTCATTGGGAATGCTTGCAGCTAAACACGTGATCACAAAGAACCAAGACATGGAAGAAGCGATGCGTTTCTTGGAGGAGTGTCGGCTCATCAAGATTGAGGATATACTGCCCTTCTTCAGTGACGTCGTCACCATCGACCATTTTAGACAGCCCATCTGTGAATCTCTTCAGGTACTTATTCATTGTCATGGAATCCGTAACGAATTTAATCTAAAGAGAAAAAAGTGTAAAATTCATTCCATTGTAATGCAGAGACTTTTGCGGGGCTCGTCGAAAGATTAGAATCAGAATATTTTTTATTCATGTAAACCATTAAGGTGAATGCTCAGGGTCGGTTGCCGCACATTTTCGATAGATGGTCCTGTTTTTCTGCAACTAGTTACACGAACATCGAGCATCTATGAGACTTGATGTTGCAAATTGCGAGCACTACTACGACATTGCATTGAAATATCCAAAAAAACATTAACCTGAAATCATTTATAATGGATGAGATACCATGGCTTCTAAAATCCTTGTATAAATAGGCACTCACACATAGACAAATACACGTCTTTTTTGTGCCGCTAGAGCGCAGCACTTGTTAAAAGTCTCGCATACTAAAAGTTGTCTTTTTATGCCACCAGGTAGAGCGATCATAAAAAAACTTATTTATCGGTTGTAAAATAATAGAAATACTTTTGCGAGCTTTGCAATATTAAAAGTTTCAGAAATAAAAGATAGAAAAGAAAAATGTATACTTTCATGTTCGTAAATATAATGTTTATTGTATAGATCTTATAAATATAGCAAGGTTTGCATGATAACTGTAAAAGTATTACGCTTTACAATATACCAGATCAACAACAAGAACAATATTTATTATAATTTACAAGGGAATAAGAAATTTGGCAATGTAGTTCTATACCTAATAAGGGATACAGCTACATTTCCAAATTTCTTTGAAACAATGTTGTTTGTTGTTGGTATTCTAAAATTAGGTAAATATAACATTGTTTCAAATACTAATATTATGATATAGAATCGACTCTATACAATTTACAGTCATCTTGATTCTTGCAACCTCCTGTGCTTCATTCCTCCGCTAAAAAGAAAAAAATAATTGTTTAGTCCAATAATAATTATTACTGTATCCATACTTATTATAAGGTAAATGCTGCTGTGACATGTATAGATTCAATCATTCAATCATCGTTCCAGAGACGGGCCAACATACACCGTCACACTGCAATGCACCCACATTTCACCGATGGTATTTTGGTACCAATGTAATAGAGGGTGAGCCCATCGCCATTATATCGGGCACACGCCTCCTCAATATGAGGGGCATATAGGCCGTAGGCCCAGTGCAGTTTAGTGAACTTCACACGACTTTTGACAGACATGCAGGTTTCCTCACAAAGTTTGCCTTCATCGTACAGCAAGTGATATTTTTTATGGAAAATAAGATTCGCACATGAAAATCCGGAAATCTCAGTGATGGGAGCCAGGGTTTGAACCTGAACACCTCGTTCCAAGGCGAGCGTTCTGCCAACGAGGCTGTCACTGCTGTACAACTTTGGAATCTATACTAATATAATAGATTCCACTAGATGCGCTGATGTTCTTCACTCTCATAATACGATGGGATGGCAATCCGGTACAATCAGAGAGATCGGGCTGTGTTGTCCGAAGCACAAGCAAGTGATAATCATGAAATTGAACTTGTGTTGTGTAGCCACTTTACAATACGAGTTATGCTCTAAGGTATTTGTTACCAAGTTGTCCCGACTTTCACCAGTGTCACATTCCATCAGTATCTCCATTACAATTCAAATAGCAAACAAAACACAAATTAAAACAAAACTAATCGCAAATCCCACACAATTATTATTTGAATTTTGAAGTAAGTTTTTACATACATAATCACAAACACAAAATGAAATCGGTCGCAGCAGAGTAGTGAGTCCATTTTTTTTTATAATTCTGGAATTTGGCATCAGCATACCATAGACATGCTGCCAATTTGGTCAAGATATAATAAATTAACTTCGTAGACACCCAGAACAAAATAAGTAACACTATTCTATACATTCTAAGAACTTGGTAAGTGCTTACCGACTTTTATATTTATTAAATATCTATACCTCAGATTAACAGAATCCAAAGAGAATAATTTTAAAAAATATAACAGTAGGTAAGCACATACATAATATCTAAGTACAGAATGTATGTGCATCAAAACCAGTTATTTTCGGCCTAGGCACCTATTTATTATGTAGACGAGTACTCGTATCCGAGGTATAAGGTTTTGCGTTCAGAAACGAAAAAAAAAGTAATATCAATATATCTAAAACTAAGTAGGTTTCTAGTTGGTACCAATTTATAGCTACTCTATAATAAATCGGTAAGTAAAAAGAAGAGAAATAGGTGCACATAGGTATGTTTTCTTAGATTTATTCAATTACGAGCTATGTCGCACTTGATTTGTTCAAACGTTCAAGGGGTATCCCATTCATTAGGCTTCCCTATAATTTCGAAAAACCCGTTCATACTAGGTGCCGGGGCTTGCTTTCTTGTATCGCCAATCGTGTTAGGTTAGTTGGTTGGATATATATGTATGTATATATATATATACATACATGCCTTGCTGGTTGGTACCTTCCTATAGCTAGTCAGTAAGTAAGAAGAAGAGATAGGTACATACATATAGGTCGCTATGTAGATTTTCTCAGATTGATTCAATATTGAATAATTACTAAAAACCGATGTTACGAAATATGTCGCGCGAGTCGCTGTCGATGTATTCTAACATTTTTTCTAGTCACAGCTGGCTGTGCTGCTGATATATATATATATATATATATATATATATATATATATATATATATATGTATATCTATACTAATATTATAAATGTGAAAGTTTGGATGGATGGATGGATGAATAGATGGATGGATGTTTGTTACTCTTTCACGCCCGAACGGCTGAACGGATCTGGATGAAATTTGGCACAGAGATAGATTACAGTCTGGAATAACACATAGGCTACTATTTATCCCGGTAAAATGTATGGTTCCCGTGGGATAGATGTTTTAATTTTTCATACTTTTTATCGCGGGTAACACCGCCGGGCGCATCTAGTATATATATATATATGTGTACCTATCTCTTCTTCTTACTTACTGACTTATATATATATAGATATATATAGTATATATATATATCTAATATATATATATATATATATATATATATATATATATATATATATATATATATATATATATATATATATATATATATATATATATCAGTAGCACACCCGGCAGTGCCTAAAAAAATGTTTGATAAATTGATCAATAAATCGACAAAGACTCGCGCGACATATTTCGTAACACGACATCATCTAGCTATGGCCTTGGAAGGTGTACATACTACCTATATATATTTTCGTTATATTACTACCACACCATGTTGGAGTAACACGGCCGAGCTGTGTGTTTTGGAAATCTAATATTCACTTACAGAAACAATATCAATCATTCAAAAAGACAAGTCCACCGGCAAGATTTGAACTTGCTATAGTACACGTTTGCATCAACCGTGTAGAACATTAGGCTACGTAGACCACTAGTCAAGACGACGAATATTTTGATAGGTTTCAATGATATTTACAACCAATTGAAACATGACATATTCATTCATTCATTGATTATTTAAAAAAATAAATACATGCCTTATGTAGGTATGTAGGTTATTTTATTATAATAACCCGAAAAAATATGTTTTGGGTGCAGACAAATCCTAAAAACTTGGATTACAGGAAATAGGGATACATGACGATCTGCACACACAGATAATAACACACCCCAAGTGGCTCAAGTGAAAAACGTAGGTACATGCGATTGTTCGTAGGTTCGATGGACGAACGAAATTTATATGTATTTTTTATTTTTAATTTTTTATTATGAATCTTTATACTTATTTATAGAAAATTTATATCTCTCTATATATTATAATGTTATGTCTTTATGTATTATAAGTAAAAACTCCTGCTGCCATCTGTCGCCGTAAATACTGAAAGACAAAGAATCGGATGCTTTATTAGTTACGGGTTAATTTGGACAGAGGCGCTTTTATTCACGCACACAAGCCTAAAATTTAATATCGTTTTATGATGTTATTACTATAAGATTTTGCCTGATATTTCATTCTGCGAGCTCTTTAATTTATAGAGAATTGATAACAATGCTTGTACAACTAAAAAACTGTATGTGTATCGAGTATTACAATGTTGAAATTTGTATGGGAATGCGACTGATCGCTTCCACCTTAAGTACAGCACTTATTAATCGTTAAAATAGTTACAAAATGCTAAGCTACAACTTTACCACCCGTTCTTATGCAGAAGAACGGGCAAGAAACTCCATGGTTGCTCTTTTTAAAAAGATACGTTTTTATTTTTGAGCAGTACATTGTTATGGGTATGAGAGAACAATGTAGAAACGGCTAGGCAGAATTTAGCAGCTGGTCAAAAAATTACTAGCTCTAAGTATATCATTACAAGTTAATGGCTATCGATACTGGCGATCTTAGCTTTAAGGAGTGTGTTGGTAAATTTAGCCAAGTCCCATTAAGGCGGCATTAATTTATCACATTTCAGAATGTCCCCAATTATCTTGTTACACAAACCAAACTTGAATGTTTTGCCGTCTCTCTCGTGGTCGTATCGTATGAGCAAAACAACATTTTTTTTTGGGTTCGATACAAAAACTTTTGTATATTTTCAGGAATATAACTATCAAATAGAAGAAATGAAAGCTGAAATGGATGAAGCGACAACATCCGCTGATTATGTAAGTATTTTATGTAACTTATGTATGATAGATCTAACGAAAATGTTCCTGATCAGCGTCTAAAGTTGATTTCCAGTTAGCTCTGCAAGGATTGCACTAAATATTGAGAGTAGTCCCGCTTGCTGAATTTAAATCACTCATTTTGTATAGATGGTGACACTTACAAATAGTTATTTTTATATTCTTCCTTGACTGTACACCGTGGATAATACGCGATATCAACTAAGAACATTCGGAATGAAACTCCGCGGGATTGTCTTTGTATAAAAATAAAAGAGACAAAGACAAGCCTGCTGAGTTTAATTCAGACCATCAAATTAAAAAAAATGCACCAATATTCCAGATAGTATTTAAAATTATAATGACCCGCTATTCTGTAGTTCAGTTACTAAAATGACTTGCTCTAGTGGTCACACTGGAGTGGCGACCGGTGTTACCAAAAGGGCTGCGTCGTCGTAACTCGAGGTGTGGTCATCCAGTAACAAAATTATAAATCATTCGGAATCGACATCGGAAACGGATTTGAAACTTTCCGATGTAGGTGTCGCTCCCGAGCTATCCGACGGAAACTTTTTGAAAAAAAAAACGATTTCGTGATGTCATCAAGATACATCGAACATAATCAAATTCGGAAATTTTAATAGCGATTGCGGTAATCCAGTTCGGAAGTTTTCCATTCCGATATCGATTTGGAATGTTTTAAAATGACCCCGCAGGTCCGCGCGGAGATCCAGTCGTTCCGCAGCCGCAGCGCCACCGTGCTGGTGTCGGACGCGTGCTGGCTGTGCGACATCGCGCTGCTGCTGCGCCCCTTCTACCTGTTCCCGTGCTGCCACAAGTTCCACAGCGACTGCCTCACCGCCCACATCATGCCCATACTCGGTAATACAATAATCACAATTACCAGTCTACCTTGACCTTTTGATGTTTTGTGAAGTCATTAGGGAGCGTTCAAGTATTACGTAACGCAATTTTTGACACCCCCCCCCTAGTAAAACCTTAAAACCTCTACGCGAACGTTCTGAAGGGTTAAAACAATGTTATGTAACGCGTAGTTCAAAACCCCCTCCCGCCCATGTAACGCATCGTAACGTTGTCAAAATACTGTTACAAAGAAACCTCATTTTTTTTCTTTTATTACATAACTCAATTAGTTGTAGGTGTCATCTATCAAATTAGTTCTGGATAGGGTAACAGACCTTAACATTTATTGGGGTAGCTCGTGTTATTTTATAAATAACAGTAACTTCTGCCAACGGTACCTCGATAAAAGGCAAAAACTCGACTTTTACGCTTAATAATTATATATAAAGAAGTCATCATTCATATCTCAAGATATTTCTCGCTAAATCTCCACAATGTTTGAACACTGTAAGTTACCATTTAGTTTAAATTTTACATTCTCAAATATCTAATTGCAAAATAACACAAGCTACTTCAATAAATATTCCCTTTGTAACATTATTTATCGCTAGCCTAGCTTATTGTATTTGTACCCAGATCCGGAACGCCGCAACAAACTCACAGAGGTACAACGCCGTCTCTCCGTTTTGTCGAACATCGAGCTATCCACCATCACGTCCACTGGCCTGCCACTACGCGAGGAACTGAGAAATGAAATCGACGACATCGTGGCGAAGGAGTGCATCTTCTGCGGCGAATACATGATCGAGTGCATCGACAAGCCGTTCATCGCTGACGAGGACTGGGACCGTGTCATGAGGGAATGGGAGTGAGCATGCAATGGACATTACGCATGGTTTTGTGGTCGTAAGGATTTCCAAGTAACGTATTTTATTAATATTTTAATTGAGGTATTTTGAAACACTACTGTTATGAATTGTTTTAGTTGATGAAAATTTACTTTAATGCAACGACTTCAATGGCGTGTGTAGTGTGTTTTTACCGAGACAATGTTTTTAAGAGTAGCTTGCTAAAAGTCAGTTTTAGTATTTGTTGTATTGCTTATAATAGACTACAGACGTAATTTATGTAGTATTATCCTATCTAGCTAAGATTTTTATTTATGTATTGTTGTATAAACTGTTTATCATATTATTTGATGCCATGTGTAAATGTATTCTGTGATAAAATAGCATCATATATGTTTAATGTAATTATATAGCGTTTAAGAACTTACCCCAAAATTTATAGACGTTATATAACTTTTGTCAGTCAGTAAAATTATATAACGTCTATAAATTTGGGGTAATAATAGTATATGTTTTATGTAACTGCATGTATGTACTGAATAATAAACAGTTTTAGCAAATTCAATATTTATTGAGAAAATTGTGTTATCAAGTAATGATAAACAATAAATTAATTAAATATTAGGATAGGAGACCTTTGCAAATCCTGGACAACAAATATTTTTACACATTTGCTTGTTCAATATTAAAAACGTAAAATGTACAAACATAAACAATATAATGTCAACCGGTGTTATTTATGCACAAATAATTAACGCGAAGATTAATGAAGGCAGATGGCTGTGGCCCGTGCACGCGGGTGGCGGCTGTGTATCTAATGAGACAATTCACTAACGCAAACTAAATTTATTGACTAGCAGTACCATCTACTTCCATGACCTGCGGCTCCGGCTTGTCGCCTTTGTCGTCCACTTGCATCACATCCTTGCCGCTCGCCTCCACCGCCGGCTCCTGTTCTTTATTGCTATCGGTTTCGTTTTCATTCTTAACACTATCCTTAGGTTCATCTTTCTTATTATCTTTACTCTTATTGCGTTTCTTAACAACTTTAGTTCCTTTTTTGGGGCTAGGCTTATCTACATGTTCCTCCTTTGGTTCGACGTTACTATCAGCTTGTTCGGGAGCTTTGTCCTCGGGTCGCGTGTCGGCCGCTTGTGTTTGTGTTACATCTTTATTCTCAGTTGGTGCTACTTCGGATTTTTCTTCTTGTGGTTGGGCTTCTGTCTTATCCTCCTCCTGTGGTTTGTCCTCGGTCTTCGCTTGCTCGGGTTGGGGCGCGGGCGCGGGCGTAGGTGCCGGCTCCGCCAGTACTTGTGGCTCAACTTTTTCTTTATCCTCCTCTTTGGTGTCTTCCTTCATGTCTACCTCACCGTTTTCCAATACCGACTCGACCGCCTGCTGGGTAGTATCTTGTTTCTCATTCATTTCTACATCTTGAGTTTGAGATTGAGTCCGGCTAGCGGTGTTACTGTCGGCTTTGGCTTCTAATACGGCTATACATTTTTGGATACACTTGATCGCCTCCTTTCTCGCCAGTCGGATGTTCTCCTTCCCGTCGGTCTCTATGATATCTAGCTTGATGAGATTCCTCGTGAGCATCTCGTCAAGATACAAGTATCTCTTGTCTTTTTTGGTACCGGTAAAGTTTTCCACTTCGGTCATGAGGTTCAGCACGTCCGTTTGGATACTGAGGATCTGCGTGATGGGGTCGTTGGCCGAGGGCTGCTGTGGTTTCGGCGGCGGCGTCTGGTCCCGCGGCGGAGCTTGCTGCTGCTGCGGGGGCGTCTGTTGCTTCTGCTGCGGAGGAGTTTGCTGCTGCGGCGGCGGCTGCCTCTGCTGAGTTCTGGACGGAGTATCAGTCTTAGGCGCGGCCTGGTCGTGGTGCACCGGCACCTTTACGAAGTGCTCATCGGGATGCGGCTGAGGTTTGGGCGACTGGGATCTCTGCGGCGACGCGCCGCGTGTGAACGCCGCCTGGGGGTATGCTTTCTGCTGCACGAACGGCTGCGGGCCCTGCCTGTAGCCTTTGTTGAACGGCGTGCCGAACGCCCTGGAGAAGTTAGGCGGGTGGTGGAAGCCGACAGGGCCGTCGTCTGCGAAATACTGTTCTCTATCGATGTGCGGCTGCGGTGGTGGCGGCGCGTAAGTTTGTTTGGTTTCGCCGAAATGCGTTCCGTGATCGACTGATTTGTTGATGACGGGCTCGTCTCTGCCTTCCACGAATATGGGTATGTGCCGCACGTTCGACTGCTGCTCGCCCTGCTGCGGCTGATGCTGCTCGTGGTGGTGGTTCTGTCCGCTCATTTTGAAGCTTTGATCCTGTGCGCTGCTTTCGGGGGGCGCTGACATAGACCTGTGGTTTCTCTCGTCAGCATCGACCAGACTGGGGTCGGCTGGGCTTTTCTGGCCGAGATCTACTGTATTTCTGAGACCGTACTGTGGCAGGTGTGTGTGTTGGTCGTTTTCTATCGGCTCGGGGTCCTGTTCGGTCTGTGTGGCTGCAGTCTGCTGCTGTGCGGGCTGGGGCGGGGACTGGGGGGCGGCTTGTGTCTGTTGTGGTTGTTCGTCACGGGAACTAAAACTGCGGTTCCAATGTGAAGGGAAGTGCTCTCTGAACTCTGGTGGGATGTCGTCGAATGGAAATCTGTCGAAGCCGCTGAAATTTTCGCCAAAATCTGGAAGAACGAAACGTTTTTATTAAAAACAACCTGCCAGTTCAATCAATGCCGTTAAATGTAAAATACGGTGTTGAAGACCAAAAAAACAAATCTCTTGTAATTATGCAACATTGAAGGGAAAGTGGGATACTATAAGAGAGTTGTACCAAATAAGTTGGAGAATTATTTTTTCTCAACTCCCACATACGATGAACAGTGTTGAAACCGTATAGATGTACGTGCGTGTACGCACCTTCGGTGGTGGCGTCCTGGCTGGAGGGCCGGCGCTTCCTGGTCCAGGTGGCGGGGCGCTGGCGCAGGCGCGCCGCTATGTCGGGGTGCCGCGCCGCGAGCTCGCTCCACGCGCCCGCTCCCTCCTCCTCATCAAACGGGAAGCCGCGCTGTATCAAACATACATAACACGTTATTATTTAAAAAAGAAACTATCAGTGTGTGATTGCTCGCATCGGGATGACAAAAGAAAAACGGACCAAGTTTAAAAAAAAACTAACAATGTGTGATTGCCCGCATCGGGCTGACAAAAGAGAAACGGAAAACGGACCAAGTTTTAAAAAAAAACTAACAATGTGTGAATTCCCGCATTGAGATGACAAAAGAAAAACGGAAAACGGACCAAGATTTAAAAAAAAATGTGCTGTACCTATTTGGTAAGCCCTTAATCCAAAACAAGTGTGTCAAGATTTCTAGTTCGCGTGTTCTGGGAACACAGATAAAGTTCTGATCCAGATTCAACCGGGTTTTCACAATTGGATTAGTCAATGGTTGGACTTAAAGGTCTACCATCACGTCAGGATCATGAAGTTCCGCCATGTTGCGCGGGCGAAGGCCATTATTTATTACCATACCCGTCGGCAGCGGGGCCAGTTTTCTTTTATCTTTATGGCGCGAGTTATTTTAACATGTGTAAATTACAATAAATTATCATTTTTGAAAGATGACACGAATACCGGAAGTTCGTTTTTATTACAACCGTTTACATTGATATCCGGATGGCATTACAAGAGATGTAGAAACAAAACGGCAGGTGCAACTACCTACAGCGTATTCCAATTTACCGTGCTCCTCAGTCTTTTAGAGTCTGAAAGGGACGGAAAACCGTACGGCGACCGTAACAGAAAAGGTTTATAGTAGTCACATTTGCGTCGCCAGATGCTACCATATATGGCAAGGACGACTGAGGAAGTGACCTCAACCGCCGCGACTTTCGTATTTTGATACTACGGTATCATTACTTTGTTGGAGCCATCCATGTTTACGTAGCACGAAAAAAATATTAAGATTTTCTGATAAGGATTGGCTTGAGGCGTCGACAAACGAGCAGAGCAAATTAACATACAACACGGTGTATCTTATAATAATTGTTATTCATACGTCACAACGCGTTACTGTCTCGCGTAGATAATTTTTCGCAATCGCAACAGTGAAACCGCGGTAATCAGGAATAACTTTAAATTGCAAGGTTCAACGTATTCCGCATTCCATATAAATTACCTTCTAAATGTTTAATACTTATTTCAACGAAGGATTTTAAAAAAACCTCATTTTGGCGCGGTATCTTCATCACTTAAAGACTACGGGTACGGAGGTTAATATCGATATCATCGCCATTATCTGGTATAGTGCAATATTATTATTCTGCCATTAAACGCATATAATCTTTCATAATCTTATATAAGAATAATCCACCCGTCTTCACTTACACTCAGAAAGTAGGTTATTGTGATCTGCTTCAAAACGTAGATAGCAAAATACGACAGACAAATCCCATCGACTATTCGCTAAAGATCGCTAAATGTGGTAATATATCTCATGTTATTAAACAAATAACTTAATTATATCCTTGCTAAATGTGCTGTCACAAGTCGTGAAGTGATGTTCCGTAATAATGTTAGCGAGACTTATGTAAAGGTGACCTATACTGACCGCTGCGGTATAAAGTGATAGAGCCGAGTATTCATTAAATATCAATGAAAGATAATTTCATTCATTATAAAGCTCACTACAGGGCCTGCTCTTGGAAACTACAAAGAGATTGGAACATAATATTTTTATAGCACCAGTATCGGTCGGTGGCTACAATATTGTAGCCGTCCACATAAAACCGCAGGAGCCACTTTCATAATACAAAATGTACAAAAGAGACAAGTTAATGATGATTGTACACGGTGACATCACCGTGTGGGCTGGAGTGAACAAAAACCGATGGCGAGCGTTGCGTCACTCGATTGTGGACGATTTGTTGGAAACCGTACAAAACAACATACGCCGCATAGACGAAGGCACGTGTCTCATCTCGTGAATTGACCATGTTGCTATTACACTAATATCCGTATCTATAAATAAACCAACATAAATAAGCGGTCTAAGTTTCCAGCTTTATCGTACAAAAAAATCTGATTTAATTAATTATTCCCCTTGAAATTACGTTCTAAGTTTGGAAAGCTGTAGAGCGTATTTAGTCATAAAAGAGAGCGGTTTATCAAGTCTCTTTGGACCCATATTTAATGTATAACGAACTAATAGAAATCGATAATATTCTCATCAATATTTAACCCCAGAAACAGATGCTTTTGAGACATAATCAAGATGGATGACGTAATACAAGTCGTTGACCGACGAACGTCGACTTCCAAAATCAAAGCAGAAGAAGAACACAAGATACAATTTTATTGTATACCATAACTGATACCAAAAAGTATCTTAGACGTATTGCACGGAAAAAATACAAAGGAACGTAATTCTTATTATTCTAGTTTCAAGATTTCAGGTGCAAATTAAAGCCATTAATGAATCTTGCCTTTAACACTGGCTTCTTTGCCAAGTTCGTAATATTTACAGCTTATTCGTAAATTATCTTGCTACAAGGATTATAACTTTATTATTAGAAATTGTTGACTACATTTGTGTATTGGAAGATTTGAAGCTTTTTCTAAAGTATATGCTCGATAATCATACGATGACCCACAAATACTCCATATACAGAAACATCAAATCAGCGCGTGGGACGGTGATGATTGTCTATCAGACTTCTTGTGAAGATATTATTTAAAAATATCCGGTCATTATTATTGTACTAATAAAGTCATTCCCAAGTAGTTTTCGATTCATACAACCGTATTTGTATGAGCCACTAATAACTGCACGTGGGAGTCGCATGTGTGACGCACTGTCACAGGCCAGGGTACGATCTAACTCCGATTGTGTACGTATAAGATACATTTTACCTGCTAAGATAAATAAACTGACATCATCGTCTTGAATTAGGATCTTGTTTACAGAGACGATTTAATACCCGACCGGTTATCCGTGAACTGGTATGGATTTCGAAGACGTGCGCGATATATATAATAAATATTATTGTGCTAAAATGAAAACTAAATAGCATTTACTTTTCAGAGCTATGCCCGCTAGCCTGTCGCAAGACACTTTGCCGTTCGCGACAAATTCTTAGTTTAAGGGCATGAAAGCCAGTGACAACGTCCAATGCAAAGGAGAATCCTATCGTGTGGGTGGTATGGATGAAATCACGTTTACAAATAACATATTCACAGCAAAATAATATTTATTTATGTAAACACAAACGTCACGCGACAAGATAAAATGAAAGTAGAATCACTTATGGCTTAAGGCACTTATTCGCATGGCGTAATTATTATCTAAAACAGCGCCGAAATTAATAACATTGAAGAGAAGCACTATTAATGTATTGAGAGCGTGCGTGCACTCAAGAGATAAACAAAGCAGAAGGGGTTTCAGTATCAATAGCAGCTCAAAAGGTAAGTGAACTTTGTGGAATTGCTTACAAGAATAACCGCTGACTAAAAGCTGTAATACTGTAGATAGTATATGTTATAACGAAATACTGTAAGGTATATTTATTATATTCTGTCATTCACATTTCCCCGAAGGTGTGGTTCCATCAAAATTTGTTTTATGTTTTAGAAAATTGTCTTGTATGCGAACTTTCGATAGCAGCGTCGCTCGTGACTCGCGACTGTGCGCGTCACGTTGAAATGTTTACATTAGTGTCATTATTGATTTATGTGAAACACAATGCTGTAATATTGAGTGCGAAAACTTATTTTCGAATCTAGACTACAATACTGTACTTAATTTATGGATAAGGATGATTACAGTTATCATAACTTAGAAAATAAGTAATCGACAATTATTATATACGACTTATTTTTTCAGATGGCGACTCTATGTTCAAATACACTATAACTATATTATAGACAGTGTTAAGTTATATCCGATGTAAAAAGACGTTGGCGTAGAGACACGTCTGCATCCTGTTAGATTGCCTTTTAGTAGAATGTGAATGTTCACATTTAGCTATAGAGCAAAAACCTGTTGAAGCAAACGTCACAACCGTTACAACTTTGTCATACAATAAACGATCGAAGTTTGTTAAGCTGCTAGGTTATGTTTAAAATAAATTGTACTAAAATAATTTTAAATTCGATACTTTCTGCTTTATATCATGTGTACGCATTTTAATGTAACCGAATTAAATTAAAATGGGGTACTTATTTGGAATATTTAGAGTCCAGAAAAACATCTGTCTATGACCATGCGACCATCTGGCCCGATGCCAATTGCTAATACTAAGATGGAATATATTCTGCAGGCCATTCGGCTTTCACTTAAATCCATCCTATGAGATCATGCGTTAGAAGTGATTGTCACGTGTTTATTATTAGGTAAATACTTAATTACTTATCACTTATATCAGTCAATAGAGTATTTTTTAATTAAAAATCAAAAATATTGTGTTTATTTTGAATATATATAGGATCAAAGAATGTTCCGACCGACCAAAAAATATGTTCTTGTTATATTAATTAGCAAAGATTTTCAAAAGAAAAACTTATGTTCTTGTTTCAAAATAATTTAAAAATCTTACGTCGTTTCCATGATATTCCGGCGGCTTATCCACCACAACAGGTGATTCCATTTTCAAAATACAATGCACTGGAATGTATCACAGATATCCACTTCACTTGTTCGATACGTTTATATCGCGAAATATATTGACTTTATTCGAGTAACGCTCGTTACCTTCTCTCGACTTGTACTGCGGCGATCGGCTACGAACGATCGTATATATACGGCGAGTGGGAGCGCGGCGCCATAAGTTCGCGAACTGTCCAGAGTATTCGAGAACGCTTCTATAGCGACCCTGTACAAAAGCCCGCGCAGACAACAGCTGAATTCATTGTACGTTATACAAGTGTGCGTATGAAAGCACACGGTCGTTGCCCTGGTATAGGAAAACCGCAATGTAATCGTTGCGAGTCTCGAGCGAGGATATCTGTATTGTTGTACAATGCGCGCCTGCGCGGCGCCTGGAAGATTCTGGGGTGCCTTGGACTGCATTATGGGGTGAATTGCACGAGGGTGCAACCCTTAGGGAAGCTTTATTAGGTGCGAGCGCGTACCTACTCATTACGCCAATAACAGAGTTTCATTTTGCAAAGTGGGCTGTATATGTATGGGCACAAAAACAGATATTAATAATTTTCAGGTCGTCAAGTGTGAATCATTGTAGACACTTTATAAAGCGGACATCACAATGGCAATAACGGCTTGTATGAATTTCTTTATTTTTTTCCTTCGCCGTCCTTATAAAACAGCTGATTAATGGAGGGGCATTGTGTTTATGCAACGCTAGCACATCAATTCGTTTTTCAATTATGCCCTTTAAAGTTTTGGCGATACTTGCTTGTTAATGAAAATGAGTAACTGAAATATATAAAGGGGTACTAACTTATGTAGTTTATATACCGTAATATATAATCTGCATACTCCCGTTATTATTATAATGAATGATGCGCTGATAAGCGCAGTTGGTTGTGACCCTGCTTTCTGCACCGAGAGTCTCGGGTTCGAATCCTGCTAGGGACAAACTTTATGTGATGAGCACGAATGTTTCTACCCGAGTCGTGGATGTTTAATATCTACATAAGTATTATATACTGAGTTCGCCCTCATCTCGTCTGATTAAAAAATGTAAGGCGTCAAACCATTACATACAAGGAAACGAGCTATCAATATTCTAGAACCTTTCTGCTCTAACTGCCATCGAGTCTTCGAGATATATGCCCCTCCCACGCCCACTTCAGCTTTGAAATACTTCGAGCTATGTCAGTTACTCTAGTCCGTCTACGGATCTTTTCATTTCTGATTCTATCGCGTAGCGAAACTCTTGAGTTTAGCTCTCTCCATTGCGCATTGAGCGACCTTGAACTTTCTTATGAGGCCCATATTAAGCAACCGCGTCAATGAATAACAATACTCCTGACGGGGTAAGAGTTCCCAATGTATACCATTTAACTTATACTTCTGAACTGTCGGGTCTAGCTTTTACTTAGAATGTCGTCACACAAAATGGACTTAACATACGAACCTTGACGAAACAAAGAAAGAGTAATATATGTAAATAGTTATAATTTACATGCATTTTCCGCTGAGCGCAACCTATAATTATACCGTATTGGAGTTGAGATTAAAGCGAGTATGGACAAAGTACTGGATTAATAAAAAATCAGGATGGTGATCCGAAGGCACAAGGTCTATAATTGCAAGGATACACATTTAAAAATCTACATAATCAATTAAATGAGTAAACAAAACTTTTGTTCGAACTGAAAACAATAAACTGTAATTTTATGTCATTTGTTTACAAGCTCCAATGGAATGTAAATGCGCGAATCTAATGAAATACGGCTTCATAAATGCCACCATCAATTCAAAGTATGTTACTCAAGTTGCATCTTAACGTCATGATTAGAGCTGTGATACCAATGACTGAGATTTAGAGAAAAACGTGAGGAACGTATTTAAGTTCCTCACGTTTTTCTCTAAATCTCCCTTATGTTTATTTATATAAGGGTCACTTTTGAGGCCACTGCTAAGTCAATTACATCTTGATGACAGCACCCAAATTTAAAGAAGTTTTAATCAATTTAACTTATCTGCTTTGTAATGCCATTGTAAATGGACGATAACTCTGAGGACAACAATATATTTGTAAGATTTTATTGTGACTGTACTTACATTTGGAGTCGATTTCAGCTATTGGATAAAAATTAAGATCTTTAGAGCAACGAGTAAATCAATACATCAAGAAACAAATATTGGCAACATAATGTGAATATTTGTTCATACTCGTTACTTAACCACTGTCTCTTTATCAGCTGACTGCTATTAGGCACAAATCAAAGGCGTCGCATGGTCGTTGACCGACCATTGTAATACGCACATGGTGTTGGAAACGTAAGCGGAATAATAAAGATATTTTCATTCATGGTGCGACGACATATGGAATGTGTGCATGGTGAATTATCCGAGTATAGGCTAACCTGTTTTTTATCTTTGTTTCTAACCTAAATCAACGACCAGATTTAGCTATACTTTATTAATTTTATTTTAAGGTAAATTAGAAGAAAGGTCTCATGCTGAAAGCAAAAAAAAATCCTCGGCGTTTACTTTTAAAAAGATCGAAGCGCAATTTAGTTGAGAGTTCTTTGTCGTTGTTTGTACTGGGGCGTCGCAATTTTTTCCTCCGCATTTTCTGTAACATAACTAATGCAGAAGGCACGCAGAAACGGTATATTTAGCTCACTTCATTATATGTTCTGAGGTTGCTTAAAACTACAAGTGACCTATGACAACGCATAAGAATATTTAGACGATTTTTTTGGGCAATTCTGTAATTAAAATGCATGAAATAAAAATTATGTTCATTTGTAATTATAAAAGTGTAAATATTGCTAGTTTGTTTTTATGGTGTTTAGATTGCAGAACTTGTTTACGGTAAGCGAATAACTAGAAATACTTCAGGGTTAATCAGAAAACTATAAGCGGTCGAAGTGGGACGCACGAACACGTAGGAGGGCAAGTTGTTCTAAATACCGTACAAATTCTTAGTTTTAGGTTGAGCAACACAAAACATAAAACTAGAAATATAAATGTTTACGTGGGGATAGCGGACATTTTATTTCAAAATAATTTGTCCAATGTCACGGGGACATTATGAAGGTGCACAACGGACTAGTACGCGATGTGGATATACAATAAAGTCGAAAATATATAAAACATAAGTATGTAAACAAAACATTTGAATCTTTGGCAGCACCTTGCGATTGGTGTTGCCCACAATTGCAATATAATCATGCTATTTATAATATTGTATGAGCCACAACACCACGACAGATCGTACTCACGTTTCGCTTCATCTTGTGCTGTCACACAATGATCCTCGGTTGTAATTATGATTTTTAACTATACAATTAACATTTAACTGCTAAAATCGACACTGAATTTTATATATCCGTCTCAGCACCACTCACACGTTCACGTCTGCGCGTCGTTTTGCATGTGCTGTGGGTGGTTGCCGCTAAACACCGAAATAGAACTTTTGGAATAACACTATACAAATTATATTCCTTGCGTCACCGTGTAATACTTGACGAGATGAAGATCAAGAGCGTATGCGCAGACACTAGTATTAATAACAGAGATTTTCGCGGGCGTATATATTTTTCTTGCGAATGCTAGACACAACGTTGCATTTATTTTTGACTAATACAAAATCCACAACTTTTAATTCTGGTTTGGAAGGTTGTTTCGGCAATTCTTTATTTCGTTTTTTAATTGATTATAACACGAAACAATATTAGGTAGTTTGTTATCGAACAGATTTTGATATTTATTCATATTAATAATTATTATATTTTCAGGCAACACCAGTATTCAACTCCGCGTTTTCATGACGTTCGTCCGTTCATTCTCTCGACACCAAAAGCCATAATTCCGCTGCATATACTGTTTTGCACGATTTTCAACTAAACTGAATGAAATCAAACGAGGTCAATGTGGGAGCCAAAATAGTTTTGCGAATATTGTTTTATGTTAATTAGATATGCTTAACCTTCGTTGCCAAGTTAGAAACGTCTGGTGAACACCTTATTTCTTTTTATTACGAATTATTAAAACTAAGTTCCATGTGGTCTCGTCAAAAAGACACGTGCACCAATTTTACTTCTTCCTTGATAGGAACAGTAAAAGGGAAGTCCTTGAGCAACCCACTGCCTGCTGTGTACTGAATCATTATCACCCACGCGGCGTCGCTCGCACCGATTGCATACAATTGCACGATAGACCAATTGCAGCGGATTCGATTTACGGCTAGGGTTAACTCTGCAATCATGTCAGATGCTATTCAATACAAACATAATATTTCGGGATGAACACGCTTCAGTTATGTTGATTGAAAAGCAGCTGTGATAACTGGCCGTGTTTCATCACTTCAAAATCAATATTATGACTTGCTTAGTAGAATAATGCTCACAATATCGAATAGCAAGTATGAAAAAAAACGGCTAGTTGAAAATCATGTCTGCAGAGGTCAGTGCCCAGCAGATGTGGGAATTAAATCTGATACATCTAAACCTGTGGTGGAGTTTGATCGGATGAAATTAATGCGACGACTTTTATTCTGGCCAATTATGTTATGCTAAAAACAAAAATATTGAGCAAATTCTCCCTTTGTTATAGGAAGCAGTAAATTTCTCAAATAATGTCATTATTTATATTAATGTAATGTAAAAGTAGCGGCTAGTGAGATGCTGGCAACCCTGATGTTGACGAGTAACGAGAGGTAGAAATCGGTGTGATGATGATGAATGATCTGAGGCAGTATCTTTTATTTTGCGTTTATTTTATTAAACAGACTACATATTTCGGCACAACCTTGTGTATTTCTCTATGATACTAATTACATAAATATAGCTAGATATTGACATGAAACTGAATAATAAATAGTGTACTTATCATAAATTGTATAATGCCAATAGGCTCGGTCGGCCCTTAGTACATTAGGGGTCAAATATCATTAGCGAAATGTGGGTGCAATGCAATACATGTTTGCTTACCGCTTCGGAGATCGCAGGCGTGATGGTGTATTTTTGCACTGCAAAAAGTTTTCAGTTACCTACTTACGCATAATATAATTGATTTACTAGTACTCAAATTATTCTATCGGGTTGCACGATTGTAGAATTGCCGCACGGGTACGTAAGTTGGGAAATGCGCAATCTCGCAATAGCGACAATTCATACGATATTCTAGGACCCAACATCATGTACTTGGGCGACCTTGCTCTATTATTAAGGTGCGTTTCACGGCACGATGTATTTATTTAAAAATTGCATTAGCGATGTCACGCGAGTGTGAATCACGTCATTTCCATTAATGAACTAGATTGTGAGTAGTGACTATAATGGAGAACAAACACAAGGTAAACGTACGTAATAATCAATTATACCGATAGGACGATCCACCTCAATAGATCCAATGTATTGCGCACACAGACCTGTTGTAATAGATCAATGACATAGACCTGTTTTAATAGATAAAACATACATCAATTTAACGTAAAACAGATCTGTCAAACCATGTTTGCGTGTGTGCAAAACTTAATGTTATACACACTGAAGTACGTCCAATTGGATCCGCTAAAATGTGGTATTAGGTTCAGTGATTATTTATAAAAAAAAAACATTTCTGGTTCAGATTTTGCAGTACCGACTGTCTAGACAGTCCAGACTGAGTGGATTGATAAATTAATATAAATAACACGACAGAAAAAAAAATACGTCGATAAAAATATTAAGTCACACACCATACGTACATATTGAATTTGTTCTCACGTATCCATAACAATGTATTGCTCAAAAATGTAAAAGATCTTTTCTAAAAGAGCAACCATGTGTGTGTCTTGCCCGTACTTCTCCATAGGACCGGCATTCTTAACTGGTGGTAAAGTTGTAGCTTAGAATTATGTCACATATTTGACGATTCATGAATACTGTGCTTAATGGTCTATATGACTTAAAAAAATCTGATTCTGATTGAATTTAACGCTTAATACGATATTATCCACGTACATTACGATAAAACGTTTATAGCGTCAAACGCTATGATAATATTGTGTCAAAGCACCACTCGCGGGATACGTTAATTCTTAGCTTCTCAATTAAAATCTCATAAGTGGGAAGCGTGTCACTGGCCGAATCTTCCGACTCGAATCGATCGGTCACCGCCGATCAAGTTTACAATTACCGATGCAATTGTCATTAATTATCCTTGAACCTGTCTAAATGGCCAAATTCATTTAAGCTTATGGCTGTCTCCATTATTTATCATTTGTTTATTGTTTTGTACCGTGTGATTCAAATGAGATCAGCACTCAGCAGTAATGATGCCAATAGTGGCGCCAGTTCGATTTAATATTGCACCAAATAAATACTAAATGGTCTTTTTAAACCGCACAAAGGCTACGAAATTAGCCCATTGTGGTTTGTTCTAAAATTAAATTGAAAAACAAAGGGCAATATTAACGAATTGTAAATTAGCTTGATTTCAGAAATTAATCATATTTCTTGTGTGAATTTAATCAGAAGGCTTTCTTCGGGTTTTCACAGTTAACGAACTCGGTCAATAGAAAGCTAATTAGAAAATATTATTTTGCACCATGGTGTTTCTGGCACAGTTCCTAATGAGGTGGCACAGTTCAAATTACATGATAATTGAGTACTTGAAAAATATTCTTGATCAACAATTATGATAAATCTCTATCATTACTCGTTTTAGAAATATATATATCAGATAAAACGGAGTGTATTATTCGTGCAGAAAGTACTTCGATTGGTTTTTTTTATGAATAAGGGAGAATAATTTAACTCTAGTATAAACTAGTCTCCAAACTAGCCGCGGATGTTGTTAAAATCTATCCTATCATCCTAAAAAGTATAATCATGTTTGCACAGTTTGTTCTAGCCGACTAAAGGAAGGACGCTTTTACGTATACCTTTAATATTTGCACAGTTTACGTAACTGCTTATGCACACACGACGGATTGTATTGACGAATGTTTACCTTGTTGTCACTATTTATAATATTTTGCATCTCATACGGATTAGGAATCGACTTGGTATATGCTATATTTCTCTTTCCATTACGTTCTGATTACATTTCGAGTCAGCTAATGTGCATTAATTTAAATATAGTTAGATCCGTCACTTAAATATAGTGATCCCCTATCGCCATTTTCCCTTGACCAAAAAATTTAATCAGCGGATTATATAAACGTCTAACTATTGTATCCTTAACCGGTGTTAGTTGAACTATACCGTGACTACATAAGCATATAACTAATTGTAAAATATATTTTTTGGCGCAGGAGTTGACGATCCTCAGAGCTATTTGATTTAGAGATGATTGCCTGTAACGGGGATCTGGTTCCCGGTACTTCACCAGACGCATTCTCCATGTTAGGTTTCTAGACGAGAAAGTGCGTCTTCGCCAGGTAGGGTACGGCGTTGTGCCCCCAATAGGTTTAATTTGGATATATTATTAACATCAAAGTTGCCATCTAATTATCTCTTTCTATACTCGTTTAGTACTGATTTCAGGAATTTCTCATTGCTATGTTTGCTTTGCTTTCATAGTAAGGGCTGGACATGATATATGGGATTGATACAATGTGTGATATTGATAAAATGTTAGAGTATTCGCAATCGATAATAGATGATCAATAAGGAGCTACGAGCATCAACTTCACGTATGTAGTACAAAATGATAATAATAATAATACAATAGGTCGTTGTTTTCTTCACAATATACCCGTGAGACGTCGACACGCTTCATGCTTCAGTAATTTGTGTTTTTGTTCATACATTACACAGATGTACCGTGATATACACAACGATCATTTCAAAAGGTAAATACATTCAGTGTCTTCTTGGAAAAATGTGACTCAGTTTACAAGTAATGCTTAAAAATACAATTATGAATATTCATTCAATGGTTATTGGTAGTTACTTAATAATTTCTGCAAGGAGTTCAAACTATTAACTAATATTAAATAAGAGTTCAAGACGAGAAATAACATTAGCAGCAGTTATTTAATAACATATTATTTAAATAGTATAATTTCATTACGTCGACGACCTGATCAGCGCAGTTGGTGTAAACCTGCTTCCTGCAGCCAGGGGCTAGGGCTTAAATCCTGGTACGGACAAACATTGCGTGATGAGCACGAATGTTTTTACCCGAGTCATGGATGTTTAATATGTATATAAGTATTATATACTGAGATCATGCTCAGTCCATTGCAAGGTACCCCATAATATAAGCGTTGCTTAGTGTGGGACCGTATAGTTGGGGTGTTCGTCTGGCAATATTATGTTATTACTGTAGCTATTTGTCGTCTTTAGAAATCGCTCGCACAGAAAGCCTACCATTTTTTCACCGTGGCTAAATTACTATGAAGACAATATCGTCTTGTCATTTACGGTCGTTTTACATACAACAACAATAAAATCGTCAATGAAATTAAATTTACAGGTGGCTATGACTAACACCGAAGGGTGCCAAGTCCAATTTACGCGGCACTTGTGTGACGACTAACACACCGAACTTTAATTTTACACCTAGGACTATTCATGCTTACAAACATTAAATTGAACATATGTTCTCTAGTTCTGAGAGCTTGCTTAGATGGTATTTTGAACCAACTTCAAAAAAACTTCTCAATTCGGTTGTATTTTTTGTTTTTATGTTAATTGTTAGTTATAGTATGAGGTGCGCAGTATGACTTAATTTCATTCTGAACGCGGTACTTATATTACATGCCGTGTATAGATCGCATGAAAAAATTTTGCAAAGACGGCGGCTTGTCTAACTAGGCATTTGCATGGCCGCTATCTTTGAGAATTTTATTTGATTAGACCTGTAACGTGAGTGCCTAACAATACACGTTAAATATTACCAGTTTTGAGCCGTCAGGGCATCGCCACGTAATTAATTAGCTCCATGACTGTACATGATAAATCGTTATGACATGCCACAAACAAACAATTTCACAGACCACATGTGCTTCAGTCTGAAGACGAGTCATAATTAAAACATTCAGTGTGCAGAATAAATTAATTAGTCTGAAATTAAAACAATACGTGTAAGCACCGATATAATCGATGTGAGTCAACGTTTAGTTAATCATTCATTTCCATTTAATCGGTTACGTTTGTATAACAAACTTCGGATTATGTACCTAAGAATCAGAATCAGAATATTTTTTATTCATGTAAAGTAAACCATTAAGTACAGTACTTATGAAACGTCAAAATAGTTACAAAATGCTAAGCTACAACTTTACCAGCCGTTCGTAATGCCGTTCTTATGGAGAAGAACGGGCAAGAAACTCCATGGTTGCCCTTTTTAAAAAGATCTTTTACATTTACTCTTGAGGTAAATACTTCGCCTTGAATATAAATAAAATTACATTGGCTGAAGAAGCTCGAGACTTGGATGTTGAGATTCCTTGCAGGTGTAAGAAATTAACTAGCAAAATAAAACAAAGTAGGTACGTAACTAATTAGCAGACCGAGGCGAAGATGGTGCGACCATTTTGACAGCATTGCGGTTAAAACAGCCGCAGCATGCTCAAAGGTACTGTGGATACGTGTATGGGAGGTCACGGAAGCAATGGCCAGTGGGACAAATATAATATAACATATAAGGCGAGGCAAAACAAGACCTATTGCGAAATATTAAGATTACACAAATCATATTTGGACGTCAATAAAATTAATAGATTCGGGTTTACGACTCATTACCGTCTAGAAAAATTTACGATGCCGCCACACAAGACTTGGACCAAATTGAGAGCAGTGATTTCAGCATAGTATGATCATGCAGAGTGATCAATAAAATATTGGCTCGGTTATGTATGGTTGTCGCAGCAACGACGCGCCACCTACAGGCACGCCCACCGGCCATATTGGAGCCAAAAAAATGCTTCATGGGCATTGATATACTCATTCATTGCTTGTCATAGGGAGATAGCAACGAGATTAATCATGTTTGGTTATTGAAGACTTGATGGCACAATGCCTTATGCTAAAATGACCTCAACCTCGTTTGATTTCCGCAACTATTTATGTAACTTGCTTTTCTAACCGCAAACAAAAATCTACTTCCAGATTTTAGAAATAAAGTTTTTTAGCTTATTTGAATTCAAAATATTTCCGTCTCGTGAATGAATATCGTTACATTGAAATCGGGAGAAAATTTTCAGTGTGAAATACCGAAATGCAATATTCACATCTTAAACATGTCAGGTTAAGATTTTGCAAAACAAAGTAAAGTATTCGCGTTCATTAAACAAAATACCGAGGAATTTGTATGACACTTGAGCGGTTCTTAGGAAAACAACTCGATTCAAGGTGAGATAAGTGTGTATGACTTGAGTGAAGTCAGTTCGCGTCGCAGTAACAAATACCGGCAATAAGAACATCCATTTGATTGATGAGTTGGTCGATAATGGCACAATGATTGGACGAGTCTCTTGTTGCTGGAAGTGTTTTATGTTAACATGTTGAAGGTAAAATAACGAACAGCAACATCAAAGCAATAGCTGCAAGAAATAAGAAATCGTAAACCATCGCTGTATAACGTAAAATAGCAACATAAGATTAAATTAATAACAAATATTAAAGTATTCATCCACGGAAATCGATAATGAATCTATACATATCAATAAAATTGGAGTGTCTGTTTGTAATATTAAAATAACCGCTTTTTACTAAGTGCATTTGGATGTATACACGTTACCTATACCGAAACAACATTTTTTACAATTTTTGTCTGTCTGTCTGTCTGTTTGTTCCGGGTAATCTCTGAAATGGCTGGACCGATTTTGACGGGAATTTCACTGGCAGATAGCTGATGTAACAAGGTGTAACTTAGGCTACTTTTATTTTAGAAAAAAAAATAGGATCTCTCGAAAAAAAATTAAAACCAATGTTGCAGCGCTGCGCCTGATTAAGTTTTGATAGCAACAATGCGTCCCGCGGGATCAGAACGTGCGAGCAGGCTGTTGCCAAAGGTTGTGTCTTTGTTAAATACCACGCGGACGAAGTCGCGGGCAACAGCTGGTTAAACCATAAAACAAGAAACCTCCAACTTGATTGCAATTTATCATAAGAGTAATTCTTATGATAATCAAGTATCATGAAGAATATAATTTACAAGTTCGTATAAATCACTGTGTACCTAACAATATGAAGACACATTCGTTATACATGTTCACATAAATTTGTCACTGTGTATAACTAGCCGAATTAAAAAAAAGATCTATATAACAGGGAAACCACAGACCTCCGATGGTTGTTATTGTAAAAGTACATGCCGTGCTTTTTATATGGGAACCGACTATGGCAACTAGAAAATTACCAACTAGCTGTTACCCGCGACTTCGTCCGCGTGGTAACAGCTAGTTGGTAATATTGTTGTCTTGTTAACAAAGACTCAACCGTTGGCAACAACCTGCTCGCGCGTTCTGATCCCGCGGGACGCATTGCAGGTTGTTGCTATCAAACTTAATCAGGCGCAGCGCTGCAATATTGGTTTTAATTTTTTTTCGAGAGATCCTATTTTTTTTCTAAAATAAAAGTAGCCTAAGTTACTCCTTGTTACATCAGCTATCTGCCAGTGAAATTCCCGGCAAAATCGGTCCAGCCATTTCAGAGATTACCCGGAACAAACAGACAGCCAGACAGAAATTGTAAAAAATGTTGTTTTGGTATAGGTACCGTGTATACATCCAAATGCACTTAGTAAAAAGCGGTTATTTTAATATTACAAACAGACACTCCAATTTTATTTATATGTATGTATAGATGTATAGATAATGTAAACACGCACAATGGAGGTGAATATGAGGGATTAATACGTACAGACTATAAAATACTAGCTTCATCCGCGGCCATAATCGCGTTAGTTTCAAGGATTAAAGGCAACCTATGTGTCGGTTGTTTAATTGGGTATCCATGAGGATATTACCAGTATAAAATAGTAGACTTGAATAGTTAAATTAACAAGAACGAATCCCCATCCGCAACCTATACGGTGTAGTAACAAGATGTATTATTAGTTGTGATTACTCTTGTAGGCAGCAATAAATGTCAATCAGTTCAGTCGGAGTATAAATAAAGTTGGGCGCGGCGTGCCCAGACGCATGGTCGAGTGTTCCCATAAGTTTGTTCGGCCTATTTAGGGTGCTCATAATGGCTTATTATACACAATACTTGTATTCTGGGCGAGTGCTCACAGTTACGACGGCAATTGAATAATTTATACACAACTAACTGTCATTGCGACTTCGGGAGAACATTCGACTTTTCATTATCCAATGGGAACTCTTTAATTTTATTGGGTAACCGTATATCTGTCAAAACGCGGATGAAAACGACCGTTAGGTTCTATTTAGTCTCACATATGCCACGTTGATCAGGTTTCTAACGTAAAAAAATACATTCCTAATGTTGGAAATGTAAGTATATGGGTACATTAATGTTAAAAATATATCTAAAGTTTACTCTCAATACAGCCCTATGCAATGTGGTTATGGTTAAAGAAGGGTGCATTGACCGGTTACCTACCTGCATTCATATCTAGGGATGTTTACCTGGCTTAAGAATTTAGGATACCTTCTTACAAATGAATACTTATTTTTTTCACTATTAATTGTCTGTAATATAGGCTGGCTGTATAGAGAACGAGTGGAGGCGTAAATAATGTTCTTAAAAAAATATTTAAAAATTACGAGACCGAGAATTAGAATTCGAAAGATATTAACATTGTTTCATGAGGTTAATGATATTGGCTAGACACCAGAAGTGTTTCGCAAATAATTTGTACAATGTTTACATTAGCAAGTATTTCGTCTCCATTGTGGTGCTTTGACAATACTTTCACTTTAAGATAACTTGCCGATTTCAACACTACTCACTTTCTAGTTGTATATTTTACACATCCTTGTATGGAGGTGTTAAGTAAGCAGGATTGTGTATATATATGGAGATACCAATGATTATATGGAGATATTTAATTGTCATAAATATACAGACTCGCTATGGGAAATCGCGCCTTTGGTACATAATTAAATATGTTATGATCATTGATCAGTGTGATAATTTATGATGCAACTTCACATGATGATGTACTTGGTATATTTTCACTATTTCATATTGTTTGGATACGTCAAAGTAGGAATGTAACTAATTGGGAAAGTAAATAATGGGCTGTTAAACACTATCCACAACTTATCTGATGGATGATTCATATAAATTCAGTAAAATAATTTGTGGATAGGGTTTCCCAGCACATAATATGAAACCGGTCAAACAGGTACTTAATATATTAATTGGACTTTGGTTCATCTTTAACTAATATAGCATTCCTAGCTCTCCTACATTGTTATCTTGTACCAATAAAAATGTATGACTTCCTATAAAAAGAGTAACCATGGATTTTTTTAGAACTTTAGAAGTTTAGAATCTTATCTTAACAACATGATTCATAAGTATTGTAATAGTTAACATGAATAATAAATATTAACTATACACCTGTATTCACAGAAGGTGTAAGCAAATATGCACCCTATGCATGGCAGTACACCAATATTTTGCTGATGGTAATCGTCCCAATATAATAGTTGGCCAAGTCTATTCATATTAAATAGCAGGCATAGCAACTTTTTATACCTACATCACATAATTGTATTTATTATGGTCCTCTCGAACATGGAGAACAGTGATAAAATCGTCCTTTAGCTATTTTCTTAAAAAGAAAATTATAATATTATTAAATATCATTATATGCCCAATAAATTTAATAAAAATGTGATTTCTACCTCAAAGCACCATCAGCAACTGACACCAAACATTAATAATTTCACCAACTCTGTAGATGCAGCAATACTGTATATGTCATGAATTCAGAATATTGATTCTCAGGTCTACATGCTAGGATACACTCATACTGAGGACCTACCACAGTACACATACAACACACAATTTGTTAATACATACAATGTGTGCAAATTGGGACCATATACCATATAGGTGCATCTACTTACAGAAAGACAAAATGTAACTAACCTCAAAAGCAGGCGGTTAAGAGGCACTCGGGAACACTTGTGTTATAGCAGGCACGCATCAACCGTCCTGTGGAAAACCACCAAATCAGATCTCTAGCGGAACCACCATAATGTACCCAAAGTACCTACTCAATTTAAATTAATATCATAGGTTATCACAGAGTCAAGGATACTACATTTGGATAAGTGCCAAAAATGTGCAGCAACTGTAAGCAAAAACTGAAACTCATCGTTGCAGTCGTCATGGTACTTTTTACTCCCGATCCCATATTAGTAGGTTAGTGTGTCAACAATGCAGACGGACGCCCTCCAGTAGAGGGCAACGTCACGAGCCTGAACACCGCAGTGGGAGCGTTAGACACATGCATGGTAAAGTAAAGCTGCGCACGACATTGCTTAGGAAATCGGAAGGAAATATCATATCATGATACACTTACGAAACTTTTTCCTCTCAACGGCATTTCACGCACTTATACAATTATCACACAATTATATCACTTTGATTTGACATGTAAATTAACACTAACTAGTTACATGCACAGTTTTAATCACAATTTAGTTCAATTCAACGGCAAGTAAGCAACTTTTTGCAGATAAAAATTTGACAGCAATGCTACGCTGATGCTAGTCATTCTAGAACAATTCACTTGCTGTTGCTTGATTGCGTCAATCAACGTTGTGTGCGTGCGCACAGACCAATAGAGGTGTGTGCGTGAGTCAAAGACTGGTCTGTCTGACAGTTTTGTCCTCTTTGGTACCGTCTGTTATATTGACGTAAATAAATCTGGACTAGATTTACATACAGTACAAAATGACAACTATTTTTGTACCCGTTTGGAGCACTTCATCGAGTGTCTCCGGAACTAAATTTGACATTTAATGCAAATACATTTAATTCCATTTTTAAAGCGGTTTTGTATTTGTGGGAATTACTTACATAATACATTTTTTAAAAGGTCCTTAGCAACCATATCTTTATGATAGGATAAAAGTAATCAATTTTGTTTAATATTTAACGACATCATTTAAACCTATTTTATAATTATATCCGTGGACACGTACTACCTGTCATCACTATTATCAGCGCCAAAACACGAATCAAATGCCACAAATTAACGACCTATATCTCCGGTTCAGTAGTAATAGAGGTCAAAAGTCTTCTTCAAAATACCGAATAAACTTTTTCTTGACACTGGCAAAAATAGCATTATATTTGTAGCCGATTGCCAAATTCGATCACATAGATAATATATTCGATCTAGCCCTCCCAGCCCATAAAGAAAACATATCTATGCATGGTCCATGCCACAGAGTACCTTTTATATACTGGAATGTCGACTTATTGGTCTGTGGTCAGTGCATAATATAAATCAGTGTTGCCAGATTGGGTATTTTTTTCGCAATTCTGGGTAAAAATTTTGGCTCTGGAAAACTGTTGGAGAAATGAAATTCTTAGAGAAAAATACCATAATAGTGGGGATGCGTATCGTAAAAAAAGGTAATTCTACTGCTTCAGTTTGGAAATTAGAACGACGCGTAACGTAAAAAAAAAGGTCATTCTGCTGCTTCAGTTTGGAAATTAGAACAGTATTTCAAGGAAAAAATAATAAAAAGGCAAAAAGCTAAGCCGATATTATTAACTTTTAGCCTTTGGGTAAAACTCAAGAAAATTGTATCATTTTGGAGAAAAATAATTTCAAATTTGGGTATAAATAGAAAATCACATCTGGCAACACTGATATAAATAGTTAGTTACCCTATGTTACATCGTATTGAAATCGTCGCTCATGTCAAGAATATAATATATATCAATATTTTCTTCAAAAAAGTGATTGATTGATTTGTTAGTCAGGCTTCGAAGACAAAAAAAATATATTTACGTTCAAAAGAAATGCTTTGATAAAGTTAAGATACTTTCTCATTAAAATATTCCAGTGTCACTGCCGCCGCCGCGCCGTGGTCGGTTGGTCTGTTTGTTCAAGTTTTATGGTTAATTTTATTGTTTGTTAATCGAGTTTGTTTTATTCACCGCCGCCAAAAATGGAATGCATTAAAATACAGACAAAGTTAAAGTTAATGTTTGAGAAGCTTGGTGAGCCGAAGTATGTTATGGACAACTATTATGCCGATGGGCTTATCAACAAACTATCAAATTGTTCTGATCCAGGTGAATATATCCTCCCCGTATTATTATAATGTAATGTAGGCATATTAGATAAAGTAGACAATTTTTACGTAAGTAATTGTTATCAGTTATACACGGGTGTGTAAGCAGTGTGTGTTTGAATATTTGCTGAGATGAAAATTAGAATGAGATGATAAGGTATTATTTTTATGAGAAAAAAAATCTGTAAGTTCCCTCATACATATTATATTATGTACGTTTTGTACATATTGTACTGTGGTAATTGTTTTAAAGAATGAGTTGCAGGGAATGTTGGGAATATTGAACAGAAAGTAATTTTCCTAGCTCGGTAAATAATACTAATTCCTAACAATCACATTAACGTAACATCTTGATATTTTTATTACTGAAAAATAAATAAATAACTTTTTATGATATCCACACAATTTCAGAAAATAAAATGTACCTTAAAATATAAAATGTATGTACTCTATGTAGATACAATTTTTTAAACATTCCCTTTCTATAAATTGCATAATTTTTAATTTGAAAAATTTCTTAAATTAATAGCAATTAAGTATGCGTGCAGCATATCCTTTTTCAAATGTAATGTACAATAAGTAATGTTTCCTATGAACAAATTTGTTGCATTAACCACAAAAGATTTATTTTTAATTTGTATTAGTATCATATATGTCTATTATATGGTAAAACTAGATATGTTTTTATTACATGTTTAAATCTGTATATTAAGCTAGTTTTGTAATAGTTCTGAGTAGGTTTAAATATCTGCAACTGTGTAAAATTGTCAATTAAAACATTATTTTAGGAAAATAATGTGTACTTGGATTATTTTCAATGTGGAAATGTAAGGGTGAAATTGAAAAAAAATACCTATTTCCCTGTTTGCATTCATGGCTCTGTTTCTAATTCATAATGAAAAAAATTATGAATTATGTTAGCTAGTGGTGTGACCAAGGATTTACATTTTTATATGTAATTTTCTCGTCTGTATCTTATTTTGCTTGGAAGTCTCTGACAGATAGACTGGACTCTTTGTTTGTATATGGAACTCTTAAAGAAATTTATCCTGTCTTAGGTATAGGATCGCAGGAATATAGTGTCTGTGATGCCGGTTGCTGATAAGATATGAAATTAAACAACCTTTGTGTAAATATTATAGATTACCAGTTACCATATCGGATTATTTTGGTGGCAACCATCACTTCCTGAATGAAGGGAAACCTTGAAATCGTTTTATTTGTTTATGCCGTCGTTGGTGTGTTTGTCGAGAGCATATTGACCTTTTAAAGCCTTGAGGTTGAAGAAGGGTCTCATATTGAACAGATACCCAAACAAAAAAAGCTGATGAAAAACGTGCGCGCACGATAAACTATTCTATTTCTGTCGTAATTGATTACGATACAACAGCAACATACCCCGCCTAAGAAACTCGCTAAATAACGAATCAAACCAACTATCGTTTATATTGCCTCATTGAATAGGTAAACTACCTGCATTGTAGACGAATATTATCTTAATGTAGCAATGTAGGTACAATTGAATATTTATATTGTATGAGATGACTAGCTGTTGCCCGCGACTTCGTGCGCGTGGTATTTAACTAAGACAACCGTTGGCAACAGCCTGCTCGCGTTCTGATCCCGCGGGACGCATTGCAGATTGTTGCTATCAAACTTTAAGCAGGCGCAGCGCTGCAACATTGGTTTTAATTTTTTTTCGAGAGATCCAATTTTTTTTTTAAAATAAAAGTAGCCTAAGTTACTCCTTGTTACATCAGCTATCTGCCAGTGAAATTCCCGTCAAAATCGGTCCAGCCATTTCAGAGATTACCCGGAACAAACAGACAGACAGACAGACAGACAGACAGACGGACAGACAGACAGACAGACAGACAAAAATTGTAAAAAATGTTGTTTCGGTATAGGTAACGTGTATACATCCAAATGCACTTAGTAAAAAGCGGTTATTTTAATATTACAAACAGACACTCCAATTTTATTTATATGTATAGATTAATGTCTTTTTTTACAAGGTTTTTTTTGTTGTACCTCTGATTATAATGTAATTAGGTGTCTGTAAAACATGTTTTTTTCCGCATTCGTTTGTACAAATGTTGTTAGTTCGATCAGCCTGCTTACTTAAATCGTAAACGTATATACCATTATTAATTTGTGGCATTTTTGACGATTCATAATTGGTACAACAGTCTGCGGGGACAAAAAAGACTTGGGTACCTATGGGTACTTTACAATAGAATGAGGGGAGATCAGATCCCAGTTACACAGATGGAGAATTTGGCCAGGGGTTAATCAAACCCGATGTCACTCGGTGCTGTAAGCCAAGGGGCTCCGACCATTAAGTATACTAAGCTGTTGTAGCCGAGTTCGAAAGTGACTGAAACGAAGGAAAATACTTAGAGAACACTCTATCGTAAATAACTAAATACATATATGTTGTATAACTAAGGCGAATAATTATAAAATATCTGAATATTGTCTGTCATCTCTTAAGAAGATGAACTATATGATGAACTATAAAATATGAACAATTAACTATGTATGTCCAAACATAACACAACGCATATTGCAATGACTAGGCAGTTTTAAGTGCCTATATTTATCGTACATGTAACTTTGTATAAAGTTAACGTGAGATACGGTAATGCCCCGTGCTAGTCGTCGTCTAGTGCATTTTTTATTTGCTTACAGATTTGATAAATACACTATTCTTTTTTTTATATGTATATAAGTATTATATACTGGGTTCCACACAAGTACATTGTACGGTACCCGTAATACAAGAGCTGCTTAGTGTGGGACCGGGTGGTGTTAGTCTGGCGATATTATTATTTAAAAAAAATCGATCAAAACCTAGGCAACTCTTGGGAAGTATTGAGGCTCGTCTGTTGATATACAATAATTTTATGAATTTTTTTTTTTATATAAGAGTAATATATGTATAATTCATCATCTTTATCGCCATAATCACCTACTTTTATTACATAAAATGACAAGTACTAGTCATCGTCGTCTATTCCGTTTACATTCCGTCTGACCATCAGCACTTATATCGGTGTTAATTTTAAATACTATTGTTGCAGAAATATCTTGCCTTGAAAAGTTGCCGTTATTATCAGATTTGATCATAGACACTTTAGAACACACCGAAAATGCCCACAACACCGTCAAAGTGTTTCTTACCAGAATTCTCGCAGTTGCCGCCCAAAAAGAACTACACTTCGCAAAAATTTTAACGAAACAAGGCGACAAAGTACTCACAGCATTCAAACAGATCAATTCTCCCAACATGAACCCGAGTCTGAGGGTCGCGTATTTGGAAGTAGCCTTAGCTATAGTCAAACACGATTCAGGCATATCCTGGTTACTAGAGAGTGGCCTGTGGAAAGAGATACTCAGTCTATGCAATGAGAAAACCACAGTATTCGTGATTCGCCAAACATACAAGTTTATGACTGAATTCCTGTGGAGATTAAATGATCTTTCAGATGTTACTAACATTAGTGTAGTCGTAGGATATCTGATACAGCCCATGAACAGACTCGACTTCCTGAATTTCCAATCGTTGAGTCCTGAAGAAGAAGAAGATATTGCCAACAGCATAGAGCCTATGTTGCAGATACTACTGTGTATAGTGAGCAAGGACGACCGTGTGAGCAGATCGACAGTGCTTATGAACGCGCTGGTCAAAGAGTTCAAAATTACTTCGTATTTACACGTAGCTTGCGGCAGACTACGGAGGGATGACATCAGTCTGCTGCTAGCCAAATTAATGTTTTGGTTCACGCTCAGTAAAACTTTTTTGAACAAACCCATGATGCCGGGAGTCCTTTACAAAGGGGAGGACTTTTTGGAGGTGGCCGCATCGAATTTTAACATATTACAATCGTTTATACAACGTCGTAGCGCCACTCTAATTTTAGACTTCTGTGCTTCCTGTAATATTATATGGCACACGATTTGCAAGGATAAGGAGCCTGAAATGTGGATAGTGGGCGACGACCTAAAGATGAAATTGAAGAATCAGATGTTGTTTATATGCTTAGTACCAGTTTTGGTGTTCATAACGAGCGGTAAGTCGTCGATGGTAATGTCCAACGATCACCTCAATGACTACGTTGCGACACTATTGAATTCCTCGTGCGAGTATACAGCGAAAGCGGCTTACGCTCTGAGAGACTTGACGACGGAGTTGGGCATCGTACCAATCACTTTAATAAGTGTTAAGAAACTTATTTGTTTGAAGGAACATTTGGACGATGAGCAAGCGAATCTTGTATTTCAAGCTCTGTTCTATGTGCTACAACAGTATAGTCCTGTTAACGAGTATAGTGGGGAACCAAACGAAGTTAACTACGACGAAAGTCAGGAAAGAAATTTAGTTATGACGTACGTCATAGACACAGTGTTGTCGCTTGTGAAATACTGCAATATAAATTGGCACAAGAGTATAGAAATAATTTGTTTGTATAATGTGGTTCATTATATTTTGCAGAGGCCAAATTTAACTTGCAAGGTGAGTTATAAAAGTTGAAAGATATTTACTTCATGTTATACGAAATTCGTGTATTTGTAAATTCTCAATGATACAAAACAGATGATGAATTTAGAACTCCTGATTTATGTTATATTAATTAAAACTACACCGTTATCTATCAATCATTTGCTTTCGCTTACTGAGTCGTAATCTGTGTTACTATGGTCTAAGACATTATTGCAAGTCATTTAATTGGTTTAATTTGTCGCGTCCGTAATATAAACATTGTTTTTTTCCTCATCTCCATTACGCATTGAGTTTATTGGCTGCGTTTTATTTCAGTTTGTTGTGATAGCCCTAAACGTCATAGGGCAGACGGTCAAAAAATTCCTACCACCGAATCTGTCGCTGCTTCTCGACTCCAAACCTGGATCCGCGATCCATGACCTAGGGAAGGTGATATACATGAAGATGCATGACATGCACTGGGAGATACGCGACACCGCTCTGGAGCTACTCCTGGTGTGCACTGAAATATCTTATATCAGTGAGTCTTATTATATATATAGTCCTTAGAATGAGCAAATTCCGATCTCGGTTTATGATTACTTCTGGTCTAGGAGTTGGACCCTTATACATAATAGCCCCAAATTTGTCATATGAATTTCTCAGAAGAAATTTTCCTTATATTGAGATCGTAAATGGTGGAAATCTTGGAGGTACAAGTTTTTCGGGTTAAAATCTTTTGGCTCGCCGGCTATTACATTTGGGTGAATGGAATACATATCTCGTTGGGAAATATAGTCATTAAGGACAATCAACAAATAATTAAGGAGTACTCAAAAAACAAACCATATTTCTAAATTTTGCAGAATTTCCGCCTTTCCAAAAGCAAATAATAGACAACAACCTGATGAACGTCGCTGCGGCGATAGCGTTCAACGACTACGAGTCATACGTGCGGGTGTCCGCGCTCAAGTGCATCGGCGCCGCCAGCAAGGTCACCGCCATATGGGACCAGCTGACTACAGAGTATCCAGATATGCAGGTCAGTTTATTTGATCAACTAACAGTTTCAACTGTTGTTTAGTGCACGCAAGCACCGCTGTTTGAAATGGGCCATCTGTAATCCAGTCTGTTAATTTGCAAACATTTTATATACCCAGCATTATAAGAAATCCTCTCCTCCCATCTGCAAAATGTATTTCTCTATAAAATTTATTTACGTTTATATCATGTGGTGTAAAAAAACCATAGCTTTTAGGAGATCTAGCTGGTTGATGTCATTTATTATGCTTTTATATTTCAGGAGCGCCTATTATTCATTCTTCGCAATAATGACGAAGGTATTGTGAGACGAGAGGCTTGCAATGTGCTTGGGGATTTGTACCAGAACCTCAAGTTGACGCCTACATTCAAGCAGACACTGTACGAGCATATGGCCTCCTCAGCAATTAGTGACTTCCACTGGGAGGTTCAGCTCAGTGCCCTCAAGTTCTGGAGAAGTGTCTACCGATCTCTGCTCACCAACCAGGGTATGCTTGACGGCAGGTTCCCACCTGTGACCTTTTCAAAGGAATCGCGAAAAATTGTTACTCTCAATGAAACTGAAGTACAGAGAAGGCTTTTGAAAATATTGGACGAACTGTCGTCGATCGGGTGTCTTACAGTGTTCGTGAAATTGGTTTACGATGAAACTGAAGTGGAGATTATGGATGCGACTTTATCCGCGTCGTTAGAATTGCTAGACATACTAGATACATATAAAGTGCCCGATAGTTTAAAACCCAAAGAAGGCGAGCCAGCTTCCGTCGAGGAACTAATGTGCCATATTAAAGAGGAATTGGACGCTGGTGACGACCTTGTAGACATGGATGAAGAACAAAACTCTGAAAACGTTATCGAAGATATCCTTAATGCAGACGATGTGAATCTACTGGCGAATATTTACGATAGGCATATGACTTTACAAAATAAAAAGATTGAGGAACCATTGAAGCCAAAGATAAAACTGTTGAAATACGCATCGCCGCATCTATTCGTGTCGTTTTTCAAGAACACTGATTTCAAACAAGTTATTGAAGAAAAAAGGAAATGGAACGACGGCATCAGAAATGTGTCGTCGCTACTCGATGACATACTCGGAATATATGAAGTTAACAAAGAGGTTAACTCCCTAGATTGTTACTAGCTGTACAGTGGGATAAGATTAATCTTGAGATTATATATATTTTCTTGTACTCATTTCTGTTTTTTTTTATTTATTCACATTATTTAAAAAAAATACGTACTAAACATTTTATATTAAAAAATAGAAAGTTATGATTTACAACGCCAACATTTCATCTAAGAGTGCATCTAAGCTTCCAATTTCTGCATTCCAATTCCTTTTGCTTTTTATGGTTGACAAATAATCCGTGCCTCGGAATATTTCGATAAACTTGTTCGGGTGTACGTTTTCTTTCCGAGCTGGTATAGGATGTTTATGCATATCGTGGGATTTTGTGTTGCACCAACCGTCATGGAGATCTATAATGAGTTCGCTTTGAGGAGTATTTAATATGTCGTCTATAACTTTATCCCGGGTTTCATTTGTTGCTACATAAGATAAGTCTATCACCATATCTTCTACACCTTCTTTGACGTCAACATCTGGTTTAGGATATGTTATAGCCTTCTCTGAGATATTTTTAAAATTATAATCGTCGAGTATCTTTAACAGTTCTCTAGCCATGATATATGCTTGTTCCATAACTTGTATATTATAGTCTTCGTTCAGACATTCGAGTAGTACTGTAAAGCAGCCTATAGAAGATAAGTCATTCATAATGCATGTCAGTAATCTTGCTATTTCCTTATCGTTTAACACAACTATTTTTCTCGTCTCCTTTGAGAATGTGACTACCGGGAACTTTCCGTCAATCATTCCCCTGTAAGTTAATTGGCTTTGTATGGCATGTTGCCAGAACTTCAGAACCGCCAGCTGCACCTCCCAATGCAAGTCGTTCAGCGCTGTGGTCATCATTATTTCGTAAAGCGTATTCTTGAAGGATTGCGACACATTCTGCGTTATGTAAATTTGCGTTAGTACATTGACGGCTTCTCTTCGCACCATTCCCTCCGGGTTATTTCTTACGATGAAGAATAATTGTACCTAAAACAATAATAAAATGATTAACACTATTGGCCTATAGGAGAGAAAAGTCCAGAGTGACTCAAGTCAAATTTAACCCATAGTCCCAATGTAATAGGCCCAGTGCACATCTGCCTATCCGTTCGGGGGTAACATGTGTGATAGTGTATATTTATTATAAATCATGGTTGGCTGAATAATTCAGTAGCCAAGGATATGCAGGAGCAGAGCCAGTGAAGCGGAAAATAGTGAATGGTCTTGGGCCACTTACATAAATATGTGAATTATCAATGACGACTCTTCTCCATATGTTGTCAATTTTAGTAGCAGATGCTAAGCATTTTAGTGCTGTAGTTTGAGCATAAAACTCTGGGTCTTGTATAGCGACTCGCGTTGCATGTATCATCACATGGTTCTCGATTATCACGTTTTGTAAAGGAATAAATTCTGAAATAAATATTTAAATATGTTTAACAAAACACATAGTTACTCTTGTTAACTTATTCTAATTTTCATTAAATCCAATCACTGAATAATATTTGTCTAAACTTATAATCTCTGAAGAATGTAGATATCTTGGTCTTCTACAAGTGATAATTACTTACTAATAAAAGCGATTTCGGTACAGCTGAGTAGTAGATTGAGCGCCGAGTCCCTCACCTCCCAGTCGTCGTGCTGTATGTACATCCTCATAATAGCGCCAATTTCTGTCAGCGTGCTGCCTTGCTTGCTCTCCACTAGCAACGTCATGTTCGGCGATAGAAACTTCTTTACGCACAGATCTATCAAGTCTAATACTTGAACTAGTTGCTGTAAAATAAATAGTAGTTTTAATACGATTTTTGTGTGTATTTAGATCATAATAATCAAATGTTTTGCTAAACATACTGTGGTTTTTAAGATGTTCTGTTTCAATAAATTCATGAGTCCCGCTTGAAGGTTCACTATTTCCACGTTTTCATACCATGATATGTTGTGCTCGTTTAGCAGCATTCTTATCGTACTTAACGCAAGTGACAGTAGCTTTGCATCATCAGGAGTCTTTAGGGGGTTCTCGCTAAGAATCAGGCCACCAGCTCCGTCCAACAATATGAACATTTCCAACACGTAGTATAAGCTCGTGAATATAATGCCGGCCTGCGCTGTGCTCATGTGACCCTGCAGTCTAGATAATTCTCTGATCGTGTGGATTGTCGCTTGTTTCAAATCATTCCCTTGTATTATGGTTCTTAGCGAATAACAACTCGAGTAAATGTGTTCAGTCACAGTCTTTCCCAGCTTTTCCGTTAGATGCTCCACTGTTACATTAGTTGCTGAGCTCTCTTTAAATGTTAATGAATACTCCAGCAATGGCACTACCAAGTGCACTATGAACTGGTTTCGAAGTTCTAACTTTTGACCATTTCTCTCAAATGTTAACGGGAATTTGACATGAGCATTTTTCATCCTCGGTGATTTTTCTAAATTAGACCAAATTATATTACACTGAATTAAATAATCAATTATAATAGGCAGTGATCTTTTATTAAGCAAATGTGATATGTAGTTGTGGTGGAGTGCAACTATCATGTTGCAGAAGTCCTCAATCCTGCCACTGGACAAAGTGCTCTGACACATAGCTATCCATAACCTCATCAAAGTACCATTTATTAGATGCGCAATCGATGGGCATCTGCTAATGAACAAAATTTTAAAAAGATCGTGCTCTATTATGAATTGTCGCTTCAAAGTCGGCACGATTTGATTTTCGTTCATTATATGGTCTGTTTCGCTCAGAATAGTTGATAGTGCACTGAGGTAGGTAAATATTTTGTCTTTACTTCTTATATCGATTTCAGTATCGATGTCTTGAACGTGAAGATAATCGCTCGCTTTTATAGGGTTGATAACGAACTGGAGAACTTCAAACATTGCTGATTCATTATCACACTCACATAACTTCCATACTAGTTTAGAAATGAAGTGGTAAGCGGCATTTGCGATTTTGCTCGGCATCTCGTGGGTGTTGGGACAGAGTACGTGCTCCCAGACTTTATGTTTGATAAGTAAGTTTAGTCCGGAGTAGTGGGATATGTGGACTGTGGCTAATTTGATACAGGCGAGGTGCAGTGCGGGTGGCGGTACACCCGTGCTCAAATTATCTAAGACGCAGCATTTTACAGATAGCGCTTGGAATCCTTGCATCTGCATCATACTGAATTGCAGCTCATCCTTTAACAGTATTGTAAGTAACTCAAAAATAAACACTTTGATTGTGGTTGTAGCATCTTGTGTGTTATTCACGTATTCGAAGATGATGTCCGAGAAACCCGGTGTATTTAGAAGGAGTTGCCCAGGGCCTGGAAGGAAAATGAACAAGGAAGTAGGTACAAACAGAACAGTAAATGGGGCTCAGCTATAGTTACTAAAGTAATTATTTATTTTTATAACTGGGCCATATGTTAATTGTGATAACTTTTGGACTACGCGAAGACGGTTTAAATACTCAAAGAAAACTTAAAACTTAAATTTTTACGCACATTATTTCCTTATTCTACATGATATCAGTCAAAAATCTGATATATCTAACCAAACGGAGATATCTATGTTAGGAAGAAATGAGACGGTAAGCAACTGCCTTTTATTTCGTTAGGGTGAGGCAAAAGAGCGTAATTAAACGTGCATTCCATTTCAGGTTCAAGTCCAAACATTGTATGACACGACTTACAAAATTAGGGTAATTTGGCCTCACCCTTATATTCTTAAAAGCCCTCTAATTTGTGCGTGTTTAAAGATCTTTACAAAAGAGCTAAAGACTCACTTTGAAATAAAACTATTTTTAAGGATTCTATCGCGTTTATTTACGCGAATATGTGTAGTATTCGCGTAAATATAAGAAATCAATATAAAGACTCACTGTTATCATGAACATGTTCTAAAAATTTAAGCAGTTTCTCCGTGTAATAATGATTTAACACTGTCTTTCCTTCGAATACATTTTCCAGTAGCAGCTTGAATTTCTTTAAATAGTTGCTCACTTCCATGTTCATATTACATACTACTGTAATTACTGATATTTGGCAATGTGATATAGATACCTAGATCGTTTTTTTTTATCTATAATCAACATTGTGATAAGTAGATAATTTACCTACTGTATCGCCATTCTAACAGCCATTGGTTGTTCTGGTAAAATTGTATATGGGCTTGTAATGGAAACAATATGGTTATTATTCATACATACAATTTATATTCGTAATGCTCTAAATAAATTACACTAAAATCTTAAGTCTAAACATGCCTAAATGATCTATTCTATTTCTACAACCGCTCCCACTTTAGTCAATGCCTCTTTTAGTTTCTCGGCTTCGTCTTTGGAGATGTCGGCCTTCACAACAGTTGGGATGCTTTCTACGAATTTCTTGGCTTGGACAAGGTTGAAACCTTCGAGCAGACTCTTCACTTCTTTGATCAGGGCTACCTTCTGCTTCTCATCGTATTTTGTCATTTTTACCTGAAATAAAGAAAAAAATCGTTTTGGTTTTTGTAGGGTCACCAAGAACTCGTAATGTCATCATAACAAAGCATGCCATGACTGTCATTATTATTTATTAAAATTGTGGTGTGAGCAGGACGGAAGATGCTTATGTTACTGTTTGTTTTTGTCTATCGTTTTGCACATCGCCAGAACACTACTGGAAACATATATGACATAAAATTCACTCAGCAGATTCTACTGAAACATAGCGTAATGATAGCTTAGAAACTGGGTCAATGATATGACCCAATTTTCATCCTGGGAATAAAAGGGTTCTTCTGAGACAGTGAAAAGTCCATAGTCTACCTTGCCCAGTGCAGGTTGATAGATAGAGATGATAGATATCACACATCTTTCAAGAATGGGATAGGTTCTATTAGACATCCACTCCTCAAAATTATTTCCTTTACCATGCAGCAAATGATAATCATGCTTGAAAAAAGGCTTGTTAACAGGACTTACAGTGAAACTGGTCTTCACAGTCTTAGGAGCAGCATCCTCGTCATCCTGGGCGGCAGGCGCAGCCATCGCGAAGCCTCCCATAGGCATAATAGGGGTATCGGGCAGGTTCAGTCTGGTTTTCAATACATGACTTAGCTCTGACACTTCTAAAAGGTTTAGGTTTGTTATGTCAGATACGATCTTCTCGATCTTCGGAGATACCGGCTTGTCGACGCCTTCGGGTACAGGAATGGTGAGAGGTGCCACCGTCTGAGTGACATCTTGACGTAAAAATGCACTGCAATAAAAGGTTTGTGATATTTAAGTCTACAGCTTTTCACATTTGAATTGTATTGGGATACACATAACCTGTATTCTAAATTTAAAAAATATATTTCTTACCATCTCGAGAACGAACGCCATTGAATTGGAAAATGTTTAATAACTCTAATCCCATTCATCGCAAAAAATTTCGTGTTTATTTGAAATAGAAATTTAGTTCAAAATGAATTAATTCACGACGAATTTTTAGGTTAAATTAATTCCATAGACAAAGATTGAAAATAGTACTCTGTCAATCAGGCCATAGACATTATAATTACATACCACTCACTCGTCGACATTATTATTATTACACGATTTAAAGCGCCTTCGTGAGCATCTCCACAGCTAAATTTGACATTTAATGTTGACACTGGCAAAATACATGAATTAGTGAAGCCATCTTGTTTAAAAAAATATTTCTTATTATTTAGTCAAAATAAGAATAAAGTACTCCATGGAAAAAGGCTATTAGGAGAAAAAAATATAAACAGATTATAATAAATTTTTGTTTTACATCCTATAAGAGAAATACTTGGTTCCTTTCCTTTCTTATAAATATGCCATCAAATCTAACAAAAGTATGTATCTAATGTAATAATAATATGAATAGGTAAATTAACTATCCAACAACTAGCAACATTAAGTATTACAATATATAATATAATTGTCAATAATAAATTATAGTGGAGCAACGAGTTATCAAGAAATATTCGTAGTAAGTAGTGGTGTTTGTGCATGGTTACCTTCTATGGTAAGTCCTATGTTAAAATACAGTTCTTATCTAATTCAAAAAATGCTATTAGAAAAAAAAAATACTAGGTGCTAAGTTATTTATTTTAGGATCTCTTATTAGGATTTCTTTATAATAAAAAATATATATATATATACATATTTGTTCCCTTAACACACTCGGATTTGTAGTTTAGTGTGACTTGGAATTGGAATATTCATACAAAGGTGAGAAATTTCTTGGGGATGAGACGGTGCAAGGGCTGTTATGTATAAGTATAGTAACAATAATTCTGATGTAAGTAAAGTGTTCATGAGTACATGCAGTTTACTTGACAACTAGTTAATTACTTTTATTACCAACTAGCTGACCTGACAGCTGTCCTATTCCAGACAACTTTTCTTTCCCTTATTTGGAGTATTACAAATATACAAAAAGATTAAAGTAAATTGGTCTAGCCGTTCTGAAGTGATGTGCTTGCCAATGAACTGCATTTCATTTTTATTTATATAAATTAACCAAATATTTATTAACTTAGGTCAGATTGTTTGCTTGTACACACTTACTTACTCACTCCTATAGCTATGTTTTATTTAATATTCTCACTCCCAAATTTATAGCAGTTTAAATCAATTTATAGTGCAATAAAAAGATGATTTCATTTCAAGAAAAGTGATTTGTAATGCAATGTATGAAAATCAAACCTATAAAGGAAAATGCTCATGGAACTATAGACCTTGTTCCGAGTTGTATAGAATGTGTCTTAATTTTTTATAGATCACATTAATTCCCGGCAAAAAAAAATGTGGGTTAGTTTGATATTGATTATTTTTAATTTAATATAACTTTAAATTACATTATTTATTGAATTTTTATGAGACTGTCTGTGTCATCTAAACACAAGTTATGCAACAAAAAAATAATATTGATTGCACAATATCATTGAACTTCATTGATCAAGTAATAATATACTAGCTAAACCTAAATGAATGTGCTAAATAAATTAAACTCTATTCCCTGTGCAATAGACAACATTTTTAAAATCACTATATTGTACAAACTTGAAATGGGTTGTACAGTTAGTTCAAGCTGAAATGGACTTTATACTAGTTGACTTAAGGTATTCAGTAATAGTATATACTGTAGGTATAATGCTTCAGTCTTGATGTCGTACTTACTCTACGACATGTTTCTTAGAATGTACTTAATTAGAGTAATTTAGTTAGTACTCCTAAGACATAAGAACATTATAGTATGGCAAGCAGAAGATTTACCCTGTAACCAAAAAGTATGAAACGTTATCAAATAAATATATTTGGCGGAAAAAGGAAGATCTTGCAGCCAGGCGGGTGATATGCCTGGCGGGGCGGCCGCTATGCCCCGAGGGTTTTTGTCAGGATCTTGAATATATGTTTCGTGCTCCGAAAACACTCATAGCGCGTTTCAGGATTGTACGGAGAATTGTTAATTGTTCTGGATGCGTTTGTAGCGCCATCTGTCTAGTTTGTTGCGAGGTTAAAGAGGTTGCTACAAGTATTCAGGTGCCTACTTAAATAGATTATTTCATATTCATAACTTTTCTTCTTAATTGTGTCTTCTTGGAATCGCATGATGATATAATGTTGCTTTATTATCTTTAGTATGGCCTCTAGAACTAGGAACTAGTTAGATTTGTTCCTATTGCTTCACTTTGAAGCTAAGCACGTGTAGTGCAAACAAACCTATAAGGCATCTAAGACGTATAATAGAGCTATACTTCTGAGGACTTCAGATAAAGGCTGCTTTAAAAAAACATGTTCATACCAGTTTTCATCACTTATTTGTCTTCGTCCCGTTCCAACCGTCAAACATCGCCGCACGTGGTAAGTACTTCGTCCTTGAGAAACACTCGCGCGAGCCCCTGCTTCAGGGAGACCCTCCCTTCGCACACTGTTGCCGGGGTCGGAAAATCCTTGATTTTAAAAACAAAAAAAAAACGATACCTAACACATTATTATAATAATCTCTTTAATATTTCTTTCTAAATTCAAAAATCCTTCTGTTCACCGCTAAATGTGATTTCACATGAATTCCAGAAATTCCAGAGGTGCGAGCCGGGGCTAGAAGCTGCATCTTTTATCTCCAAGGCGTGCGTTATTTAAACTTGGCTATGACTTCTGAGATAGAACAAGGAAACTTACATGCATACAAGGCCAAATACGTTTCCAGATCCTTGCCTTGCCAGCCTATGCTTGGCGCAGATTTTTTTCTGAGACTTGAAGGTTTTAAGGGATACGAGTTACAATCATGAAGAGAGGTCTCCTTCAATCCGTTCTCGAGACTGTCTAAACGGAGGCTCACATCTTCCTTTAGTAGCAGTTTAGCTCGCCCCTACTTCATAGTGGGCATCAGAAATTGTAGACAAAAAACCGTTAACAAGTAATGACGTATTTATAAAAATAAAGTACTTACACCTATTGCAAAAGGCTGCAGTCTCAAGACACTGGTTTGTTGGTAAAAAAATACTTTCCTAACTGTATATTTTCAGCCATGTTTAAGGGCCAAGCTTTATAGCGTAGCAGCCTCACGAAATCACATTTTTGTAAAGCCATATCAATGCAAGGTTTTGGTAGGAAACTTGTTCCTTGCGGGAGGACTTTAACACGTTAGCTGCGGACGTATTAGCATATAAATCTCACGGTGCGGGACTTCACACGCAGGGCGTGTGCGCCGCACAGACGTTGAAGAAAAAAAAATTGTCAGTACAGGTGTGCGGGATTACGCGCGAGGCGTGTGCGAACATTTTACCAACAGTGCTAAAAAACACATACCCCGTGTGTACGCGGATATCGGATGAAATTAGATGAATAAGGTTATTTTTTGTATATTTAATTTTATTAAAGACTAATTAATACCTATACTTCGAACCTTTGAACAGGTTAGTTAGACCAATATCATTTTAGGCGTTATATTTTGTTTTGGGAGTGGTGCACTCAGGCAAACTGTTCGCGGATTCGCCTCAGTGCACCCCTCAATCAATTCATTAATTAATTCATTGAGGTAAAAATAAAATTAATCATTAATTTCATATTTATTCAATGAATATATAAAAATAGACGTAGTCACATCATAGCGCGTTTTAAAATGATGTGTAGCGACATCTATACTTTTATTTAAAAAAAATAAGGAATGTTCATTACTTTTACACTGACAGATTATTAAAAATGTTGGTGCAGGTTATAGTTGATCATACACAGACGAACACCGGCAACAATTTGAATAGATGTATTACTGTATCATAATAATCGTTTGGTTACAAGGTACATTTAGTTACAATAAAAAAATACAAGCAAACTTGTGTATTTATGTGTTTGTAATATTTATGTATATATTTTATTTATGAAATTCAGTTATAAAACATTCGGTAATCGCTAGATATATCAATGGCGCGATAGGTGTCGCTTTGCAATTTAAATTTAATCGTCGATAGACGACGTATTCACTAAACAATTCACAAAAACAAGTGACAGAATGACAAAATTATATTGGTCCCCCCCAAAAATGGATAGAGGGGCATAAATAATACAAAGACAAATAGAAACAATATTTTTATATTAAACGCGCGTGGCGTGTGCGCCGCACTGACGACGCGGCAGCTTTACACAGGGTATGTGTTTTCTCGCACTGCTGTATGGGAAAAATGTTCGCACACGCCTGGCGTGTGAAGCCGTATGCGCGTAACGATTCCAAAAACACGCAGGGCGTGTGTTAAGTTTATAATTTGTAATCACATAGTTTTTTGTGATATCTATATATTTTCTCTATGATTTTTTATCTATGTCATAACTCTATGTTTTTTTTTTATCTTTACTTCTCATTACAACGATCTTGCAAATAACAACACAAGTTTTTCATTCCATATTATATACTAGAGTTCCAAAAGCAAAATATACACACTAATCACACATAAATCAACAAAAGTGATCCATTCAGAGCCGAATGTTAAAAAACAATATAAAACCGGCAGACCGAACTAATAGAATCGTCGAAAGAAAAGTGTGTGATAGTGAACTAAGTAAAGAATTAAATAACATTACAGTGCTAAAAAACAGTGTCTAATTGTGTGGTGCATCAAGTAATTATAGCTAACTGAACATTCATAAACTTTCATTACAATACATACACGTGGTCGTACAATTTCGCATAACCTTGAAGAAAAATGGCGTCAACAGAACAAATATTAGATGTTTTAGAAGATTTTTCAGATATGATATTAAAAACAAAAACAAATTACAAGAAAGCGCCAAAATCACGATTATCTAAAGGTTATGTCGAAGCGAGATTACAATGCTTGGAAGAATATTGGAATTCGTACCGAAATAATTACCAAAGTTTATTGAAAAGTACCAACAAAGAACAACGGAAAACTATGGAATATTTCAAAGAAGATTCTTACAGTCAGTGTGAAGATGTTTACTTGGATCTTAAAGCAGACATGAAAGATACACTTCAATCATTAATGACCACAACAAGTCAAGAGTTAAGCCAAAACACACCATCACATCAATCACAAACAGGAGGATTAGCTAGCACTGATGTTAAACTGCCAACTATCAACTTACCAACATTCACAGGAGCATATGATGAATGGCAGTCATTTGAAGATACTTTTACGGCTTTAATACATAGAAATATGAAATTGAGTGATGTGCAGAAGTTACATTATCTCAAATCATGTCTGACAGGCGAAGCAAAAAATACTATTAAACATATACAAGTCACAGAACAGAATTACACGCAAGCTTGGGATACATTGAGTAAAAGATACAACCACAAGCGGCTTATCGTTAATGCTATTCTGAAAAGGTTATTTACATTCAAGAAAATAAATTCTCAATCGCCGGGACAATTGAAAGTTCTTATTGACAGTACTAATGAGTGTTTAAACAGTTTAAATACAATGGAAATTGCAACATCCACTTGGGATCCTCTAATTATCTTCCTATTAGTACAAAAATTGGATTCAGACACACATACTGAATGGGAAGGTCACGTGAGTCGAGATCATACAACCGAGTTACCAACTCTCAAGGATTTCATAAAGTTTTTAGAAGATAAAATACATACACTTGAGTTAACCTGTCAAACTCCATCAAACACTCAGAGATTTAACAAAGAACGTTCATTCCATGCAACAACTACATCAGCCGTACAAGTAACTTGCAAATTATGTAATGGTCCACACTTTCTGTGTCACTGTAAAGAATTTGGAAAACTTGATCCAGAGAAGAGAAGTGAGATTGTTAAAAACAACAGACTATGTTACAACTGTTTAGCACCAGGCCATCCAGTGTATCATTGCAAACGACAGACTACTTGTAAGATATGTGGCAGGCGCCACCATTCACTTCTACACAGTGGTAAGAAGTCAGCGGAATCTCAGGACACAGAGAAGAATAATAACACACCTGAAATTTCCTCAATGCATATCAATGAAATCAGACAAGAAAATCAACTGGATGAGTCAATTGTGGCAAACTTTGCATGTAAACAGAAGAGAGCATTATTAGCAACAGCACTAGTTCTGGTCAAGAGTGAGTGCGGCCGTGAGACCATACTAAGAGCATTAATTGACCCTGGCTCACAGGCATCATTCATAAGTGAAAGCGCAACTCAACTAATACAACTTAAGAAAACTTCTGTACGAGGTTCAATCACAGGAGTAGGAGCTACAACTACTTCAGTACGTTATGTGGTACATATGGAAGTCTCATCAAGATATGATAAGCAATTCACCCTTCCTGTACGAGCATATGTGTTAAAATCACGCATAACAACAAATTTGCCATGTACTACAATACAACCAAAGTCTAATTGGTCACACCTAAATGGTTTAACTCTAGCTGATCCACAATACTTCATGTCAAACAAGATTGATTTATTACTCGGCATTGATGTATACACTGAGATTGTGAAGAATAACTTGGTTAAAGGCCCACCAGGCTCACCTTCAGCTCAAGAAACAAGTCTAGGCTGGATATTGTTTGGACAGATTTCTGAACACCCACAAACTAATGATGACTTAATAGTCATGCATCACCATGTAGAAATAGACATGGACAACTTATTGAAGAATTTGTGGTGTATTGATGATTCAACAAAACGCAATCTCACTGCAGAAGAAAGAAAATGTGAAGAAATTTATGACTCAAAACATTCTAGAACACCCGATGGAAGATATATTGTAAAACTGCCATTTAAAACTCCACCACGGGAAATAGGATTAACAAGAGATATTGCATTAAGAAGATTAGAACAACTAGAAAGAAAATTAGAAAAGAATACATACTTGAAGGATGAATACAGTAAGGTTTTTGAAGAATATATACAGCTTAATCACATGGAGAAGGTTCCAGTAGAAGAGAAAAACAATTTTTCAATATATTTACCGCACCATGCTGTTATCCGAGACAGTGAAACAACAAGAATGAGAATTGTATTTGATGCATCATGCAAAAGCTCAAACAACACTTCTCTTAATGACATGCTGTTAGTAGGACCACAGTTACAAGAGGATTTAAGACATTTAATTATGAGATGCCGCATCAAGCCAATTTGTTTCATCGCTGATATTCAAAAAATGTACCGCATGATACTTGTCACTAAAGAAGATGCTGACTATCAACGAGTATTGTGGAGAAAAGATCCATCACAAGAAGTAGAAGATTATAGAATGCTACGAGTCACATTTGGTACAGCCTCTGCACCATATCTGGCTATCAAAACTCTCAAACAATTATCACTAGATGAACAAGAAAGGTACCCAATAGGAGCAAAAATCCTATCTGAGAATTTTTATGTAGACGACTGTATCAGTTCACATAATACAGTTGAAGAAGCCATACAAGCAAGTGAGGAACTCAGAGAGATGTTACAAGGTGCTGGATTTATACTGCAAAAGTGGGCGTCAAATAACAAAGAATTTATAGAACAAATTCCACAGTCATTGAGAAGCACAAGCGTAGAAAAAGGAATTACAAATGAAAGTATCATAAAAGCATTGGGATTATCATGGAATATGACTACTGATACATTTCATTATCTCATCAAATTACCACCCAAACCAATGTTCACTACTAAACGAAATATTTTAGCAGATATACAGCGTTTATTTGATCCACTTGGATGGATATCACCGGCAATAATCCCTGCTAAAATTTTAATTCAAAATATTTGGAAAGAGAGACTGGATTGGGATGAGAGCGTTGGAAAGATACATGAAGAAGAATGGAACAAAATACGAGACAGCTTTAAGCAATTACATAAAATACAAATAGACAGATGGATACACATGGACAAAGAAAACAACAAAATAGAATTGCATGGGTATTGTGATGCATCTATTAAAGGATATTGTGCTGTAGTATATTATAGAGTAGAAACCCAGTCTGGAAAAATCAAAACAGGAATTATTGCATCAAAAACAAAAGTGTCACCAGTTAAGACAATTACCCTACCACGCTTAGAGCTCTGCGGCGCAGTGCTTCTAGCTAAACTGATGACACAAGTTAGAGAAGCTATGAGGTTACCCGAAAATTGTGTATATGCCTGGACAGATTCAACTGTAGTTTTGTCATGGCTCGCTGGTGATCCAAATAGATGGAAGCTATTTGTCAGCAATCGTGTCATTGAAATATTGGACAACATATCTAGAGCACAATGGTTTCATGTCAAATCAAAAGACAACCCGGCAGATGTGGGTTCCCGAGGTGCCTATCTAGATACTCTTATAGATAACAAACTATGGTGGGAAGGGCCAGAATGGCTAAGAGAGAAACACATTAATTTTTACAAGACAAACACTTGGACTACAGACATTGAAATGAGAAAAATTACAGTAAATACCAAAATAGAAGAAAATAAATTTAATTTTGAAAACTTTTATACATTACAAGAACTTCAAAGAACATTAGTGTACAGTTCAAGATTTTTGAATTTTAAGAAGAAACCTGATGACATAAACAAAGCAATTTCAACCTCAGAGTTAGAAGATTCATTGTTAAAATGTATAAGAATAGCCCAACAAGAAGAATTTTGTAAGGAAATAGAAAATCTAATAAATAAACGATATGTAGCAAAAGACAGCAAGTTGAAAACGCTTAACCCATACCTAGATGAAGACAATATACTCAGGGTGGGCGGCAGACTAAGAAATGCAGATTTGAGCAAGGACCAGAAAAATCCAATAATTTTAGGCTCACAAAGTTATTTATCAGTCCTTATTGTTGCTGAAGCACATAAGAAAACATTACATGGTGGCATCCAATTGATGCTAAGCTACATAAAATCGAAATTTTGGATAATTCGTGTGAAGAATATTGTAAGGGCACATATACACAAGTGCATAGTATGTACTCGGCATAAAGCTATGTCCACAACTCAGCTTATGGGTGATTTACCTAAGGTTCGCACGATGCCTGCTCGTCCGTTCAGTCACAGCGGAGTTGACTTTGCAGGTCCATTGCAAGTATTAATGTCAAAGGGTAGAGGAGCCAAGTCTCATAAAGCTTACATTGCGATATTCATCTGCATGGCCACGAAAGCGATTCACCTAGAATTGGTTGGTGACCTCACATCTGAGGCATTCATTGGAGCATTTCGTCGGTTCGTGTCTAGACGAGGAAGATGCACACAACTGTGGAGCGACCACGGTCGAAATTTTGTTGGCGCTAATAAGGACCTACACGCAGCATGGACAGAGGCAAAGTTAGAACTACCTGGTCATCTAGTAGATATCCTCGCAGCAGACGGCACTCAATGGTGTTTTATACCTCCATATAGCCCGAACTTTGGCGGATTATGGGAAGCCGGTGTAAAGTCTACGAAGTTCCACCTGAAAAGAATTTTGAATACCCACCTGACTTACGAAGAGTTGACAACAATTCTCTGCCAGATCGAGGCGTGCCTAAACTCGCGCCCCCTGGTACCTATTGATACAGCTGATACTGAACTAGAGATATTGACTCCAGGTCATTTTTTAATTGGAGAAGCACCTGTTACAATACCTGGCCCGGATCTACGTGATGTCAACGTTAGTCGCTTATCCAGGTGGCAACTGAGTCAACGACTTGTGGCAAACTTCTGGCATCGTTGGCAAAATGAATATTTAACAAGACTACAAACACGACCAAAATGGATTAAAAGACAGAAAGAGTTTGAGATTGGCGATATAGTACTTTTGAAGGAAGACCAATTACCCCCTGGAAAATGGGCACTTGGCCGAATCATGGCTAAACATCCCGGAAAAGATGACCTCACGAGAGTGTACAGCGTGAAGTGTCGCAACGGACTTGTAAAGAGATCTATCTCTAGAATTTGTGCTCTACCAATCGATAAAGATTGAGATTTAATATTTTTTTTGTGATGTGATTAACTTCAGTTTTTTTTTGTAATTTTTGTAATTATTTTAGTTTTTGATCAAACAGAGCTATCGAAGAATGTTTAATTTAGTATATTAATTTTACATACCAGCTATCAAGGGGTTGCTTAGTTAATGTAAGTTAATTTAAAAAAAGGTTCTCAGTAAACTTTAATGAAGGACTAGGTCCTTGGTGGGCGGTATGTTGAGTTTATAATTTGTAATCACATAGTTTTTTGTGATATCTATATATTTTCTCTATGATTTTTTATCTATGTCATAACTCTATGTTTTTTTTTTATCTTTACTTCTCATTACAACGATCTTGCAAATAACAACACAAGTTTTTCATTCCATATTATATACTAGAGTTCCAAAAGCAAAATATACACACTAATCACACATAAATCAACAGCGTGTTTTCCGCAGTGAACGTGAGAATTATATTTTCGTATTTATTTATTCAATGTTAAGCCGCCATTGTATTGTTATAAAAATCAAACGCCCTAGGAATAAGTTTCACATTGTTTTACTATGTAAAGATTTACAAAACTTACTATTTGCTTTGAATCTCTGTTGACATGTTAAATTTGAAATATGGAGGATCCGTATTCAATAATCCCAATGTGAATCAGTGAACGAGCAATGAGATTTTACAGCTACATATCATTTACTGGCGCGTTAGGTGATTTGAATTTCGGCTGGACTTTATCGATTTGTACCCTTTTAAAGGCTTCGGATATTGTCTCCAACAACCGCTTTCAAGTATTTTGGCCAACTTGAATGAGTTTGGCCGTTTGCAGTAGTAGTAGTATATCGGAGCCATTGCCGAATCTCAACAATCAGATCTGAATCTGCCTCCGGTTTAAATCGTTGCTTCTTCTGAGAAGGGCCGGCGAGAACCTCAATGGTTATTCTTAAAAAAAATGAGGTACATTTCAACGCTATGTGTGGATACTACATTAATCAAGATCCAACGGCGGGTGACCGAATTAAAAATGGAATACGAAATACGTCCGCGTGTTAAAAATCAGCAATGGAGACGCTCTGCTTGAGGGCTGAAGTGGCAAATGAAAAATTAATGTTCACTTAGAAAACCACATAATCAATAAAAAAGCTGAAGTAAAATAATTGAGAATGTATTATTACCTAACAATAGGCATGATGACTGATTTTGAAAAACTGTTCTATAATATTCTAAGGTATCTACTATTTCCAAAAATATATATTATTTCGGCAGGAAACTAATTTTTATTACAAAAAAACGCTATTTAAATTGTAATTTTAAAATTCGCTCCAAAACGATCGCCGGTGTCATGGCGTCTGCTTGTGACGTCACTATTATGCAAACTGACCGCAAACACATCAAATCAGTAATTTACGTATATAAATATTGTAAAGAGTATGGAGTTTATCTTATTACTCTTTGCTGATAATGTTGCGGTTGCTTAGCAACAGGTTTTATATTGTTTGTGTCAAAAATGGTAAATCCTTGTTCCACGTTTTGAGAACACAAAACTATGTAATTGATCGATAGAAATCACGAAATACTTTATAAACGCAGGTAAAAACAATTACTAAGTGCAGAGATCGTCGAAGTTCGTACGAAACTTAGCGATGTTTACAATGTGTACATGCTCGTGACGTAGTTCACTCTGATTGGTGTTCAAGTTATCATGGCGGACTGTTGAATTTTGTAGTTTTATTTTATTAAATAAATTATCAATCTCGCCCTAAATCTGTAAATAAATACATTTTTCAGAACCTATTAATCCTATCTCATTAGATAAACACATTATTTTAGTGATTCTTAGTTACTGTCATCATGCCTATTATGTGGACACCTAAAGTAAAGTCTTTATAGTACATTACAAAGTATAATTAGAAATGACCATCACATATCGTTCATGTCCTGAGTATCGCTTTATGTAACGCGCCCCGCGGTGTTATCCGCGATTAAAAAGTATGTCCCTTTTACCGGGATAAAAAGTAGCCTATGTGCTATTCCAGACTATAATCTATCTCCGTGCCAAATTTCTTCCAGATCCGTTCAGCCGTTCTGGCGTAATTGAGTAACAAACGTCAATCCATCCAAACTCTCACATTCATATTATTAATAGCTGTTCCGGCGAACTTCGTACCGCCTCAGGATCAAATGAATGAGAAAATGAATTTATTGGTACTCTATGAAAAAATTAAACAAATCTATCCCACAGGAACCATACATTTTACCGGGATAAAAAAGTAGCCTATGTGCTATTCCAGACTATAATCTATCTCCGTGCCAAATTTCTTCCAGATCCGTTCAGCCGTTCTGGCGTGATTGAGTAACAAACATCCATCCATCAATCCAAGCTTTCACATTTATAATATTAGTGGGATTAGTGGGATAGTGGGATTAGTGTGATGCGTTGGACTCAGAACGGCACACGCGGCCCTTACTTATAGTTGTATTTGTGGCATTGCGACTGCAACCTACGTTGCAGTGCGTCACTGTAGTGTGTTCAGTTCAATAACAAGTTCTGCGTATAAGTATCTAGATTTATATCGGTGTACCAGACTCGGTTTAGTTAGATGGTCTGGTCTAGACGTAAATCCGATATTGCTGACGTATTTCATTAATAGCTTGCATTATATTGTATGTTTTCATGTTATTTTATTATGATCGGGTAATGATTGGTGGTACCAACTGTGTATAGAGCACGAACCAAGAAATATCGAAGTGAAGGATAATTTTGAATTCAGTGGCCTCAGTAATTCTGTATATCATAACACAAATTATATCTTTTAACCCTTAGTAGCCTGATTTAGGAAAGTGATTTATTTTTAATATTACTGTGTTTAATAATAATGACATTTGATTTTTTTTTAATTTCGTTGGAAAGAATTTTATACAACAGTAAAATATGTACAGCCAACCTATAAAAAAAAACTAATAGTAATGTGAACATTCGGTTTAAAAGATTGGTATCAAAATTGAAACTCTAGGCTATTAAGGGATAATAGACAATGAAGCGATAAGGTTGTTCACCGTGAAGAATCACGTAATTTTTATTGAAAATTGAAAAATCTCACGTCTCTTATAGCAGGCCTAACATGACTGTCTGTGAATAATCAATATTGCAGATTATATCGTATTTGTCTCATTCCCTCCTATGAATTAAGAAAGAGAGAAGCGAATTCGTGCGACATAATCTGCTATTTTTTTTAATAATATGGCTTACGGTGTACCTATATAATTGTACATCATCACTTTTGTGTGTGCAATGCAAATGCAGTTGCAACAATACCTCATCGTTTATCTCGCGCTATACATATTGTGATTTTTCGTCGGGATATTGCTACCTATTTTGAACTACCTTTTTCCAGCGGCTCTACACCCACCCACCATACACCCACCTATAAAGTGTAGCCTATGTGCTATTTCAGACTATAATCTACCTCTGTTCCAAATTTCATTCAGATCCGTTTGGTCGTTCTGGCGTGATTGAGTAACAAACATCCATCCATCCATCCTAACTTTCTCATTTATAATATTAGTGGGATTAACATAATGTGCTATAAAATGATTAGAGCGTAATACTATAATGTAAATTCGATTTATAAGGTTAGTAGTTATAGCAACTATTTGGCTTTCACTGTAGGATATTATAAAATTACAAAAAAAATGTGTTATATATTCGAATCAGATACTTATTTAGTAGGCAGTTCTTCAATTCTTCTATTACCGTTATAGGTACGTTCACTTTGTGCAGTTGCAAAATTAATTTTCAATAGACTCCGACGGATTTGTAGAGTATAAGTAATTTATTATAGTTCATAACAATATATTATCTTACCCCTTGTTGGGTATAATTGCATTTAGACTATTCCTACCTGCCCGGCGATTATTTTTCTGTCATCGACACACCTTATTGCTAGATGTCCTATACTTCTATTGTTACTCGGATACCAGATCAGTTGAGTTGTTTCTTCATATTGTCTTTTCTAGGTAGCAGTCCACTCTAGCTCGACTGAATTTACTGGTTTGTTAATTATTACGTACCTATCTAAAATAATGTCTCCAACAATTATATTTTCGCAAAATATTTAATGTTCAGACATGACCAAGCTACAGTCTGAGTATATTTATAGATTTTTTTCTCGAAGGTTCGGTTGTTTTTATGGTTGCCACCCACCCCAGGATGGATGCCATGAAAACACCTGCAGGAAGTAATATAACCATTACTCTTTGACCTGTCTCTGGTTTGTTGTCCATGTTTGCCAGGATCGTTTTTACGGTATAATTATTATGGCTTTCGCAGCTCCGCTTTCGCTAGTTGGTTGAGTTTCATAGGCTGCCTTTTATGCGCTACTGGTACTATAGAACGTTATTTTAGATGGAACGATTTAATTTTCCACTTGGACTTGCGGAGGGAGCGCGCCTTCAGTACACGTTCGTCTCTCGCGGCATGGTGACCTGCGCCTGGCCTTTCTGAGAATATTTTGAATTTGGATATTTGCGGATTTGTTGGTAAGTGTTGATTGTTTTGTTACGGCTGCCATTCAACCTTATGTGTTAGTTAACTATGCATAATTTGCAGCGGCCAATCGGATTTAGCGTCGTTTATACTAGTTACTTACGAGTACTTATCTCTGTTGGATTTTGTTGCAGTACAGATTTTAGCGCGTTTTTGTTTCTTATTCGTTAATGTTGTTTATGTTTTCGGTATTTCAGATTATCATGTGCGTTCGAATCACATTGTATAATAGTACAAAGACGGCGTGTACAATGTGGCAGTGACGATTGATAACGAAGCAGAATTGGAGAGTTGCATAATTTTGTTAATCTTGCTTAAAATACTGCTTTTAGGCAAACAGAGTTGATATTGAATGACGATCTTGAAAATGGTGATACATCAGATCATTACTGAATTTCGTTGGTTTATATTTCTTGACGTTCTGAGGAGTGGAGTTACCCTATTTCGTTGGCGTTTTAAATTAATTCAAGCAAATAGGTATCCATTCCGATGTATTTCTATCCACTAATCACAACTGAGACTAAAGAACAATGCCCACGGAACTATGGGCGCACGTATATCAAAATTAATATATTTTTTTTATTTTATAGATCAAACATATCCTAGTAACTCCAGGCGTGATTTATTAAAACATAAACGGGGTTACGATGTTATTTAAAAAATCTTCTACCTCAGAATATTGTCCGGGCTACGAGTGCCGCTACTTTTGCTGCGAACAAAAATTATAGTAATATAATCCAAACTTCAATTATCATTATAAGATGCAATAATAGTGATGAAAAATAATTGAATAGTGCCAACAGTCGGTTATAAATATAACATTAACAAAGAAATAAACATTCCCAAAGAAATAAACCAAATAATTAGACATTTAATAATGGCACCGTGTGAAAAAAGAAAGTCAAAGTCAAAGTCAAATCATTTATTTCGTATAGGCCTACGGGGGCACTTACAAATTGTCATTACATTTTTTTTCTTAAGTCTACAACCGGATCGGAACGCGACCTCAACTGTTGTATCTACGGAAAACATGTGCCATATAACTTATTGATTCATAGGTAAAAACATTTTACAAAATTTTTGTATCATGCAATATGGCCTCCGCCTGCTGTCATTTTCAGCAGGTGGCTAACTAACAGGAAAATTCAGTGTACGTGTTGGGCCCATGTCCACGCGCAAGCCTTCCAAAGGTTCGGGTATTGCCCGTATGGAGAAAGACATACTAATAATATATTTCGCCAGACGAATACACCAGTCCCACACTAAGCAACGCTTGTATTATAGGTACAGTACAATGGACTGAGGGCGAACTCAGTATATCATACTTGTATAGATAATAAACATCCATGACATTCATGCTCGAAGGATTCGAACCCGGGACCCGCAGCACAGAAAGCAGGGTCCATTACCAATGTTATTTCATGACGTAAGCAAGAAAATCTAAGGCGCCTTCGCATAAACGTATTTCTTAGATATCACTAGGTATCGATAATGCGTCGGCCTTCCGATCCGACCTATTATAATATAGGTCAGCTCCATTCCAATTGTAATAGAGTCGCTATTCAATTAGCAATAGTATTCCCCTTGCAAGGATGCATCGATCGCAATTTGCACTGCTATTGCTATAGTCCAGTGTTGTCAGATGTGATTTTCTATTTCTACCCAAATTTGAAATTATTTTTCTCCAAAATGATACAATTTGCTTTAGTTTTACCCGAAGGCAAAAAGTTGATAATATCGGTTAATTTTTCTTATTTTTTCCTTGAAAGACTGTTCTAATTTACAAACTGAAACAGCAGAATGACCTTTTTTTTTTTTTTGCGTTACGTATCCCCATTGCATGTGTATGACTGGTATGACATACCATAGAGAGAAAAAGCAGAGTGAAAAGAATGAAAGCTAAAAAGTACTCCATGGTATTTTTTTTTTCTCCAAGAATTCATTTCTCCAAAATTTCTCCAGAGCCAAAATTTTTACCCAGAATTGCGAAAAAAATACCCAATCTAGCAACACTGCTATAGTCATAACTACTTAATATCTCGTACATACCTAACGCTTCAGCTTGTCAAGTGCGAGCCAACTGTGTACTTTATAGGTAGTCTACCGTATTTAGACATTTTGTATGGAGAATTGAAAAGCGCCTCGAGCGGACGGTATTTAAAACTTTAAATTATCCATATAAAATTTCTAAATACGGTAGACTATAAAGTATACGGTTAGCTTACAAATAATCTTGCACTTGACGTAGAGTTTTCCGATTAAAAACTCGGCGTACTAATCATTTGGATAACATTTTAAATACATATTAATAAATCTTTTTCGTTATTCCAAAGAGATGATCAAACAAAATCTACTTTTTTGATAATATACAAGAAGCAAGGCTGCCAACACAAGCGATTGTTGAGCTTTGAGTGATGCGAGATGCGATTTGAGTGATGAGATTGAGTGTGCCCGAACATGCAGATAAAGGACTCGGCATATAATATACCCGAAACGTGACTGTCGCGTGCTCGCTAGGGTGGGTATATTGAACTCCTACTTACGAGAGGGTGACCGCTGTAACCACTGGGCTATTGACTCTTTAAATCTATCGAATATAACCAATACAATACACGGTCTCCCGAATTTATAGACGCTTTATAACTTTATCAAACGTCATATAGTACTGCGCACAAGAGATTTGCTTTGCGCAGTACTATATGACGTTTGATAAAGTTATAGAGCGTCTATAAATGCAGGGTGTGACTTTAATATAAAATTTAATACTTTCGTAGTAGCAGGAGAAAATCTTTTGTTAATTTTATCATTACAGAGGAGAGTCGTAGGTTAGTTGCTAGAATTTTATAATATCATCATCGGAATTGCGAAGAGTACCAGTTGTCAATTGTGTTATGGATAGTCGGATGATTTCTGGTGCTTGCAGCCCCAAAAGTTGGGTCAATAATCAGCCCAAGAAGGGAGCAAACCTCAACACAAAATAGAAATGGAAGGGGCTTGGTAGCGTTGAGAATTTATTACTTATTATCGTGATAGTATGGTAGAATAAATGTAGATTGTACAACAAGTGCATAAAGTGACCTAGCAAGAACATTACGAGAATGAGAGGTACAAAAATGATTTGATCTGCACCAGAAGGAAGATGAAGTAAACTCCTTTATGCTCATTATTTATAAAGTGCAGTCGTGTTTATAAAGCGGTTGCATAACCTTTATCGTCATCCATTATGTCATCCTATTTGCTGCAGCTATTTTCAGGGTCGCATGTTGCCCACAGCGCTATAGATACGTACTATAACAGCATATACATTACTTACTGATACATAGTATAATAGCCAACGGTCTGTGATACTGCGGGACAATAGACAAAAAATATTTTTGTAGATCGTTAACTGTGCATGTTGAACTCAAATAATGTATTAATTCTAAATCGTACACATATACCCCCATATTTTTAGAATAGTTGCTATATTTTTAATTTGCTCCTACAAAGCATTTTCTAGGATTAAAACGCTTTGTAGGGGCACATTAGAAAGTATTTGAAATTGATTACAACAATAGATATGTAACTACTTGTATAAGTTAATCTACGCTACTGTGCAGTTCTTATTAGTATAATTCCGCGGACCATGGTTAGAGTACTTTTCATTTAATCCATTAGTTTATAGTCCTATGCAACACTTCGCAAAACATTGCCGCCTTATCAATTAGTCGTCGTAAATGCGATCGATTGCAAAGTTCTCTAGTTTAGTCGGCATCACCCGCCGGCTGCGGCCACATAACATTGTTTATTGCAATGTATTATTATAGAATTTATAATACTTAGGTTTACATAAAACTAGCTGCGCCCGTCGGTGTTACCCGCGATAAAAAGTATGAAAAATTAAAACATCTATCCCACGGGAACCATACATTTTACCGGGATAAAAAGAAGCCTATGTGCTATTCCATACTATAATCTATCTCTGTACCCAATTTCATCCAGATCCGTTCAGCCGTTCGGGCGTGAAAGAGTAACAAACATCCATCCATCTATCCATCCATCCATCCAAACTTTCACATTTATAATATTGGTATAGATAGATGTTATGATAGTGTGTGTTAGAAATTTGTTTATTCGGAATTGGTATATGAGTACCACAATGTAAGATTATTTAGTTTTAAACTGTTGTTGTCCTAAATAAAGACAACATTTTCCTTGTAACCTATTCCTTCTCCGCAGGTAACGAGGCATTGATACATCAACAATGCTCGGTGGAAGTGTGTTGTGGTTCCGCCACGGGCTCCGCCTGCACGACAACCCATCGCTGCAGAGCGCGATCGAAGATAGGAGCGTGCCTTTCTTTCCCCTGTTCATATTCGATGGAGAGACTGCTGGTGAGAATATGAACAACTACTGTAGCTTATAAATCCCTCCCAGTTATTGTCGGGATCTTGTATATATGTTACGTGCTCTGAAAACTCTCATAGCACGTTTCAGGATTGTATGCAGCCTCGTCATTTGTTCTGAATGTCGATACTCATATAGATATTAAACATTCGTGCACATCACACAATGTTCAGGATTGGAATCCGGGGCCCTGAGTGCAAATGGCATGATTACTATCCACTGAGGTAGTCTAATGACTGCCACTGAGTATAATCATATATGTCTGAAATATGTGTTGCTAAATTTTAGAATTTAATAGTGAATCTTAGGATTTACCGTTTTACAGTATCATGCCCCTGTAGAAAATTGAGTTGCTAATTATTTTTTAGAAAGCGCTGATTTGCTTATTTTTGCAACAGCGTACAATTTCAGCCCCATATTCGTAGCATGTTTTCGTCCATTTACAACGGTGCTGCAAGCTCTTTTTTTTTAAATAATGCGTAGTTCAGAGATGTTATCTGTCGTTTAAATGTTAACAGGTACAAAGGTGGTGGGGTACAACCGCATGCGGTACCTGCTGGAAGCGCTGGACGATATAGACAGCCAGTTCAGGAAGTTCGGAGGCAGGCTGATCATGATCAAGGGCAAGCCCAATGTGGTAATCCGACGGCTGTGGGAGGAGTTTGGTGAGTACTTAGGTCAATAATCATAGCCTTTTTAGGGGTTTTTTGCAACACCCTAGTTTCGCAGATAGTAGAAGATTCAAAGCAAATGACAGTTTGGTCTAATAGTTTGAGCATAGGCCGCCCGGTTCATTGCACAGGGTAGTTAGGTGTTCGAATCCCGCTTGGGAAATTATCAAAAAAAAATATTCGTCATTTTCTCTGGTGTTGCTCGGATCAGTTTATTGATAAGGCAAAAAAAAGTTTTATAAAATTAATATAAGCTCTATAAGCTATTTATATAAATTAATGAATATGAGTTTCGTGCCGAATCTTCTCAGTTGAGTTCAAGTTTTGACATGACAATTTGGTAAATGCCCCCGTAGGCCTATACGAAATAAATGATTTGACTTTGTTGTTTCGTTTCGGACCATATAGATGGGGTAATCGTCTGGATATATTGATGAGTTTCGTTTAGACACTATACTAAACGATCAATATTTCCCCTGCACCCCGCCAGGTATTCGCAAGTTGTGCTTCGAGCAGGACTGCGAGCCCGTGTGGCGTGCGCGAGACGACAGCGTGAAGAGCGCGTGCCGGGAGATCGGCGTCACGTGCCACGAACACGTGTCCCACACCCTGTGGGAGCCGGACACCGTCATCAAGGCGAACGGGGGGATACCGCCGCTTACCTACGAGATGTTCCTGGTTAGTCAATAAGAAAAAAAATCGACATGTGTGCTGGCCGCTGAGACACATAGTGGAAGTGAAACTTCATTTTCGAATTGTCCGTTGTCACACACTACACAACACTTTCCGTGGCGAGGGTTCAGGGTTCGAATCCTGGTAGGGGCAAGTTTTGTGTAATGAGTGCGAATGTAATATATAAATTATATACTACGTTCACTGCCAGTCCATTGTACGGTACCCATGATACAAGCGTTGCTTAGTATGGGACCGATCACTGGAGGACTGAGATGTTTGACGTCCTAGTGAAGTTTGAACTAGGGTACCCTCATATTTAGTTTGCGGTCCGATCAACGCAGAAGGTCTTGAGGTCAGTCTTGAGGTCTTGCAATGGTGCGCCTGGTTTTGGATTTAATTATGTTAATTACGGGATCCCAAGTCGATGGTAGCACCCAGCCATCTTCCCTATTGAAATTAAGATGTTTTTTAATTTCAATGGCCCCACGTATCATCCATCGGAATCGGTGTTCTTTTGCGAAGTTGATCAAATCTCATGTAATGGCGGGTGCGATCCTGTACATGTTCACAGATTGCATAATTAATTTTAAATTTTTTTTCAGCATACAGTTGCTATAATCGGTGACCCGCCGCGTCCCGTCGCTGATTTGGACCTTCATGGAGTCCAATTCGGCACTCTCCCGGAGTGTTTCTATCAGGAGTTCACGGTGTACGATAAGGTATACATAATATTTATAATGTCACATTAGTAGTGTAATATATCCCTTCTTCTTTGTTTTTTTTTTTTTTTATTGCGATATAGGCAAGTATTTGATCGTGATCTCACCTGATGGTAAGTGACGATGAGGATGACGATGATGATGACTTCACGGGCACAGATACATTACGGAATGTCGGAGTCAGGTGAAATGGACTCCGATTCGCGGAGAACAGACACGCTTGGGTCTTAGAAGCATTGAATTTGACCAGATTGGCATCGCCTCATTCGGAGACTGCCTGCAAGGAAAAATTCAAACTATCGACCATGGTCTCTCGATTGGACTGTATCAGCGCTGCTCCGGCACGTGCGTCAGACATGTATCTCTCTGATACTGTGCTGTCATCTGCATACCCAAAGATACCGGGTCCAAGCAGGTCGTTTATATGCAGCAAGAAAAGAGTAGCAGAGAGAACGGGCCCCTTTTTTTTCAGGTTGGCAATTATCTACAAAATAGTGACATTTTTACCAGTGTCGAGTAATTGTTGGTTATTATTATTGCATTATATGCAACCCTGATGATAATGTTGATGATGATGAAATGAATCCCCTACCCCTATCAGTAAAGCTGTGGATACTTTACTTACAATTTACCCGACACTTTGGGAGAACTTGAAATGTCAAGAAGTATTTTATATTTTTTTTTCAATTTCCTGCACTTGTGCACGTTTATGAGCACACAATGGGTAATATCTCACTAATATTAAACTTTATTTGCCAAAGAAACACATTTTTTTGTAACAAACGATATTATTTAAAACTTGACTTAAGTATCCTTGACAACTATTCAATTTACAGAGAATAAAAAACATATCATACATTATGTATAACATAATAATTATTTATATATGTAATAATAAATTGGGAATAACTCAATACCTTTTGCTTGGTAGTAGATATATGTATCGTCTGACGATAATCATCAAGCAAAGGTTTCTTAGCTATCGTTTTTTTTGGATTATTATGTATTCATCTCTATGTATTCTCTGTCCACACGGGCTATACCCAGATCTTTGGAAAACATGCGCGGTGACATGGGCCCAACACGTAGACGCCCTTTTTGAGAATTTTAATGTTATGTTAGCCATCTGCTGGGGTCAACTGCTGCAAATGATAGCATAAACAGTGAGTTGACCTCAGCAGGCGGAGGCACTATTGCAGGAATATGGATATGGATAAGATAGTTGGGACTATGGATTGAGTTTGGATGGTAATGGATGGAAATATTGGAAGGGTTGCGGACACCTGCCATACTCAGCTTTTATCTAACTACTATTGGCAGGTATATTTTATATTATTATTATAAAAGGTGTTGCAGAAATTTGCTCACTAATGCTTCAGTTCCTACCCTTCAAAGTCTTAATTCTGACCATGGTAACCCCCAGACTCCGAAGCCCGAAGACCTGGGCGTGGTGCTGGAGGATGAAGACAACCGCATGATTCGCTGGGTGGGCGGCGAGAAGGCCGCCCTCAAGCAGATGCAGCAGCGCTTGGTCGTCGAGTACGAGACGTTTTGCAGGTAAACAACTCCGATGAAGACGACCAATTTTGTGGACTTGCTATCCATTGATCTGTTCCCTAAAAGTAACTTTGGTTTTTAAGCTACATGTGCGTCAATGTACGATATGGTTAGCGGAAAATTGGGTCTTTCAAATATACTAAGTGTAACATAAAAATAATATAATATCGCTTGACGAACACGCCAGCTATACGGGCCACCCTATACTATAATTATTCCAGCCCATTAATGTCCCACTGCTGGGCACGGGCCTCCCCTCAATGCGAGGGGGATAAGGCCATAGTCCACCACGCTGGCCCAGTGCGAATTGGCGGACTTCACACATCTTTCTAGGGGTTCTCTCAGACATGCAGGTTTCCTCACGATGTTTTCCTTCACCGTTTAGCAAGTGATAATCATGGTTTAAAATGAGATTCGCACATGAAAAATCCCAGAGGTGCGAGCCGGGGTTTGAACCAGCAATCCTCGTTACCGAGGCAAGCGTTCTACCAAAGTGGCTATCACTGCTTCTTGGGCCACACTAAGCAACGCTTATATTATGGGTACCGTATAATGGACTGGGGCGAAACTATATAGATACTAAGCACCCGTGCCTTGGGTATAAACATTCGTGCTCAATACATAAAGTTTGTCTCTACATGTATTCGAACCCGATACCCTCAGCACAGATAGCAGGGTCACTACCCACTGAGCTAATCAGGTCGCAATCAGGAAAAAATATTTCAGGGGATGTGTGTAACAATTAAAACCAAACAGGTTTCCTCAAGGAACACAGATTGAATTACTAAACAAATAAATCCAAACAATCAATGCAAATGCAATCATCCTGGGCCCCAAGTCTGCTAAACAATCGATTCATAATCGAACAACAACCGCTTAGAAACTGTCACTTTTGACAAATATTATATGAGATATCTGTCAAAAGTGACAGTTACTATGCGGTTGGTATTCGATTATGAATCGATTGTGTTAGCAGACTTGGGGCCCTGGATATAGCTTTCGTTTATTATTTTGACATGAGCAGTTTTATTTAAACTCAATGTTTTTTTTTAAATGCTATTGTGTGAATATTTTTTTGAATGTGTGAATAATTTTGTGAATGTGTGAATATTTTTGTGAATGTGTGAATATTTTTTGTGAATGTGTGAATAATTTTGTAAATGTGTGAATAATTTTGTGAATGTGTGAATAATTTTGTAAATGTGTGAATATTTTTGTGAATGTGTGAATATTTTTGTGAATGTGTGAATAATTTTGTAAATGTGTGAATGTTTTTGTAAATGTGTGTATATTTTTGTGAATGTGTGAATAATTTTGTAAATGTGTGAATGTTTTTGTAAATGTGTGTATATTTTTGTGAATGTGTGAATATTTTGATAAATATGTGAATATTTTTGTGAATGTGTGAATATTTTGATAAATATGTGAATATTTTGATAAATATGTGAATATTTTTGTGAATGTGTGAATAATTTTGTAAAAGTGTGAACTTTTTTGTTTTTGTTGTTCGCAGGGGTTCTTATTTGCCGACACACGGCGACCCTGACCTATTGGGGCCGTCTATATCGTTAAGCCCAGCACTCCGGTTCGGGTGTTTGTCTGTGAGGCGGTAAGATATTCTACTTATTACATTTAAACATACTTAAAAACATAGCCTAAACACAAATATATACGTGTGATATGTCCGTTTCTATACATTGAATAACTCTGTAACAAAACCATAGGTGGATATTATTATCAAGACTGAAGAAAAAAACAGTGTATTACCATCTTAGTTATTTTGCCAGTGTCAAGTGAATATAAAATAAAGCTTATTTTTATCATTGTTCGTGTCTGTTCGCGCGTTACGGGAAAATTAGTTTTATTTCAATGTGTATTAGTATAGTATTCGCGTAGATATAAAAAAATGTGAACCCGGATTATATATCGCCATGGCCAAATATGGTAAAATACTTTTTTTCCCGGGATTTAGATTGTTTCCCGCGGATAGCCAAAAATTATACCTAAAAAATCCCCTTGGCGGATTTTAATTAAAATTGGTACGGTGATAGCTTACAACAGGGCCCCAAGTCTGCTAACACAATCGATTCATAATCGAACAGAAACCGCATAGTAACTGTCACTTTTGACAGATATCCCATACAATATCTGTCAAAAGTGACAGTTACTATGTTGCTGTTCGATTATGAATCGATTGTGTTAGCAGACTAGGGGCCCAGCATCAATGTCTAGGATATTTTATGTGACGACAAATGAAAGGGTTTTACTGAGATAGTCAACTAAAGATTTTATAACAAGAAATATTAATAAAAATCATAACTCTGATCTTGTAAACAGAAAAGCTAATTTTCATCGCAATATTGTAGCACTTCCAATTTCGGACATCGTAACAAAGTAGCATCACGTTACTTGTCTAGTTGACACAAATTCGTAATTATTATCAGTAAAGTTTTACCACCATTTTACTGAAATGTGTATTAGGTACCTATTAGTAGCTTAGTTATCTAAAGATAAAATGTGTCCAATTTGATTGCAGATTCTATTGGTCAGTCCACGATCTGTTTCACCAAGTCCACCAGGGCCGACTTTCTGCCAATCATTTTATAACTGGTAAGCAATACATACAGGCAGTAATAGCCAAGTTGGTAGCACGCTTGCTTCGGTAACTGTAGTCGCTGGATCTGACCCCGGCTCGCACCACTGGGATTTGTGGATTTCATGTGCGAATCTCATTTTCAACCATGGTTATCACTTGCTAAACGGTGAAGGAAAACATCGCGAGGAAACCTGCATGTATGAGAGGAATTTGCTTTCGAACTCTTCCAATTTTCCTTTCGACTCATTTCGTTGCGGGTTCCACGACAGTTATCTTTTTCTCGGGACTAGCCGAGGGTCAAACCTCGGTGTCTTCCTTGGTCACCGCTGTGGAGCCTGGCTTACAGAAGTAGCAGCGGTGGAAGTGTGTCGTGGGCCTATTCCCATTAATAGAATGGTTCTTTTAGGTTCTCATTGTATAGATTTTTGAGCCTGAATGATTGGAATATAAAAAATGTGTGTTCAGGCCAGTTGATATGGCGCGAGTACTTCTACACGATGAGTGTGAACAACCCCAACTACGGGCAGATGGCCAACAACCCCATATGCCTGGACATACCGTGGAGGAGCCCCGAGGGAGATGAGCTGCAAAGGTAAACATTCAGCTTCAATGCTGCACTGAAATAAAACTTATTTTAAGGATTATATCGCGTTTATTTTCCGATGAGCCTGTTCGTGGAGGCGGTGTAATGTTCAGTTCCCGGCGCAGATTGTTCAAGAGTGTCTTCCCCGAAGACCTTACATTATATTTTAGATATGTAATTGGTATTGGGAGCTCATTGAACAAGTACAACACGCACATACAAGACTCATAGTTGTATCCAATCAAAGACAATCATCATAGACACCAATAGTGTTGCACTACATCCGCCTTTCCCAAAGTGTACCATAACGCCCCCTTGTGGGCGCTGCTGGCCTAAAGGGCGGTAAGAGACTCAGAACAAAAATGGGGGCGCTAAAAAATAATTCATTCTCAAAGTGGGCAGTAGACAAAATAAGTTTGGGAACCCCAGAACTACATAGTAGAGGTGACCCGCCCCCTGATTACGTAACTTGCAATAGCCTAGCGATAGCAGTAATCGCGCAATATTTGCTCTTAAATTGCTAATTCGTAATACGTAGCGCTGCGACGCCACACAAATCTGCGATTTGAAAGCAATTATTGCGAGATTATTGCCGTCGCTTTGCTATCGTTAGGCTAGGCAAGATACGTAATCTAACGCCGACTGTACAGATGGCGCGAGGGCCGCACGGGCTTCCCGTTCGTGGACGCGGCGATGCGGCAGCTGCGCGCGGAGGGCTGGCTGCACCACGCCGCGCGCAACACCGTGGCCTCCTTCCTCACGCGCGGCACGCTGTGGCTCTCCTGGGAGCACGGCCTGCACCACTTCCTCAAGTACCTGCTCGACGCCGACTGGTCAGTGCACGCACGAACCCGGGACCCTCGGCGCAGAAAGCAGACTCACTAGCACTGCGCTACACAGGCCGACTTAAATAAAACTTTAATAATACTTAGTTATGGCGTGTGTTGTTGGCGCAGGTCGGTGTGCGCGGGCAACTGGATGTGGGTGTTAGTTATGGCGTGTGTTGTTGGCGCAGGTCGGTGTGCGCGGGCAACTGGATGTGGGTGTTAGTTATGGCGTGTGTTGTTGGCGCAGGTCGGTGTGCGCGGGCAACTGGATGTGGGTGTTAGTTATGGCGTGTGTTGTTGGCGCAGGTCGGTGTGCGCGGGCAACTGGATGTGGGTGTTAGTTATGGCGTGTGTTGTTGGCGCAGGTCGGTGTGCGCGGGCAACTGGATGTGGGTGTTAGTTATGGCGTGTGTTGTTGGCGCAGGTCGGTGTGCGCGGGCAACTGGATGTGGGTGTTAGTTATGGCGTGTGTTGTTGGCGCAGGTCGGTGTGCGCGGGCAACTGGATGTGGGTGTTAGTTATGGCGTGTGTTGTTGGCGCAGGTCGGTGTGCGCGGGCAACTGGATGTGGGTGTTAGTTATGGCGTGTGTTGTTGGCGCAGGTCGGTGTGCGCGGGCAACTGGATGTGGGTGTTAGTTATGGCGTGTGTTGTTGGCGCAGGTCGGTGTGCGCGGGCAACTAGATGTGGGTGTTAGTTATGGCGTGTGTTGTTGGCGCAGGTCGGTGTGCGCGGGCAACTGGATGTGGGTGTCGTCGTCGGCGTTCGAGGCGCTGCTGGACTCGAGCGAGTGCGCGTGCCCGGTGCGGCTGGGCCGGCGCCTGGACCCGCGCGGCGAGTACGTGCGCCGCTACGTGCCCGAGCTGCGCGCGCTGCCCGACGAGTACATGTGAGCGCGCACCATCTATATATACAGCCTGATACAGAAAGGGTATACTACTGTTTAAGCCTGCGTTACTTTAAAGCAAATCTAGAGTGAACAGCGCGTCAAGTGTGAGCTAAATGTACACTTTATAGTCTACCGTATTTACACATATAGTATAGAGAATTGAAAAGCGCCTCTAACTGACGGTATTTAATACTTTCAAGTCTCCATACAAAAAGTCTAAATACGGTAGACTATACAGTGTACGGTTAGTTTAATAATTAAAAAAAATGGTCAGTGATGGGTTCCTCTTCCCCCATTGGTTTAACAATGGATGTCCGCCACGTATCGCCTAGTTCCCCCCCTCGAATTAAGGGATGGCTCGTACCCAGCAGTGGGACATTAAAAAGCTGGTATTATCAATTTTATATATTCTATCAATTAATGTTATTTTTGGGTGAGCAATTTTTTTTTAATTTGCTTCAAAATGTTGCGTGGTCTCAGCTACGAGCCGTGGAAGGCCCCGATCGAGGTGCAGGAGCGCGCGGGCTGCGTGATCGGCGCGCACTACCCCGCGCCGCTCGTGGACCACGCGCGCGCCGCGCGCCGCAACAGGAACGCCATGAAGGTATGCGCGCGACACGACACGCGCGACACGTGCGACACGCGACACGTGCGACGCGTGCGACACGCGCAACACGCGACACAGCGTATTAACAATCTTTTTGATCGCTTCACTGAATCAAAATCGGTTGGTATAGCGCGCGTCAAAGACAAAGTGTTTCCTACAGACTTAAAGGAGCATGGGGACGTCAAATAAATTGCAACAGAGGTCGCGGGTCGGTGCATTCGTAATTGTATGAATTCGTCGCCATTTTCGTTCGTTTTATTTGATGCGCGCTGTACACTAATAAATAGAGCCGGGTGTGCTGGGACCGCGACGGCAATGTTTAAATTTTAGTCGAACGAGTGATGTCGGTCCGAGTGCGTTCGGATTAAGTCGGTGCTTTCGAGGACGTTTCTCGGATCGTAGCGACTGCTCACCCAAGCTCATTTGGTCGTATAGCTCGTTTTTTATGTCTAGACAAACGTTATCATTTTATTATTAAAAAAAAAGCCTTATGTCGCTATTACAGCGTTCAAGTTTTTAAAAGCTGCGTTCATTAACTTATGATAGTGACGTTTGTCTAGTGTTTACTAATTATTTTATTACGTACTAATAAAGAGAATTTCGGTAATAGAAAGTATTGGGGTAATCGTAGACCATAAATATATAATTATGCAATAAAAAAGTAAACAAACTAATTCGGGGCATAGATAATATTAAATATTGTTTTTATTAGCCGTCAAATTAAAAAAAAGCGTTACCTACGCATTGTTTATTAAAATGTGGAATCTAATTGAAATTGGCACTCGGTTAACGGTAAGTTCGTTCAAAATTGGTATTTTATATGATTATCATCTTCTGATTGATTCACAAAGTGTTTTATGTATTTCCATAGATATGTTCATTCATTCGTCATCACGATTCATTAAATCCATACTCTTGTATATGTTTGTTCATTATAATATGCTTTGCACAAATGTCTCATAAATATGTGATTGTTTTTTTTTACCGTTATGAAAAAAAAAACTGTTGCTTATTTATGTCACGACGGGTGTACATCGGTGTCACGACAAAGCGAAACTGCAGAAGGGCAAAGTCCTTAAAAAGGTGTCAAATTCCCAGATCTATGAATAATATTGGATCATATTGTAGTAAAAGCTGTTAAATTTCGAGCTTTATTTATTTTACCCATGTGGTATATCATCTTCAAATTTAATTCGACTGCACTGTAACTTTGTCACACCTTCATAATGTGAAAGGTCCATCACAATTCAGTCAACAAGTGACTAAGCCCCATTAGCCATTGACCAAGCAAACCTCAGTAAACCCATGTTAAATAATTATGTGTTTACTAGATTGTTATTCTTGTTTCCGTCCTAGATACTGCAGAAAATTTACAATAGTCCTTTAAAAAGCCATAGCGAAAATACGTGCAATGATGCAGCGGTATTACCGAGTGCAATATTACAGAACAAATTATCACAATTCTGCGATGCAAGCAGGTGATAGGACAGGGGACTGTCTGTCCCACTGCAAAGATGAAAATATAGGTAAGGATGCTACCTATCTAGGGTTTCCTTGGGATTTTTGATTCGCACGCTATTCATTGCCGTTTTCTATGAAACCTTTTTTAAATGATACGATGTCGATGATCACTGGAAGAGCAACGATATGCATACACAAACTCCAGTCCCAATCCAGTCCTATTTCATTATAATTATTTTTATAGGAATACTAATGTCCTATCCTAATTCATGACTAATTGGACGTGGTCAACCAGCTGACGTGCGTCTCAGTCTTTCTTATAGCTCTGTCCCTCTAACGGACGATGGACGCGGGTCAAGTTATGATGCCAGCTCACTGAACACACATATTCTCCTTTAGTTAATCCTGTGTGCTAGCTGCCGCTTACGATACGACTGCTACATCCGATGAGTATTTGTGTAGGAATGTTTGTGTTTGTCGAGATAACGGTAGACATCCGGCGGTGTGCAACGCACGTGCGACCGGCTCCCATGTGTCCTTGTTGTGTTCCCCAGAGGTTGGGCCGCTTAGTTGACGGCCGACTTCACAAGAACAAGTGGTTCAGTATTGTCGGGGTTTGTAAACACTATTTTATTGTTAACATGCATCGTGGACGCTAGAACGATTGGACACAAACATTTTATCCGCATTCGCGAAGGGACTCAATGGTCGCGATACGGATCATGGATAGAAATACTGTCATATATCTTAGTAATTGTGTGTCATAATGTAACAGCGGTAACGTTTTTGGAAAATTAAACTTTTGTCCATTATCTGTAATGTGGCCCTACGTACGCATGTATATCAATTCATCGCACTGGGATCGAATAAATCGGATACACACTGTTTGATTGTGAGTATATTCTTTTGATTTTGTTCTCTCTTTAAAATATATCTGTCAACAAAGTCATTATAAACCCTGGTATACCTACCATTTAAACGACATTTTAGACCAGAGATTTTTAGGTTTCACTTTTAGCGTACGCTGTGTGTTGACTGAATATTGTAACTCCAGTAAACAACACCTCTGGATTGCTGCAAAACTTGATATAGATTAATTCTGATTGCACTCTAAAATATTATTGCTTCCATATTCAACCCCAATTTATTCGGTCTAGTGTATAAATCTCAAACACACTCGTAATATTCGTGTTTATGCATTACATTTTAGGTTCATGGCATAATATATTCAGAACATGACAATTTCAATTCACACACATAAAAATACTACAAGTATTTAAGGTCTTCCGCTGTTAAGCAATTTTGTTTGACGGCTCTGTTTGAAGGGACTAAGATGTCCGTCCATCTTAAATATATAGCTCCCAAATTTATAGGCGTTTTGTAACTTTATCAAACGTCATCTAGTACTGCGCACAAGTTTTGCGTTACGCAGTACTATATGACGTTTGATAAAGTTACAAAACGTCTACAAATTCAGAGCTAACGCGTCCCCAACAACGGAGGCCCTTACAACGTTCGTTTTAAAACGATTGATGGAATCGGTACTGTATAATTAACTTAGCTGTACTTTTAATTCATGATTTGTTAAAATTAATTTAGGCCACACAAGCACTTATGAATGGTCACAATTTACCATCGTTTCCATTCGTTATGAAGCCATAAACGATGTATAGTATAGCTATTTATTTGTTTTAGTTAAACCCTTCTTTATGAAGACCATCAGAACTATGGAACATTGATTATTCAACACAGTGAATGAAATTAAAAAAAACTCTTTGTCCCCACCAAACGAACCTATCCCCGAATTCATAGACGTTATATAACTTTATCAATAGTCATACAGTACTGCGCAAAGCAAAACTGGTGCGAAGTACTATATGACGTTTAACAAAGTTATATAACGTCTATAAATTTGGGGAGTTTTACTTTAGTATGATTTTAGGACACAACTTCACTTCACTTCACTTACATAAAAATATAGGAACGTTATCTAATAATTAAATTTTATATATAATTTAAAAAAAAATCTGAATCATAGACTAATTAGACTATCAGTCACAGAATTCTCGCTACACTGTAATCTACCTTTACCTTTAAATTATTGATCATATTTTTTTTATTTATAGGAGTTACGTCACATCCTGCAAGAAGCGCCTCCTCATTGCTGCCCATCTTCAGAAGACGAGATCCGACAGTTCATGTGGCTGAACGAATAGACAGATGCTGTGCTGATGTAGTTCTCAATATATGGTCATACAGTTTGAAATTAAGTACAATGTTCTAAGTGTAATTTAAAAACAATTTAAAAAATATTCTAGCATTATTTTACAAGTGTATTTTAACTGTAAAACGATTATGTTTTAATTCTGCTTGGAACAGTGAATATTAGACTATTATTTTATTGCAATGATTTTGACGGCCCAATTGGAACGGTTGATGGTGAACCTGGTTTCTCTACCGAGGGTCCCGGGTTCGAATCCCGGTATGGGCAAACTTTGTGTGATGAACACGAATGCTTGTTCCAGTGTCATGAAAGTTTAATATCTATTAAGCTATTATATATTATCGCCCCCATTTCATTGAACGGTACCCATAATACAAGCGTGTCGCTTAGTTTGGGACCGTACAGGATGTTCGTCTAGCGATATTCTTATTTTAAAAAAATAGGTACAGTACTTAACTAATGTAGATGATATATGTAGATTAATTAACCGATATTATTGAAAAAAATATGTTTCAGTAGATCTAATAATTGTGTTTTATAGAAAAAGTAGGTACTCCATATTAGGCCAAAATTATGGAAATTTATAGTGAATTTATTTACATACATTTACAATGGCATAACAGAGCGCTAATTCTTTTGAAAATAGCTTTGTAATGCTATAGTAATTAATTTAAAAGTAAGTGTGGCTATCCTGCCATAAGGATGATAACCAAAGAGTAAACTCAGAAACTAGTTACAAACAGTGTTGCCAGCTCTGACAATCAGTTCTCTGATAAAAGATGACGGTTTTCAATACGAACTCATTTTGTATCGTACAATCTGGCAACATTGCACTTATGAGTTACCATATATACAGGGGCCGAATAAAACTTTATTTTAATTATAAATAAATGTACAATTTAAATGTTTAATATAAGATTTATATTGTAAGTGAGCCGGTTTTTAGGGGCCAATTTCGAAAATTAACTTCCTCAGTCTTGACCCAAGGAACCTCTTTCGTTTTTGTACCTTGTCCTATTAAGCCAGCCCCAACGTGATTTATTCAGTCAGATATGCATCAGCAAGACAAATGACAGCGTCCGACCGGGACACGTTGTGACTGAGTCAGTGTCTCCAACCCTCTTTGTCAAAATTACGGTGTTGCCTGGTCTCAAAATACGGTAGATGGTGGAAAATTACGGCAGACCAGTGTTTGCAGCTAAAATACCCATGCAGTGGGGATGCGTAACGTAAAAAAAAAAAAAGGTCTTTCTTCCAAACAGAAGTAGCAGCATGACCTTTTTTTTTTTACGTTGCGCATCCCTGCTCTTCCAAACTGAAGCAGCAGAATGACCTTTTTTTTTTTTTACTTTACGCATCCCAATGCAATGTTGCCGTAATATTTTGCTAAATCAAGTGTTCATTATAGAAATATGGACACGGACGAAATTACGGTAGAATGTGTCACCGTAATAACATGTCTACGGTAGGTGGTAGATCTAGAAAAATTACGGTAGATCTACCGTAATTACGGCATGGTTGGAGACACTGGACTGAGTTCACGAGGCACCCTTGTCGAGTGCGCGCTCAGTCAGTACCGAGCTTTGGAAATAGTTCAAAGACCATTATGAGGGTATTGTTCTTGAAGTTGGATCTTATATTGTTCCAATTATCAAACTAAATATTGTATAAGTATGTTGAAAACAATGGTAAAGATTGTTTGATAATTATTTCCTTACGTCAATTTGGTTAGATTAGTAAAGGTTAAAAATGGAATACTATTGGACAATTCAAATATGTTGTTTCTTGTATTTCTAATGTAGTAAGAATATAAAAAAAATCTAATTAATTATTGAGCACCTATTGGAAATTAGTGATATGATTATATTTTAGAAAATAATATTTAGTATATGATTATACATAGTGTTAAAATTAAAACATAAAAAATGTACCAAAATTCAGGGTGTATTTTGAAGATTAAAATCTACTTACTATATTTACAGGACATGACAATTTATGTAAGTTTTATTTTAATAAAATGTATTTTATGAATATACAATTATACATGTTCCTATACGGATCCAAATATCAAAGTATTTTAGCTAGTATTTAAAAAAATAAATGTCTATTATTAAAATTATATTTTATATGCTATAATAATAAATCAATTACTATTACCTACCGCTTTTTTATTTTAATAATAGCTCAAGGGAATGACATTTTCTGCTTAAATCTAAATCGCTCCGACATTATAAAACATCGCAGTAAATATCACATATTTACAAGGTAGGTACAACACAAGGGGTAACAAATAGCAAGGAAGGCGAATTTCAGAGAAAAATAACTTCGTAATATAAATCTGGTTTGTAAAATAAAAATAACAAAATATTTAAGTCCATTATTGGTACCTACGGTTGTTTGTTGTTTCAACAATGCTATACACGTTAAATGATTAAAAATGGCGACTGCGCATGGCGAACCAAATTCATAGTAATAGGAATATGCTGAATCGCCATCCAATATAAATCAGTGCTACGAATTTATCATGTTGTACAAGTATGATAACTATAAAAACCTTCCTTACCATCATAACTTCAAACACCATTAGAATCTGCAGCTAAATGGTGAACTAATTCACAAAACACTCTACTTGTTGTACTGTCTGGAAGCTCTTTAACAGCTGCTAGCCCCTGGCCTGCCAGTTTGCCAACTCGAGGGTCGATTGGCAAACTCCCCAGGAATGGTATTTTGGCAATGTCTGCAAGGGACTTGCCACCGCCACTTGAGAAAATGTTTGTACATTCACTACAGTTTGGACATTCGTACCTGAAATATAATATGAGGAAGTTGTATAAAACATTCCTAAATAAAGTATTGTTGATTCAGCTGAGAGATTCATTGAGACCATTTTTTTGTTGTTGTTATTACCAATGATTTAATGTAGGTATTGTATCTGCTGTGAATCTGCTTGAGTATGCAATGTATTGCAACAATTGTGCTTTTGTTGTTCTTATATTTTTTTGCCCAAGTGGAATAGACATTCCAAACCAGAATCAACATATTCAATAAATATTTGGGTTTTAAATTCGGATTCTACTTACCCACTCATATTCTCGATAATACCATATATAGGTATGCCAGTTTTTCTGCAGAAAGTGATTTCTTTACGCACATCCTCAATAGCGACCTCCTGTGGTGTAGTCACCAGGATAGCGGCACATTGGGGCACTTGACGGAGGTTCTCCATCACTGTTATATGCTCGTCTGATGTGCCTGGAACATTGATAATTTTTTTGTCAATAAATATATGTGGATGGCGGAATTGCCATTTTCATTTCTTCATGTCACATCCATTATTTTATTTATAATGTGTATTTATTGAATTTAATATTGCTATTAATTACTTGACACTGGCAAAATACCCGCTAAGTTGCGGGTGAGGCCATATTCATATCCATTTTATTTCATCGCATTTCATTTCGTAAAGAAAGAAGAAGTCCAGGAAAAAGAATAAGCATTTAATTATAATTAATTTGATGATAAATAACATATTATTAAAAACATGTATACCTGGAGGTGTATCAATAACAAGAAAATCGAGGTCTTGCCAGCAAACATCTTCCAAGAACTGCTTAATCATGGATGTTTTCTTTGGTCCTCGCCACACAACTGCATCATTCCGGGAACCTAACAGGAAGCCTATTGACATCACGCCCAGCCTTTGCTCGCTGTCCAGGTACACTGGAATCCAACCTTCAGGACCTTGGTGGACATTTTTACTCTCCAAATTAAGTAAATATGGAACACTGGGGCCACAGAGATCTATGTCAAGTAAGCCAACCTGCAAATAAGTTATATTGAAACTATTTTACTAGGTGAGAGGTAGAATATTGTGCATTGGCACCGTGTACGTTGTATTTTGCAGTATTACAGAGATTATATTGCTGAATTCAAGCAGGTTACCTTATAACCCTTCTCTTTTAGAGTCAGAGCTAACTGTGTGCTAACTGTGGATTTGCCGACTCCACCTTTGCCGGAGAGAACTAATATCACACGTTTCACCTGATCAAGCATATTAAATCTTGATAATTCAATATTTCTATAAAATAATCCGAATGAAAACAAGAGGATGACCAAAAAGTAAATAACATGACAATGACATTGGCATTTGGCAGACCGCTGGCTTTCAGCAGTGTCTGTCATAATAAATAATCGACTAACACACATTGATATTTCAAAATCGCAAGAAAACCAAAACATTTCTTCCTTATAATGTAAAAATTAATAGTTTTTGTGGCTATTATTTTGTATTTATTGCTAGTGTAGGTAGAATGGTAAACCTGGCAATAAATATTATCTTGTCTTTGGTCGCGATACCAGCGCCATCGTTCGTACATCAACCATATTTTTTCTGTCTTTCTTTCAGTTTTACAAAGATTTTTGTAGCGGTGGCTGTAAATCGTTTGCCGGCACACAGAAATTAGGAAATGCAACATTTTTCACACTGTACATACGTTTATTGGACGTTTTATGACACAATTAAATGGTGATACTGTTCACTGTGCTAATTTGTTTTAACATAGTAGTGAACATCTTGTGTAAGTGTGATTATATTTTCGTATAAATTCAGTTTAGTGGTTGTGAACGGATTTGTTTCAACGACTCTTGATTTGCTGCCTTCTGGAGTTCATGAGGTAATTAATGTGATTGAATCCTACTAGTAATAAATCCTAGTCCATTAATAATAATTTGAAAATAGCATTTGAAAAGAGGACTGTATTTATCGGTTTACCAAGGGTAAGTTACCCGATGATAAGATGCCCGCATCATGAATTTATTAAAAATATTATTTTATTATCGATCGCTCGTCGAAGACCATACATTGGATACGTAATATCGTAACCTAAATTACTTATCATGTGTTCTTCACAATCCAATGTGTTCTTGCTTCCAAAAAATCAATGAAGGAGGCACTTACTACAATTTTTTTTTACTAGTCTCCTAAATGGTATTGAGCCTATAATTCTTTTCAGTATTTCAAGATTGTACTGAAACCGTGAAAGTAATAAAAGAACTCAATTTTCAATTTTTGTCGAAAAACCATTGCAAGTTGGTAGCAATCTGTTTCAGCTCTCCAAAATCTAGACTACAAGTTTGAAGATAACTTCTACTATTCTACTATGCCCAGAACATTCAAGTTACAAAATCTTAAATATCTGTGTTTGTTCTTTTATTTGTATTGACCATATTTTTCAACTATCTCGTGGAAACACTTTTGTTATGCTGGATAAAAATAATTTTACTAAAAATTATTGATGAAAGGTAAACTACACCAATGCAAAGTTTCATTAAAATTATTGTTGTAGTTTCTGGATGATGTGTGTCTATAATAATGTCTTCATAATGTTTTTTTTATTAAAAAGTGATGCATATACAGACCGGGCTCTATTACAGTTATGTTACCATAAATATGTACGTCATCACTACTTACACTCTATATGCTGTACATGATTGCTTTGCATTTTACAATTACTGAATAATAATCATGTAGGTTTATAATGTTACAATGTCCTTCAACTGGATAAAGTGTAAATAAAATATTGTATCACATGACTTTATAGGTAAAAATGATATTGACATAGGTACCTATGTTAATGTAAGTACCTATAAACTAGCCAATGACTCATCATCACCAAATCTCCAGAACTACCTATTATATTTATAAAATCCTAACTCAAGATTTGGTTTGTCATATTCTTGATATCCTAGGTTGCCTAAAAGATATTTTAAAGATATTTTGGCATGCAGAGTTACAGGCTACATCTAGGCTAGGTTGGTAAGTATTAATTATGATGTGATGCATGGTCTATTATTTACAAAACTGCAGGAATAGCTGATGTGAGCAGTAAAATAAACCTATCCTAATAAAATAGTGCTCTACAATAATAAAGAAGTCATTGTCGAATTATCTACTATGCCAGCATGATCTCTTATCATTCTTTCCGCTGTGCCCGGCGTTGTATGATCATACGTGTTGACTGCGTCCAGATCGACCGCGCAGCCTTGCGAGGCAGCGCGTTTGGTGTGGATGCGGCTACTTGTAAGTTTACTAGGTCTATATTGTGTTCAATGGCTATCGTTTTTACGTCATCTTTGATAAACGATATCGATGAAAAGGGATACAAAAATATCCCTCGTTTTCTCTAGTCCTCCCCACTGAAATAATCCTCGTCCCTTATTACAGTCTGGTAAAAATAATGTGAATTTTAGGCTCACCACAGAGGCGCCTACGACATGGGAGGGCCGACCTCCGATAGTCAAAAAAGCAAAGGGGGAACACCTAATCAGGCTTCATTATTGCATACAATATGGCTGTCAACATATCTTGATCTATAGGTATAAAGTAATACGTACAATGGCTTATTGGGAAGGCCATTATTTCGACCTCAATTCAGGTCATCGGTCCACCGAGACGGGGGTGAGTCACCCCACGCCTTTATCCGCCTCACAATGGATTCGACTTCTTTTTCAGTAGGTATATACAGTAAACGGTTAGGTGCTTGACTACTTGCATAGGAGGGTTAGCCAAGTTGTAGTAGACCTGGTTTCCCAAATATTTCATTGAAACGGTTTAACTTGTAGTACCTATATGGATGTTTGGGTCTAAACTAGAACTCAACTATACTTAATTCATTTCATCTAAAAACAACATTTCTATATCCAATTTCGTGTTAATTGCCAAGGAGCCCCAAGGCCGCGGCAACCCCAATTCAAATAAATAGGGGTGAAGTTATTGCTCTGGTCACCCCCCGGGTGAGTCACGGCGCGTGCGGCCGGCGCGGGATTATGTAGAACGTCATTTTTTAAGCAGAAACATTCACGGAATCATAATTACACGAGATGCTGTTATGTAAAAATTAAAGGTGTTTTGTGACTAAAAATATAACACAACTACACTTTCGGGAACTACATATGATTACTACACAGTAGTAGGTATTCCATTGGCCAATGAATACGATTAACTAACAGCCTGTAGCGGCTGAATCCAAAAGTATGGAAATCTCTCTAAAACGTGTAATTTTAATCTAATTGGAATGCAAATCCAAGGGAAGTTACTCAACTTGCTTCCAATCCGCCAATGTTAGAAATCTGATTCGATCCATTTTTTTATTCAAGTAGGTATGTAAATTAGCTTAACATAAATAATCGGTTGTAAGACATAAAGATCATCGAATCTAGCGTTTAATCCAGATTAGTGGTAACCGATAGCAACCATGCATAGGTAACTAGTAGAAAGCTGTTAATTTCAAACCTCAACCTTTTCTCAATAAAATAGAGTTGACGATGCAACTGACATACGATTGGCTGACTCCGAAAGCTAATTAAACCGAGTTTCTGCTAATAAATCCGTTTCTTTATATGAATTTTCTTAATTTTCCCGTATTAAAGTCACTCAGCAACCTACCTCTGGTTTATATTTATAATCCGAGACAGATAAGTCATTAGGAATTTGATTCCCACGGTATGGTTGATAATAATAAAAATATTTTGTTCTTCGATAGTGGCAACAGTGCGGCAGTTTTTATAGACATTGTAAACACACATTTTCGACAAATGTCATTAATAGGTTTAAAAATTTGAGAAGAGATGTAAACTCATGATTGCGAAGGAGCATAAAGATTATTTTAATAATTCGTTTAACAATATTTGTGGAACTGTTTAAACTCGCGGCACTCCAGAAAATAGTTGCGTAACGCATGCCAACGCATTATGAAACTACAACTGTAATGGCGGAGAAAAGGTCTTTGCATTATAACTGAGACCGGTTTCATTATGAGCGACCTATTTAGGGTTGGAATAAAGGCAGAACAATAATGATACATTATAATTCTAGAAGGCATATGGATGACATCTATATTCCAATAAATATGAATGGCTGTCTCATTCAAAGTTAACGTCAAATCATTTATTTCGTATAGGGCTACGGGAGCACTTGCACATAGTCATTTTCCAATTTGTCTTAGCTCTACAACCGGATCGGAACGCGACCTCAACTGAGAAGATACGACAAGAAACTCAGGGGATTGTCTTTTTTACACTATGTTGTTTTCGCCTACATTTACATTACATTTGCCGTACCAATGGGTTTCGTAAATACGAAACATATGAGCTTGACTATTGCTCGTATTTTTTGATGAAACAGCGGTCCATGTAGGCATACTAATCATTGCAGTTTATGCAAACGCAGTTTTAATCATTGACCTCATTAATATGACGGCAACACTGTTTTCTCTTATGGTTACAGCCAGCAATAGATTTGAGTGTAAAATATTCTGATCCGCACAAAAGTGCTGAAAAAATCTTCAAGGAAGCATCTACAACAGATCGTTCCACCTAAGGTGATGTTGCTTTGTAATCAGATAATTCCTAAGCAGCAAGAAAACTGAATATTTTCGATCATTAACATACTAGGTATTACCGTTAGTAAGTGCACGTGGCAGGAAGCTATGAAAGTTCAATCGCTCCGGGCTGGACACGCAGCGCTGTCCAACTGATAAACGACAAGGCTGACGGGGCAAGGCACTCGCGTAGGTGCAGCAGGATATGTGTGTGATGAACACATACACATGCAGCAACGAATGAACTTAGTGACGCTGCATAGGTATCGGTTTACCTTGATTTGTCGACAGGCCTTGGAAAACACTTGATTCATTACCCTTCGCAATTCATGCCGAGTCTTCCAACTTAAATAAAAAGTCACGGAGAGTCTCATTTAAACCCGAATTCAATCGGACACCAAAAATATATCACAATAGCAATGATAGTGCCGAATTCCAAGCATCAAGCAGGAAGCACATCCCAAGAATAGCTCAGCGGAATTATTCATTTAACGAGCTTGGTCCGTCAGATCACACGCGAACATTAAATCCTATCATAAATCATAACCATTACTGCTTGTAGGGTATAGCTATAGTACTTATATTGTGATATCTGAGTGAAATTGGGATTATCTAATGATAAAAAGATTTGAAGAAATAACTGACGAGGAAAGTGAAACTCGGCGAGCAAAATTCATTAATACCCAGATCTGTAAACCAGAATACATACAACAGTACTTGTGAAAACTACAGTTTTAATCGGGAAGTATCAAGTCTCAACGATGTATTAGCGGAACAAAACCTTTATGAGGCAGTAACACGTCGCTAACTTTTGTAATAAGCAACGATAATTGCAGTGTCTATAACATCTTCATGTCTCAAGATTAAAAGAGTTGAATGTTTCTTAAGAACACAGTAATTTATGTGAGCTTTCTTTAACCTACGCTTTTACTCGTTTTTTGGATTAAATAGGCTTATTGGAATGAGTATTTTACCTGTTTTTGATATACTGTTATAAATGGCTGTTTAGTGTCAGTGATTATGACATTATTCTACAAGAATATTATACCTAGATTCATGGCATATTAACTGCTCATAAAGATTGGTTTACATATATTCCATTAACATTTAAGTTTGAAGTAACCGCTATTATAGTAATTACATAGACGGTGCTAATTTTACTCACACCAGGTGTTAATATTTGAACAAATAGCCTACACTGTTACGGCATCTGTGCTGCTTGCTACATTATTGATTGCATATTTTCACATTAACATACCATCAAATATGGACCCTATCTCAAATAAGATGGTAATTTATTCCACTTAATTTTATCCTTGATCCTATCAAATCACAAATTCTTGAATACTGCCATAAAATAAGTGGAGACATTTAATAAATCTTGCGAAGTCTCAACTCTGTGCTCGATGGTACGTTGGGTCGGTCACCACCGGTTCGAGATTGCACTCGAGATAGCCCCAGTCTCGGTGGTAACGTAACGACCCACTCCGCGAATTGGGTTAATATCTCAGTTCGCAAAACTACATCTGTCGCATTGTATAGTGCTGGTTATAGTACCTACAATATTGGATTGGAGACTTTTAGCTCGACTTACTTTGGCTAATCGTCAACTACCAAATCACCGCTAATACCTCAATTAGTGGACATTTTTCAACAGTTACAATTACAATGCTATTGTTGTTCATTTATGAGATATTTGTGGTAGCAGACATTGCTTTAAGACATGAATGCATATAAACGAATCCATTAAATAATCGAGTTTTGATTCGATTATTTTTACAAAATGCTCGAGTGGAATTGGGGGCAGAATATGGCCTTATATTGCATACTGTAGCTTGGGGTAAGAATCCAATAGGCTGTAGTCCCTTGTGCCGTTGGCCCGACGGAATGAGTCGTAAAATTTATTACTATTGCCTTGTCCGAAGAGTTTCAATCTACCAGTGTACCTACTCGCTAGGAATACGTTTAATGTATTGAATAATTTAATGGGACCTACGAATATTCGATTAAATATCTCAATAGCTTCAAATACCTCAGCCATGTTTACTTATCTTTAATTTTATTATGGTGTGTATCATAAAGAATACTCTCGACATTTATATTCATAAAGTAAATAAGCTGCAGCGGAATCACTATAACTTGCATCGATGATTTTGCTAACGATGAACTTTGGAACTTTGGTCAGTAAAAAATGTAATTTAATCACGAGGTTGAATAGCCAATTTATCTCGTCGTATCTTTTCCGTTTACACCTAACTACTAGATCTCATATCGTCTCGGATCCCTTTCATAACGAAAATTTGATTTTACAAATATATTAAAGTAGGCATTTACTTCAGTCATAACACAGTTGCACTTGTTTGCAAATAAGTAATTATTATAATACTGTGCTATCGCGTTATTCTTACATATGTATGCGTGGACGTCCGTCCATTATTTCCCAGCTCCTGCTGCGGTCGATAACAAAACTTGATTAAACCACGAATAGATATGCCTGCAGCTTGCACGTTGGCACGCAAGTGGCATAGATGAAGCATAATATATATAAACTAGCTGTTACCCGCTACTTCGCCCGCGTGGTATTTAACAAAAAAGTATTTCTAAAATAAAAGTAGCCTAAGTTACTCCTTGTTACATCAGCTATCTGCCAGTGAAAGTCCCGTCAAAATCGGTCCGGCCATTTCAGAGATTAGCCGAAACAAACAGAAAGACAGACAGTAAAAAATGTTGTTTTCGTATATGTACCGTGTGTACATCCAAATGCACTTAGTAAAAAGCGGTTATTTTAATATTACAAACAGTCACTCCCATTTTATTTATTTGTATAGATTTCATTCAAATGATAATGATCGAATCGCCACCAATCATATCCCTGACAGTCCGATGTCGAAAATCTCAATGGAAGGTTATATTTCCTAGATTCCGAGATCAGAGAGCTTTTGAATAATAATCATTCAGTTATCATCTTACGAATATGATCTGAAGAGATCAATCACAGTCATCTTGCGTACGATTACTTAAGTGACCGCGTTATCTGGATCGCTTGGTTGGGTTACGCGTGCGCACAGTGCATTTCACGAAGTATCAGGTTACAACACTTACGTACGTGCCCGTTGAAAAGATCAATCTTAATTTTACTGAAGGTGTTGGCTAGTACGCGATATCGAAACTGTTGAAGGGACTTCATTATCTATTGACAAATAAACAAATATTTATCACTCCGTCCATCCTTTCGTCCAAAATTATTTTTGGTAAGGGAAACTATAATACTTATCCCATTGAAATTCAAAATTAAACAGGAAGTGTTAAGTAAACCGACGGTGGCAATAACCCAGCCGGATATGCACGGATGTGTACGGCTGCCCGTAGCTACACATCATGGAATCCGAAGGCGTACTGACCAAATACGGGTTGTGTTGACAGTGCTGCTAATTCGCTTGACACCAACTAGCCTAAACTAGACCAAATTATAGTTTACTCCTGTCAAACGGCGTTCGCTATTCTGTTAACAGCAGATTAGACTAATTTTGGTTTGACAGCTCCTAAAATTGGTTTAGTTACTCAACTTAGCTTAGTTGGTCATTTTTGTATTCTGTTGTACACACTTTACGTCAAATTGCGTCTAAAATTAGAAACGTCAAACTATAATCCGCCTTATTTGGTCGGCATCTAATTTGGTGCCATCTAAATTTAGTTCGTAGGTTTTCAGGTGATGTTTTTATTAAGATAAGTTGTGAAAAACTATTTTATCAAACACGATGGAGGAATATGTGGTTGCGGCTCTTGTGGATTCATCTGAAAGTGCTAATTTTACCAAAATAATAATAAAACAGAGCCTACTTCAAAGTACTTACTTGAAACACAAAATTAAGGCATTTGCTTTCTAACCGTAGAAACTATGAAGAAAGAATACGCCTCGAAGGCTTAAGAGCACATATTGGAATGTGCCCTTCGAATTAGCAGAGAAGTTTAAAAAATCTTTTGTGGCTTCACAAGTTTGCAGCACATCAATTACTGAATACTCTAGATGATCCGCTCTTAGTGGAGGGGCACATCCCAAAACATATAAAGGTTTGCGATTTAATATTTTATACAGATACCTACTTTTTACTTGTTTATAAATACATCAACATGACACTTTGCAGATTTTAACAGCACTGCAATTTTACGCTCATGGGAGCTATCAGGCTGCTGTAGGCCAAGATAGTTTACCAGGAATGAGCCAACCAGCAGTGAGTAGATGTTTGGGAATAGTGTTGAACATAATTGTGCAACAATTGACACCCCAAAATATAAAGTTCCCTACAACACAGACGGAGAAAGAATCTGCAAAAACTGAGTAAGTTTCATTTCATATCCACTAAATTGGTTTAGTAATTTTTGAGCTCATACATTATAAACAAATAAATAAATAAATATCGCCATACGAACACATAACCAAACGGTCCCACTTTAAGCTTAACGCTTGTGTTGTGAGTATTGTACAATGGACTGAGGGTGAACTCAGTTTATAATACTTATATACATATTAAACATCCATGACTCGGGTACAAACATTCATGCTCATCACACAAAGCTTGTGTCCCTACCAGGATTGAAACCCAGGACTCTCAGCGCAGAAAGCAGAGTCATTACCACTAGGTTAATCAGGCCGTCGAACCAATATATCTTTTGTCTTTATAATATTAGCATTAAAAAAATATCTTGACATCAAGTTATAACATGTAAATGTTTCTACTTTTGCAGATACGGATGAGAATTATACCATTGATTTAGATCATACTGATAAGCTATCTATGGTGGAAGAGTACATTGAAACAGATTTCCTTGCTGAAGCAAGACACATTTGGCAAGTGTTAATAAACACTATTTTACTCAAAATTAATAAAAGTATGGCAAATCATAAACAAGACTTTAATTTCTGAATTATTATAATAAAGCTTTTTACTTATTACTATGTTATCAATAATCAATAATAAACATCAACATTAAAAATAATTAACAATCAAAATAATAAACAAATTTGTAAGTAATAGAATTTGAAAGGCTTAAACAACAAGCTTCTGCACATGGGGGCCATGTGTTGCCCACACTCAATGAAAATGGCACTACCGAAGATAACAACTATGCAATAAATGCTTAGTATTACTAACTTATTACATAGTATTATGGTACACTTCCAGGCGGCAAAATCCATCCACATAGGCATGCCCAACAATATCCAAAATTTTGGATTCTATGTCTGTCGGGGCTCCTCCTGCCGGACCGCCACCTGTGGCGCTTATTGAAGTTCGCACCTTGCAAGCCTTGGTCTATAACTTCGCCACCCACACACTCCAAACCTGTTGATAAAAAAACCATATAAAAACCATTTAGACGAAAAAAATGCATAATATTCAGAACACAAAACTTACATGCTCCCACTGCTGTGCAGTTCTTCTGCAGCCGAGTTGGTTGAGCTCGTCGTGGTTGGTAGGGCCCCCTAAAAATCTACCACGGCAGAATCTGCTTAGTTTCCTGAAAATATAATTGATTTTTAGATAGATGTCCTCGCGCGTCGATGTAACTATAACCATTGATTGATTTTAAGTAAAACAAAACTTTCAATCCTTTAAAATGCTTACCCCTCGCTATTTTGATGTTGTTGCGGAGTCGCTCCACAAGCAACTCCTGTTGTCTCTTATGAGACCGTTTCCTATCGTTTTCCATATTAGATTCAAGCCACTAGATAACTTATTACAACAATTACAATGTAGCACACCCGTCTGATCTGAAAATGGTGTTTTGTTTACCTGTCTGTCAACAGATACAAAATCGAATTTACCACAGAACAATAGATATGGAACACTTAACCACAGACGATATAGAACAAGTTTCTATAATTTATTATTGGAAATATCATAAAAAAATTACAATAAAAATATTTAGACGCCGACATATATTTTAAATTAAACTTTTATATATTTCAAGGTTATTTTAAAAGAATTTAATCATGTTATTTCGATTTTATTTTCCATTCACCTTATTTTCATTCATTCTTCAGATATATTTTTTAAATACTGGCAACATACCTCAATTCAATTTAGTTGCTGTCAAAATCAAATTAGTCCTGTCAATTACGATATTTAAATTAAGTTCGATGTAACAACAGAATTGATTTTAATGATTTCTAAACTATACTTAAAATTTTAGCTAGTTTAGTTAAGTTTAGAGAGTGTGCAAGCGAATTAGCACCAGTGTCGACTGATCGGTAGCTATAATACTACTGTAGCGGCCTCTTCAATCTCTCCACAAGATACACAGATGGCGCTGTACACTACATTAAGAACAAATGACGATTCTCCATACGAACCTGTAACGCGCTATAAGAGTTCGCGGATGACGTAACATATATACAAGATCCCGACATAAACAGTGGGGCATAGCGGCCGCCCCGCCAGTCCTACCACCCGCTAGGCTGAAAGAAAGTCACCTCGCGTTGAAATATTTGGTGGCGTTTTCGTGTTGTGGGCAATGAAGTTGTTTTTAAGTTAAGTTGAATAATATTATTCTGAATGTACTTAATTTGGTGAGATATTTCTGATACCTATGTCGGTCAAATGTCAATGTTGGGGATGTATAGTCTCATCCTTGCACTGTCAGGCTGATTTATGAGCTATTTATAACTTGTTTTGAGTCAGGATTCGTCGCATGAGCTCATTCTTTTACAGATTATTGTCAATAAATGCTGCCATTTCCGCTGTTCACAGATAAATAATAGTTAATTATTATGTGTGTGGAAGTTTCCATTAAAATACTGCGCCGACCCTAGATAATAGAAAAAAATGAGGCAGATGATGATTACCTAACATTTAATTTAACATTTAATTGAGGGTCCAATTTTATCTGAAGTACACATTCGGGCACATTGCCAGTAAGTACTTTATATAATAATAATAATACTAGCCCTTTTTAATGTCCCACTGCTGGGCACGGGCCTCCCCTCAATGCGAGGGGGATTAGTAGAGTCCACCACGCTGGCCCAGTGCCTGTTTGCGGTCTTCACACGTCTTTCGAGGGGTTCTCTCAGACATGCAGGTTTCCTCACAATGTTTTCCTTCACCGTTTAGCAAGTGATAATGCTGGTTGAAAATAAGATTCGCACATGAAATCTAGAAATCCCAGAGGCGCATGCCCGGGTTTGAACTTGCGATTCTCGTTACCCAGGCAAGCGCTCCACTAACTTGGCTATCGCTGCTAAAATACTTTATAATATAAATACAATGTAAATACTTTATAAAATCTTAATATCATAGACACGAGAATCCCCGTAGATGCAAGGTTTTTTTTCATTAGTTACTAAAGATGACGCAAGCGACCTCTACTTGATAATGACAAGCCGTTCTATGATCATTATAACATTTCTTATAGCTATATACGGAGATTTAGTTGACGATAAATATTGACTGGCGTAATTAGATGTCGTATCTCATCTAAAATATGGCGGTATGAGCTGACGTTTCCCACGATCGGTTAATATATTACGTATATGCGGTTAATTTAAGAGGTGGTAGAATTATATTAAAGGTAAGTAGGTACCTATTAAAAATAACTGGCAGTCCGCCCTCACTTCACGCGGGTGTTCTCACCAAATATTATTTGTGACGTCATTGATTGGCATAAATAATGTTTCTTAACAGTTAAATACTTGAGACGAGCCGTAGTATTTTTTAAAGACTTTTTCTGTCCTTGTTTGAAGGCGCTACGTTGCTGATACCCGAACGGGATAGCACGTTATCATTATACAGTGAGTATCTAAAACATTCAATTCTCCATAAAAAGTTGATAAATATACGTATCTATACTTTCAAGTAAGTATATGGTATGCTTTCAAATACTCGACGTACTCCATACTTCCTTTACGTTGTTTAAAGAATACGTTTGAGTGGTCGCACAGTGCGATCTCGACAGACTGAAATATTCTTAAATTGACGACTATCTATTCCCAAACAACACTGACGTATATTCATGAAACGTCAGCTAATTGCGAACCCCTTTACTGATATATAACTTCCTCCGATATAACCTATTTCTATTAATGTTTTTTCAATTGTAAGTAATCTATCGATTTAAGTACAGTTAATTATTGCGTACTGCCGATTTTCTTACCGACAATTTATCGTTTTCGCTACATTAAATTCATCGGTTTATTGTTTATGGATCAGTTAATTCGTATCCGTGGAATTATCTGCTCAATAAAGTGATTTAAGTAGGAAATTATTTATATTCAGTTGTTTTGTATTCTACAATGTGTAACTAGGTAACTTAGATACTTATACATCAATTGGGGACCCGGCTGGGCACAGCATCAATGTAGGAGAGATTATTACTATATTAACTTGCGTACGAGAATTAAATTATTTATTATCTTGTGTAAGTACTAAAGTAATTTTACTAACACCGAACAGAATACCTACTGGGGAACTTTGTTTTCCTAATATCCAGAAATGTAATATGTAGGCTAGAATTGCAGTTCTCGTTATTCTCTAAGCAATTAAACCGGTTCAGTGAAATACGAGGAAATGACGTTTGGAAATAGCCGCAGTAATCCATTTACTTTGGTCGTAAAATATAGGTAGGCAGTCTATTAAATACATTGTGTAGTAAAGAGAAGCGCGTCAGAAGCAACTATCACGAGCTGGTAACACGATACAGTTGCTATGCTCTTGCATAGCAGTATAAAGCCTAATTGGCCGATTGTAGCGCTGTTGGCGCCAGTTCGTGAAAAGAGCGCGCGCGCGTTGACAGCGCGCGAAAAAGTGGTTGTGTGTGGCGGTCCTAACATCATCAATAACCTGTATCGGCCTACTCGCGCAGGGATTTCATAAACGTAAGTACTATTTACCATTGTCCTGTCACTGACGGCGGTGTTCACACTGTCAATCCAATTCATTATAATCCATAGAGCTATTATAATCACAATTCTGTGGCGCTACACTTGCGGAGAGACAGTGATATTTTTGTTCTGTCAAATTTAGATTAGACTTATTTTTTTAAATGCGGCCTGGCCCTTCACTTATCTCTACAAGATCTAGTCATATTTGTTACGACGGTAGAATTAATAATATGAGAATTGAAAGGTTTTAGTTAACGTTTCTATTTCAATTGGCGCAATTGACTTTGCGAATCGAAATTTGAAACAAATCAATTAAGCTAAAGATTGACTTTAGGTTACAATGATGCCCCACGGTTTAAGGGAGCGAAGTTAATATCTTCATAACGCTCCGACAGGCGGGACCAATAGCCACTAGCCGAGACCCAGTCCAACTAATTTAATTAAACGGGCCATGTCGGCTTCAGAACAAATCAACCATTTTTCAAATTTCGTGATTCCCTTTAATGCATTCTAATTTGTGCTGACAAGGTTCATTTTTCGATGGTCAGGATGCGAGTCCAACGTTTCGGAATAAAGTAGATGATGCTCAGTAATTGATTTGAGTGCGGTAACGGTTTTTATATGGAGATGGATAGGCTGTGTTAGTGGTTATAAAATGAACGCGTTTGTTGAAACAATATTCTACGATACCGTTATAATTGGTGAAATGTGTGAGTGAAACACCCAAATATAGATTTATGCATAGAAATTTCTTAGCAATTAATAATCGTGAATGCACCTCTACACAGAAATATATCCTACGTACTTTCGGACGGAGGATTTAAGAGATCGCAAATACATGAACTTTTCAAGTGTGCGTGGATGGCTAAATCCAAAACTATAGGGAATACCGAAAAATGCTTAAAGGACTTTCGACACCGATTTTAATGAAAACTAAAACTGTATTATTAGGTTTCTAAAAAAATTAGTTTCCTGGGCAGGAATTGAACCTGTTGATTTTGGAAAAAAAAACAAAATACTGTATTATTGCACCATACGACATTGTCGCTAATAAAGATCATGTTCTGGGAAGTAATGACAGGGGCAAACAAACTAAAGAAAATGGTTTTTTTTTTACTAAAAAGGTTAAATGTTCATACATAAACCGTGTACGTACAAAACGTAAACAGCTCTCAAATTTGTCTTTTGTTCGAGAATTCGGCGGTATACCCTGCTCAAAATATACTCTGCTGATGATACTTTAATAAGCATATTCCGCATCTAATCCATATGGTTAGCTGAGCTTAACGCTAAGCATGTTCAATAAAAGCGGCCTTATGCCGTACCTGTTAAAAGCGTTGCTACAATACGTGTGAATTGTCAAACAAGTTTTCCACATGCATTTGTCTGACGGAGCACTTCCCACGTTGTTTGGAGTTAGCCCTAACACTGGTTTCGTATGGTTCCATTTGAGTTTGTATGGAAAGCGAAGCGGAACTTCGAGACTTAGTTGTTTGAGACGCCAGAATCGTTGAAAAAGTTTTTATTTCTTAGTACCTCCTTACTGTTTTTATTTAGGATCATCGTGTCTCATAGTGAGTTATGGGAGGTCGTTATACGTATTTCTAACATTGTGGCGAAACGTTGGAATTGATACAACACCAAATATTACCGGTTTAAATTGAGAACCTCCTACTTTATTTATACGGCTAGAAAAGTGTCAAAATGAGTCAAGAGTTTTATGGAAAGCTTGTCTTCACTTGTAATAAACTTTTGCGCTCTTAGTAAACATTAATGGTTGATAAAATCCAATAGCTCTCACACTCTCGAAAATAGTGAAAACACACAACTGAAAATCGTTACCGGATTAGTGTTTAACTATGACAATGGTTGCAATAACCATAAAATATTGTAGCTCACGTCTTCAATTAATTCATTATTAGTCAAATAGAATCAACATAAGGCACGGTATCTATAGAGAAAATCGTGTAGGATTCTATGTAATTCGTAGATCGTGTTATTGTCTGTAGCCAAGTTAATTGTTATAGGTAGTTTTATGACACAAAATTTGATGAAAGTGTGACGTGTGTTATTACAGTAGATAGTACTTTGTTGTATGGTCGTGACTTGAAACATAAATTTGTGAGTGGCTCTCAACTTTTATAGTCTTGAACAGAAAAAATATGGAGGAGCCGAATGATGTACAGGAATGGATCAAATGAAGAAGGGTTAGTAAGGAAACTATGAAACCAATGGGCTTAAAATCTCGCGCGCTTTTTGATTTAAGGACTATAACTATTTAATACTAGCTACTATACTATTAAGAGTGATAGCCAAGATGGTAGAAAGCTCGCCTCGGTAACGAGCGTCGCTGGTTCCAACCCCGGCTCGCACCCCTGGGATTTCTGGATTTCATGTGCGAATCTCATTTTCAACCATGATTATCACTCGCTCGTGTCTCGGAGAGCAACTATAGCCGTCGGTCCTGCGCCTGATCTCTCTCCGGTCGTGTCGGATTGTCGTCCCATCGGGCTATGAGAGTGAGGGAGAGAGAGTGAACCTGTGCTTGCGCACGCACTTGTGCACTATAGTATCTCCTCTGCGCAGCTGGCTAGTCTCCGTTGAGATTAGCCTCCATGACCGAAATTTTGTCAGGAGGACTTTTTATTAATACTAGCAGTGCAATGTGACTTCGTAAACGTGAACATTGATTTTATAGCCATCCCGTGGGAAGCCTCCGTAGCCTCCTACATTTACCGCGGTACAAATAATCCTATTCCATGACCTGGGTTCTGTCAATCGTCAAATCAGGTTTCATCTAAATCGGCCTTAACGACTATTCATTTATTACGTACCTAAGTCATTTCGTAGCCACTATTTGGCATTGAGATTGTATATTTTTAAAGCTGTCACTTGTAAAATTACATTAAATGATATTAAACCATACATAATTACCACTCATCAATAGCTGTTAACAGAACTAGCGGCGTAGTCACAACACCGGCGTTCAATGGCTCTCGTGTGGTAGGCACTTATCAATAACAGCGCATAGGAAACGGTGTCAAGTCGACGCCATGTTGGTTTGATGGATGCCATCTTTGGAACGCAACGGTGTCAGATTTGTATAGCGAAACGGTAATTAGCACGTGACACTATGGATTGTGTTTTAATAGTGTGGTTACAAAACAGATTATATAAGGTTTAACTAAATTAGTGTGACATAATATGTTAAGGGGTTAGCAAGTAGGTGATAACGATCACGTTTATGTATAAAATATATGCGTATACATTGTTTGATTTTTATGTGAGCACGCAAGCCAGTACAGTTTCACCGCGCACTTAGTACGTAGTGCAATTTTTTTAAGTTATTTTTTTTTTGAGAATGTAACCGTTATAGCAATGGACGCCTTAAAATAGTTTACACTATTATTATATAACACAGCCCCATAGAGTAACACACGCTGCGAAAATAATGCGTAAATGTGCTTATATTCCATTGAGATCGTAGTGGTTAGTTTTTATGGGGTTTACTTTAGCTGATCCGACCGATGTTGTCCTATCCAAATACAACTTTTAATTTTTTTTCTTTCTCTAAATGTTCAAACTATTAGGTGCATTAAAAAAAAGCCAAATCAGTCCAGCCGTTTTCTTGTCATGTGATGCGCTTATAAACGAACAGTATTATTTTTTTAATCTATCTATAGATTAAAAAAATAATCATCCAAAACTGATCATTCACTAAGAAGTTATACGTGGTCAAATACAAAGAAAAAACATGTCGAATTCATAACGTCCTTCTTGTATTTTCGTAAGTTTACGGTTAAAAAAACGTGCAAAAAGCTATGTGTCGACGCAAATCGATGTGAAGGTTTCTTTAAATACCAGATACGATTGGAGGTCGTTATATTTGCATTTTTACTTACAAGCTGTTCGATAACGTCGCCCTGAGGTCATCCGGCGGTTAATTATATTTTCAGGTCATGACGTAAGCTCTGACGTAGTTTTTGGTAATGCTTAGATCATCTTTACGAAGGTTGTATTGGGTATTTTTTTCTTAAGTTTTAATGGCTACTAGTTGATCTTCTTCTTCTTTCTTTACGAAATGAAATGCGCAATGAAATAAAATGGATATGAATATGACCTTAGCCGCAACTTAGCGGGTATTTTGCCAGTGTCAAGTAATTAATAGCAATATTAAATTCAATAAATACACATTATAAATAAAATAATGAATGTGACATGATGAAATGAAAATGGCGTCCCTCCTACTAGTTGATAGTAATTTGGGCTTTTTGGCGGGAAGTTGAGCCGTGAAGTTGTCAATTTAGTTTTATTTTCCAAAAAAAATAGTTTCTTTGATAGATAATGTATGATAATGGGATATTAACCATTCTGCGTTCATAAACGTACATGAGTGAAGGAAATTGAAATGAAATAGTATAACTTGACTTTTCACGTTCCCTCAAGATGTCTGTTATTTTTTAAGTAAAGAATCCACAGCTTCACTGATAGGGTTAGGGGATTTATTTCATCATCATTATCATTAGGGGTACTTATGACTTTATAACAATTATGAAGAAACAATCGACACTGGCAAAAATGGCACTATTTTGTAGCTGATTGCCAACCTTAAAAAAAGAAGATGAGAACAAGAAGACTTGCTTACCAATTAGATTGATATTACACAAACATTAAAAAAGAGACAATCAAGGAACGATCAGCAGTCCACAATGGGTTGTCAATGTTGTCATCTATGTATTGCTTTTGCTTGTGTCTTTGATCTGCCATTGTCTATCCCAGCCTCTTGTATTTTTGTTGTATTATCGAATCAATTTAATGTGATCACTCACGTACACCAAAATATATTGTGATGCTTATCCGATTATCGTTTAATCCGTTCTAATTAATATTTCATTAATGTAGCCAGTTTCCGATCCTATCCGAATGCATTTGGTCAATCGCTCGCCACAGGATGTATAATTGAATATGCACTCGTTGGCTCGACCATATTTTATTATGCCACATCAATTGATCCGCGGATTGAGTTGCCCCTCGGTTCGTACCCGCTTATCTCGTACATCCGGATATTTTATTATGCCACATCAATTGATCCGCGGATTGAGTTGCCCCTCGGTTCGTACCCGCTTATCTCGTACATCCGGATATTTTATTATGCCACATCAATTGATCCGCGGATTGAGTTGCCCCTCGGTTCGTACCCGCTTATCTCGTACATCCGGATATTTTATTATGCCACATCAATTGATCCGCGGATTGAGTTGCCCCTCGGTTCGTACCCGCTTATCTCGTACATCCGGATATTTTATTATGCCACATCAATTGATCCGCGGATTGAGTTGCCCCTCGGTTCGTACCCGCTTATCTCGTACATCCGGATATTTTATTATGCCACATCAATTGATCCGCGGATTGAGTTGCCCCTCGGTTCGTACCCGCTTATCTCGTACATCCGGATATTTTATTATGCCACATCAATTGATCCGCGGATTGAGTTGCCCCTCGGTTCGTACCCGCTTATCTCGTACATCCGGATATTTTATTATGCCACATCAATTGATCCGCGGATTGAGTTGCCCCTCGGTTCGTACCCGCTTATCTCGTACATCCGGATATTTTATTATGCCACATCAATTGATCCGCGGATTGAGTTGCCCCTCGGTTCGTACCCGCTTATCTCGTACATCCGGATATTTTATTATGCCACATCAATTGATCCGCGGATTGAGTTGCCCCTCGGTTCGTACCCGCTTATCTCGTACATCCGGATATTTTATTATGCCACATCAATTGATCCGCGGATTGAGTTGCCCCTCGGTTCGTACCCGCTTATCTCGTACATCCGGATATTTTATTATGCCACATCAATTGATCCGCGGATTGAGTTGCCCCTCGGTTCGTACCCGCTTATCTCGTACATCCGGATATTTTATTATGCCACATCAATTGATCCGCGGATTGAGTTGCCCCTCGGTTCGTACCCGCTTATCTCGTACATCCGGATATTTGTGAACGCAGCGTTGCCGTTTTAAAATTTGAGCGAATGGAAAAAGTAAATCTATGTTAAAAGAAAAAAAAATATGACGTATGTCAAGTCTAACAAGTTTGTCAAATAGTAGTGTGTTTATTTTCCTTTATCCAACTTTATCTGTCTTTGGTTCATCGCATCTCTTCATATAATTCGTTTATTATGTGTACATATGTATTTTAACCCTTAGTAGCCTGATTTACGAAAGTGATTTATTTTTAATATTACTGTGTTTAATAATAATGACATTTGATTTTTTTTTTATTTAATTGGAAAGAATATTATGCAACAGTAAAATACGTACAGCCAACCTATAAAAAAAACTAATAGTAATGAGAACATTCGGTTTAAAAGATTGGTATCAAAACTTTTTAACAAAATAAAAACCGTCTTCAAAAAACTAAAAAGCAAAAAATAATCTAATCTTGAAATCTACCTTGTCTAACCACATCAAATATTTAACTAATCTGAAGTCGGTGCCAAACAAACAACTGAGTCGAGTATTGCCGGTCTGCGCCAAAGACTATACCTACAAATTGGTCCGCGCATCTCGTTACTGAGTATACTTTTGTTATTCTTCGTCGGTTGTTTATTTGGCACCGACTTCAGATTAGTTAAATATTTGATGTGGTTAGACAAGGTAGATTTCAAGATTAGATTATTTTTTGCTTTTTAGTTTTTTGAAGACGGTTTTTATTTTGTTAAAAAGTTTTTTATTTTAAACTTTTTAGTGGATATATTTACTATTCTTTGTCACTAAAAAGATTTGTATATCAATCTTTTTACTGGATAATAGGTATACCAATAATCGAGATTATCTTGGCGCAACCCGTGAAATACGTATCACTGACAAGTTCCGGTGGCCATTTGTGGCCTTCTTCATCACTTCCACTTCAGCAAATGATACTTTCTGAATGCAAATGCTTGACTTCTTGATGAAAATACCAAAATTGCTATCGGTATGCCTATAAAATTTGAGGAGTCCTCTCAATTCCTCATGGATCCCATGATCAGAACATTTTTTTGAAAAAAATGGGACCAATCTGTAAACATATCCTTTCATATAAAAAAATAATTTTCCAAATCGGTTCATAAATGACGGAGATATGAGGTAACAAACATAAAAAAAAAAAAAAAAAAAAAAAAAAAAAAAAAAAAAAAAAAAAAAATACAACCGAATTGAGAACCTCCTCCTTTTTGAAGTCGGTTAAAAATTGAAACTCTAGGCTATTAAGGGTTAATGGATAGTTTTTGAAGTATTTTTTATAGATTCTCAACGCCCTTCAAATTTATTCTAAATTGCTCATCGGACATAATACTTATGCGTTTTTTCCTTTTTCACCTTTTCACTGGCAAAATCACTGAAGATCGGTGGAGCCATTTACCCTGAAATTGGAATTGAATTGAATTGTAATGTGTGTCCCCACACTCTACTGAATTGTTTAGCAAGGTATTGATTGATCAAAGGTTCGAGGATCACTCCGAACATCCAATTCCGATGCAGGTCAGGCCAGTTGGTGGGTGATATTTCCCTGCAGAAGCTAATTCGATACGCCGCGACACAGGCACACCCATTTAACTTATCGACAGTGATAGCTTGGTTGGTAAAACGTGTTCCTTGAAAACAATGGTCGCAGCTTGAAACGCCGCCCGGCTCGCATGTTGGGATTTCTAGGTTTCATATTCCAGTTTAATTTTTATGCTGCACGGTGAAGGAAAACGTTGTGATTAAACCTGGTTCCCTGAGAGACATTATTAATAGTAGTTACTCGTTGGGGTGCGATAGCGACGTGTGGAGCAAGGAGTATATGGCAAAAATCTGAGCAGTTATATTCGGCGTTCATTTCTTGTTGAGTTTGACCTCTGGCGACAACGCTATGACATCCCACTGATTAAGAGCAATAATTTTACAGCCGATATCCTAAAGTAACGTGCTAATAACATGACACTCACACCGCCGTTGGATCAGATGTGTACTATCGACTTTATTTCCATGGTTAATAGAGTACTTTCTCTGCGCGATATCTACGCGATAATCCTGGTGAAGAGTACCACTAGACTAGTGATGGCTGTCTCGAATATAATGATTAATCGTTCTAGTGGGACTTTATTTATTAGGAGGGAACGATAATATGCAAGCTTTACATCTAAATAAAATAAATATTTTAGTACACACATTATAACCTTCGTATTCGTATAATGCATTCTACATATTGTGTATTACATCCGTCACAGATTTTCTATAATTTAAATGCTAATAAAAGTCCCACGTCGGGCGCCATCATCGGTTTCTCTTGTTTTGTATTTATCAGATCAATTTCAAATACATAAATGGTAATAAATGCACATATCGAAATGTTTAATCTCACGACAGCCTCACACGTGGCGGGTACCGGTGAATGGCGCACGTGGGCCCCGGGCGCGGCCGCTCGATACAGCGGAGGCTGCGCGCTGAGCTCCCGCCCGGAACAACCTCGCCGCCCGCCACCGCACCTTGACCTACCCCGCCGCCCTCTCACAGTTCACTGACCAACGATCCAGGGGTAACCTCGTCAAAATCAGAGCTCTTTAACGTCTGGGCGCTTCGGCACATACTAGTCACGTAAGAGCCGCGCTATCTCGGTGGATGTATTGCTATCCGGCACATTGAGGGGTTCAAATTAGATGGACGCATGGATATATTAAAGATTCCGGCTGCGCTATCCCCGGTACGGCATAGGAGCCTCGTATCTAATGTTTTGATTTACGATAAGCCTTTTGTATTTGGGTATTGTATTTATAATTCTGTTATCATCTTGGGTTTTATTTAGATGATCAATGGTTTATAATGTAACTAAAATGTTACATTGGGTATAAATAAATGGGTAAAAAAAGCCTTACCTGTTTTAAATAAATCCATCGACGCCGATACGTACTTAGATGATGATGAATTTCCTAATTCGATAGTCTATGGCGCTAATCCTTTAGTCGCCTTACGACTTTAACATATTTTATAATGAATTAAAATTAAGCACAAGTGCATGTTGTAGTAAACCCTTTCTCAATCCACCTGTAGATATACATATTATGATTGGCGACATTGTCACCCGAATAGTTTTTATCTCACCGAGTGCTACCTACCTCGCCTGGTTCGCTTATTTATTTTTAGGTCGCCATAACAAAAAGGAAGTCACCCACTAGGGGGCGCCTCGGCCCGTAGTTATCCTGTTAGCACATAACTGTTACGCATTAAGGCCGATTTTGGAAGGAATTCTTGTAGCGGGAAGACGGTGAATAAATTATAGAGGACCCTAACGGCTCAAGGAGAGGTCTACATCCACGTCGCAATTTACATTCGTATTTTTGAATGTGTACCCGTTTTCGCTGTGGCCTTACGACTTTAGTGTAGGCGGCTTGTATAATAACATATAATGTGGATTCTGTAGCACGTAATGTTAAAAATGTATTAAGTTAGTTAGTTAGTAGTATTTACATAATATACCTGCTTACCAGCAAAACCCAACAGTCCAAATGTACAATCTCTACATTAAACATGCACTTCGATTAACGTTATGTCAAAGTCAGTCGTATCCATAAGTGGGTAAGCTTGAGTTTCAATTGTTATCTAGTTTCCGTTTCGCAGCCATCGGCCTGACAGTGCTGACCCCATGAAATTTTCAACTAGCGCCACCGACGTACTTATATTCTTATACGTAAATCCATTTTCAACACACTCGCCGGAAAACGTTTAATTTAAATATAAAACCGAGATCGCACAGCCGGACCCCAAATCTTTTATCTAATCTAGACAAATATTGGCGTTGAATTGGCGCATCGCTAAATCGGACCCAACCCGAAATATGTGCAGATAACTCACGACTCTAAATCCCCACTACAGAAGCTACAGAATAGTGTGTTTCTGAATATAGGGCTGTAAATATTGCCTTATCGTTAGGAGATACGGCACTAACAAATCGATTAAGATCCATGGTTCGAGATGGGCGTTGTAGACACGTAAAAGTTGGTGTGCGCGATAAGGGTCATTGAACTGCAATTCAATGTCGAGCCTATGGGAGTTTTGCTTTAAAAGTTTTTGGTAGTTTGTGTTTTGTTATATAATATCGCCTGACGAACACACCAACTATACGGTCGCATACTTAGTAACGCTTGTATTATGGGTACCGTACAATGGAGTGGGGGCGTACCCAGAATATATACTTATATTGAAGAAAACTGATTTTTTTACTGGTGGTAGGCTTCGGCCGTGGCTAGTCACCACCCACCGAACAAAGCCATGTCGCCAAGCGGCCTAGCCGTGTTCCGGTATGATGTTCGGTGCTGGCATTCATGGATGGCGGGTCAAATCAGCTGCGCTGCATGTGCCTAGTGAATGTAGCGTCTCGATCTACTGCCGCCTTCCTACCTAGGTAGTATGCTCCATCGTAGATCTTATCGTCACTTACCATCAGGTGAGATCGAGATCAAAAATGTTTGCCTATAATGTAATAAAAAAAAAAAAAAAAAACAACTCGAAACAATTAAGTTAACAGTAAACACAATTTATTATGCATCTAGGCCGAACCCCGGCCGTTTTACATCACTGGGAGGATCTCTTTTAAATATTTAAATGCAGTTCAAGGCGTTTCAGTTTTCATTCACAAATTACACGCTATTGAATATACATGCCTATTGGAGAATACAAAACCGGAGCCTAATAAGTAAACCGGTTTTTATTTTCGGTGTGTACAGTAAAACCGGTTTTCCGGTTAAAAACAATATTTTTTTATGATCTGGCAATAATATTACGTAAGTAACTACATAATACATATGTATGTACTTAATTCAAATTAATACTAGATAGATCTACAAATGGTGTCATTGAAAACGCTGGTAACCATCCCTCATTTCCAAAATTGAGAAATAAAAAATACACACTGTATGTATGACCGAAATATACTGTTTCAGTCAACGTGTATGTCGGTTTACGATAAATTGTTTGGAAACCGAATCAGCAATTATTCAAAAGCTGTTCTAAAAAAAAGTATAAAATGGAAACTGTCAACCGTTATTTATCCAACTGTAACGTTATAAAAATGGGATCAAAAAGTGGGATTCAACGTGAAACATTAAAAAAATATCGTTGATTTTCAGAAAGTTTATTAAGACTTTTTAAAATGAGCTTTTTAGTGTGGAAAAAATGGCATTCGCCTATCCACTATAATAGTATTATTAATATGTTATAGTCAACTATGGTTTATGGTAGTTCATACTGAGTGTACCTCAACAATTCCACTCCAAGTCTAGCTGATTGAAGAGATTGAATATTATTCCGGTCACGGCCACTCGGCCCCTGTTATGAACAACGCTTATTAATATACATGATGCGGTATGTTCTCTGATTTGGTGGCAAACATAGAATATAGATGTACTATGTCCCTTGCTCCACGTTCCAAAGATCGATATAAAACTCCATAATGTAAGCAATTCCTGAATAATAATTTGTGTGCTTAGACTTTTGTTTGTTTACTCTATTTTATTCAGAAAAAATGAATAAATAGACTTATTAGAAAAGAGTTCACAATGTCGTAAGAGACTGGCATCACCGAAGTTTGACACTGGCAGGTGGATGACAGGCGAAGAAAAAGAAGTTATTGGATGAAAAGGCGGGAAAAAGAAAGAACATGAAAAAGGGTGATAATTACTGATTGTTGGTTTTAATATAGTATTGTGACATTATCAGTGTTTTCTTTCAATAAGGAGAATTGAACGTATTCCTTGGTGGTCACACTATCGTGACCGCAGTCACTTAGAGATGAGATCCCTCAATGTATCGATGTTTTTACTTTCGTAGTACTAGGCAATGATCTGATGGATCTTTAACATTTTTTGATTAGTCTGTTTGGTTTGAAATTTCAGAGACAAGCTGAGGGTGAGTGGTGGGTACTTCACCGAAGCTATGTTGTCATCTTTGCCTGTCTTTACGGTATGAGGGAGATGCAGGATATGCTATTTCCAATTAGCACTAACAAGATAGAGTTACTCCCGCGTGCAATGTTCAAACGAAGTTTATAATAATGATTTCGAAACGGCACAACTTAGACACATTTTGTGTTTTTTATCTTATTGTAGCTCATCAATAAATCTGCATCCAATAAAAGTAATAATATCAGGGGCTTTCAAATGAACTATAAATACGACTCAAATCAAGACCTCAATTGATCTACATGGCAAATTTGTACCAAACGACTTGATGAAGGTGAAATAAATAAATATCGCCAGAGAAACACACCAATTATTCGGTCCACACTAAGCAACGATTGTTACTACAAGTTTATCCCTACCGGGATTCGAACCCGGGAGCCTTAACACTGAAAGCAGGATCACTACGAACTGCGCTAATCTGGCCGTTCATAATGTTGACATTGCGGTATATTGGGCAGTAGCCATTATCTTGCTAGTAAGCGTCGCTAGTAACAGATAGATTCAGTGATAACAGATTGTCCGACGACCTCATGACACATTTCCTTGCCCAAGCGCTATTAATAATAATCTCATAAACAAAAAAAATAAAGAGGATGTTGACTCCCTCCCAAATAGCTCCGAACATCTTCGGCGTCCTTGGTGCGAGTGCCAACTTGTCAAATAGTCCTGAACGACAAGAAACTTCTGGTTAAGTGCCGAAACAGAATCAAAGTTTGTGGCGGCGGAGGGTGCGCGAATTTTAAACAGTTGAAAGGATTGTTTTGGGTCGAAAGCACTGATTATTATTTGGGAAGATAGGCACTTACATAGAAAGCTTTTTACACAATAATACCTCAATTCAATGGAGGGCATGATTTATAAAGAGCCTCATTGCTTCTTCTATTATATTTCTATAGGTACCTTATTTTTCCTTACTTTATGGATTTAGTAAACAATTGTAGTAAATCTTGAAATAAACTATTTTTAAGGATTTTATCGCGGTTATATTATGTTATTTACGTTCCCGACGTTTCGAATGCTTTACAGCGACCACGATAGGATGATCACGAGAGGACTGCGGTTGTTGACGTCCTAATGTACTAGTTTCACCTGGGTACCCTAATATTATTTACGTCTGATCTACGCAGAAAGTGCTTACATTGTCTTGAGGTCTTGCAATGGTGCGTTTGGTTTTGGATTTAATTATATTGATTGCTGGATCCCAAGTCGGTGGTAGCACTCAGCCATATTCCCTATTGAAATTAGGATGTTTTTAAATTTCTAAATTAGTTTTACAACCTCATCACCTTTAACTTATAACTAAGCCATGCATTTCGACCCGGGTGAACCCTCCACCGCCGGCTGCAATACAATGTGCCACACGACACTGCAAAAAACCACCCCATAAATCACATTTTCACAATTATATGCTGTATTCACCCAAAGGTAAGGTTTAAAATTGCGGCTGCGCCTCAGTATCAACTCGAAACGAAGGTTGAACTTTGACTTTAAATGGCGACACGTTTTTATTTTAGAGGGTACAACTTTGTGGTTTCCATGCAAAAAGCAACGCAAACACCTTAGCTTAGAGCATATTTTGTTATGTAGGTGTGCCCTATTATTTGTTAAAATTCCTTGCCAGGAGTCGGCGAAATGCTCACGTGCGTACTTCTTTTGTTGAGTCGTCGTATGAGGGTTCCTACGAACTGCGGCGTTGCTTGACATTAGGTATGAATAATGGCATATTTTTATTCGTGTAATGCGTCGTAACCTTTTAGAGAAAGGATTTCCTTAACACCATTTCTGGCAGCGAGCGTGGCATCTATAACATGCCGTAAGGATTATTAACTCGTTGTCTGTTGTGTTGATGTTGTAACAATTGTGTATTTCGCTTCGTCATTGAAACACTGCTGTTGCCCTCTTGATGCTCTTTGAAGTCATGGTGCCGTTTGACGAAATACTGATTTTAGGAATCCTCGAAATACTGAATAGTTCATAGTATATCGGAAAAGGGAATAGATCCTCAAGCCAGGAGGGCGGTATACCCGGCGGGGCTGGCCGCTATGCCCCAACGGTTATTTTCATATTTACGTTGTTCGAAAACTCTCAGTGCGTTTCAGCATTATATGGAGAATCGTCAGCGCCATCTGTGCAGCGTCGTAGTGAAGTTTTCTTGTAGCGAGGTTGCAGAGGCCGCAACAGTATTATGCTTATTACTTCCAGTCCTTACTTCTTACCGAAGGCTTTTAGGGCTGAGTGACCAACGCATTGCTAGCCTAGAATAAATAGCGCCACATACAGAGGAGCAGTTTTCATATGGATCATAAAACAACACACATAATGTTCAGTTATTTTTGCATTCAATACCTATGTTTTTGAAGTGATTTGCATAACATTTTCTGAGTGTCTAGGCCTTAAGAGTATTAATCAGCTTATCTCATCACCATTAATGAACGGGAATCTATAAATATAAATGCAAGTAAGTTAATTAACTTCAGTGTTCCTTTATTCATCCGCCAATTGCTTGGCAAAGCGACACCTGGCCCGTGCCCACATCACGTTTTACTAAGTACGTGCTCCGCATTTCAGTGCTCAAAATGCTTATCGGAAGATCTGTGCACAAGTGGGTACATACAACTGCGATATAGTTAAACATGAAGTTCCATTTGATAAGATGTTTCGGGGCAAATTTAATTTTATAATTAAATTGTTACCCCCGAATTTATAGACGTTTTATAACTTTATCAAACGTCATATAGTACTGCGCAAAGCAAAGCTCTTGTGCGCAGTACTAGATGACGTTTTATAAAGTTATATAACGTTTATAAAAATGGGGGTTAAAGTTTAAATTGGAATGTACTATTATTACGGGCCCCAAGTTTTTGTAAGCTAAAAGGAGACAATTCCGATGCTATCGTCAATCGAATATGAGTCGAAGGTGGATATTAGCAGACTAGGTACCCTGTTTTACATGCTTATGAAGGCCTACGTGTTACTTAGGAGAGTACAATAGCTCCCAAATATAATAAGACTTACACAATGGGTGAGTACATACTCAAGTAGCCCATGTGTTACATATAGGCAACACTAAACAATCCTTTGTTACGGATCGAGTGCTAGGCACATAAATTGTTTTGTATAGGTATTGTAAATTGGATATCATTGTTACCACTGTTATTTATCATCATTTTGTTAACTTAAGTTTGAAATACCTACTTATAATTTATAGGACTGAGCCTAATTGGTCGGCACAAATGATCCTCGGCAGAGTTACTCTTGACTCGGGTGGTTTCACCGATATATGTTACATAGATATCGTTAACTAGATGTTAAAACCTAAATTTTTGTTCGTTTAGTTAATTTTAATGAGTAATAATAAATCGTCGTAAGACACTGACATCGCCAGTGGATGACGCTGACAGGTGAATGACGTGACGGGGAATGACATTCGAACTCGAGGCGGAAGAAGCGACGAACATTGCAACTAAACTGAGGAATTCATACTTATATATTACTAGCTGTTACCCGCGACTTCGTCCGCGGAGTATTTAACAAAGAGTCAACCGTTGGCAACAGCCTGCTCGCGCGTTCTGAGCCCGCGGGACGCATTGCAGGTTGTTGCTATCAAACTGAATCAGGCGCAGCGCTGCAACATTGGTTTTAAGTTTTTTCGTGAGGTCCTATTTTTTATTCTAAAATAAAAGTAGCCTAAGTTACTCCTTGTTACATCAGCTATCTGCCCGCGAAAGTCCCGTCAAAATCGGTCTAGCCATTTCAGAGATTACCCGGGACTAACAGACATACAGACAAAAATTTAAAAAAAATGTTGTTTTGGTATAGGTACCGTGTATACATTCAAATGCACTTAGTAAAAAGCGGTTATTTTAATATTACAAACAGACACTTCAATTTTATTTATTTATATATATAGATTATGTCTGTAACTACGAATAATATTAATTAGTTCTTAACTCTCTTCTAACTTACTCATGGATGGCGGGTCAGATCAGTTGCGCTGCATGTGCCTAGTGAATGTAGCGTCTCGATCTACTGCCGCCTTCCTACCTAGGCAAGTATGCTCCACCGTAGATCTCATCGTCACTTACCATCAGGTGAGATCGATATCAAATACTTGCCTATAATGTAATAAAAAAAAAAAAACTTAGCTAATCAAGAGGAAATACCGCGATGGTGTTGCGCCCGCCATATCCGTACCTATCTATATAAATATATTATGGTATTGTTTATCAGTTGTTGTTATATTTTTAATACCTAAGTACACTTATTGAAATCGTCATTCGTATTTTTACTACGGAAATGAGCGATAAAACAACGGAATATTTTTCTGTTTATTATAAGTAAACAAAAGTACTTCAATTTGCTGTCCACGTTCTTGCTTTGTTGCCTCTAACTACAAGTTTATTACGAACATAACTAAAAATCATTAAATTAATAATGAATTATTTTAATTGGAATGAGAATATTGATTTCTTATATTTACGCGAATACTACACATTGAAATAAAACTTATTGTGTGAGTAACAACTAAATATGAGGGTAACCCAGTTCAAACTTTGACACTAAGACGTCAAACACCTCAGTCCTCCCGTGACCATGGTTGCTGTAATGCCGCCGAAACGTAAATACATAAAATAAACGAGATAAAATCCTTAAAATTAGTTTTATTAAATAATCTTAAATTGTTCATATGTTTCATATGATGCTAAAAATATAGTTATTTTATTGGTAATTCCAGTATTTTCCATAAAAATCGATGATAAAGTTTAAATAAATAAAAATACTGCCACTACGCGGCCTCCGGGTTACGTGACACTTGTGAAAAGAATATGGCCGAAAACACATTAAAATCCCAAATATTAACAAACTCGTATTGACAACCCGACACTGTTTACGACGGTGTGACGTCACAGTCCAGTAAAATATAAGTTTGTTAAATTTTAACATTAAATCCTACCTACGGATTGTCCTCCTTAATTATTGTCTGCCTAGTTAGAACTTATATTTCTATTTCATACAATCAATTTTATTCAATTCTACTATGTCGTCATTATGGGCTTATGGCTCCGTCAGTCAGTATGTAATAGATTACCAGCGGCTTCCACCTTCCGTGTGTCACGCAATCACGTGGCTACTGCGACAATAAACAATAGCCTCAAGGCTTATAGCCATATATGAGTTGACTATATGACGTTTATAATAGTGGGAGTTATATTGATAGTTAGAATCGGTTTTGGTGGACCACTGTGACCCATCACGCCTGTCGGTCCGAAGACAGATTGTCTGTATGACTGTCCGAAGACAGTAGATAGAGGTTATAGGTCGATAATATCCAACGGGAGGCAAGTTTATTGTCATTTGTAAATACAAAAAAATAGATAATCTGTTTGGTAGGAGTTCTTATTACCCCAGGTCTGTCTACCAACCAAGCTCCAACCAAGCATCGGAATCGATATCTGTTAAAAGAGGTTTGCAATGGAATTGCTATTCAATAAACTCGACAAGACCTAGGATATGTGACATCAATAGAATGAGACTTATATCCAGGAAAGGGCTCATGAGCTAGAACTGTAGATGGTATTACTGATACTCTTCCTCCATTCCACATAGATGTGGGAAGTTAGTATGAAGGAGTAAGAGAGAAGATATGACTTGTGAGTAAGTAAGTGTGTAAGGGAAAATGAACGTTAGTCTTTACTTATTATTGAATAAATGGAATGCGGATGTTAAAAAGGAAGAGAGAGACGGATGTATAGAAGGAATAGCATGGGAAAAAAGAGATGGGTTGAGGGTAATTTATGTTATTATTCAATATAGATATTGTGGAAAATGCAGTGTTTGGTCAAGGCACTATCCTCTACAATGATTTTACAAGAAACTCACTCATGTTTTTCATAAGGTTATCTGGTGTTTCATGTTTTCGCTTTGAATAGAATGACTCGTCGCGAACAACTTTCTCGGGTTGTCGCCTCCGTTCCGCCCTCTTAACACTCATTGTCCCCACAGTTTTCAGTAAAAGTGGCAAAAAAAAAAGATAACGTTCGGGTTTCAATAGGTATTTGTCAAACGAGAATATTTGTAAAAAGTTAAACGAATCGAGTTTAGTGGCTGCTGGTGATTATTTGTGGTGACACGTAGATTCAATTTTCGTATCGGATTCGTGAGCAAACCGGTGCCCTTATTTTTTACTGGAAAAAACTGGACGTGGCTTGGCTTAACTCCGCACAAGAAATGTTAAATTGAATGTCCAATACGGTTACAGTTTCATTGTACTTACTTTTAGCACCAACAATCTCCAAAATCACCCAAAAAATAACATTGAATGAATCAGCAGTAAAGCGTCCTGCGATACTCGATCAATCTCGTAAACATAAAGTCCGTTATTCCGAGATCAGGAACCGCAGCCGCCATTACCACGATTGCGGGTAATCGATACGGAGTCGATGGTCAGCGTTGCAGCATCTCGTTAAACATTTACCGTATCCTGTGTTTATACCTTGGCGTTAATTAGCTGTTACTTGTCGAGTGGTTCCTATGAGGGGCTAATGTTCAACTGTATCTAGATAAAACGTTCTAATTATATCGTGTAGTAATGTTGCGCTAAACATGGAAATTTAAACCGAGCCGAATACCGAACATTATTAGGTTCAGCACTTACAGAACGGATTATTCGGCGAAATTATTCGGTTTTATTTACCCGTGCGCGACGATTACTTTAAGGCGTCACGACGCTTATTATAGAGCGTCGCAAACCTCACTATTAGGCGTCCACTATAAAGCACGGCGACGCTCTCTACAATGTCTCGCGTCGCTCTCTACAAGGCGTCCGACACTCCCTTCTAAGCGTCGCGACGCTTACTATAAGGCGTCGCAACACTCACTATTATTGTAATCAATTAAATAGCCACGCAAATAATTAGAAACAAGTACTTCATAATGGCATTGTAAATGGATGAAAACTCTATGTCTTGGGTTGGATTGTTTCATTCTATGGTACTTCCGATGGTGATATCTATCAAGGCATATAGTCATATAAAATAAAAATGTGAATAAAAAAATTGCCTTGGCAAATCTAAAGCCGGATTGACATAAGAAACAAACAAGGTTAGACGAAATTGAAATGTCTGTGTTTACAATAGATATACTATTCCAATGCCACTCCTAGTGTAAGTAATCCGATAAGGTCATCGGCCTAAAGGTCACTCGTTTCTACTTTGTCTTTTGTTTACAGCATCTTAATACTAAATTATCGGCAAATATATGAGCTAATTGGATCGATATACCGAACAAGGTTTGTAATATTTGTGCATTTGTTGCAGGTACGAAGTTCTGCCATCGAAAGGTTGTGAGAAAGGATAACAGGTATTTCAGCTGTCTTTTTATGAATTTGCAGCTTTACATTACGTATCTAATTTAGAAAGATGTCGTGGCAAAATTAAATTTTGGGAATGTATTGTGCCAGAAACTTAGTTTGCTTTAAATTCGTGATGATTTTGGTCATCTCCAAATAGATTAGATTGGTAGGATTGTTAGTTAACTTGGAGAAATATGTTTAAAATAAAACAGTTTTCACGGATTTTATAGCGTTTATTTCATCTTTCTTACGTTCCCGAGACGTTCCGGCTGCTTACAGCTAATTATGAGGGTACTCCAGTTCAAATTATGAACGCAAACGCCTCAGTCCTCCCGTGACCATGGTTGCTGTAAAACAGTCGAAACTTCAGAAACTTAGAAAACATAAAATAAACGCGATAATATTCTTCAATTAGTTTTATTTTAATGTGTAGCATTCGCGTAAATATGAGAACTCAAGAAATATTATCTTTTGACTCATCAATTACAGCCAAATAATATGTATGAATATCAATATAGCGTTACACAGGAAGTTATACTACCAAGTTATAAGTTATACTGCCAAGGAATGGCAACAAGCTACCGGCGTCTTTTGTTCCCCGTTGACTACAATCTGGGTGTTTTCAAGTCGAGAGTGAACAGGTACCTTCTAGGCAAGTATGCTTCATCGTAGATCTCATCGTCACTCACCATCAGGTGAGATCGAGATCAAATACTTGCCTATAATGTTATAAAAAAAACACAGAACATTATGATACGATACTCGACCGTACAGCAAATAAGAAACATCAATTGTGTAAACAACACATAAGTACCCTCTAATTGAATACTTAACGCTGGAATGTTCGAGATAGCTATTGACCCAAAAAGCAATATTGCGGTTTGCTCTTTATACGGCGAACTGATCGCTTATCTGTTTACACGTATCGTTCGCTGAATGGCTTCTTAATATGCTAATGTGTAAGGTCGATGCATGTCAGGTGTGTGGGATAATACATTGCGGCGGTTGGCTGGTGAGGTTGTAAGCATGGCCACTTGGTAAACTGATTTCAAGGCATCCGTCACTGCGAGGTACCGTGAGTTAGTACCATCATGTCTGTCAACTGGGGACGATAAAACTTTTTGGTTTTCATTCCCGGTATCAAGCTGGGGCTGCTGGGGCTACTGTAAAGGATAATTACTTAGTCTGTCTATTTACTTCGGCTAGGATCTTGCCACAGCGTGCTGGTCTTCACGGTACCGCTTTTTAGGTCTCCCTCGACGCTGACGTCATTGTTCTGTAGGGCTATTTAAACCATTCGAAGTCGATATTCGGAAACGGATTCGAAAATTCCGAGCTGGATTACCGTTTTTTTCAAAAAGTTTCCGTCGGAACGCTCGGCGGGAGCGAAATCAACATCGGAAAGTTTCAAAACCGTTTCCGATGTCGATTCCGAATGATTTAAAATAACCCTGCTGGAGTCCGAAACCCATTCTCTGTGATCATTAGGTAAGTGACTCTCTAAATCCGACTCTAGTGCAGCTTCTCTGCACCTACACCCGCGATACGAGTCATGGAACGAAGCAGGGGTCTCCGCAGTAGATACATTCACTCTTCCATACCTTCACATTCCCTCGTATAATTTCTCATTAGCACAATCATTTGCTTTCAACCATAAGGCAGTAACGGCAAGTCCGATCGTCCAGCCCGTGTTTACGTATAATTGGTAAACATGGCCGACCTTGGTTTGGCAGCGTCTCAGCACCATTTTGACGGTCGCCGCAACAAGGCCGCCGGGTGTCGACCCCGCGCCGGAAATAGATAGCCCACGTGCGTTCAGCTGATATCATACTACCAGATTTACATGTTCGTTTCAATTTCCCACGGCATCGTTTGTCGGATCGGTCGTTCGTTTTGGCACCGAGCTTGCGATGAGGTCTTGTTTCCCGTATAAGATGTCAAAATTTGCTAGGTAACCCAGCCCATATAAATTTGAGTTGAATAGCATGCGGTTTAAAAATATGTGTGGAAAAAAGGTGCAAACGAAAACTTGGACAATATTTTTGTTTTTTTTTTATGTTCCCTACTCGATTAATATCGTGAAATTCTCATTTTTCTTCAAAATTTATTTGATTATCTTTGTAACTGACTTCAAAAAGGAGGAGTTTCTCAATTCGGTTGTATTTTTTAAAAAAATTTAGTAGGCTCCTGACTGCTTTTTATTAAGAAAACTGCATCAGTGTTCGACTGTTGACTATAGTAAAGCCTCTGGCAACCCTATCTGTTCGGACTTTTATTACAGTTTTTACGACGGTGCACAGATGAGATTGGTAGGTACTTGGAATATTGGAAACACTGCTGGCAAGTATTAAATTTTTAATCAAATAGACGTTGAGAAGCAAATGATTTCTTTTTATAATCGAGCTTTGGATACTAGGTTTTTGTAATTTTTCTCTATTACTTCACACACTCAACATCAACAGATAATTAATAAATAGAACAGTATATTAATTTCAAAACACATTTGTAATTCATAGAATATTGAAACCTATTATTATTATTTCATAAGTCTCCCATACATAGCCTACGAGATATTCATCTGATCTACTATTCTGCGTCATAAAATGAAATCACTATTCTCCTGCTGCGGCTTACGATTTGCCTAACGAAGTAGAAAATCCGCTTGCCACATCAAAATGCCCCAAGCAAAGCTAAGACCACCTATAATAAACGTGCAATCTTAATTGCCTCGCCTGCTATCCACATGAAAACTATAAGTTAGATAGACAGTCGCATTTACTGTTAGTAAATAACAGTAACTCGCCCTATAGCTGATAACAGCTATCTGGTTACGTAAACGCCATAGAAATAAATTTATAACTATGGTAAACCTATTGGTTTCCCGTTTCGAACATAAATAAGCACCCACGTGCTTGAAGTGAAGCACATGATATGAGACTTAAATGTGTAGTAAGTTAAAGGAACGAGCGACACATCTATGGAAAATATGCAAAGGTAGTTTGGTGTGCTTACACCTGCAATGCTTTTTAATTATGTTCGCCAAAACGCGACACAATATCGGCACGATTATGTTTTGCTGGTATTTAAAAAAGTATTGCATTTATTTGTAACCACACCGATCTTTCGATCCGTGATATTTTCCATGAATGTCACGCTGCATTACATACATTTAAGACTGGTCGATAAAAATTATCGGCCGTGTGTGTGACGCCAACACGAAATAAAAAACAAACGACTATCGCTCCGAGAAATAAACAATAACGAACCTTTAAATTTGGAATGTCAACTGCTTTTTTTTTTGACAAAGAATAAAACGACCAGTATTTTGTGTGAAGTAAGAAGATATCGATTAAAAATATATCTACCTATACACTTTGTTCCTTTTTTTAAATACATGTGTACAATTTATAATCCGGCCCGCCTCCATATTGTATGTTAGTTTAGCTGGTACTTTCTAAGCGTGATGTTGACGTGCCTGTCTGCCGCTAATGTGTTTTAATCAAGGCTCCTAATGGAACTCTTTCATGTCGGCCCTTCAATGCCATTTAGGGTTAGGACACGAGATATAACTTGTCGATATAAATGTGTGGATAATGAACTGGCTTTCTCCGCTTTGAATGTAAACCTCACCTGTCCGATTCAACTGATCAATGGACGAATCTCGGGACAGTTTAATTTATGAACAAAAACTTTTTCTGTATATTTTTATAGCTCTTTGTTGGTCGTTGATCGGATTGTGTAGAACACATTACAATTTTATATGACCATTTTAGTTACATGTCGCATCAAATAAATTGAGCAAAGATGGCGGCTCTGCGCGTGCCTAATTTTATGAATTCGGCATGTAAATTCCGTCATAATTAATTCGACTTGCCATTTTGCCTGGACAGCCGAAACCCCGGTGAATGATGTGGGGTCAATGTTTTGCTCTATTGAGGCGCGGTATTCGTTATCTCTAGTGGTTCGTTAGGCATTCCATGCAAAAGGCGAGCGGGACAAAGGCCCATTGGAAACCCCCCCTCTCACGCCTCCCCCCTCGGATGTCGTAGGGTTACGCAAATATAAGGACAGAGCGACACTTCTACACATTTTGGGGACTGTTTATAGGATTTTAGTATTATTAATGGTTTTTTTAAATGTGCATACTAGGTACTTTATGTGTACATTACGGAATGCTCTATGTAAATAGGTATATACACCTACTTATAGCATTGGAATGCAATTGCAGCGAGGCAATTGTTTTTTTTATTTTAAAACCGTTCGATCCAAAGCTGCGTTGGTTTTATTTTTACCTTTGCTTGTAACTACAATCTTTTTAGGTTCCTTGTTCGTATGCACTCAATCACCGTGTGTGACTCAACTGAATGGGAACTGTCAAGTTTGCGAACGATGCATATTTTTTTTTAAACTAAACGCGTCGCTCGACATTCTGGTACCTATTTGACATGTTTTTATACTTTTTAAATGGGTTATTATTGGTAAATGAATGGATATTGATTGGCTTTGAGAGTATACGAGTTTATGCCATACTTAATGTATTTGTGGTAGGTATCTAAGTAATAAAAAAAATGCAGCTATGATTCATACTCTTTATTATACAGGTCACATTTTTTTTTATTTGAGACGATGTCGCCCGGTCATTAACTCGCTCTGTATGGTACACCATCCGATTGTTTTGGTTTCGCTCCGTCTGAGTCGGTAATAAAGCTCGTTACGTGACACGAATAACTGAACGCATCGTTCCGTTTGGGTCACGTCTCGATGTAAGATCGATATTTCGCTGATTGATGCAGTTCAAAAGCATTCTCAATTCGATATTCTCGTGTAGTATATGGTTGTACTTTGTAATCGGTGTGAGAAATCTGTGTTAAATTTGTATTTAAATAAAGAACATTCCTTAACAATTATACATTGTGTACGGTGCTGTTCCAAATTTAAAGTCAATAATATGACTATAACCCTTCGACTATTACCGAAGAAACCTTTTTCTTCATTTTGAAAGTAGAACAATAATAGCGGTTATTATTTTGCTGAGTCATAAAATTGCATTCCTAGAATAAAATGCGGAATTCGGAGTAGTATGGATGCTTTTATGAATTGGAATTCTTTAGTTGCATCCAAATGTCTGTGAGTCAGCCGCCAACGCAACATTAGCGAGAATTCTTTAATAGAAAGCTGGTTCCATCCATCCACTGGATGGATACCTTTGTCAATGTGTCATAATATCTCGGGAATTTTGCATGATTTGTAAATTTAAATTTCGAATTTTATCTGTCAAGACTTCTTTAACAAACAAAATGTCTTTTTAATATACCTGCTTACAGTTGTTCAAAAGATATGAAAAAAAATGAAGCTATTTTCCTTGATTAATCTATACTTCTATACTAATATTATAAATGTGAAAGTTTGGATGGATGGATGGATGGATGTTTGTTACTCTTTCACGCCCGAACGGCTGAACGGATCTGGATGAAATTTGGCACAGAGTTAGATTATAGTTTGGAATAGCACATAGGCTACTTTTTATCCCGGTAAAATGTATGGTTCCCGTGGGATAGATGTTTTAATTTTTCATACTTTTTATCGCGGGTAACACCGCCGGGCGCATCTAGTTTATTATAAGGCAGGATCCGTCGATTGCGAATACTTATCTCATACAATTTGAATGTGGTTTAATATTAGCCGCATTATTATAAGCTAGCTCGTTTCATATAATTTCCTTTCAATAGTTTTCCCGTGATGCGCGTTCAAATAAACGCACAAAAAGTCTAAAAACGGCTCATTCGGCTTTTATTTCTGTTTGCTCTGTCTGTTAGTAAAATGAGTTTGAGTCAAACGGCGACACAGACGGAGCATCATCTTTTAAAATACAAAATTATGACACAAATCATTTAAAATCCAATTTAACGGTATTAGAAAGCGTCCGTAGTTTAAGTCCGTGGGCGGACAATAGCCGTGTTTAACGCCGATGATGGAATGAATGCATCAATTTAAATTTGACGAAATGATTTATTAATCATTCATTAATTCGTGGGTATAAGAAAAAGAATAAGACTTATCTTGCAAGTCGAATAACTCGTCATACAAATAGTGAATGTAGAATAATCATATTCAGCTGATCAAATACAGTCGGACAACACTATATCAATAAAAAAAAATGTGTATTAGTACGTTAAGTCGACATTAATTTTACGAGTTAACGAGACTCTTATACAAATATTGTGTAAGTAAAGATATATAAATTTAGTGGAGTTAATAGAAAACATGCTTCTTTAAAAAAATCAATCATGGAGTTTATTGCCCTTTCTCTATAGGAACGGCATTCCGAACGGGTTAAAATAATGGAGCAAAAAAATTACGGAGTTCTGAGGTAACAAACAAAAAAAAACAAATACAATCGAATTGAGAACTCCGTTTTTTTGAAGTTGGTTAAAATGTGACATATTTGAGGATACATAAGTACTGTACTTAATGGTTTACATGAATCAAATAGTATTCTAATTCTGATACGTATTTAGACACTTTGTATGGATTGTTATTTGAATTGAATGTTTTAAATACTGTCCGCCCGAGGCGCCGTTCAATTTGCCATAGAATGAGTCTAAATGCGTATACTATAAACTATAAAGTTAGCTTACGATCAATTTCGCAATTGATGTACAGTATAAAAATAATTATCTACATGGAATGGGGTCATCGTGTTGCAGGCATTGCAGGTGCTGACAAATAAGCTTATCATTCATTCACGGTTGAGCGATAATTGATGCGATTTTGATTATTCCATTGGACAGACGGCGATTTTGTATTTTTTAAATGCTTTATCATTAATATATTATATAGCCAGCTGATGGAGATGGGTCACATATCATCACGCTATTGGGGGTCGAGCTGCAGAGCAAAATCGCTTAGGGGTGGGGCCGCAAAAACAAACAAGAATTATATAGAAAGTTCGATGGAATGCATATCTAACTGTAACTATTACTTCTAAATTAAGATGTCACTGTATATTGATCGTCCAGGTATCTGTGCAGTGCACTCACAATTCGCAGTAATACGACATTTCAATTAAACCTGCCTCGGAATCCCGACAAGACAATCCGACCAATATCCAAGACCCTTTCGTAATGCAGCTTCATTACAATTCCGAGACAGTAACACAGGTCGACATACATTGGTGAAGGAATTCGAACACCAACTTACAATGAGCTCTGGTGTTCTTGTAACTGTTGCCGCGTTAACGTTTTAGGGTTTTAAATGAGGGCGGGGCGGCGGGTCAGGTTGTGATGGTTGTTCCGGGCGCGAGCTCAGCGCGCAGCCTCCGCTATATCGAGCGGCCGCGCCCGGAGCCCACGTGTTCCATTGACCGGTACCAACCACTGAACCACGTGTGTGTTCATAGTTACTACGAAATAGTCGTGTGTAGTAGAAATAAAAGTAATTGGTTTGTACTATTTGACTACGTTTGTTTTGGCGTCGTAAGACTAAATAATATAGACCACATCCTAATTTTTAGTTAATTCCTATATGTTAAATATTATACTCTGTGATTAGACTACCTGTACGAGTGACTTTTAAAAAAAGTTTGTTAATATATGCTAGTTGAACGCTTCTGTAACAAAAGAATTCTTGTCTGTTTGTTCGAATTGTCACGGAAACAGTACTTGACTAAATTCAATGATGATTTCACTATTTTATAGCCAGTTGGTAGACTAAGATATTACCCTATCATCACGCTACGACATTGAGGGTTGAGCTGCAGAGCATAATCGATGGACACGCGGGAGGAGCAACGGAAAAATACTAGTTTTAAATATAGACTTAAATGAGGTTAGTCCCATGTTGGGCGCCACACGGATGAATTATTAATCCCGAACACGAGGCGTTAATTGAATCCGAACTAAATATAACTTTTTGGTAATTGGATAATCATATTATATTAGCTTTGCCCGCGCCTCCGCCCGGGTTACCTAGATAGCATATAGCACTCTGGGATACTGAACCGTCCCAATAATGAGATAATTTTAAATCGGAGCCGCTGATCCAAACTAACAAACTTTGCCTCTTTATAATATTTCTACTTGGATAAATAATAATAAATAAATATCGCCATACCAACACAGCAACGCTTGTGTTATGGATACCGTACAATGGACTGAGGGCGAACTCAGTATATAATACTTATATGCATATGAAACATCCATGACTCGGGTACAAACATTCATGCTCATCACACAAAGCTTGTCCCTACCAGCATTCGAACCCAGGACCCTCGGCGCAGAAAGCACAGTCACTACTATCTGCGCTAATCAGGCCGTCATATCGTCGGCCGTGGATGAGTCATATAATGTGGAAAAAGATTGGGTTTCCCATATTTTCCGTTGACACGCCACGTGTACGCATGCGCAGCGTCTTAAAAAGCTGGAGAGCCATTAATTATCACGGCTCTTGATAAAATATTAAACAGCTTTTCTTAATTAGGCGTCTGACTTTCCTTTTCACGGGTGGCATTAGCGGCTCGTCGCGTCGCCCAGGTATTAATTAGCACGATAACATCCGTGAAGATTCCAATCCTTGAAATATTTATTGGTGAAAGATGCAGGAGATATGAATATTTAGGAAGACATCAAAACTATACGGCATACAGTAGCTTGTAGTCCCGATCGTTAAATGAGTCTATGAATCTGAGCGAGTTTTTTTTAATCTGATTGATACTGCTTAAGCACTAGTTTCTATTATTCTACCGCAATAGTCTTGCTTGCTCATAGAGCGTTAATCTTCCTGATAATTTTCCGCCTTTAAACTGTATGGTTTAATGATGTCACACGCTGGATCCGACTAAAATATTTTGTGAACATTCGCAAAAGTAATTATAATTTAATTAAACTCAGAACAATTTTAAATACCAGCGATGTCGAGGAGTCGCCATAGAGAAGGGTGAGAAACCATAGAGAACATTATGTATAGAGAATTTTTCATAGATTATTGTCCACAGGTAATAATATCATCGATATCATCAATAAATTTTCAGGTCTATTAAAGCTTCAGTTAAAGTGCTTTAACGACGGATGACCATGACATTAGTTAAGTCAATGATATTTTTAGTAGCCCTAATAAAGTAATGAGTTTATTTATCAACATTGTTTTCGTAGAAGCCAGACGGTATCTGGTGAGGACCTTAATACAATTAGATCGCCTTGAATGCACATTAAAATTTGATTGGAAGCATCCTCACGAAACTAGGTTGGAGCGAACACGGGGCGTTGCGAATCGAGCTCATAGGCGGACCGGATTGGCTGCTGCTCCAAACGAGACAATTGATTTGTTGTTAGACGGTTGTCGGTGTGTTGCGATTTCCTTGGAGGGTCCGCTTCCTAGGGGGAACTATTTTGAGCATGCGCTAGATATTCCTTTTCCTACTGCGCCGAACTTGATTGTAAATGCTTTGTTTTTTAAACCACCTCACACGTTAGTTTACTTTTTGTTTCTTTTTTAAATCATTGACAAATGTTTATGAGTGATTATTAATCTTTCCACTATCATTAAATTTTCTTCACCGCTAACTTTTCAGGCGTTTATAATATATCTTAGTGGATGTGTTCAGTTGATTATTAAATCGAATTGGAGTACTTCCCCAAAATCATGAAAGAGCTATATGTACAATCGTGTTATTTTATCAAGGCTTTATTGAGAGATATCGTCGTAGTATCACCCAAAATTGTTTATTTTTGTTAATTGTTTGTTTTGGGGTCGAGTCACCTTCGTCCGTAGGAGAATTAAGTACCCTCGAGATACCCTACACGTGACCCTGGGTGGTGCCAACCAGGTGACAACTCTACTGGTGGTAGGCTTCGGCCGTGGCTAGTCACCACCCACTGAACAAAGCCATGTCGCCAAGCGGCCTATAGCAGTGTTCCGGCATGATGTTCGGTGCTGCCATTTATGGATGGCGGGTCAGATCAGTTGCGCTGCATGTGCCTAGTGAATGTAGCGTCTCTATCTACTGCCGCCTTCCTACCTAGGCAAGTATGCTCCATCGTAGATCTCATCGTCACTTAGCATCAGGTGAGATCGAGATCAAATACTTGCCTATAATGTAATAAAAAAAAATAAAAAAAAATTACGTTACATTATACTTACTTACCAAAAACTGTTCAATTAAAGTTATTGAATCTGACTTTCATTTCAAAACGTATAAAAAGTAAATTATCAAGATCGTATAGGTATTCAATGAAATCAGCTAGCTGCATCCGTTTCTAAAAGGACGGAAGGCGGAAAGCAACACCAATTTCTTTAGGGAAGGCGGATTCTTAGATATAATGAGATTGCAGATAAGATTACTGAATAATAGATGAGATGTGAGGAGTATGGAATTTCTCCTTGAAGGAAGGAACATTGGAAGCAAGCCAAATGGATTAAAACAGTGGATGGACGACCTTAGGAGTGAATATCCAGAAAAGTAATTGTTGAATTCAGTTGGAGTAACTCTTAAAACAAAAATCCCAGTATAATAACACCAGCTAAATTATGTATGAACAATTCAACAGGGCTCCGTATATAAAACGACTTTGAATTTTTAGGCGAGCCTCGTTTGCTTCTATGAATATTCTCCGCGGTGTCCGTTTAATTTTGTAAGTCCTTCACACGAACTGTTTATGTATCTTGCATATTGCTGAAGTTAGGTACGAAGCACGCAAGTTATACTACGCTTGGTTACAGTTAAATCGGGGATCAGGACTTTAACACTTTAATTAAGTATCGAGGTGGTATCAAATATGTGAAGTGTGTTTGAGTGTATTGTTCGAGGTAAATGGTCAACACTGTATAACTGGACGATATAAATTTACCGTGCCTATAATAAGAGACATTTTAAGATAACCTACATTAAGGAAATTTGAGGCCAGATTTAACAGTTTTATTGTTCAAAATCAATTTGAATACTGCTACCGAATCTTGACATCCAGCACCACAAAGCTTTCGCCGGCGCGTCCGGTGGCCGGACGACGGTGGGATGCCGGATATCGACACATGTTATCTAGTGATGTCCGTCATATGTGTAGTTATGATATTCTTTGGTCATATGTCTGTTGCAAAATAAAAAAAAAATGATAGAACTAGGCGATACTTGGCGGAAATCCATTGTTAACCCACCACATCATGAAATTTTAATACATGAAATTTTTATATCTTCAGATTTAACAATCGAACGTTGGCTTTTGCATCAACTTGAAAATTAAAGTATCATGACAACAGAACTGTAAATAATCTGTTGACAAATTGGTCAATTACTGTGCAGTTATTTAACAGGATTAACAAATTCTTTATTGTTAATATGTCGAATAAACATTTTGTTTACTTACTACTTACTACTGCTCTGATCTGACTCAGTAAAACAATATATTTAGGACCTTAGGAGTCATTAATTGTTTATGCCAATTACCAGCAATAGTCATTGCGTACAAACATGTATGAATCATCATCATCCGACGTCAATTCTCTATGTTTCTTAGCATCGACAGCTGAACAAAACCCGCCTAGAGATATCGGAAATCCTGTAAATGAATCATCTCAACTGTTTCCTACTGCTACGACGTGGACATGTCCATCTGTAGCTTCAAATATATCTCGGAAAGTTTAATAACATCCCGCCGGGTATACACGAACTAATAAATAACACGAACTGTTTGTCTTAGCGATGTTTATGGGCATATCGAATGGATATTTTATGAGATAACATTGAATATGGAGCTCTAGGAGGTTTTTGTATCAAATATTTGTCGGGGACTTCGATATTCATAGAGAAGATTTTGCTTTTACGAAAATATGAGTCATGGGCGGGCAAATCATTACGATTTAAGGGTTTCGTAGACTATTAAAAAAATTATGTTTAGTCCACTTGTGGTTAGTTCCTCATTACCGTCAGACTAAGGGAGGGTACAGAAATACAATAAGTGAATGATGTGAGACTAGGCTCACAATAAGCGTCCTCTTGTCTTTTCATATATATGTTACTATAATTTGATATCACCAAACTATTCGCAGTTCACATACCTGTGACGTCTAAGATCAAATATTGATAGTTCTAAATATAGTCCTAACTTTATACCAGAATCTATTATAACCTGGGTTGAAATATTGCTTTATGTTCTTAGAATTATTTCTAGTTCTTGAACACTTTGCTTTCTGAAAATCCACTAAAGGTTCGTCTTCTCTAATGCCTTAAAGCCCAAAGGAAATTTTACAGAAAGGCAAGGATTTTACGTATACAAAAATATACTCAACAAGCAAAACCAAAAGAACACCCTTGTTTGTTATCTTTTATCTTTGTAAATTGAATTAATAACTACCACACTTTACAATGTCTGCAGCCATGTTACCAGAAGCAATTCAGCGTGTGTTGTCACCGTAAAAAACGCCATTATGAAGCTTATACGGTGTAAATTTAGATAGCATTTCATTTGACAGCGCTGGCTCGCTGCCCAGCCCGAGCTGGCTTGCCAACTGTGCCGGTGCGAGTAAATTTTCACACTTTATAAGACAGTCCAGACACTATAACAGTTTAAGAGTTGCCGATTTGGCAGTCAGGCTTTGTGCTGTTGGCAATTTGGGTTTCACAGTGTTGCCACTTTATTATGCAGTTGAAAAGTTTCCGAATGTTGTTAGGGACAGGTTGTGCAGTTCTAATTTGTACACTAGATATTTTGAAGCAATATTATATGATTCACTAGCTGCGCCCGGCGGTGTCACCCGCGATAAAAAGTATGAAAAATTAAAACATCTATCCCACGGGAACCATACATTTTACCGGGATAAAAAGTAGCCTATGTGCTATTCCAGACTATAATCTATCTCTGTGCCAAATTTCATCCAGATCCGTTCAGCCGTTCGGGCGTGAAAGAGTAACAAACATCCATCCATCCATCCAAACTTTCACATTTATAATATTAGTATAGATTTAGCTTGATCCTTATATCTGACATCGGATTATAGCTGTAATACCTCTGAAATTGACATGATCATTCATTCCATATCGAGGTAGTTACGTGAGCTTTAAGATAATGGTTCCACTCCATCATTGTCCGGTGGAGTAGAAAGTTCACATGCGCTCCAAAATAAACAAAAGCTTGTAACAACGGTAATGATCTCACACAATGGTTGGTTGTGATTGATTGGATGCGCGTCTATTACTCTACAAATTGCAGGATAGTGCGGGCATTGTTTGTGGAAATAATTTAGTTTTAACGGCCAAAGAGCGTGAGAGTTGCATTATTCAAGCATTTCTTTGACTTTCAAACGCTGTAATGAAATTATGTATTATCTATTTTTCAAAACAATCCATAGTTAGAGGCTCAAGAGATGCATAAGCGCGGATGATATAGCTGCATTCAATGTTACGATAGCGTTCGTATTGCACTGTAAGATGCCATAGTGTGTTAACCCAATGTTCTTATTTCTAAGTAGTTTAGTTTAGACATAAATCTAAAATCTACCTTTCAAATCTATCCACATCATAAACAGGATGCTACACAGATCTGCTCTTGCATATGTATTCAGGTGATAAGCAATCATGTACCTAACTCGTAGCGATAAAATCTGTAGCATTGTTCGCTCATTTGGTAAACACCAATATGCGTAGCGTCGCACACACAGATATATGAGAGGAGATATGTTATGAAAGCGGTGGGCTTGCGCTCACTTTTAGCCAAAATTACGCTAACATAGAGTTTTCGCCGTCAGTCGACTGCAACTGCACGTCGGTATCGGAGCTCTAACTTTTTTTTTAAATGCCGTGTTATTCCGTGGTTGTGTGCAAAAATACTAGCAGCAAAGTGAACTACGCGAAAGATGGAATCTCATTTCACCAGCCAGTATTAACTATTTTATTTATTCGTCTTTAAAATCATTAAAAACAACAAATCAAAAAATATTTAATGCCTTTATTATGTTATTTTAGGTTTCATGTAGCACAACGACTTTTTTATTTTTGTACAAAATACATGGCTCTTTAAGTACCACCTATGTTCGCTACTGAGTGAATGTACGAGGCAATGTATAGATCGTCTAACGATACTTTGAATAAACTGGTGCGTCGCGTGGTACGGCCGCTGTATACGGCGACGACGCAGCACGCACCGAGGAGACTTCGTATTGGTTGGTTTTAGCGAGTGGTTGGGAACAAAACGGAGACAGCGAGTTCCCATACATTTTGAACCGCACGGCATATCTCTCGTGATCTGTGGTCGCACACAAGGGCTCAATTCATTATTTGCCGGTGTCAACAGTGTCGACACTTGAAACATGTCGACTGACACAAGTTCTACTACTACTACTGGTGGTAGGCTTCGGCCGTGGCTGGTCACCACCCACTGAACAAAGCAATGTCGCCAAGCGGCCTAGCCGTGTTCCGGCATGATGTTCGGTGTTGCCATTCATGGATGGCGGGTCAGATCAGTTGCGCCGCATGTGCCTAGTGAATGTAGCGTCTCTATCTACTGCCGCCTTCCTATCGTCACTTACCATCAGGTGAGATCGAGATCAAATACTTGCCTATAATGTAATAAAAAAAAAAAAAGTTCTGCAACTTGCGGAAGATACTACAAATCAATGTTCCGTACATCGATCCAATACAAAGGCGTGCATTCGAGATCATGTAACGGTATGTATGGTGCAATATGCTTTTCTATATTTGGTCTCTCGCCCGTAGGACTAAAGCTAATTTTGGTCGGCACATAAACGAAAGCCAACACTTTGAACTTTACGATTACGGGTATAGGTGTGTTTATATTTGGGGCTAGATTTTGGTGGTTAAGCAACTCTCATCTTTATGACTCATTATTATCGTACAATGGTTGGCCGCTTTCTTGCGTCAAGAATGCTGGTTGTCGGTTTGCTGATGTGGCAACGGGTTTAAATGTGATGAATTGTCATGACTGGCGTCATTTTTAATAACAATTTCTTTCAAACAGTTCATTGTTAGTAGTTTATGAAACAGAGTACTTACCGTTTAGTGAGTCGTGGGAAAATAATTTTAAAACTTATAATGACTTTAACTTTATAAATAATCTTCTGATTCCATTAATGATTAGAGATGACGAAAAAAGAAACTATTGTTTCAAAATAGATATTATATTCCTGACCAGTTAATGTTTTGACTGAAAATTATCTTAATACGTTGAGGGAAGACAGTATATGAAAATAAAGATAAATAAAAAAAAACCTTACTAAGGCATCTCGAAGATGCTGCAAGTAGAAGGTGTAAGAGCTCGTCTAAAAATAACTGCACCGTTGAATTAAATTTCAAAGGCCTGGTCTGAATGCCATGATAACATTATTACTGCAAAATCGTGACTTCGTGTTGCCAGTATAGGTCAACTTGGATTGGATCATGTACGATTATATTGTTTCATTCTATGAATTGATAAATATATAATTTAAAATTTATGGGGTCAATGATAGGATACGAGGTAGAATTGAAATGGAGAGCTAGCTAGCTAGCTACTTTTATGAATTAAAAACAATACAATTGAGAAGTTTCGTAAAGTGCGACTCGAAACCACGATAAACAACTTCTGGCTCCCGGCATGAAGATATTAGTGAAAAACCGAAGCCTCTGAATGCCAGCGGTGCTCTAAGCTCATATTAAATACTTAGAACTGTATTAACACAACATTCCACATCAAGTACTTCGCTGCTCATCACAAAACAGTGCCAAGATATCTCACCGCGATGCGTACTCAGAGATTACCAAAGGAATTTTACATATTCAGTTGCCGTAATTGCAACACGATTCCATAAAGGAATCTAGAACAAGTTCAATATTGATAGAGATAAAAAATATAAACGAGCTTTCCTTCACGTTGGAACAAGTCTCGGAACGGGTTGTTGTGACTCATGGCTTTGATTGCGGTCTAGGTTACTGAATTGAATTGCAGGTAATACATTTAATTGTAATCCAATCACCTCATTCAATTGTAGTAACAATTATATTTATACTAGTACTACTACTTTTTTTTTGACCAGCTGCTAAAGTCTGCTTAGCCGTTCCTACATTGTTCTCACATACCTATAACAATGTGCTGCTCAAAAATGTAAATGATCTTTTTAAAAATAGAGCAACCATGGATTTACTTGCCCGTTCTTCTCCATAGGACCGGTATTCCGAACGGGTGGTAAAGTTGTAGCTTAGCATTTTGTAACTTTTGACGATTCATAAGTACTGTACTTAATGGTTTACGTGAATAAAAAATATTCTGATTCTGATTCTTGTATGCCATCTACTAGGTATATAGTTAGGTTTATAGTATCAGTTAGTGAAAGTAATGAAGAAGCGTTACTCCCTGATAATGGTTCTTTCGAGGTCACCACAGAGAGTTCTTAAGTCTTATCTTTAAACTTGCTCCATCTGTAATAGGTGAAACTATTTTATTGGAGTACCTAAGCTGTGCGCTTTGATTGTTAAAAACAAGCGATTTTACAACCGGACTAATGTAATTTAGTGCAATGAAGTGTCGTTGGTACAAACAGTTACCTAATCTGTGGTACTGTGGTGTTATCGCTTAACCACCCTTCAAACATATTGGACAATAGACCACACCAATATTTATAGGTCATTGAATCTCTCTTGTTAATGGTAACAAAGATTATTAAAATCTCTGCTCACAATTATAATTTCAGTCATCCATCCGCCTGAACACAGAGTCAGATTGAGAAGCTCCCAGCGTCCATTAGATTATAATTAAACGCGTGCAGAACTGCAGACACAACAGTGGCGCCGCGTGACCGAGTCAATTGGCGCTAATTTGTTGCGTGACACGCCGACTGCCGACACAGCTCGTAATCACGCTGTTATGATACACTTAACAGATGTTTCGGGTAATGCTTCGAGTGCTCTGTTGATAAAGCATACCACTTGAAGTCTTATTACTTCGAGAATCAGTATCAGAATCCCTTTTATTCATGTAAACCATTAAGTACAGTACTTATGAATCGTCAAAATAGTTACAAAATGGTAAGCTACAACTTTATCACGCTTTCGGAATGCCGCCGTTCCTATGACGTAGAACGGGAAATAAAGCATGGGTGCTCTTTTTAAAATTATCCGTAACATTTTGGCGCAGTAAATTGTTATAGGTATGTGAGAACAATGTAGGAACGGCTAGGCGGACTTTAGCAGCTGGTCAAAAAAAAGTACTAGCTCTAAGTATATCATTACAAGTTAGTGACTACCCCCACATATTGTTCTAGAGACATCAATACACCTACAACTGAATGCTGTTACATTATTGAGTTGATTGGAAACATAATTGTGTAGTGGAATTTCATTCATTTTTCATTCATTTATGATATTATAAGCGAGGTTTTCCTTAAATCATCAGTGTCATTAATTTTCCTCATATGATGCCACGATGTTTTGCCACCTATCGTGACTTTTTCTATAGCTCCATTTCATTCACCAATTAGTCTTTAATTGCCTCCACATATTGAGCTTAGATTATTACACAGTTACTATCGTAAATATATCTTATTTTTCCCTGATCATCGTCGCGTGTTGTCCAGACGGTTCCCAGTAAACGTTGTCTGTTTACTCGTATCTGAGAAATGCTAGTGAGTGCATTTAAGATAATTCTAATTGCGGCGATAACAGCGCCGTACGTACTGGTGCCATGGTCGGTAGTTCCCGGGCCGTGTGTGGTCTCTGCATCAAGTGTTTCGACGTGTATAAACACTGCCACCGCCAAAGATTTGTAGCTGCGTATTTCATTCTGATTGTTTTACAAAGTCGAAGCTTTTAACGAGTTTGCTTATTATCAGATTCGTGATTTAGGCGCGATTTCCTTAGTAACAGTCTTCCCTGAATGGGTTGGATGTGTATTTATTTATGTGGCTTTTTTAGGATAGTATAAAATATTAATTAAAAAGTGTTTTCGGATTTTAAACTATTTGAGTACAACGAGCCTTGCTGTATGTAGAGTTCCAAGACTTAAATTTAATAAGACAGACTTAAATTCATTATTAATGCTATTGTTATGGTTAGTTACTATTATATATTCCTTAAAACGTTATCGATCTTGAATTAAAATCATTGCTAATTTCCCTCCTATCATTATTTCCAGATGTACTCCCGGTGAAAGCAAGCTGCATTCGGTCGGAGCGGCCATGACGTCGTAGACAGAGACATCGTTAAATCGTCGCGGTAAGTGGAAATAGGTCTATATCTGTGCCCCACGCGGGAGATACAGCGAGTAGGCGTGCAGACTACAAACGACCATCGAATCCACTCACACCACCAAAAATATCCACGCGAAACTATACAGTGAGCTCAAATTCGTAAATGCCATAATAGCGTATTCGTTCACGTTGTACGTGTAACAAAGTACGTGAGCTAGAAATTGACTTGTTTGGAAAATTGTGTCTCATGAATGCGATCTGTTTGGTCTATTTATTTCATAAATATTTTAAGCAGTTCTTTGAGGTAACAAACACGCAGGACTCTATGTCTAAAAAGCTTTCGGAAATATTTTACAGTCCCGTATAAGAGGCTTTACACAGATCAGAATGTATTTTTATAGTGGTAATGTGTATTGTTGTTTTTGGTCCGGCAGGTGCGATCGCGTGAGGTCGCGATGGGCGCGCGCAGCATCTCGGACGAGTACTCGCCGCCGCGTCTCTCGCGGCTGCTGCACGCGCTGCCGCACGTCAACGTGACGATGCAACGGGTCAACGACACGTTCGCACCCAACTCCCCCGTCTACCTGGAGGTGAGGCACTAAACGCATCGCCACCAAGATCTGTGGCCCAAGCACAATTCACATTCAAGTCGAGAGTGAACAGGTACCTTCTAGGCAAGTATGCTCCATCGTACATCTCATCGTCACTTACCATCCGGTGAGATCGAGATCAAATACTTGCCTATAACGTAATAAAAAAAAAGTAAGCGTTATCCGTCCCGCTCAAACTATAGATTTCATAAGTAAGTATGATAATTAGATTCTCAAATGAAATCCGAAGATGTGTGAGCCGGGGTTTGATCCCGTATACCTTGTTTCGCAGGCGAGCGTTTATCCAACTTGGCTTATAATAATTATAGATTATAACAAATATGATTTTAAAAATCGATGTGTACTTTTAAAAAGTCATCGTCTAACCATAGAGCAAGAAATAATATATATGGATTGTCGCAAACAACGAATTGAAGCACACAAAACCGAACCGAATTCGTGTGTATGTAAAGCCGCAATTCGTGTGTACGTAAGGCCGCAATAGGTGCCTTCAGAAATCGGCTTGGCTTTTTTCAGCTTCAATATGTTGTTCGCAATACTCCATGTATATTATTTCCACGTCTGAGCGTCCTACTAAGATACGCTTCCTATTTTTTCAGAGTATAGGCATAATCGGTTCGATACCGGGCGCGTGGCTCATCCTGACCTTGTTGGTCCTGCTCATATACCTGCTCACGAGATGTTGCGACAGGAAGCAACGCCCGCCCAGGAGTATCACCGCTTTGAAGGTAAGCACTAGGGTACGGTTACTTCTTTTATATATACTTTTTAAGTTTCTTAGTACTGACTGACTGTCAGATAACGCACAGACTAAACACGTAGACCTAGAAACATAACATGGTGTTAAGTGTAAGATTTCTTGCTATTAAGTAATAAGAATATTGTTGTATCTCTATGTTATATGATATCTGTGACATTTTTTTTTTTTGCCAGCACAATTTTTTTTCCTGCTGTTTTAGTTTTTTTTTATGTTTTGGCGGGAATTGTTATTCTGTGGTTGATTTTCAGACAGGCTGTTTTGGTACAAGATTTGATTCGATAAACCGATTTTAATTTGTCAAAACATCCTGATATCCTATAGTAGAGTCACCTTATATAACATAGGTGAGCGCTATGGAAGGATTTTTGGAATTTCGACCTCTTAGGGGAACAAACTGACCGTCGGAACCCGCGAGGGTTTCAAGACAATACATTTTCCCCGGGACTCGCTGAGGGTCAAACCTTGGAGTCTTCGTTGGTCATCGTCGTCGATACTGATTTACAGAGTGAGAGTGAGTGAGTGAGTGAGAGTGCGAGTGTGTGGCGGTCCTAGAAAAAACTTAATAAATAAATATCGCCATACGAACACACCAACTATACGGTCCCACTTTAAGCTTAACGCTTGTGTTATGGGTACCGTACAATGGACTGAGGGCGAACTCAGTATATAATACTTATATACATATTAAACATCCATGACTTGGGTACAAACATTCGTGCTCATCACACAAAGCTTTTATCCCTACCAGGATTCGAACCCGGCACCCTCGGCGCAGAAAGCAGAGTCACTACCATTGCGCTAATCAGGCCGTTAATGTAACCCTACTTACAAATAAAAATGATAAATACATCGCCCGCGCCCCAGAGGGTATCTCGTTCTATTTATAGCGAACTGCGAACACAATCAGGATATTTCTCACGCGAATGATACAACGGACATGTGGTAACGTCATGTGTGTGATGTTTTTGACATCATAATGGACTTTATGCCAATGACCTCTTTATTGTAAGAAGGGAAATTAGGGCAGATGCAACGCTTCATGTATAAAAACATCAACACATTGTAGGAAATACAATTTACTTCAAAATTTATAGAAATTTAAAATAGCTTCGCGTAGTACTTTTGTTTTGTATCGTTATGTTCAAAGCCATTGTAAACTTCTTTAAATTTGGTGGTCGAAAAGCTATATAAAAAACCTTACATACATAATTAATAAAGATTTTTCTTTCTTCAAATATTTCATTTATAATTTAGATTTAAAAAAGTAAGAGTAATCATTTCGAATTTTCTAAAGTCTACAACCGGACCTCGACTGAAGCACCCGGCAAGGAACTCAGCGGGCTTGTATTTAAAAGTTTTTTTAACGACAAGTTATGTAACATTTTTTTTTAAATCCAGTGTGTTGCATTTCCAAGCACACACACATTACCCTTTGTCATGTTTGATGACGATAGACGCTAGCTATATATAAGTGGTCATTCCCAATCTGCTTTATCATATAAATAATCCGAAACTCTGTATTAACCCCTTTTGGCAGAGTTTAGTGCCTCTCTCGTCTCTTGGACGTCTAAGTATTTTACACTTCCTTCCAATCGTCCCCAGATAACTCTGATGATCCTATCGGTGCTGTGCTGTGGCGCGATCGGCGTGGGTCTTTTCGGTAACGATGACCTGCACAACGCGATGCTGCAGAGCATACAGGCGGGCACCCAGCTCGCTACTCTAGTCAACACTGTTAAGAACCAGGTATGGCGCCAACCAGATCCGTCTTTAATATCTTGGAGGCATTGGGAACTTAACGATAATGACTATGAAGAAGCTCCATTATCTGGAAGTTCTTTAGTAAGTGAGAGGACTATTTTATTAACAATAGGCCAAAAGTCTTAGGTAGGCAAAGTTACTAGGATTTTGATATTTAAATTTGGGAGCTCCATGGATCGTCGGGCCCTCGGAACTTGTCCAGAGAGGCTGATGGACGAGGGGGTCAGGTCATACAAAGCAATCAGTGCTAAAAGTTATGTAAATAGTAGAAGCATCCTAAGACACTGACTCGTTCAATAAGTAGGTACCGGCTGTATTTACATTTTTACCAGCAAATAAAGGTGTAACAACTCCTTCTATACATATTGGCCCTTTTGAAACTCACAATCTGGAGCCAACGATCCAGATAAGAGAATCACGATCCAAAGGATCGCGATATTATTGATAGTGTGTAAAAACCCATATCCCTATACCTAAGTTTACTATCGCCTATTATTTCTAGTCAAGTATCCTAGAAGAGGCCATGGGGTCTCGGGCCCGGTCGTCGCTGACACGGTTGGGCGATGCATTGGACGCGCCCGTCGCCAACCAGACCGCGCTAGGGACGCTCCTGCGAGCTCTCTCCGCGCTGCGGAACAACGCGTCCGCGGCCGCCTCCGCCGCAGACAACCTCAGAAAACCATTAGCGTCTCTCAACTTAGACGCGTTTATGAAGGTGAGTGACAGAGACAAATACATGTGTCAAATTGTGCTTGATTACTAAGAAAACTCGTTATACGAGTAAACATTCCTTGCATAACAATGTGCTCATGTAATAATCTGAAAATTTAATGTTTTTGCTAACGTGTGTAACCTACATTTGGGAGCAACGAATCTGGGTCATCAACATAAACCTGAAAATACCTATCTGTGAGAACGTACATAAATTCTCGGGTGTCAGTAGTAATGAATATTTAAGATCAGGAAGTCTTTTTTTGTGACAACTAATTATGAAAGCAAAAACCAAATGTAGCGAATTCCTAGTTACATTTTTAATATTGTTTTTTGCCTTTTATGGTACCTTAATGTATTGTTATTTTCATTCTTCCGATTGACATTCTGAAACCTTTTACACTGGGTTTATGTTGGACTAGCTGTTACCCGCGACTTCGTCCTCGTGGTATTTAACAAAGACACTGCCGTTGGCAACAGCCTGCTCGCGCGTTCTGAGCCCGCGGGATGTATTGCAGGTTGTTGCTATCAAACTTAATCAGGCGCAGCGCTGCAACATTGTTTTTTTTTTTTTTTTTTTCGTGAGATTATATTTTTTTCTAAAATAAAAGTAGCCTAAGTAACTCCTTGTTACATCAGCTATCTGCCAGTGAAAGTCCCGTCAAAATCGGTGGAGCCATTTCAGAGATTACACGGAACGGAACAAACAGACAGACAGACAGATGGACAGACAAAAATTAAAAAAAAATTGTTTTGGTATAGGTACCGTGTATACATCCAAATGCACTTAGTAAAAAGCGGTTATTTTAATATTACAAACAGACACTCCAATTTTATTTATATGTATAGATGTTGATGTTGGATGTGGTGTTGTGTCGCAGCGCGCGTGGGTGTGGGAGGCGGCGCGCTGGGCGGGCGGCATGGCGGGCTGGTGCTGCGGCGGCGCCGTGTGCGTGGCGCTGCTGGCCGCCGCCGCGCGCCGCTCGCGCCGAGCCCTGCTGCTGCTATGCGTCAGTACATAACCATCCTTTAAATATATGGCACGGGCCTCCTCTCAGTGCAAGGGGGACTAGGCTATAGTTCTCCACGCTGGCCCAGAGCGGGTGATACCAAAATCATGCCTGTCTTCCTCGAAAGGATTACGATTATTAATCGACGAAACGAATATATAATTGAAATAAAACTATTTTTAAGGATTCTATCGTGTTTATTTTTTGTTTTTACGTTCTCGACGTTTGGGCTGCTTTATAACAACCATGGTCACGGGAGGACTGAGGTGGTTGACGTCCTGGTGTCATAGTTTGACGGGGGTACCCTCATATTTAGTTGTTACTTGCGGATCGTAAAAACAAAAAAATAAACGCGATAGAATCCTCAAAAATAGTTTTATTTCAATGTGTAGTATTCGCGTAATTATAAGAAATCAATACGAATATATAATTTATTTTTTAATTATGTTTAATTTTAGATTAAACAATATTTTAAAGTTTGTAAAAATTCAGATTATTACAAACATGTATGGATGATTGTATGTATCGCTTTAGATTTATATAAAAACAAACTGATAATGAACTGACATTAGATGAAATGTGCCGCAGTCGCAAACAACAAAAATACCCCGCAAAAATGAATTTTACGCTCTGACCTAACGTGTTTATGTAAAAACGAAATAGCTACTTGTTGTTTTTTATGGCGTATTTTGGCACAGACGTTAGCAGCAAGATGAACGCAGATGTGGTGTGAGCATTACGTTGTGTGTGGTGCAGGTGGGCGCGCTGGGCGCGCTGGTGGTGTGCTGGCTGGCGGGCGCGCTGCTGGCGGCCGCGGCGGTGGCGGCCGCCGACGCCTGCCAGGAGCCCGCCGCCGCCATCGCGCACTACGCGCCGCACAACCTGCCCGTCGATGTGAGTACACGCACCACACACCACCGCCACCAGGGCCCCAAGTCTGCTAACACAATCGATTCATATTGTAACTGTCACTTTTGACAGATATTGTATGGGATATCTGTCAAAATCGCTGGTCGCTGTTCGATTATGAACTGACTTGATGAGCAGACTTGGGGCCCTGACCGACCGATTCAGAATTACTCGATTTGTCATCGAATCGATTCGTTTAGAAACCTTCTCCTGTCGTAGAAATCTTTCATACTTAATGGAGAACAAAAAACTATAGCACACTGAATATAATAATTTCAGCCCTTTTAATGTTCCACTGCTGGGCACGGGCCTCCCCTCAATGCGAGGGGGATTAGGCCATAGTCCACCGTGCTGGCCCGGGGTTGGTTGGCGGACTTCACACATCTTTTGAGGGGTTCTCTCAGACATGCAGGTTTCATCACGATGTTTTCCTTCACCGTTTAGCAAGTGATAATCATGGTTGAAAATTAGATTCGCACATGAAATCCTTTTAGAATCGGGACTCAGCAGAACTTATTGTGTTAATTAATCTTCATACTTTAAAACAATGTGCAATGCAATTCAAAGCTCTTCAGCCCACAGACAATCAATCCAATAGACTACGACCGCATTGTTGTGACTCGCTTGTCAGACCACTTGACAGCTGACAGCTCTTACGTCATTGATGTCGTTTATTGGCTACTGACATAATTGCCTTCAATGTTCCTTCACCTAATATTTCATTTATAGATGGTGCACTACTACCTATCGTGCAAGGTGTCTCGCGAGAACGTGCTAACAGCTGAGCTCCGCAACGCGCAGCGCGCCGTCGTAGCTGTGCGGCAGGCGCTCGCCGTCCTGTCGCGCGGCGCGCCGCAGCTATTCAATGATCCTGGTACACATTTTTTCCCCATATATACGGAAAAAGTGTATTAAATAAGCGAAAAATAATGTAGGCCCCAACAGCCACCCCTGAGAAACACCCAATCGAATTCTCTGAGACATCTGTCAAGATCATCGAAACCAAAAAAATATAAACGTGCTATAAGAATGGCATTTTGCTGAAGACCAAAATATTGCCAGCGATACTCTCTGGCTGCCTGCAGTGTTTAATGTCAACATCTTTAGCATCGGTTCTGACATCGAGAGTGAACAGGTACCTTCTAGGCGAGTTGCTCCATCGTAGATCTCATCGTCACTCACCATCAGGTGAGATCGAGATCAAATACTTGCCTATAATGTAATATAAAAAAAATAAGTTCCATAATATAAACAGCATCTCGACTTGTATAACAATGCAGGCAGTAGTGTTATTCTGTAACGACAATCTCATATCTCACTCGTGTGTCCAAAAGTGAATTGTGGAATTTCAATACAAATTTTACATTTTACCTGAAAATTCACGCGTGCGATGTGAGCTTGTCATTTAATCTCATATTTCACGCGTGATTCCGGGGGTAAAATGTAAAATTTGTATTGAAATTTTACACTGTACTTTAGGACTCACGCGTGAGTTGTAAGATTGTCGTTACAGAATAGCACTACAGAACTTGGCACAAAATGAGTTAGTGTAAGCGTGTTTAGTGTAATATCGCGCGTGGTGGTGCAGGGCTGCAGCCGGCGCTGGGCGCGCTGGGCGCGGGCACGGGCGAGGCGGAGCGCGCGCTGGTGGCGCTGAGCGGCGCGCTGGAGTGCCGCGTGGCGCGCGCCTACTTCGTGGCCGCCGCCGCCGCCGCGTGCGACGCCGGCCTGCAGGTCAATATCATTATTATTATTCCAGCCCTTTTTTATCTCCCACTAGTTCAATGTTTTTTTTTATTTATATCTAAAATGTTTTGATTTTGTTGTTTTAGAAAGGAAGATGTGAGGGTAGATTAATAATAATATAATATATGCATGTAAGGTATTTAATAAAGGTCAGTCAGTCTTGAACAATCGTGTTTGATTAACGTGTGCCCTCACATAACATGACACTGGGCACGGGCCTCCCCTCAATGTGAAGGGGATTTGGCCATAGTCCACCACGCTGGCCCAGTGCGGGTTGGCAGACTTCACACATCTTTCGAGGGGTTCTCTCAGACATGCAGGTTTCTTCACGATGTTTTCGACCGCACCCACGTTGGTTAAACTGTTTCTGAGATTAGCGCGCATATACGCACAGACAAACAGATAACAATTCTAACAATCATTGTTTTGGGTTCCATTGTGTTGATAAAGGCCGCGAATAATAGTTTGTCTCATATGTATTCCATGTACAGACAGCGATCAGTTAAATTTTTATTATATATATATATATATATAGAAACATGTAAGAAGTATAATATCTCCTATTACTGCCTGTTCTCATGGCGTCAGTGAATTGTGAACAAGGGCTTCACACACGTTTTCTATTTATCAATATTGTCGATTTATATTTATTTATATTGTCAATTTTATTTATTTTCTTTGTATTTACTGTATATAATAAAAAAAATTGAATTCCCAATCCTAAAAAAAAATTCGATGTACATATTGGTTTAAGTATTATTTATGGTTTTGTGTTTCAGGCGTTATCACTGCAGCTGCTGGCAGCGATCGCAGCCGGATTCTTATTCACCGCCATCGTGCTCGTTGACTCGCACGCGTGGATCTATATAAACACCAAGTATGATAACGTTCTTATCATGTCATTAGCCACAATCAGAACGAGCGAAATATTAGTCAGATTCTTTTTTCATGTAAACCATTAGGCTTCTTCCTAAATGGCCAACGATTGCGCGAGCAAACGATGCGATTTCTTTACGCGATGGAAAATGATTCCTCTGCTCGCGCGATGACTCGCGAGCTTCAATTAAGATGCTGCGTTTTGTCTCGTCGTGCGACGATATCGCATCGCCCGATCGCACGAACGCCAGCCATTTAGGATAATATAAGGCGTCGGCCTTACTCTAAAAGAACGGATATTTATAGTTTCCGATAAAAAAATATCGAAAACATACATTATGCAGTGTAATGTTGTGAGAGAGCACTCGTGTCTCAGAGAACCTACTTGATATCTTTAAAATTATAAAACATACTAGCAATGTGTCCCAAAAAGTTCTTGCGAAGCGTATAAAATGCTAAGCCACGACTACTATACTTACTACTAAACCCACTCTCCTTTAAGCACTCTAGGTCTACGGGCTACTGTACAGGTAATTAAGGCAGAGTACCACCTGGTTTATGTACCTCAAGCTCTATTTATGTTATGATAAGTACTGGTTTTGTTGGTTCGACAGACGGCTAGGCAGCGGGGAGGAGCAGGCGCCGTTCCTGTCGAGCGGCGGCAGCAGCGCCGCCAGCCGCTCGCTGCCGCGCCCCGCGCCGCACCCCAACGGCAAGCCGCCCTCCTACGGCGCCGCCGTGCAGCTCATGGACCTCGACAGACCCAGGTGACAACACCTTATTTATTTTTTTTACTTTGGCACCAGCATATCAAGACACAGTGAGCTCTTTCAGCGTAGATCGGACCGCAGGTAACAACTAAATATGAGGGTACCCCCGTCAAACTATGACACTAGGACGTCAACCACCTCAGTCCTCCCGCGACCACGGTTGCTGTAAAGCAGCTGAAACGTCGGGAACGTAAAACAGAAAATAAACGCGATAGAATTCTTAAAAATAGATTTATTCAATGTGTAGTATTCGCGTAAATATAAGAAATCAATATGTTACCATAGGCATTTTGCCAGTGTCAAGTAATATACATTATTTCAGTTTTCGAGCATTTGCACAGGCCCATAGGCTAGGCCAAAGTAAAATACCCCCCATCCCACAGTGGTGGATACTTTACTGAAAGATTTTTTATGTTTTTTTTTTGAGAAACTAAAAAGCCAAGTTTCGTGACTCTATTTCAATTACCTACACTCGTGCACTTTACCGAACCCATAATGGTTAATAATCTACTTATATCACTCACTATAACTCGCAGGAACACAAGTTTTAGAACTTAAATCATAACTGACGCCATGACTTTTCAGTTTCCGCCAAAAAACCCCCTCTTCTTCTTCTTCTATTAGGTTGGTAATCGGCTACCAAATAGAGTATATTTTGCCAGTGTCAAGTATTTCTTGATGATTGTTTTCTTATATTTACGCGAATACTACACATTGAAATAAAACTAATTTTAATGATTTTATCGCGTTAATTTTAAGTTTTTACGTTCTCGAAGTTTCGGCTGCTTTACGGCAACCGAAACGCTGATGTAACGTTGTTGATTGTTGTAATATTAATAAGTATCGCTGACGATAACAATTATGTCGATAATGATGATCAAATGAATCACCTAGCCGTATTAGTAAAGCTGGGTACTTTATTAAAAATAATATCAGACATCTTGAGTGAGCTTGAAGTCAAGATTCATTTTGATTTCCTTCACGTGTACACATTTATAAACACATAATGGTGATAATATATTGTTATATTTGATTTCACGTGACCGTGTTTGTGTGGCGCGCAGGTCCCGCATGTCGGGCAGCGCGACGCTGGGGCGCGGCAGCGGCGGCGCTGGGGCGGGCGGCGGCGCGGGGGCGGGCGGCGCTGGGGCGGGCGGGATGGGCGGGCTGGGCGGGCTGGGCGGCGCGCACACGCTGGGCCGCGCGCCCCACAACGGCAAGTACGCGACGCTCAGCAAGCAGTGCAAGACGCTGGAGAGCAGCGACTTCTACTGAGAGCGGCCCGGCGGCGGCGCGCACAACGCATACGACGGTAAGTGATAGGGGGATATTGCATCATCATATACCTATGACACAGATCTACACCCGTATGTAACTATTAGACAATATGAATCATATTAGCTTTAGCAAACTTTGTTCCACTTTTCATTACTGGCTGTAGTAGACGGTAATGAAAGAAGATTATTCAATTAGCTTCGACTTAAATTAAATAGCTTAAAAAAATTCTAGCTTTTTAGTGTAACAGTTTTGAAATCTGCTTCTATTTTTATTTATAAAAAAGCAAGGACTCTGCGAAAAGAATAATCAAATCAGTTCACTAATGTTGTTGTCCGGCAACATACATTTTATAATCCCGGAGCTGCCTGCGCTCGCTCTGATTGAACGTCTTCGATTTCAGGACCATCCGGTCGATCGACGAGCCTGAATCGCTTCGACCCCAAGTACGCGTCGTTCGGGCCCCGAGCGCCGCGGCCGCGCCTCGCCGTGCCCGCCCCCGCGCTCGCCACCTTCAGCGCGCCGCCCGCCCCCGCCCCCGCCCCAGCACCCGCCCCGGCACCCGCCCCCGCCCCAGCGCCCGCCGCCCCCACCCCCGACAAGTACGCCACCGTGCGGCCCCCGCGCCGGACTGAACCGCAGCCGCTGTCCGCCGCCGCGCTAGAGTACAGGTCGCTGCAACGACCCCGCCGGCAACAACCCAACACGGGCACCCAACATCGCCGTCGCCCGGACCGGTCGCAACACGAGCGACCCGAGCGACCCGAGCGTCCCCAGTACGAGCGACACGAGCGACCCGAGCGACCCCAGCATCAGGACCAGAGGGACTTGTACGCTGTTACCGAGTTGTAGCTCTGTGGTGATAAACGGTGGTTCGGTCACTGGGTTTAAAATTCCTTTTCTACACGCTTAGATCAACCACTCGATAGAGACAGAGCTATAAGAAGAAATGAGATATACAGCAACTGTGTTTAACACGACTGTGTAGACAGTGTAGACACGACAGTTTAAACGTAAAAAAAACCATAAGTACCTACTTGCAAAAACCATATTGATTTCTTATATTTACGCGAATACTACACATTGAAATAAAACTATTTTTTAAGGATTTTATCGCGTTTATTTTTCGTTTTTACGTTCCCGACGTTGTAAAGCAGCCGAAACGTCGGGAACGTAAAAACGAAAAATAAACGCGATAAAATCCTTAAAAAATAGTTTTATTTCAATTGCAAAAACCATTTTAATATCTCATGCCGATCAAGTTCTGACCTTTATGACGTAACGTTGGATTTTTCTAATTATTTTACAGTCATGGTGCACGCTAAATCTTTTATGATGAATGTAAAATCGGTTGTAAAAAATTGCCAAATTGTCGAAGCCAATTTAAGTGCATAGAAATACAAGTAGGAATTGGTGTTTTTATCAGTGTAACCGAAACGCCGTTTATAAAAAATCAAACTATTCTACAATCTACACAAATCTTTGTGTTCACCGACCTTTCGATGTTTTTCTACGAGTGTTGTGATGTACCTATTGCTCGACGGCTCTACAGTAATGTTCGCTATGCAGAACACAGTGAACGAGCGAATGAACGAAATGGACTGAACGTGATTGTAAGCTTGTATCTGTCGAATTTTACGTCTGTGGTTACGCGTCGATGGATTGTTCTAGGGCAACAGGCTGTGAAACATTAATAGCCTGCCAAGGTCTGTGATAATAGCTGCGCTAATACACACTTGGGCCAAGAATTCTTGGCAAGGGTTTACAGTAGCAAGAAAAATAATGATTTTAACTATTTCAAATTTCGTTCTTCGAATTTCTTGTACGTCCTTGTCGAGAGCGCTAATTTGTAGCAAATTAAACCAATTTCCAATGGAATTATAAAGTAGTTGTTAGAAACAAAAGTGCTTTGTGACTCTTGTAAATGGATGGAAACTATTCTACGTTTTTTTTTGGGCAAGGAATGTATATATATCTAATTAAAAAACCAGTTAATAATCTATCGACGCCGTACAATTCCTACTATGAACGAACGAAATTTTGGTGACGCGTAATTGCTCAAAACCATTGTAATTTATTGCCAATACTGGTTACATTGTCACTGCAATAATACAACTATTGTGTCGTTATTTTGTAGTCAAATGATTTTAGCACAAACGATTAACTAAATATTCATATAACGAACACGTCTAATACTGATTGTTTTGTGGCCTATTATAGGTTTTTTTAAAATCAAATTTTGATACATGACAGTTAAAAAAAAATACTGTTTAAACTATGGTCCTAAATGTTTATTTTTAATTAAAAACAAGTCTAATGAGGCTGTGTTAGCAAGGATTTCGACCAATATTTTATATCAAGGTTTGTTGATGAATATTATTACATGTCTGGTCTGTCTTGTGTATTATCAAAGACTATGGTTTTAGAACTCTGATGTTCGCTCAATATAGTTTTAAGACAACTGGCTATGTTGTATCAGGGATGATAAACGGTTTAAGCTTTTTAGCGGTAAAATAAGAACGTTTGGATTATTTTGGTATGGTCGTAGTTCTACACGGGCGGAAAAAAATACCGAACAGGGACACAGCTATAGGACAGAATGAGACGCACGGCAACTGTCTTCTTTAGCGCTCTCTCACTCTCTGTTGGGGTCCGACCGTGTAGTAACCGTTTCAGAGCTACATATTCAATATAGACGCGTGTGGAAGTCGATCGACTAATCTCGCGACCCCCGATTTTGTCTTCTAGTTAATATGAAGCTTAAAGGTAGAAAGGTTTCGAACCAGAACGTAGAAATTTTATTGCATTGTATATCTTTATAAAATAATTATGTATTATATTAGCGGTACCTAAATGTAACGTATCATTATATATTTACCGTTTATGTGTCATTGATTTCTATGCTATTAAGCGCATAAGAAAGTCAGAACTGTTACGATCTTTGGTATAAATTATGCGGAATCTCCTTTGAAAATATTTATGGCTCAAAAATAATTAAACTGATTTAAATCGCGAGGACCTAAATGTAAATATATATAAGTGCTATTTAATTTTTAAAATAGAACAAGTTTTTTTTTATTTTATTTACAGCTACTTAATTAATTAATTGTAAATAAAATAACTAGAATTAAAGCATTCCATCGTGTGTGTGTGTTAAGTGGAATTGTTTGAATGCAATTCTGAACACCATGTAGGTATTGACTAATTATTGTATATAAGGTTAATGATAACTGCCATTCGAAATTTCGAAAATTCAAAATATATAAGGTTTAATAATAATAATGTAAAATATTTTAAAGGGTCCATTAGTAGGCTATAATGGTCATCATAGCCGAAAAAAAATATTGAAATTTTAATAATAATATCTCGTACCAAGTGGATCGCTTTCTCACAGAAAAATCAAACATTGTTTACACATATTTTATACATAAAAATGATCGTTATCACCTACTTGTTAACCCCTTAAAATATTGTACACATTTTTTGTTAAACCTTGTATAATAGATTTTATTAATCGACTTCACATAGGTGTATATTAATAAAGGAACATAGCTGTTAATTATAACGGAAAGTATTGCTCCTGCTGTAACACCACAAATTGTAACGAAAAAAAAATTGTCTAATAAATATACACAACTATATATTGTTTTCTCGAAAATAATCGACCCAACTTACAAGTCAAAATCGATTGTTTTCAGGAATAAATATATTAATGAATAATCTTACTATTTGTATCTAACGGTAGCGTAAGTCAAATTGGTACCATTTATTCTATACTATGGTAAAAAAAGGTTTGTATCTCAGTATTAAAATAGGGAATTTTGTGAGACTTTACAACGACATTCGTACGGTTTTTTATGGTCAATGTGTATTTTTGTTTATGTTTCTCGAGTTCCACGGTACCATGAACAGTGTATTCGCCAAAGATATTGCATAATTTAACTTAAGTATGGTATTATAAGGTCTATTTAGTAGTAAGATTCGATTTTGTACAGCCGTGTAGTAAATCTCAATATCCAAAGGGGTGCCCCTGCCCGATCCTATTAGTTTGAATCACAATCAGGCTTCGACACAGATGCCGTCATCTGGGGTTATGGTTTTAATTCAAACAGGAGTGATAATTTATCAAACGTGATAGGCCAGCTATCACCTTGCACGCTCAGGAAGCTTCCTACGTAAATAACAGAACAGAAAAATAGCTTAATTTCAACAAATCTATGCAATATTTCATAAACAGTATCAGGTATAACAATATTGCATTATTTCGCTTGAATTGGCTGTAAATAATACCTTTATTCGTTGGATAGATTATCACTTGTCATCTGACCTCATACAGGAAAATACGGTCACCCGGAGACTGTGAAGTTTATATGTATCTTTTGCGGATAGGGGAAAATTTTCCAGCCAGGCGGGTGGTATGCTTGGCGGGGCGCGGTCCCGTATATATGTTACGTTCTCCGAAAACTCTCATAGCGCGTTTCAGGATTGTATGGAGAATCGTCACTTGTTCTGAATGTCGTCTGCAACGCCATCTGTGTATGTTGTGGCGAAATGTAGCTATGGGTATTTTATATGCCAAGAGAGGTGACATAAATACACAATAACTAAATATAATATAATATCTACCTACACGTATAAGGATACACAGTTTTCAATGTAATTACTGCACACTATTTATAATTGTGAATAAACACTTACCCCCGAATTATAGACGTTCTATAACTTTATCAAACGTCATATAGTACTGCGCAAAGCAAAACTTTTGTGCGCAGTGCTTTATGACGTTTTGTTTCCTAAATAAATCCCCAGTTCCAAGTTATTTTATCACTATATATATATATATATATATATATATATATAGTGATAAAATAACTACTATATATATATATATATATATATATATATATATATATATCACATTTATCTTACTAACACGTGTATTTTGTCATTTTTCAGTATGCTCAATTGAAATAAGCGCTCCACTTACCGGATAATTGTCAATTTAACCGTATTTTTTTTTTGCGTTTTTAATCTTCTCTACACTTGTCGTTGGCAGAATCATCGGTAAACGATGGAGCCATAGTTTATAAATGGAATTGGAATTGGAATATGACGTATGGCAAATTTATAAAACGTCTATAAATTTGGGGTGTAGGCTGTTGTAAAAATGTAATACGATTCTGATGAGGTAACCATTTTTTTTACCGCGAAATGTATTTGATTGTAAAATAAACTCGAACAGTTTTTATTTATTATTATTTTTTGTAATTATAATGTATAATTTGAACTAAGACGTTTAAACGTTTACCTATTAAAACGTAGTTACCGTAGGGTAATGAATCATTACTGAGTACCCAAATATAACATTTATTACGAAAATATAATATGTGATGGATGGATGTTGTAATTTCGTGATAGATAAGTGTGTCACTGCCGAAATTAAAGCACCGTTCACACTGATAAATGAAAATGGATTTCAGAAAAAAACTTAAATCTTTGTTTTTTTATATACTGTCAACACATTGCCTTGGATATTCAGTGTGGACGATGTTTTTAATGTTTCCTTTACAGAAGTGCCATAAAAATGTTGTTACAAAAAAAAAAACAATTATTTTGGAACGTGTCCGAACATTAAAAAATTGATTTAAATATTATTACATTAAGAACGGCTTGTTTTTGTTTTTTTTTTATATACTTTTTAATCTCGATTTATTGATTGTTTTTGCTTTATCAAGTCAATTATGGTGCGCCCGAGTATGTTAAATGATAAAAAAATGCATTTGTGGTTTTGTGCATTGTGAGGGGTACGTAAGAGTTATCGATTTTTCACTAGAAGCACCTTTTCTGTAAATGGTCGTATCCTCGTGTATTTATTATGCCTATCGATCTGTCCCTTTCGATCCCTACGGGGTTATTTTAAATCATTCTAAATCCGAAAAGGATTCAAAAACTTGGGAATATAGATGTCGCTTCCCACAAGTTCTCAAGAGGCTACACTTTATATATCCGTCGGATGACAGTTTGAAAATATTCGATTGCGGAAAGATTAAAAATTATTAAAAGAACCTACGAAGATTTTTTTATAGCGATTCAGAATTTCGTTTCTCGGGTAGCTTTCGATTCCGATTTTGAATGATTTACTGTGTTTTGTTTCTCCTTGTATATCATCATTTGTTTTATTAATTAGTCACTATTCTACTACTAGTCACAGTCATAAAAATTAATATTTTAATGACTGTAGCTGTTAAACTGTGGTAAGTCCATCTCTCACAATGCATTCAACATTTTAGTGGTTAAGTTTCATCTCGTGATGTATGACGTGTATAACGTAAATTATAAACGGTTGATGATAGAACAAGTGTATGAGTTTACAATGAAAATAATAAATGGATATAAAAAAATATGATTTTGTTTTTTTCTCGTGGTCGTCTTTATTTAATGAAGGTTTAGTTGGACTTAAAATGTATATATGTAGTGAAAGGATGTGACAAAACGCCGGTTTTCACAGTAATCTTCGTTTTTTATTTATTAATTTTACATTCGTCAGCCATCGTTAACAGATACCAACACACAACTAAAAAACCACAGAGCAAGTAAACAAAAGTGTCTTTCTTTTTTTTTTTTAAATATCCCACATATATACATAGACAATTTCAAAAAATATACTACAGACAGGATACTACATGCTTATCTAAGTTAGCTTATTGAAATGAAACTAAATTTTAAGGATTTTATCGCGATTTTATTTATATTTTACGTTCCCGACGCGGACGTTTCGGCTGCTTTACAGCAACCATGGTCACGGGAGGACTGAGGTGGTTGGCGTCCTGGTGTCATAGTTTGAGACGGGATACCCTCATATTTAATTGTTACTTGTAGTCCGATCTACGCAGAAAGTGCTCACAATATGCTAAAATGCTATGTGCTTAAAATTTAGTTTCATTTCAATGTGTAATATTCGCGTAATATAAGAAATCAATATAAGTTAGCTTAGTTTTAGCTCACGTGTCCAAGGTCATCGTACTTATAATGGAGTGTCGGCGGCTAACTAACGCAACTAAGCTAACATAGGCTAAGAGCAAGGTCTTGACCGACGGCTGACCGTATTACCCCTATTTTATTGGGTATCCGGAAACCGTATTCCGGTGTCGTCGAGATGATTCTTCATATATTCCTCGGCTTCTTTTTTCATTTCCTCATTGAAGTATTTCACCCAGTTGCCTGATTTACCTGAAGATTGTATTTGAAAAGTGGTTTTGTCAAATAAATAATGTGTTACATTAGTGGGATATTAAGGTGTAAAGGAAAATGAAATAAAATATTATAAATTGACTGTTCAAGTTCACCCCAAGACGGCCGGTAAATTTTCAGTAAAGTACACCATTACCGCTGGGGGTAAGGAATTAATTTCATCATCATCATCGTCATCAACATTGTCATTATCATCAGGGGTACCTTCTTATACTTCAATAACAATTATCAAGTATTACTCGACATTGGCAAAATGGCACTATTTTAAAGCCGATTGACAAACTAAAATAAAAAGAAGTCGACTTTAAGGTGACGAACCATTTCATTCCGCGACTGTACATATATTTTTTTTTATTACATTATAGGCAAGTATTTGATCTCGATCTCACCTGATGGTAAGTGATGATGAGATCTACGATGGAGCATACTTCCCTAGGTAGGAAGGCGGCAGTAGATCGAGACGCTACATTCACTAGGCACATGCAGCGCAGCTGATCTGACCCGCCATCCATGAACGGCAGCACCGAACATCATATAAAGGCAATCTCCACTCACCTTTCCTAAAGAATGTAACCTCCGACTCCTGACTTGTGCTACGAGTGTCTGCCACTGGATTCATCTTCATGTTGTCAAACGAGAGGTGTTCAGCCAGCTTTTGCTTTTGTTCATCACTGTACTCTCGATTCAGGAACTTACACACCCTGTTGATGACGTCAAGTAGGTCCTGGAAAGGAGCTTTGATATTTACTACGACCTGCTATGGCGCGGCCGCGTAGCGCAAGTTACAAATACAAGTACCTACCAGCCGTAGCGAGGGTGCATTTTTACGCGCAATAACATTAATATCACCAGACGAACACAATTATATGGCCCCACACTGAGCAACGCTTGTATCATGGGTACCGTACAATGTACTGGGAGCGAACCCAGTATATAATACCTACTTATATAGATATTGATCATCGATGACTCGGTACAAACAGTTCGGTTCATCACACAAAGATTCTCCCTACCACGATTCGAATTTAGAACTGTTAATTTTTAATAGCATGGAGTAATCATAAGCTATCTTCTTTTTTTTTATATTCTATGTCGTCGTTACCGTCTTCTGTAACTATTACAAGGTTTTTTAGTTTTACCTACTAGTCTATTCGAGTTTCTACAGGTTCGATCGTTTTAGGATTTTTAATAATTTTCTTAAAATACTGGGTTCGATCAGGATATTCTCATGGATTCTTTGGGTTAAAAAACCACGCATATTTGAGACAGCTTTCTTATCGGTCCATAAATTAAAAGGAAATTTAGATAACTCACGTTTTGCATATCTTCATAGAATAAGAACATCAAATTTGGATGGTCCCGCTTCTGCCAAGCCTCGTTTATATGAGGGAATATCGGTGTGTGCATTACTGTAAAGAAAAAAGAGGTAAAGTTTAAAGATAGCCAGTGCCAGATAAGCCATATAGGTAGAAAGATTGAAATAAAACTAATTTTTAGTATTTTATCGTGTTTATATTTTGATTTTACGTTCCCGACGTTTCGGCTGCTTTACAGCAACCATGGTCACGGGAGGACTGAGGTGGTTGACGTCCTAGTGTCATAGTATAAGACTGGGTACCCTCATATTTAATTGTTAAAAAATAGTTTTATTTCAATTTGTAGTATTTGCGTAAATATTAAACATCAATATAGGTAGAAAGAGTTAGCAAATTCAACGGGACCTGCGCCTTGGGAGGCCTCGCGCCCGGCGCAGTAACATCTATCAAGTAAGTGAGATAGGTATGGTACACCACCTACCGTCCACCGAAAACACGTAGTAGTTATACAGGTGCGCAAGAAACCCCGCGCATTTGCTACAAGCTCCGCATATTTTCTATAGGACCCGCGCATTTGCAAGAAACCCCGCGCATTTGCTACAGGACCCGCGCCTTTGCAAGAATCCCCGCTCATTTGCTACAAGCCCCGCGCATTTGCTACAGGACCCCCGCGCATGTGCAAGAATCCCCGTGCATTTGCTACAAGGTCCCGCGCATTTGCTACAGGACCCCCGCGCATGTGCAAGAATCCCCACGCATTTGCTACAAGGCCCCGCGCATTTGCTACAGGACCCCCGCGCATGTGCAAGAATCCCCGCGCATTTGCTACAAGTCCCGCGCATTTGCTACAGGACCCCCGCGCATGTGCAAGAATCCCCGCGCATTTGCTACAAGGCCCCGCGCATTTGCTACAGGACCCGCGCATTTGCAAGAAACCCCACGCACTTGCTACGGGGCTTGCGCATTGGCTAAAGGCGCCGCGTATTTGCTACAAGTCTCACTTTGCATTGATTCGATTCCGATGTATGTAGTTTACTTGCGTGTACGTATGACGATGGAGTTCGCGTGTACTACACACATCGGCTTGGTATGTGCGTTAGAATATGTTGTTCACGGCACTCTATCAGTATTTCTTCGTCTGTATGAAGCCTGGAGACTTACTCAAATCATTTTTGAAGAGATCCCAAAACTCCTCGAAGCCCACGTTCGCGTCGAAATACCGGAACAGCTTGTGTGCGAAATGGAACGATACAACCACGTCGCGCGGGTCGCGGGCCACGTAGAACACCTGTGTAAGGAGGGTAGTTGTCAATTTTGTTCGAAAGATCTTACCACCACTGGCGTAGGTAGGTGTTGTACGTACATACCTACCGTATAGACTACTGAGCCCCTAGGTGCTCGCTAAGAAAGGATTTTTGAATATTTTCAAAATACGTCTCTTTTGGGCTAAATCTGGTCAACATTTGTATGGAAAATAATATGTTCTAACTGTCTACGCGGCTACTACTACAGCTAGATATGTGCTTTTAGCGTAAGACAATTATGTTATGTACTTAATCAACAGCGGCAAAAGAGAAATCCCTTACCTTTGCTGTATCTAGCAACATAGGTGGCAACAATGACAGGGGTAAATGGGATTTGACGTAACGCGGTGACGTCATCCTCGGCAGTGTTCGGAAGTCGTCGACCGTCGCTCGGGGACCACCCGTATGGCTCGACTCGGCTCGGACTTCTGACCTTTGTGTCGGGTACCTATTTATCAACCAACTATTTAGCAGGTAAACTTAAGATTCCCTAAGGGGTTTTCTATCAAGGTTAAAACAATGGATTATCTATTTGCTTTTCTACGAAAGAATTCGTTTAATACAAGTAAAATAAATAAATAAATAAATATCGCCATACGAACACACCAAATATACTGTATATTTGTTGGCTAAGTGGCACACTAAGCAACGCTTGTATTATGGGTACCATGGACTGTGGTCGAACCCAATATATATTATTTATATAGATATTAAACATCCATGACTTTGGTACAAACATTCGTGCTCATCACACAATGTTTGTCCCTAACAGGTTACGAACCCGGAACCCTCGGCAGAAAGCAGAGTTACTACCAACTGCGGTGAACAGGCCGTCAGATAATTAAAGATTTGTTTTCTAAGCATTTACTCTCCAAATAGGCCACCTCTTTTACTTAGCTCATAGTCATATTACGAGTAAATAAGTAGGTATACCAAATGACGCTAAAATGATTTAATTTGCATATCAATGTGCTACAGTTGATTAATGTTGCGTCATCATGACATTGGTATTATGAGTGCGAAAGTTTGACGCACCGAATATCAGATAATTAGGTAAGCATACTTTATCTCACAGATAATGTATAAGGAAATTCTTGATAAGTTTGCTATCATGACCGAGTTCAGTTCGGATATTTTGATTGAATGCCTTATTGGGTCACAAATTAAATAAATTAAATTTTGGTCTCTGAAAATTTCTTTAACGGACTCTTTAACGAGGTGCTATGGGATATACGAGTGTAGGTACAAATAAAATAAAACCATCAACGAGACAGTCACCTAATAATTATTAGAAAAACCTCCTTTTGATGTACAGCTATATGTCTAAAACGTTACCGCTAAATCGTTCTATACTGTCATGGCGCCTAAATGACATCAACTTAAATGGAGTTGAAGACAAGCTAGGGCATTCACTTGACAGTAAACCCAGGGTACTTACTCGAGGTAAGCTGAATAGAGTCAGCGTACTCAGGCGCCTAAATGACGTACTGTCATGGCGCCTAAATGACGTACTATCATGGCGCCTAAATGACGTCAACTTAAATGGAATGGAAGACAAGCTAGGGTATTAACATGACATGAGGTAAGCCGAGTATAGTCTGGGTACTCACTCGAGGTAAGCGAATCTTTCTGTAATGGAGACTGATCTTGCTCGATCGAAGTCAAGATTGTTGCTAACAAGCCACACGAGCTCTTGAAGCCATGTTGTACCTGAAATGGAATAAATGTAAAATTAAGCCTTCTATCAATGAACAAAGTGGGAGGTGACCAATTTATGTGTGATAAGTACGTATATGTGTGTACCCGAGTCCGAGTCACGAATATTTAATATCTACTTATTTAGTTATTATATCTGGGACCGCCCCCAGTGCATTGTACCGTACCCTTCATACGTGTTTTGTTATGTTTGGGACCGTACAGTTGGTGTGTTCGTCTGGCTTTATAATAACCTAGTTGATGTTGATGGCGATGCCTGCGCTTTATAGGATATTTGCGCAAGCACATCAAAGCTTTTACGGCCTTAATAATAAAAATCGCTTATTCCAAACACAATCAGAATTTACACTTGGATTTGTTATTCCCATAGTTACCGAGTATTGACATCGGAGTTACAATGTTATTAATAAACATGGAGAAACCTCGGAAAAACGATACATTCCTTACACCGGAATTAACGCCTGCGGTATGGCAACCTATACATTTTAAAAGTAAAATGACAATGCTTGGTGATGACATCAATCACAGTGACATTATCTTGTTAGGGTGTTAGTCCTCTCACCTGATCTAGAGAAGGTGGTGACCCAGATGTCATCGGGCCTGACCTGCAAGTTGTATATTTCAGCAGCGTGGTCTCCGTACCCTGCCATCGCCAGGTAACCTTCGGGACCCAAACGTATGAACGGTCTAACGTAATCTGTAATGGGTGTAATGTTATAATTAAAAAATATATGTCGGGTGAGGAGTGTTATTATCATCAGCCGAGTCCATAGTTACTATTTTTAACAGTAGGCGTCGTTGGGTATGTTGGAGCAACGAAACAAAGTAGTTCACTTGATCAAATTATAATGTCTAATCAATTTACAAAATAAGTATCACACATCACACACGACACAACTATAGCCACGTATATAGGAACGCGCGATGGTTTCAATATCAACCGCTCTGGGCGACTGCCGCACAAGAAGTGAGAGCGCCCCGCACGATCGGCTAATCGTTGACTCCATCGAACGCCGACAGATGGCGCTTGCGTTCTGTGTTGCCAGTTGATTCCGACACGGCTATCCTGCTGGCACACGTCCTCGTGTGATAGTTTTTTTTAACCTATAACAAAAAGGAAACTTCCACGAGAGCATCTATTTTACTCGGTCATTCCTGACTACGTTTTATGGGCACAGTAAAAAGACAATAGTTTAAAATTTTAAACTGCTTTAATCACATGAAACCAAAAAAATAGGGAATACATAATTCACTCTGTTTCAGCCATAGCCACATACCACAGTCGCACGTTACTATAAATTTACTCAGTAGAACTATACACAGCTTACAGAACATCACACAAATCACACAAAATTCCCGAGTAAGACATCTAACGCCACGGCTCTCCAGCCGAACAGCAATCACATTGCTCACACACATCCAGCGCATGGATCAGATCTGTACGCATATCCATCGAGTTGATCGCCCGTGTGTCCCCGTGACCACACGATACGGTCTCTACAGACCACGACCTCTGCCAGAGCTAAACGCGCACCGCGCACCCACGGACTACCTGAGTTGCCTCAGGAGACACCGATTTCTACCGGGCTACGACTACGTAATAGCTACTGGTACGGTCGAGTAGAATACGGCCGATAGAGTCCCCTTACTCGAGTGCCACAATTCAAGCTTGCACTTCATCATCATCATTAACTTCAACCTCGACTGGTATGTGACCTTCTGGCATCTTTCTTAATCTATCGTGAGCGTATTTGTAAGTACGTTTTGAATTTAAAGCTTTCAATGTGTAACGGTCACCATCCAATACGTCAACTACTTTAAACGGCCCTTTAAACTTCGGATCTAGTTTTGTCTGATTACGCTCCTCGCTCGCTAACAACACAAAGTCACCAACCGAAAAATTGATGATTTTTGCTTTTGTTTTGTCGAAACGAGACTTATCATAAGCCGCACACGTTTTAATGTTTTCAGACGCACTTTCGCGAATCTCTTCAATGTCATCGACATCAATTTCTACGTCACTGCACATCATCGACAAAGGCCTTGCCACTTTACCTATCAAAAGCTCCAGAGGAGATGCTTTTGTCACGCGATTCATAGTACAATTTATCGCTAGTTGAACTTCTCCTAATGAGTCTTGCCACGATTTACTATCAATAGTCTCGACTGCGGTTAACATTGACTTTAAGACGGACATAACACGCTCTACCTGCCCGTTAGCGCGAGACGAACCTGTCGCTACGAGATGCAAGTTTATGTTCTTACTCGCACAAAAATCCTGGAATTCCTTACTAGCAAAGCAACGACCCTGGTCAGCTATTATCCGGGTAGGGGCCCCAAAAAGAGCTACGCTTTGAGTCACTGCGTGAATGCTACTTTTGGAGTCAATATTCATCGTATGAAATAAAAGGACATATTTTGTAAACGCGTCAATGAGGACGAAAACGTATTCCTTCTTATCATTTTTCCCGCTAAGCTTACCCGTCGCGTCTATATGCACTGTGTGCCACGGAGTCGTTACCTTTGGTATAGGATGCAACTCGGCTTGAACCTTTCCCGAGTGAGATTTCGCTACTTTACAAGTGACGCAGGTATCTACGAACTTCTTTACGTATTGCAACATTTTCGTCTAATTTATCTTCCTCTATGTCAGTTATAATTTTAGAGATCTCTACATCGCGTTGTTGTTCCGCTTGAAGCCAGTTGGGAGAAAGCTCAGTAACGTCAATACGTTTGGACTCTACACGCGACTCTACTCGTTTTGAAGCTGACGGTAATGGGTTCCGTGAAAAGAAATCCACATGCGACATACGCCTACCCTCTTTGTAAACGATGTCGAAGTCAAATGACTGTAGAAAAGCCCACCATCTATGCGCCCGGGGAGTTAGCTCTTTCTTTGTTTGTGACGATTTTAACGAGTTACAATCTGTAACCGCCGTAAATTTCCTACTATGGAGATATTGTCGAAAATGTTTGATAGAGTTCACCAATGCAAGGGTCTCCAACTCGTAAGAGTGGTATTTGCTCTCTGCCGGGGATGTTCTCTTACTAAAGTAGGCTACCACACTTCGCTTCCTCTCAGTCGTGACTTGGAACAAAATTGCCCCATAACCTAAACTACTTGCATCAGTGTGGAGCTCTACCGTGAGCTCTGGGTCATAGATCGTCAACACAGGGTCATTCGTCAAAGTCGAGATGATTCTCTGACGAATGTCTTCGTGTTCAGGTTTCCAATTTAAATCGCCTTTCAACGAGGTTAGTCGATACAAAGGTGCCATTATTCTAGAAAAGTCGCGCACGAATTGTCGGAAATACGAGGCCAGTCCAATAAATTGCCTTAATTGAGTCACAGATTCAGGAGGTGGTAGAGACGTGAGAGCCTCTATTTTTCTCTGGTTTGGTCTGATCTGACCGCACTCTACCTCGAACCCCAAGAACTCTACCTTCGTCTTAAGGAAGGAGCATTTCTTCAGGTTCAAAGAGAAACCAGCTTTCGTGAGAGCTTTCAACACATTTTTAAGTCGCTCTAGGCCTGACTCTACATCGGGAGAGATGATCAAAATGTCATCAACGTATACTATTACGTAATCATGGGCAAGATCCCCTAGTGCGTTCATGATAGCTCGTTGAAATACTGAAATTGCATTCCTTAAACCAAATGGCATTGTCAGAAATTCGTATTGACCCTCGTTTGTTATGAAAGCAGTCCTCTCTATGGACTCCTCACAGACAGGTATCAAATGAAATCCACTTGCGCAGTCTAATTGCGTGAAATAATTAGCACAGTGAAGCCGTGAGATTTGATCGACGATCAATGGAAGTGGGTAACGGTCAGGGACAGTGTTACTGTTGAGTTCGCGATAATCAATACACATACGGTCAGAACCATCGTGCTTCTTAACAAGTAAAGCTGGGCTCGCAAAGGGGGAGCAGCTAGGTCTGATAATGTTCGCATCTAAAAGTTCCTTTACGCGGTCCCGAATAACACTACGTTCGTCAGCGGACATCCTATACGGTCGCCGCTGTACCGTGCGATTTTGATCGATCAACCTAATTTTAAGCTCGCCTGTATTTACGCGAGTCGTGGGCATACCTGTGATAAAATAATCTGAGAACTGATCTAACGTTTGCAAAAGTCTCGACTTTTCATTACCTACTACGTCCGTCGCAATAGCGGTTAAATCTGGTTTACGCGCGTTATCGGTGATCGAATTCACACAAATAACCTTTGATAAACAAAGCTCATTCGCTGTCATGTTCACAGCAAAACCCCGATTTAAAATCTCTCGACCTATCATGACGTCACTCTGTAGGCAATCATCGGGCAAAACGTGTAACAAAACTTCGAGATGGTGATCATTAATCATTATACGAGACAAAATCTGTTCTGTACTGAATACTCGCACCTGACCAATACCAGTCATAGCAATAACATTATTAAAACGCCTGCCACTAAATTTGGCTGCAAAACTTTCTTTAACTAATGAGCATTCAGCACCAGAATCATAAATAAAGCGAATCAATGCACCTTTATGTTGTAACGTGCCCGACGGTGGTTGCACGACGCAGACATCAACACGTCGCTCGCCTCGTGACGCGCCAGCGCCGCCGTCGCTCACCCCGCCGCCGCCGCTGCTGCCGCCGCCACTGGTACACCGGACGGCGATGTGGCCCGGTTTGCCACATTTGTAACACACTAAAGGCCTTGGTGTAGGCTGCTGCGTCACTGGGATCGACGTTTTCGATGTTGTAGCTCTTCCTTTCATATCAATCGTCTTACTTCTACATTCTGCTCGCTTATGACCGGTTTTTCCACAGTTAAAACACTTCAGAGTGGATAACTTCGCTCGTTTGAAATCGAGTGCATTTGATGATTCATTTCCAACATTTATCTTGCGCTTCAATTGTGAGAACGCGTTTAATTCTTGTTGTAATTTTTCTCGTGAAACGATGTCAGTAGTAAACGCCAAACGTTGAAGTCTTGGGTCAAACTGCGATATGTGAGCCAATACAGTAGCTACGGCGATTTCTTCTTTGTTTACATCCTTCCAACGATTCGTCAAAGAGGCTATTAGTCGGCTTGCATATGCGGGTAGCGATTCTTTTTCGTTTGGTTTTTGTTCATTTATTTTAATGAGGGTACCTGCCAATGTTTCCGTCGAAATAAATCTTGCTTTGAAAAGTACCTTGAATTCAATCCACGTCATTCCTTCGTATGCAATCTGAGATAACCACGTCGATGCTTCACCTTTGAGCGCCTTGCTGACGGCTAGTACAAGTTGACCGCCACTTGGTGGATTTTCAGAAAAACACAAATCAGCTGTTGCACACCACGATCTTGCATCCGTATCTTGCTTGTCCGGGTCGAATGTAGGTAGATTATCACGGTAGACCGGTTTCGGTACTTGTAGGGCTTCTATTAGCGCTCGCATGTTCTGGTTTTGTTGTTCGAACATGGCACGCCAAATATCCGCTTCATTGGTCTTCTCGTTTTGCACCAACAATGATCCCACATCTGATGTCGGGTGAGGAGTGTTATTATCATCAGCCGAGTCCATAGTTACTATTTTTAACAGTAGGCGTCGTTGGGTATGTTGGAGCAACGAAACAAAGTAGTTCACTTGATCAAATTATAATGTCTAATCAATTTACAAAATAAGTATCACACATCACACACGACACAACTATAGCCACGTATATAGGAACGCGCGATGGTTTCAATATCAACCGCTCTGGGCGACTGCCGCACAAGAAGTGAGAGCGCCCCGCACGATCGGCTAATCGTTGACTCCATCGAACGCCGACAGATGGCGCTTGCGTTCTGTGTTGCCAGTTGATTCCGACATATATATAATCTATGGAACCGTCTCGCCATAGACATTGACTCGTAAAGTGATACTTACCTTTGTAGTATTTTTTTATTATCATATCCTCGTCTTCGGTGACATTTTTAATTTGGAATGGCATGTTTTGTGACGCCATTTTCGATATTGCGTGGGCAGCTGAAAAATAAAAGAGTCTAACATTCATTTAAAAATATTCTAACAAATTGAAACATAATCAACTAAGTTTAGATTTATTTACAAAAAAAAAAAAATATGAAAGATGTAATAATAGATTAACATTAAATTAAAATTTAAACCGGTAACTATCTATTTAGTAAGTGTATACTAGATGTCCTGACAGACGTTCTCTTGTCCAGTCTCATAGAAAAAGCACTGACAGTTTTTTTCTGATTTTCCATTTTCTGAAAACTTTGTCCAATTTTTTTCATTCACTCAAAACCTTATTCAGATTATTACGTTCCTTTAAAATATTCCAAATAAGTCCAGCCGTTCTCAAGTAATGCACTTACCAATGAACAGAGATTATTTCTTTATTCATAGCTAAGTATTTATAGATTTAATTTAGGCCGTAGCGTATCGATAAATTGATTTTGGACTTAATGACTTGGTATTGAATATGAAATAGTTTGCAAGGATCAAACAGCAGTGAGATAAGTTGAAACCCTCTTAATTGGTACATTGATAATGAATGCCCAGCACTATCACCTCTAGGGTTTATGAAAGTACAGTGGAAGACACAGTGCGATCTACTTTGAAATATAAATTTAAAAGCTAATATAAATTATAAAATATTAATTTAAAAAACATAATAGAAACGCGATAAAATATTTAAAATTAGTTTTATTTCAATTTGAATTATTTCTTAACCAGATGCATGCATGCCATAAACCCCTAAAATGAGATATTAAATAAAATGTCCCATTTTTGTTTTTTTTTAATATCGGTGTACAAAAATGTTAGTAGTATCTCTGTGCCTACGTCAACGGGTATATCCGGCGTGATATTTTTTTTGGGCGTGACTGGAACTCTAGTCTTGGACTTGTGAACTTCAAAGTATATGCCCACTTTATAAAACGACTGTTGCTTGGCCCTTTTTCCTATTTAAGTGAGTGTATCATTCATGTTTATTTTTAGTCGTAAATTATGGTTTTGATTAAAAATATTTTCCTCCCTTTGAATGCTTCTAGATAAATATAATATCAACTAAGTATAGTTAGGGTACAATTATTTGACCTACAGAAAAAAATAACCTGGTATCACTTTTGTCCACGATTGTACAAATCCAAAATGAAATACCCCGATTCCCGTTACTCAGTTTTAATTACAAGAATGCTAAAATTAAATCGATCCGTGTCGAGATCAAAGTAGATGTGCCACAAAGGTGAGATTGCTTTGAAGTGCCACGGTGAATAACGAGCGTTTTCGAGGGGCAGCGCGGGTTGAACGCACGCGATAGTGACTTTAACTGTGAGGGGTAACTAGAATGCTGGCGTCTTTCATTATAACCTTATTAAGGATCTTTCAGCTGGTTCGTGTGGATAATGCTTGATTAGGTAGATAACTAAAGCATAAGCATTATAAGGCATTGTCGATAATGGATTATAAGGCATCGTCCTAATTGGCTGGCGATCTCGCGATACGATATACTAAAATCGCTTAAGGTGGAAGCTCAGGGTCAGGGCGCGAAATTCAAAATGTCAATGGTTTTTATTTTTTTTACGAAAAATTTGGACATCTTTACGATGTTAGTAAAAGTAGCGGTTTTTACAAACCTTATGGTATTGTATCGGATTAGGTATTTTTTTAAGCCAACTTAATTTTTTTTTTTTTTTTTACCAAACCCATTTTTTACAAAACCATTGACATTTTGAATTTCGCGCCCTGACCCTGAGCTTCCCCCTTAAGAGTGTCCTACTTAGTAGGTTATTTAACTGTGTATAAAACCATCTGAAACTATCTTAACTCTATTTGTATAATTTCGTGTATTTCTATCCACTAAATTATTCGATAGAACTATGCGAAATGATTGAAACAGGTTGCAAAGAAATTGTACACTGTACTACCTACCTATTGTAACTGTTGCGAATCTGTTTCAATCATTTCTTGTATTTCTATCGACTAATTCGTCGATAGAAATGATTGAAACAGTGTTACATAATAGGCCCACAGACGATAAAGATATACCTACTTACAAATTCATTTTTTGGTTTTAATTTATATTGTTGGTTTCTTAGAAATAGGCATTTTTTTTTTCGGCGCTTCATTCTAAATGCATAAGGCAAGCAGTCTCCCCGTCGCTATCTTAAATGTATGTAATTCATTTGCAATGAATAGCTGAGCTGTAATCACTGAAATAGGTACTTTGTTTGTAATTTAAAAAATAATGTGATATAACTTAAAACAACATTGAATGTTTTATTCTGTCATGCGCGTTTATTTCTAGCTAGGCCCTATCTCCGCTGTGTGAATAGCATATGTAGGTACTTACATTTTGTTAAATCAAATTCACTGCACGACACACTATCAAAGAATGAGAACAACTTGCCAACCTACGTGCGGTTGTCTTATGCAGAGAGTCATTTGTTTTATTGTAAACGAGTTTTTATTTGAAGATAGCACCTACCACTTGCACATATATGTATTTTTATTCGTACCAATACTTAGTATGTATGTATGTATTTGAAGGATTAGTACGCTGCTGGCCGATGCGGCCTTTGCAGCTTCACCGGGTTTTTTGGGCGAGCGCAGAGTACGCTCTAGCTCGCTTTAGCTTACGGAGGGGCAAGCAACTAGCACCAATACTTAGTAGGGATTATTGAAACGAACGAACGATCGAGTTCCTTTTCTGAGTAGATCCATATGTCGAGATATTAATTTAAAATACGAAGGGACAAAATAAGATGTGTTGCGAATTCGTAGTAGAGGTAACAAAATTTTAATCTATACATATAAATAAAATTGGAGTGTCTGTTTGTAATATTAAAATAACCGCTTTTTACTAAGTGCATTTGGATGTATACACGTTACCTATACCGAAACAACATTTTTTACAATTTTTGTCTGTCTGTCTGTTTGTCTGTCCGTCTGTCTGTCTGTCTGTCTGTCTGTCTGTCTGTCTGTCTGTCTGTCTGTCTGTCTGTCGGTCTGTCTGTTTGTTCCGGGTAATCTCTGAAATGGCTGGACCGATTTTGACGGGACTTTCACTGGCAGATAGCTGATGTAACAAGGAGTAACTTAGGCTACTTTTATTGTAGAAAAAACATAGGATCTCACGAAAAAAAATCAAAACCAATGTTGAAGCGCTGCGTCTGATTAAGTTTGATAGCAACAACCTGAAATGCGTCTCGCGGGCTCAGAAAGCGCGAGCAGGCTGTTGCCAACGGTTGTGTCTTTGTTAAATACCACGCGAACGAAGTCGCGGGTAACAGCTAGTTTAAAATACGAAGGGACAAAATAAGATGTGTTGCGAATTCGTAGTAGAGGTAACAAAATGTTAATAGTATTATAAATATGACGTACATATCTGTATATCATAGTTACATAAATGTATAGGTTTTGTACCTGTGCTAAACGAGAATAAAAATAAACGAGCCATCGGTTTGAAGGTCAACTGGTATATACCTACATAAATATGTACCTGTTTTAATAAATCCTTTGGTAGTACAAACCAGAGTATACAAAAATAATAGTTAATTTTATACTTATAATAACTTTTTTAAAGTAAAAACGTCACCTGCCCACAATTAAGCAATGATAGAAGCTATCATCCAATACTTATCTAATTTATTATTGTGACAGCTCTTTACGTTTATGGATCTAAATATTGAGGATTACCTATATCTATATATTCAATAAATACCAGAATACCGGTAGATACTTACGTATATAAAAAATAATTAACTTATCAGATATCAATGGTGACATGAAGGTGACATATTTTTATTGAGGTAGAACGTAGGGTATGAAAAAATACTGCCCATTATAAAACAGCCTTGTCCCTTCATCGTTATTTTTTTAAATTTTATTATTTTTTAATAAATATTTATAAAAAAAAAATACAACCGAATTGAGAACCTCCTCCTTTTTTTGAAGTCGGTTAAAAATAGAACAAAATAGGGTTGTCTACGAATTTTTTTAAATAATCGGATCCTAGCGGATCCGATTATTCATAGCCAATAACTCGTCAAAGTCTCGACTCCAGTAAAATCAACTCAGTTAATTTAGAGATAAAGTTTACAGGGGCTGCCCAATGGCCCAAAGAACGAGAGAATAATAGTGACAATGATAATTAATATCCCCCTAACTATTTATTGGGGCAGCAACGTTGTAGAATGGCGACCACGAGCTGGTAGACGTAGTGTATGGCGGCCCCGCCCAAGGTGAACCGATGTAGGAAGCCGGTGGATGGGAGGACCGTGAAGTGTGCAATACACATTGGGGAATTCCTATGTCCAGCAGTGGACATCTTTCGGTTAATGGATATATATAATTAATATGACTTACCTAACTTGTTATTTACATTAAAACAACAATTGTGTGTGGTGTCGCGTCCAGCACTATGTGCTAAGTAATATAAGTCCGTTATCTAATTATTTACAAGTGCAAGCGCACTCCATGCTGATGTCCGTGTGTTACGTGCACTCAAACTGTTTCATTACATAACTGATAATTAGTAGTATGAATACATAATTATTATAAGCTAGTGCTAAAATCCGGTAGACAGGTTGAAATAAAAGAAATTAAGCGTATATTATCGTGTTTATTTTATGTTTTTTTTTACGTTCTCGAATCACATAAGACTTTATTTTCAGTAATATTTAATTCCACATATATTACGTCGAGTAAATACGATACAAATTGAGCCAAAATCGAAATGCACTGTCTGAGCAAGCACGGCTCATATCGGAGGTACGATCTCAGTAAGAAGACAATCACATATAAAGATATAAAATTTACCGCCAGTCGTGCTAGCACAAAGTTTGAACCGAGATTTGAACTCGGGCCCTACGAACTGTACCAATCAGTACGTCATCGTCAGGCTTACATGCCTAAAAGGGTACCTATTGGGCTATAGTAAGGGCTGGTTACAAATTAGGTTGCGACCCCACAAGCAGCCCTTTGAAACCTGCAAATGCCGCGTAACTATTCATAGCAAGGGGTTAACTCAAGCTCGAAGCTCGCCGGTGAACCGAACGAATATAGCCCTTATTGATTCAGCTATAATCGAATACTTTCCACTCCAATACTCCAGCCATTTTCAGAGTTAATCCATGAACGAACAGTATTCTATTTATACAGCTTATTTGTCTTTAACGCAAAAGGAATATAAGTGCTTTTCGCTTGTATTTTCGATGAAGGTATCGTGGTAAAATTGTTACTGACTTGTCTTATGTTAGTCAGTCAAGTAAACCCCAATTGAGTTTGGTCAAATTACTTGAAAGCTGCGATGTTCATTTTATGGTTGTTTTATTTTGAAAACGGGTATTATAGTTGACTGAATTCATGTTGTAATCTTTTAAATAGACCCAAAATGTTATTAGCTAAGTATATTTAAGTATTATGAAGTGGAAAGTATTTTAATTATAATTTAAAATGTTAAAATTAGCGCCGAGCCCAGATGACGGCAAGCGCTGTCTCCGACTGAAATTATTTCTTTAATTAAAGTTTAGCTGAATGCTTTTCAGTTAATTAAAATTATAATATTCATGTGAATTCCATAGCATCGGATCGCAACGGGCATAACAAATTTCTTATTAATTATTAACAAATTGTAATGTCAGAGTATTGCGAAGGTTTGGAAAATATATCTACAACATTGGGGATTTAGCCCAAGCCAGAGGTTTATAAATGGTTTTAAAGCATTGATTGGATATAGCTATACCTACTTCATACTTGACACTGAAAAAATACCAAGATGATGACACCACTTTTTATTTATTAACAGAAGAATATAAGCTTTGACTGTGACTATAAACTACATACCATATATATTAGCCGTATAGATTAGCAGTTCCTACATTGTTTTCACATACCTATAAAAATGTACTGCAAAAAAATGTAAAGATCTTTTTTGTTCTTCTCCATAGGAACGCCATTCCGAACGGGTGGTAATGTAGTAGCATAGTATTCCGTAACTTTTGACGATTCATAAGTACTGTACTTAATGGTAGATAGATAACTCTTTATTGCACACCGATTTGATTAGCATTTTATAGGGTATTGATACATAGGTACAGTGTACAGTGGGCGGTCTTATCGCTAGCTGCGATCTCTTCCAGGCAACCTTAGATGGTCTACGTGAATAAAAAATATTCTGATTGTAAAAAGATATGGTTAGCCTACAAATAGTACATAAAAATATGAATATCGGTAGGTATTATGTTCTCCCCCCTCAATTTTAACAGGTAGCAACAGGGTCAGCCCTACCATAGAGCTAAAAGAGTGGCCGCTTCAGGCGCCAAGTCCGAAGTAGCGCTTTAGTGAGCCAAATTAGACAGAGACATGCTTGCTTACTCTCTTTTACTATCATAATTGGATCTCGCTTTATCCCAAGGATTGTCTCGGGCCACCACTGGGTATCAATATATCCTTAAGCAAATCCGACGTAACTCCAAGACATACATATTAAGTGCACATAATATGAAATTCACGTCAAACTCAGCACGGAGGACGGCGGACGGGAAACCGTGACGCAGGATTAATTAATGTGTCTCGGGACGCTAATGAAGTCCCATTGTTACACCATTTATCACTAAACATGTGTAACCTGACTGCTTCGTACCTGGAACTAAAAATGCCAGTGTTTTGGATGTGGTAGACTTGTTTATATAGTTCTAAGATATGTGCTACAATCGACGAAAGGCCAGCAAATATATCTTCAGCAATGTCTAGGTATGTGTAACTTCAGCTTTAGTACATCGAGTGGGGACACAAAAAGGTTTTAAATTTAAAACACGTATAAAACCTCACACATTTACCCCCAAATGTATAGACGTTTTATTAGTTTATCAAACGTCATATAGAACGTACTGCTATTTATTCGGGGGTAAAAATGCTACGATGTTTTAATTAAAGATGTTTGAGAATAAAAAAAATATGTCATATCCAAATTATTGTAGAGCCTCGTTCCTCGCAATCTGTGTAGCTCTTACAAATGTGTTCGCATTGTCCGTACATATTACTCGGCTCTTCCCCAATGTATCATCGCATCGCATGCGTTGTTTAATCATAGACAGTTTATTTTAGGTACAAACAGTTGTAAATTAACGAATTCTCTACTGTACGGAAAGTGCGAGATTTTTTAGACATATTTTATGGAGAATTGAAAAGGGCCTAGAGGCCCTCCGCTAGAGCGGACGGTATTTAAAACTTTCAATTCTCCATACAAAATGTCTAAATACGGCAGACTAGTATAAAGTATCTAATAAAATGTATTCGTACTTGAGATAGACTTCTACCATGTTTTCATACTAGAATCACAATTGAAAATACTGAAAATATTCGTATAATTCATGAGCAGATCGACGGTAAATTCCATCTCAGGGGGGTCCAAAATCATGAGCTAAATCCATCAGTTTTCGAGAGCAGGCAGCCACTTACATCCTGTATTTGAAACCGAATGCGGATTTCGTGAGTTATCAGGGCCCCAAGTCTGCTAACAGAATCGATTCATAATAGAACAGCAACCGCATAGCAACTGTCACTTTTGACAGATATCCCATACAATATCTGTCAAAAGTGGCAGTTACTATGCCGTTGCTGTCCGATTATGAATCGATTGTGTTAGCAGACTTGGGGCCCAGGACTCGTAGTAGACATCCTACTACCGTGTGGCTGCGTTAGATGATTTGTTTCAGATTGGAACTTCTATACGTACTCGTTTGTGCCACCTACCTGCTTGTAATATCATTTAGTCAACAATGACTGGTCTTCATTTGCTCAGCCTCATTACATAAGTTTATCTCTTACGCATTATCTTATAGTTACTGTAATAAAATACGTCAGCGTAGTGTAATAAGGCATGATTCCCCACTCGCATTGAGGGGAGGTTCGTGCCTATCACTGAGATAATAAATGGGGTAATTGTTTGTTTATGTATCTATATACTTACCTATGTAATGGATTTCTTTTTTTTAGGTTCGCAATCGGCTACAAAATAGAGCCATTTATGCCAGTGTCGAGTAAGTCTCGAAAATTGTTTTTGAATTATAAGTATCCCTGATGCTAATGATAATGTAGATGATGATGAAATGAATCCCCTAACCCTATCAGTAAAGCTATCGATACTTTACTGAACATTTAACGGTCATCTTGGGAGAACATGAAAAGTCAATTCATATTATTTTATTTCAATTTCCTTCACTCGTGCGGTCTCATGAACACACAACGGTTAATATCGCACGAATACTTCACATTTTTTTATCAAAGAAACACACTTTTTTGGAAATTATACAAAATTTACAACTTCACGGTCCAACTTCCCGCCAAAAACAAAAGAGTCTCCAGCCCGCGCCATTTTCATATCATCAAATTTATAATGTGTATTTATTGAATGTGTAATTGGCATTAATGACATTCGCAAAATACCCGCTAAGTTGTGGGTGAGGCCATATTCATATGCATTTTATTTCATCGCATCTCATTTCTTAATGAAAAAAGAAGAATAGTGTCCCAAAATCGTAAGTCAAGGTTATCAGAGTTGATTCACGAAAAAAGCATTCAGCACTCAGCCCCCATATCGTCGGATCACATATCTATCCGATAGATGAATCAATACACCATGATTAGATTATAGATAATATAACGTTCACTTAAATTCGTGCTGGTATTTACTTTTATCAGTTCGTGACTGATATCAGACGAAAAAGGTTTATAGTTACAATGGCTCCGTGGTTGGAATTGCCCTTTGAAATAACAAATGTGACCCCCGAGGAAGATAAGCTAATAAGGAAATGCCTTTTAGGTTAGTTCTGTGATAGTGTTTCACTGTGCTCGTTTTTAATTTATTTGCTGGCGTTAATATCTGGATATTTGTTACTTAATGTACGGTAGGTACTTATTTATATTAATTTATTGAGGATATGTAATAATATGAATCTCATTTTCAACCACGATTATCACTTGGTAAACGGTGAAGGAGAGGTTCATGAGGAAACCTGTATGTATGAGAGAACCTTTCGAGAGACTGTGAAGTGCACCAAAAAGCACAGGGCCAGCGTGGTGGACTATGGTCTAATCCCCCTCACGTTCAGGGGAGGCTCGTGCCTAACAGTGGGACATTAAAATACGTCAATATTATTATTATACACTATCAGCAGGTAGTGCACCAGTTATGTAAATAGCATTTGATGACAAAAATGACGCTATTCTAGTCTACTGAAGATCAGGAGTAATTTTAGTTGTCAAAATTATTTGGTACCGGTACCTCGGTAGACATACTCGATAATTCCCTTCCAATTTTATATTGAAATTTCATTTACCAATGTTTTTTATTACATATTTCGCTATAACATGTTGCAACACACGACTTTTTTATGAACATTTTATCGTGTATTTATTACTCTAGCGGGGCTTGGTGCCATGGCTCTTATAATCTATACATATAAATAAAATTGGAGTGTCTGTTTGTAATATTAAAATAACCGCTTTTTACTAAGTGCATTTGGATGTATACACGGTACATATACCAAAACAACATCTTTTACAATTTTTGTCTGTCTGTCTGTCTGTCCGTCTGTCTGTCTGTCTGTCTGTCTGTCTGTTTGTTCCGGGTAATCTCTGAAATGGCTGGACCGATTTTAACGGGACTTTCACTGGCAGATAGCTGGTGTAACAAGGAGTAACTTAGGCTACTTTTATTTTAGAAAAAAAACATAGTATCTCACGAAAAAAAATTAAAACCAATGTTGCAGCGCAGCGCCTGATTAAGTTTGATAGCAACAACCTGCAATGCGTCCCGCGGGCTCAGAATGGGCGGGCAGGCTGTTGTCAACGGTTGTCTTTGTTAAATACCACGCGGACGAAGTCGCGGGCAACAGCTAGTATATCCAATAAAGAATAATAGAAAACAATAGGACTGTCCTAATTTAATTCGTGCATGACTTCTAAACGATAGTAGGTACCTATATGATATGAGGCAAGTTTAATAGGCCATGGTAAATAAACATTTAGAACATTTTTGGTAAGCTTGTAGCTAAATTTCCACAGGATCGTTGCGTTTTCTTAGATTGAAGACTAGGAAATGAAAAACGTCACTGATTCTGATTCTGAAAGTCAAAGTCAAATCGTTTATTTCGTATTGGCCTACGAGGGCACTTACAAATTGTCATAACATTATTTTTCTTAACTCTACAACCGGATTTCTGATTCTGAAAGTATTTTAGGGTAGTAATTATAGGTACGTATAGTACAGTGAGTTTGCGATGTCTTTATATAAACCCGAAATGCGATCTCACAAAACAACGAGCGTTGCTATGGTAACGATAAAGTATTCCATTGGATGTTCGTATTCTTTTTTTAGGTTGGCAATTGCCTACAAAATAGTGCTATTTTTGCCAGTGTCGAGTATTTCTTGATAATACCATTATTGGATGTTGCTATATATTTTTGTAACTTGATATGTGGGTGTGGTATTGCTTGATTCGTGGATAAACTCTATCTAAACATATGACTAAACACTCATCTTTGGAGGCTATCTTCTCTTCAAAGAGTTGAGTTAATATTTTGTAAAAATATTATACCTTATGTTTTTAAAATGTGTTAAAAAAAGTTGCTATTGGTTATTTTAATATGTCAAAAAAATGCTGTTTACGACTTTGAATTTCTATATTCTTCTGAATGAATCAGCTTGAAAATTTTCAGTACTTTTTTAACAAGTGGCCCCGTTTGATATATGATATAATATAATTATGTTTTAACTTTGCATAGAAATATGTATTGACCGACTTAATATTTTCGATTGTATATTTGTATGTCGATATTTACCTTATTTATAAATACATGCCTTCCTTGTAAGAAAGGCCACTTAATAAAACGCTTGGTTATCTATTATATCATACAACCGCGAGGATGAGGATCATGCGAGATGTACTTCATTTTTAGGTACATTTTATCTCCACTCAATGATAAAACGTTGCCTTGTAGTAATCATTACAATAGGTAGGTATATTTCCTCATGACACTGCAATAATCTTTTATCTACGCTATTCAAGCTGACAATGTTATTCACTAGGATTTAATGTAGGCGCCAAATTCAGTTTTTCTTCTATAATTATGTCAGGAAAAAATCCTTAAATTGTCTTTGTATTCTTATTTTTTTAGGTTGGAAATCGGCTACAAAATATAGTGTACATTTTGCCAGTGTCGAGTATTTCTTGTTATAAAATTGTTAGCACCCCAGATGATAATGAAGATGTTGATAACGATGATGAAATGAATCCCCTATCAGTAAAGCGGTGGATACTTTACTGAACATTTACCGGAACTCTTGGACGAACTTAAATAGTCAAGTTATACTATTTCATTCTCCCAAGATGTCCGGTAAAATTTAGTGAAGTGTCCACAGCTTTACTGATAGGGGTAGGGGATTCATTTCAATAAGGAATTACTCGACACTGGCTAAAATGGCACTATTTTGTAGCTGATTGCCGACCTAAAAAAAAGAAGAAGAAAAAGAAACATATTTTGAAAAAAAAAAATTTTCAACTTCACGGTTCATCTTCCCGCCAAAAAGTCCAGCTTTTTATTCAATCCTTAAGTAGCGAGAGTAAAAGTAGCGATTTTTACAAACCTTGAAGTATTGTATCGCTTTAGGTATTTCTTTAAGCAAACTTACTACATCGAGACATCCAATGCAGAATGCTAATATCGCAAAAACTAAATTACATCGTAAAGATGTCCAAATTTTTCGTAAAAAAATAAAAACCATTGACATTTGGAATTTGGCGCTTCCACCTTAAAGATAATTAGCGAGGGACACCAGGGGTTTTTAGTCCGGGCAGATCGGACATACCCCCCCCCCGCCGTGCCCTCGGCGGGGGGGCATGCGTTAGGCATTTTCCCCTGAAAAAAAAAAAAAAAAAAAAAGGGTTCAAGCTTGATGATGACAATAACATATTAACCTAGTGACGTCAATAGTTTGCACCCAAAGTTCCATATCGATGAAAGCAATGACGATAACATTTTTTTATCGATGTTTTATCTAGTTCAAACCGTATTATTATATTGTATTAAATGCTGAACAAGTACTTTTATTGTCGGCGATATCTGACGAATTAATCCGTTTTTCCCGTTTCGTTTAAATTTTATGAGTTGCCGACAACGTAACATGTCGGTGGTACTGAAAAAGTTTATACAAATTCGGCGGATCGGATTATTTTCGGTGGACTATGGCATATCTCCCTCTCATTGAGGGAAACGCGTGCACAACAGTGGGGCATTTAAAAAGAGCTAATTTTTTTTTGTCTATACCAGGGTACACGATACCATTCGTAAAATGTGGCAAGAACGGCTACGTGATGCCAGGGGCGTTCCGGAAGCACGCAGAGTTTATCTACAATATGCAGGTGCGACCTGACGACGTCTGGGTCATCACCTTCCCTAGGTCTGGTGAGTGGAATATCTTCAGCCCTTTTCTAAAACTGTGGGCGTATCTTTCTTTTGGTATTTTGTTGACGGTGGGGGAAATTTTCGAAAGATACCCGGCCTCTGTGAGTGAGAGGGCCGGGTTATGTGGGATTCTTACCCACTAAAACACCCTCCGGTGGCCGCCTTCGACACATGTTGGAGGGGCTCTGGGCTCTCCAAACGGAACGCACCGGCCCCCCTTGTGCCTTGCCCCCTTATGGGGGCCCGTCTTGGGGAGCAGATGTTCGCTCCCCCTGCGCCCTCGCTGCGCACGGCGCGGCGGCGGGGAACCACGCCCGCCGCCGTCCTCCTCAGGAGTCGTCATTGTCACCGGACGTCCGGGGCCCACACCCCAGTCGTCCTCAACCCCGAGGGTAGCCCGTTGTTTAAGGCCCTGGGCAACAGGGCTGGGGGCGTATCTTTCTTACTCTTATTCAGTTTAATTCCATGTTTTTAACGACTAAAATACAATCGAATCTGATGAAAGTCTGTATTCAGATGAAAACCATTTGAGGCCGGAACCTTCACTCATCTGCGACATGTAAATTTTATTGTAAACCAAATGATATTGGTTTTAAGGTCGGTTTCCAGTTACCAGGGTATCTAAGCGAGTGGAGTTCCAGGCTAAAAATAGCCTATTATGTTATTACAATCCAATACCGTGACAGATTAAAAATTATATCTGTTACGAGAAAAAAGCTTACGCGAAATCTATTTTAACAGAAAAATACCTAAGTACGTTTGTTGCAAATGCTACGTTGCGTCAAGATTTGGTTACCTATCTATTGAGATAAATCAATGTAACTGATAATGGCTGTGTATGTATCGTATAGTCATATAAGAGTAATATGAATGTGTGTATATATGTGTTATGTGTATGAGTAACGTGGTTATTGATTAGAATTACGAGTTATGTAAGCAAATAGCTGCCGACGAGATCAACTAAAGTGAAGTGTGATTGACTGATGTTGGGCCCTTTATGGACCCTTTATGCCTCTTTATGGTCATAATACACCTCGTTAAAGTAATAACAAGGTCATGGGTTCGATGTCAAAGACATGCTATGTTATTCCGCGGAACGTATATTTTCTTTTTTGCCGGGAGCGGAAGCGTATCGGCGTGGCCCCTATTACATTGGGATATACGACAATCGGAAAATGTGGGTAGTAGTACACCTCTGCGTACCCATTCTGGGAATACAGGCGTGATGATATTATAAGTAATTTATTTTTATTCTTGTCTGCAGGCACGACGTGGACACAAGAAATGATTTGGCTGCTTGAAAACCACTTGGACTATCAAACTGCAAAGGATGTCCCATTATACAAAAGATTCCCTATGTTAGAGTAAGTAAAAACATATAATAAGGTACAAAGTCAAATAATTTATAACGCACGGCCTACGTACAGGGGCACAAATTTTTGTATTTTACATTTTTTTTCTTTACCCTACATCCAACCTACAATGGAAATGCTGGTCGCGTTTAGATTTGGTTGTAGAGTTAGACAACTGATATGTTCCGGCAAGAAACTCAGCGGGCTCCTCTTTTTTTTAAGTTTTTTTTTTCGCCAATTAATAATCGCGCAAGTTAGAAAAGTTCAATTAATTAATTTTAATTAAAACATTAATTAAATGTCTACTTCATGTAATGACTATACGTCTAGCGCAACGAGCTATTAAGGTCTAGCGCATTGATCTAACTGAATCAATCGTCTAGCGATTCAGATTCCGTGGATTTAAAGGTGCCTACTACAGATTTTTGTATATTCCGTTCCGGAATTATTTCCCTGAAATAAAAAGTATTTTTAAGAATTTATTTGATCGGTATCTGTCACCAAGACATATGTTCTGTGTAAAACCAATTATTCGTTTTATGATTTTCAAAATGTTGGTGCCGTGGTAGAGCGTTGCTGACTTTGGTACCATACAATTTGTGTTCGTCTGGAAATATTACTCATACTACCATTATAATAATATTGTTTTTTTTTTATTCCAGAACCACATCCCAAATCCCATCAATAGCGTATGACCTCATAAAATCAAATTTCATGAACTTGGGAAGCTTCCAAGGCGTAGGCGATGCAGTCAAGGAGCCCAGCTTCGAAGCCGTCGACAAAGCGCCTTCACCGAGGCTGATCAAGACTCACCTGCCTCTCTCCCTGCTGCCCCCAAACTTGCTGAAAACCGCCAAAGTGGTGTACGTAGCGAGGGACCCCAGAGATATAGCCGTGTCGTACTTTTATCTCCACAAAATGATCGCGAAGAGTTTGTTGCGAGCCAGCTTTACCAACTTTTGGGAGGCTTTTAGGAGAGATTTGAGTAAGTAGAAATGTAGTCTTTTGTTACACTCTGGAGCAATGAATTCGGGTCACCAAATAAACCTTCATATCTCGGAATCTAATAATTATAGCTTATTCAAATAAACACGTATTTTATAGACTATACTACTCAGGTAAAATTAATAATATTTCTTGATGGCTGATGTAATTTTCTTGACTGCCGCTAAAAGTATTGCGATTAAAAATACTAAATATTACTATTTGAAAATCGAACTAAGAATTCGCTGCATTTGTTTGTGCTTTTGTTTCTGTTGTCACAAAATAGATATAGGAGAAGCGATCCAATGCAATATTCAGTATTAATGTGGTAATTATTTCACTTACACCCGAAGAATGTATATACTGCCACTCTATGATACAGGTTTTTTTCCTTCCAGTGCCTTATTGCCCGGTGGTGAAGCACACAAACGAGGCTTGGCTGCAAAGAGATAATCCCAATTTGCATTTCATGTATTACGAAGATATGATTAAGGTTAGTTCGGAACTCATCTCTGGAAACCTAAGCATACATTACAGGAGTCTGCAATTTTTTTTCTGAAATTAATTTATATATAATAACACTAGCTATCCCGTTCGTACTGCCTTAGAATAAAATGTGTTGCTTTTTCTCATGTTTTAATAGGTATTCTGCTATTCGAGACGGAGACAAATTAAAAAACTCAAAGATCATAAAAGTCGGCCCATCCATTCATGAGTTCTACATTGTGTAACTACCACAACTTAGTTTTATATATATAGATTGGCCCTTTATAATGCCTCACTGTGGGACACTTTACACGTCGTTTGAGGGTTTCTCTCAGACATGCCTGTGTCCCCACGATGTTTTCTTTCACTGTTGAGCAAATGATAATCATGATTAAAAAATATAATTCGCACATTAAATTCAGAAATCCTAGAGATACGAGCTGGGTTGGCGAGCGTTCTGTCAGCTTGGCTGGCACTGATTTTTAAGCTTAAATGATATCTTTTTTTTATTCTTAACAGGACTTGCCCAATGAAATCCGAGGTATGTGTAAGTTCCTCAAGAGAGACTACTCGGACATCGATATCCAACAGCTAGCTAAACACCTTAGCTTCGACAACTTGAAGCAAAACAAGACCGTAAACAACACAGTAAACAAAGACGATAATAGCATACAGTTTGTTAGGAAAGGTGAGATATTTAACCTTAATGTGATAGTACATAGAGCTTCTTTTTGTAAAGGAAAGGCAAACGAAGGATACGGCTAGATTTTTTTTATTACATTATAGGCAAGTATTTGATCTCGATCTCACCTGATGGTAAGTGACGATGAGATCTACGATGGAGCATACTTGCCTGGAAGGTACCTCGACTTGAACACACCCAGATTGTAGTCAACGGGGAACAAAGACGCCGGTAGCGTGTTCCATTCCTTGGCAGTTCGCACGATGAAAGTAGAAGAATGGTCTCATAGTTTATTGAGATTTTTTCCAAGAACTCTTAGAACAGTATAAGCATTTCTCTCCATACCCTGAACCTTTAGCGGCATAAGTTAGTCATGACGTCCCTGGCCCAAACAATACTCGCGCTGCCTCGTGGCTTCGCCCGAGCGCTGTCATTTTGGCTCAGCCTCGGAGTCGTGTGCATCAATTGATTGTGAGTGTAAAAACAGAGGTTGCACGATCAGCCCCTATTGGCTTACTCCAGAAAGCATTATCTGATTGATTCATTATGGACTCTAAGTCTAGATGTCTAAATGTCTTTATTGACGCGTAATGTGGATCCTAGAGCGCTCTCTTATCAATATAATGCATTAATGACTATATAACTAATGAAAACAACCCACAAATTATTTGACAGATAGTCCATACAAATTCCGTCGAATTGGTTAAATATAGAGTCAGACGGCATATTGTGAAACGGGCCCAAGAAATTCAGCAATTTTCCGATAATTTCTTGATTTAGAAAGGGTACTAATTTACTTATTGCGATTTCAGGTGAAGCCGGTGGATGGAAAACACATTTTGATGATAAAATGCAAGTGCAAGCCGAGGAATTCCTTGTTGAGCGTCTAAACGGACTCGACTTGTCCTATCCTTTGTTCTCTTTAACCGAGATGACTAGGTTATAATCAGTAAACATAAACATAGCAAAGTGGCTCCTATAATTTCTCTAATAAGTGCCTTTGAAGATTTTTTAAAATTTTGTTCTCATCTTGAAGTATTATGATGTACTTAACGGATTTTAAATGTGTTGCATTAGTAAGGAAGTACTATAGCTCTAGATATCGCACACTTTTGTTGGTGTGTCTGTGTGCGGCTGTAATGTAGTAATACTAAATAAACTATACATTTGAGACTCAGTTTTGACGGTAACAGATGTGAATAGTAGTTTTGACGGTTGGGTAAATATACCTAGTCTGACGTATGGAACGTTATATTTAAATATCGACGGTAACGGTACGTCAAGTGAGAGATTATTCGTAAGCTAACTGTATAGTTTACGTATTTAGATATATTGTATAAACAAATCGGGGCAGAGGAACCTACCACTGAACCTCGGCTAGTCAACTTTTCCAATTACAAACCAAACAAGTTTATCGATTAAACATTGTATGGCAAATTGAACAGCGCCTCTGTTGGACGGTTATTTAAACTTTAAATTCTCCATACAATGTGTCTAAATACGTAGACTATGAAGTATACGGTTAGTTTACGTATAATCTAGCACATGACGTCCGCGTGTATATAGTATTTTAATAGTAATTGTAAATAGTAGTTGAGACGGTAACGGATGTAAATAGTATTTTTGACGGTAACTGTAAATATTATTTGTGACGGTAAAGGATGTAAATAGTATTTTTGACGGTAACTTTAAATATTATTTGTGACGGTCACGGATGTAAATAGTCATTAATACATAAGTTATTTATAATGTTAAATTGTACAAATTAATTTAGTTATAAGAAAAAATCATGCTATTATATAAGTTGTTCTGTACAGTTAAAAAAAGGCTCTATTTGAACACAAGTCTGCTAACAGAATGGACCAAAAATGGCAGAATTGTCAATTTTGAACACTGAGATATCGGAGTGATTGGGAAATATGAGATATGGAAAATGAGTCAAAGTGTACCATATATGAGTATATTTTGTTTGCACACTTAAGTTCCTTTGTAAGCTACGCTCAGGTGCGGCTTTATGTAGTACTATAGTTGTAAGCCTCCTTGCTTAGCGAGTACATAGAGGCTGAAATAATATACATGATTCTCTGTTCCAATTTTAAAACATAGTTTCGAGTTAATACGTCCAATACTCAATGTTATCCATGATTTTAAATATTCATAACGTTCCATTTTATTTGAATCAACGTTTTTTTTTTCGTTTATACTTTTACTTCAACCTCTTGACTGTTTTCATGGACAAATATTTTTTTACACGTACCTGCTTGGCTATTATCACAAATTCTTCAGATATAATCCACATTTTACTGATAAAATCTATTGATAATTCGTAAGTTGATAAGATAAATAGTCAATAAGACAAGTCTCTGTTCCTAAATTGTTTAGTAAAGTCGGGGAATGAAAAGTTTCGTCATCTTAGAGACGACTTTTGCTTGCAAGAGTTCAAGAACTGTAATGCCAACATTCCAATGCAAGAAACAGTACTGCCAGCATTTTAATAAATGCCACGCGTTTACTATAGAATCTAAGGAATAAAGGTTATGCTTATGCCATTCTGCAATTATAATGAAATATTTAAAAATCGACACTGGCAGAAATAGCTTTTGAAATAAATTAAGAAAAGAATAATAATGCAATGGTGACATTGACAGATACTGGGGCTATATTTTTTAAAGAGGATATAATTATTTCGTTTATATTAAAAATATAATGGCAGGCAGGCAGGCCATTGTACAAGAAAAAAATAAACAACTTTTATTTGAGGAAGTTTAAACTTTGTTGTCGAACAGTTAAATATAATTTTCTATGCAACAACAGGCTATTCTGTGACATACTTTGCAAAGGTAACATGTTGTCGCGATGTTTAAATGAATCAATTTGAAAACTGACGAACCTTTTCATTCCGCTACAGGATATAAGTATTGTATAAAAATGACAATAAGTTACTTGTAAATATTTAATTAAATAATATTTTTTATATAACATTGTATTTTATTTCGTGCCAATCGAAATTGCCTTATGGTGCGGTCAGAAAACTGACGAACCTTTTCATTCCGCTACAGGATATAAGTATTGTATAAAAATGACAATAAGTTACTTGTAAATATTTAATTAAATAATATTTTTTATATAACATTGTATTTTATTTCGTGCCAATCGAAATTGCCTTATGGTGCGGTCATATCTGGGTTAACGATGGTGTTAATATACGTTAATATTAATATATGGCTTAATTAACGCATTAAAATTACCACGTTAAACGCTTGGCTACAATGTAATGTAATGTTAATGTAGTTTTACTCTTATAGCTTAATGTCTAACGTCATTAGTAACGACGTTATTAAATTAATGTGTTAAACTGTTGGCCACATCTGCTTAGTGGCATTATTAGTGCACTAAGCCACAGGTGTGTCCGCGCCATTAGTAAATATCGAAGCTTCCACTAAAGCGTGGTCAAACAATTGAGATATTCATCGGTTAAAGAACATGAAACACATTGCTACATTAAAAAAGGCGGTGAAGATATTAGGAAGGTACAGCCAGTGACAATAATATTTGAATCCATCAAAATAACTACATAATAAATATTGCAAATAATAATACCGTAAATTAGTATTACATAATTAATTTAATAATACACAGGGCAATTTGCGTGAGGATTCAGTTCGTAGAAAGTTTAGCGCGATCCCGCGGCGCTTCATAATTTTATTAACACAGCCAATGGCGGAATAAACTTACCACTTTGAACTTAAGAATTCAAACAGGGGGGGAGATTACAAGGTCATTCAGAAAGGGTAACCTGCGCTTCTTTAGCGAATTTGTAATCGTTATGTGAAGTGAGAATTTCGATGACGATTTAACATTGTAAGGCTCAAAAATGTAAAACATCTTTTTAAAAAGAGCAACCGTGTTTCTTGCCCGTTCTTCTCCATAGGAACGGCATTCCGAACGGTAAAGTTGTAGCTTGGCATTTTGTAACAATATTGACGATTAATTAGTACTCTACTTAATAAGTAGTTTCCATTAACAAAAAATATTCTGTATCTGATTTTAAAATATTTTTTTTTGCCAGCGATATTCTTAGCAACTGTGATTTTTGTGAGGGTCTTTTTTAAATTAACGTATTGCATTCTAGGATCTTTTTTGGACGGCCTCCTTGCATGATACAGCTTTTTTCTTGGCGCAGTGACGCCTATAAAACGAATAAAGCTTCCATAAAAATGTCTTAATGTAGATTATTATGGGTGGATGACGTAGTATTACAGCAGTTATGTGGTACTTGCATGTAATAACGTTTCCACAATCACACTATTCACGCCACGATTCCAGCTTTTATTTTCTTGTAAAAATAAATGAGAAATATTAATGGACCCTTGTGCAGTAAAAAAAGAAGCATTGGCATACAACTTATTGCTATTAATTTCTTGTAGGCGTTAATGTGGATTGTCAAACTTGTCTTTTTTTCTATACTTTATGGTATAAGATGTTATAAATATATCAGTATGTTATTGCATTATGAGAGCAAATATGGTTGATGAGAATATCATCCCGATTCCAGTATGAGTAATTGATGGGTATAAATTACATTATCTATGCTTTTGTGTTTTTTTTTATAAACTTCTGTTCTGCCTGATTCGTTTAACTATACGCGCTCTTTTTGCAGAGCGCCTAACCTTTTTAGTAATCCAACCTTTTTAGAATTCCGAAGTCCTTTGTAGAAATAAAATGCAAATGTCAATATAGGTATGAGACGCAATTATTTAGAGACCGACGACCATAGCAGGGTCATCGCGGTCGGCCATCGTTAACAAATAACATTATCTTCAACTTAAAATAATATTTGCATATAACATATTTATTTATTCACATTCTACTAAACTAAGAAAAATATTGACTGAGTAAGCAGTGTAGGATTACACAACGATAAACATTGACACAAGATCGCCAGGTAGACAGAAAACAACTCGATTGTGTGATATAGTAATCTATACATATATATAAAACTAGCTGTTGCCCGCGACTTCGTCCGCGTGGTATTTAACAAAGACTCATCCGTTGGCAACAGCCTGCTCGCGTTCTGATCCCGCGGGACGCGTTGCAGGTTGTTGCTATCAAACTTAATCAGGCGCAGCGCTGCAACATTGGTTTTAATTTTTTTTCGAGAGATCCTATTTTTTTTTTCTAAAATAAAAGTAGCCTAAGTTACTCCTTGTTACATCAGCTATCTGCCAGTGAAATTCCCGTCAAAATCGGTCCAGCCATTTCAGAGATTACCCGGAACAAACAGACAGACAGACAGACAGACAGACGGACAGACATACAAAAATTGTAAAAAAAATTGTTTTGGTATAGGTAACGTGTATACATCCAAATGCACTTAGTAAAAAGCGGTTATTTTAATATTACAAACAGACACTCCAATTTTATTTATATGTATGTATAGATTGGAGTGTCTGTTTGTAATATTAAAATAACCACTTTTTACTAAGTGCATTTGGATGTATACACGGTACCTATACCAAAACAACATTTTTTACAATTTTTGTCTGTCTGTCTGTCCGTCTGTCTGTCTGTCTGTTTGTTCCGGGTAATCTCTGAAATGGCTGGACCGATTTTGACGGGACTTTCACTGGCAGATAGCTGATGTAACAAGGAGTAACATAGGCTACTTTTATTTTAGAAAACAAACATAGGATCTCACGAAAAAAAATTAAAACTTAATATTCAAATTTAAACAACTTCCGTTGCACCTCAGGTTGTAAATGTTGTGTTTCAACGTTTTTTACAACCGTTGCTGTTACTAGCAAGTGTATTACTTGTTTAAATGGTTACTATTCCCGTGTATAACCATCCTTATTAATAGTACTATCAAACACAACTACGTGGCTCCCTCCGAAGCCGGTTTAGTTTAGTTGCGTTGCGCGGGCGTCGGTATCGGACGTACGGCTAAAAACAGACCAAGATGGCGTCGCGAACAATTAACCACTGTTTATCGTTCACGAGAAAATACAGTTCGAAAACCGACAAAAATGTCGCCTTCCTCGGCCTTGGCAATATGGGAGGCTTCATGGCCGCTAACTTGGTCAAACAGGTAATAAAAAAAAAACAATCTATCGTCATTCAATTTGTGCTGGCTGAATACAAATTCCATGGACATATATAATTAAAATACAAATTTTAAAAACATGATTTTAAAAAGAAGCGTTCTAGTTTATTCGAATTTTAAATCGCTAACTCATTAAATATTTGGGTGAGAGTAGTACCTATGTCGTTTCGTTTTGTGTGTGTGTGTATTTTTATTAAAGAAATGCGTAAGAAGACTATAATACATTTTCGTCTACAAAATTAGATCGGATTTAAATTCCGAACACACTCGGTCCATAGTTCAAGATTATTATTATACACTACTTTAATTATTGATTTACTAAGGTACATAATAAAACGCTCGCTTATAGGTACATTATTAAATTATGTACGCATTTACGCATATTTATGAGCGTATAGTCTCTCTATAATTTATTTTAATTTGTTTAATAGATTCTTACTATTGATAATAATTAAGTACCTACCAAGTTGTATATCAATGGGCTTATATCGCTATTGCCTACACAAATAGCCGCATCGTCACTAATTCTTAAGATTATCGCTAACCCAAGACCACACAAGCTAAATAGTGCACGTATAAAACAATAAAATAAAATATTATTTTGACATAACGTAATGTCATATTAAGTAATTAGTTTAGTAACAAGAAGTTACGTAGTTAATTGCTATAGAGACATTTAAATAAAGTAGAGATAAGCTACAATCGTCTATTGATAAAATATTTAATTAATAATAAGCGACATTGACCTTAATACTCCCGCCACAGAGCCAGAACTGCTGCGATTGTGTTCCCTTCGTCGTCCTCGTCGCTCTTATGGCGCTATAAATGTTCTATTTCACTCGTGCGTAGAGCAGTTGCTCAATGAAATGCGTTTACATTAGTATCGAAGTAATATGAAACCTAACAGCTTGTAATAAGCTTGGTTACTGATCGATAATAAATAACGTATCTTGTATACTGATGTATTCATGTAATGTAGGTAAATAACGTTAAGTTTATTAATACAGTTACGGGCGGTGTTTTGTTAGTCACATTTATTTGCTGTATGTCTACATCTCATGTGCGATGAGTAAATAGATAAAGTCGACCAAGAAAGTCCTTTATCAGTTTTGACAACAACTCCTATTCGATGCAATATCACTAAGGCATTAACTTATAATACGCTTGAAAATACGTTACTAGAAACCAAGAAGATTCTAACCCAAAAATATACTAATCTTTAAAAATAAAGAGAAATGATATAAATCTCTTTGCAGCGTAAATAAAAAGTAATTTTTAAACGTCATATTAATTTAAAATTTAAATGTGGAAATCATTTTCTTTTTCTTTCATTTGACTTGTATGCTTATCAGGTTCTATGTTCAAATTTATAACACTGGCCGCTAACGTTACACCAAAGTTATATGCAATACTAGCTGTTGCCCGCGACTTCGTCCGCGTGGTATTTAACAAAGACAACCGTTGACAACAGCCTGCTCGCCCATTCTGAGCCCGCGGGACGCATTGCAGGTTTTTGCTATCAAACTTAATCAGGCGCTGCGCTGCAACATTGATTTAAATATTTTTTCGTGAGATCCAATTTTTTTTTCTAAAATAAAAGTAGCCTAAGTTACTCCTGGTTACATCAGCTATCTGCCAGTGAAAGTCCCGTCAAAATCAGTCCAGCCATTTCAGAGATTAGCCGGAACAAACAGACAGACAGACAGACAGACAGACAGACAGACAGACAGACGGACAGACAGACAGACAAAAATTTTAAAAAATTTTGTTTCGGTATAGGTAACGTGTATACATCCCAATGTACTTAGTAAAAAGCGGTTATTTTAATATTACAAACAGACACTCCAATTTTATTTATATGTATAGAGTATAGATTAAATGACATAGAGAGCAAAGACGTCACAGCGATATATTGTTACCCCGATTGTCAGTTTGATCATGCAAACGAAAACAGACCATATGATATTCGATCTTAAGGTGGTAAAGGACTTTTTTGATTGTCTCTACTTACCTATTAAACAAGTTGTATTTAGAATACCAATATTAAACAATTTTACGATGAATCACAGACTTATTCGAATATTCAGACAGCCCACGGCGTACGCTAAAAGTGAAGCCTACAAAATTGCGATAGACTACAGTTTTATTTAGCACTAGCTGTTGCCCGCGACTTCGTCCGCGTGGTATTTAACAAAGACAACCGTTGACAACAGCCTGCCCGCCCATTCTGAGCCCGCGGGAAGCATTGCAGGTGTTGCTATCAAACTTAATCAGGCACTGCGCTGCAACATTGGTTTTCATTTTTTTTCGTGAGATCCTATTTTTTTTTCTAAAATAAAAGTAGCCTAAGTTACTCCTTGTTACATCAGCTATCTGCCAGTGAAAGTGCCGTCAAAATCGGTCCAGCCATTACAGAGATTAGCCGGAACAAACAGACAGACAGACATACAGACAGACAGACGGACAGACAGACAGACAGACAGACAGACGGACAGACAGACAGACGGACAGACAGACAGACAGACAAAAATTGTAAAAAATGTTGTTTCGGTATAGGTAACGTGTATACATCCAAATGCACTTAGTAAAAAGCGGTTATTTTAATATTACAAACAGACACTCCAATTTTATTTATATGTATAGAGTATAGATTACTTTTAGCGTACACCGCGTGTTGTCTGAATATTCTAATAAGTCTGTGAGGTAAAGCTTAATTTATTGAACCATAACATACTTAAGTTATAATAATTATACTGTTATTCAATAGGAATTAAAATCTATGAATAAAAGAGGCACTAAATGTGCAAAAAAAAAGCAGTCCACAAAAATCCGTGAACCCAGTTTAATGGCACATTACTGTAATTTAAAATTAAAATCCTTTTAACTTGATTCAAACATTATGTTAAGTTATGCAGATGGAAGCTTTTTACTTAAACATTTTATGGTGGGTTTTTGCAGAACAAGTACGATATTAAGGGTTTCAATAATGGGCAAGAGTTTTATCTCTAATGGCTTTTATCTCGCCTGTACTGCTTTCGTTGTCGAGTTGGCGCGAGCGCCAGAAGACTCGGGACCTTATATTACTTTAAGTTGTAGAAGCCTGCATAGTGGATCAAATATGCAACTTGAAGCACCGCACCACACTCGCTGGCCTAGGCTACCTAACTATGTGAACTTGCTCTAGCAATTAGTATGTCCCACTATTATTATTTACCATACAAACATGATAAGCTCAGTTGGTAGTGAACCTGCTTTCTGTGCCGCGGGTCCCGGGTTCGAATCCTGGTAAGCACAAATGTGTGTACCCAAGTCATGGATGTTTAATATCTATATAAGTATTATATACTGGGTTCGCTCCCAGTCCATTGTACGGTACTCATAATACAAGCGTTGCTTAGTGTGGGACCGTATAGTTGATGTGTTTTTTATTATAGGTACTTATATTTATTTTTTCACAAATTGAAGAAAGATGCCTAGCTAAGTATACCTTCCAGGTGCGAGGCCCTCGGACCGCGAGGCCATGGGCGGTGGCCTACAACGCCCACACCTTACGCCGCGACTTCCTATCTTATATGAAGTGCTATCATTGTCATCATCTTGCCCCCAGGGATTCACAGTTCGCGGTTACGATCCGTCCAAGGAGGCGCTGACGGCGGCAGCAAAGAATGGTATCACCAGCGCCAGCTCCATCGCCGCCGCGGTGGACGGTGTTGACGTCGTGGTCTCGATCCTTCCTAGCAACAAGGTCGTGCTGGACGCGTACCTCGGCAAGGACGGCGTTGTTGAACATGTTAGTGAAGATTATGAGATTTTAGTTGGTCACATTCTGATGGGTATAAGTAATAGTACCAGCCCTTTTTAATGTCCCACTGTTGTGCACGGGCCTCTCATGAATGCGAGGGGGATTTGGCCATATAGTCCACCACCCTGGGCCAGTGCGGGTTGGCGGAGTGTATAAGTACTAATAAGAAATGCCATGCCGATACTGACTTTTGCAAGATTGAAGAGACACTAAAATAAAAATACAACCGAATTGAGAACCTCCTCCTTTTTGGAGGGAGAAGCTGAAGTGTGGAACTAGTCATGGATACCTGAGGCTTGAAAAAAATTTACATTGCATATTCAACAAAATAAGTTCCAAAGACAGGTCTTCTTTTTGGTCACATTAGATCAGCCTTTCCCAAAGTGGGCGATAACGCCCCCTTGTGGGCGCTGCAGGCCTAAAGGAAAGGGCGGTAAGAGACCAAGAAAAAAAAATGGGGGCGTTGTGTAGAGGCGTACAATAATTAATTTAATTAGAAGTTATAGTGGTTTTTAAGTAAGTGAAAAAATGGGGGCGCTAAAAATAATTCATTCTCAAAGTGGGCAGTAGATAAAACAAGTTTGAGAACCCCTGCATTAGATAATGACTTTGAACACCTATGAGAAATTGTTTTAAGTCTAGACTCTAAACCAGGGATTCCCAAAGTTATTTCCCTGGGGTTGAAATAAATGAAAACTGATTCTGGCGGTCGATGAGGTCTAAAATTCGACCGCTATTAATTAACACAAGTTCTTATTTGAAACTTTCAATATACTGTATTAGTTGTGTAACGTGTACCAACTTGTTATAAGAATTACTGTAGAATGAATGTAATACGAAGTATCATTTCTTTGCTGTACTTTTAAAAAAACTCAACAAGTCGATAAGCGTGCAAGTTGCAAGCGTGCAAGTTCGTACAAGATGAAGTTATCACTTTGTAATTATTTTGTATCAATATGAAAAAAAACTAGAGATAGGATTTTTAAAGTATTTTGGGTATGGCGGTCTTAGGTATCAGTCGATTTTAGAAAAGGGGTTTCGTGCCCAAAATGGTTTGGGAATCACTGCTCTAAACCAAATTAAATCAGGATCAGTCACTATGCCCTAAATTAGTAAGTGAGGTAGGTATGAGAGTGATAGAAACTAAACTTAAGAAACCATCAACTTACAGGTCCGTAAAGGGTCTCTGCTGATCGATTCAAGTACAGTGGACCCCAACGTGCCGAAACAGATCTTCCCCGTCGCCCTGGAGAAGGGGAAGGGCTTCACTGATGCCCCAGTCTCTGGAGGTAAGACACTGCACAATAATCTATGAAAAATGCTCTATATAATTCTCTATGGTTTTCGCTCTCTTCTCTATTTAGCCTCCTTGGCATCGTTTGTTCTAAAAAATGAGAGAGCGAGAGAGTATTTAATAATAATTCAGAGTATTTAATAAAATTATGATTAAATGTTTTATTGCTATTAATAAAATTCATTGCTACTTATCTACATAAATTAATATTAAAATTAAAATTAGACATTTTTCGAAAAGCACTCAGCAATTCACTCAGATTTCAAAATCCCCACCACCATTGGCCGGCAGGATTATGATTATGTAAATATCAAGAAGTCTATAATTTCCACCCCAGGGCCCATGGTATATTTACCAAACACCAACAGTTTATAGAGTTGTAGATGGGGGCTCTAGTAGCTGACATTCCTGGCAACACTCTCATCTTTAATTGCATAAGATTTTTATCAGTCATTAGCGCTTCTGAATATAATCAACAGTATTTTTTTATGGTAGGTAAAGACCTTTTGTAAGCTGTTGTCTATGTTTTGTTCTCATTTTGTACTGACCTACTCGGCAGCTTGAACTTTCCTGACTCTTTGGAAATAACCATAAAAAGTTAACACAAATTAACTTCAAAGTTCTCGGGTCACAGTTATTATAGAGTAGGTACGGAGTCACCACTTTTCCTCAGCTAACTTACTATACTTCTTTAATAACTAAGTTTCTTTAGGGAACTTTTACTTTATACATTCTTTTTCATCTCGCTAAATAGGGGACTGATATTTTGAACTACGCCTGCATTGCTTTTGTTAATCAAAAGCAATGCAGGCGTAGTTCAAAATATGAATGCAAGTTAATTACTAATTTAAAATTTGAATGGTATTCATAATATGTGGTTTATTTGATGAACTACACATGTCAGTTCCTTAAAACCTGTATTTATTAGATAGTCTTCTTGCCTAAGTCGCATGCACAATGAGCCAAAACTATTCGCCTTAAACCGTAAAAAAATAGCTGTTTGCAATGTCCTATTGTTGGCAAAGGGCCTCCCCTCAAACCAAGGGGTCCTTAAGCGAAGCAACACATATTTTTGTTTGTTTACCGCAAACTCAAGGTGTTGTTGGCTGCGTAGTTATTAATTTGAGCAACCACATCTTGAGTGCAGGCTGCTCACTCAAACATAACTCAAATTCGTATCGGTATCTATTAATATAACCTTGTTCTGCTCTTCTTGAATATGTGTTAAGCGCACAGGTTTAAGTGTCCATTAAAACGCCGTTTAAAGTTAGGTCAGCGTATGAAATTATTTTAATCAATTAAGAAAAATATGAGAAAATAAAAAAGATATCACATCTTTGCCGAAACGAGTACCTTATGTTTTATTTCTTATCATAGTTAGTAACCACCCGCAGTTATAATGTTGGCATATCTTAATTGTTTGTATGTTTTGTTTATCAAATCTTTCTGTTGCATCATTAACCACTTCGATAACGTTATCTTCGCTTCGTATTTGACCTATATTGCATAATTATGAGGTAATTCAAATATGGCACGTCTCTTAAAATTCATTTGAAGAGCAATAATAATATAATAATAATACCAGCTTTTTTAATGTCCCACTGTTGGGCACGGGCCTCCCCACAATGCGAGGGGGATTAGGCCATAGTTCACCACGCTGGCCCAGTGCGGGTTGGCAGACTTCACACGTCTTTCGAGGGGTCCTCTCAAACATGCAGGTTATCTCGCGATCTTTTCCTTCACCGTTTAGCAAGTGATAATCATCATGATTTGAAGAGCAAAGAGAAATTGTAAATCCATAATCTATAAATAGGATTATTTTTTGTATTGAGAATACTCCGTACAAAAGATATTACTCACAATACATCTTCGGTTATTGCGTTTATGATATGGAAAACAAATGGCTAGTCCATTTATAATTTAGTCGGTATGGAAACAGTAAAAGCATAATAAAATCATAATAATAATGCAAAACCTGAAAAACGAAAACAAGCGCTTATCAAAAGATTAAGAAACATAATCTGTATCCAATTAAGTATGTGGGCGTGGATAATCGTTTCAAGCGTTACTTCATAAGAATACTATACTAGCATAATGTGCACATCATAAAACACATAGCTCGCAGAACCGATGGCCGTTGGGGCAGAAAGGTTCTAGAATGGCGACCACGAATGCGAAGACGAAGTGTAGGACGGCCCCCACAAGGTGGACTGATGACATCACACGCGTCGTAGGAAGCCGGTGGATGCGAGTGGCGGAGGACCGTGATGTGTGGAAGTCGTTGGCGGAGGCCTATGTCCAGCAGTGGACGTCTATCGGCTGATAGATAGATAAGGCATAAATAGCTGGGTACTGACTTATCGCGTAGCCGCAACAAGCCATGGATGTATGTCGCACGCACGCCTTAGCCAAGCTCCTTAAGTTATATCAAGAAATAAGACTCCCTGATAAAATGCATGTCGGTATCAATAAATTGGGTTTCATATGGTCTTCACGTCTGCTAGTGCAATTGACACAATCAAATGGTAATGGCATAGCAGTTGCCACTTCTGATTCAAGTCGTGTGTGTGACAATTTCGATTCTAGCAACGGTTTATGCGAAATTGACGTATACAGTTGAGATGTTAGCGAGATAAATAATAAATGACGGTGACTCAATGGAAAAAGGCCATTAGGGAAAAACAAAACAAATGACGGTAGACGGGCGAGGCAACAGGAACGTTTGCCTCGACCAAGTCACGTATTGAATTAGCGAAGGGAGCTACCTTCAAAAGGCTGCTTTTCAAAAGGTAATTCAGTATCAAGATTATATTCTTTTATCAGGTGTCATGGGCGCACAGAACGCAACTCTAGCATTCATGGCTGGTGGTCGCAAAGAGGACTTCGAGAGATCCCTCCCCCTCCTCAAGGCTATGGGCGCGAAGCAGTTCCACTGCGGAGAGGTCGGCGCCGGCCAAGTCGCGAAGCTTACCAATAACATGCTCATGGGCATTACCGGTATGGCGACCGCCGAGTGCATGAATATGGGTATTAAGTGAGTATGCTTGTAATAGATGGCGGTAGTAGTAAGATTAGTTCGAATTCTGGACAACAGATGGCACTAGTAGTGGTATAGATTTTTGATTCACAGTATGGTTCGTTTTATTGCAAAAAGATGGCAAGTTTTAAAAACTAAAAAGCAGTGGTAAATGTTTTGTAGTATTTAAGCTGTTGTTTATTAATGAGATGTTCTCGAAATGTCTTGATTAGCGGCAAAACAAATTTAGCGGAAAAGGGAAGATCTTCCAGCCAGGCGGGTGGTATGCCTGGCGGGGCGCCCGCTATGTCCCGACGGTTATTGTCGGGATCTTGTATATATGTTACTGGCTCCGAAAACTGTTATAGCGCGATTCAGGATTGTGATGACAATTGTCTATTGTTCTGAATGCGTCTGCAGTGCCATCTGTATAGCTTGTTGTGCGGTTGAAGTGGTTTGCTACACAAGTGTAGCCAACTAGCTAACCAAAATACAGGCTAAGCAAGATCTTGTAAAAGTCAAAATTTTCCAGAATGGGCCTAAATCCGCAAGTACTTCTCGACGTGCTGAACAACTCCTCAGCGAGGTCGTGGTCTACTGAGGTGTACTGCCCCGTGCCCGGCCTGGTGGCTACTGCGCCTTCCAGCAGGAACTATGACGGTGGATTCAAGAACGAACTTATGGTTAAGGTGAGGAGATGACCAACTAATCAGCTTGTTTGGATGGGGAACTTGATAATAGAGATGGTGAAGAATGTTTATGTAAGACATAGCGTCTAACAGAGAAAGCGAGAAGCAGGTGCTTGGAATGGGGAGGTTATGTTAATATGGGTCTAAAATATGAGAAGCAAAAAAGATTCAATATTATATTAGAAGCTGGTATAACCAAGTATTTCATATTTATCAGGATTTAGAGCTCGCCAGCAGCATGGCCCTTGGGATCCGGTCACCCATCCCCCTCGGCGCCGTGGCGACTCAGCTGTACCGCATCGTACAGTCCCGCGGCTACGGACAAAAGGACTTCTCCTTCGTATTCCAGCTGCTCAAAGACGAAGCCGACAAAGCCAATAATAATTAGAACACATTTTTGAATGTTATGTTGTTTTATTTGGCACCAGGGCTAGGCTTCGCCGGCTTTTGCTGTGCAGCCCAAGGGAGCGTTGAAGTATTACGTAACGAATTTGGGGGAAACGTTACGATGCGTTAACAGGGGAGGGAGGGAGCTTTGAACATCGCGTTACGTAACATTGTTTTAACCCTTCAGAACGGTCGCGTAGAGATTTTACGTTTTAGTAGGTTTTAGGAGGGGGACGATGACGTTAAAATCGCAAAAAATTGCGTTACGTAATACTTGAACGCTCCCCAACCCTCAATGGTGCTAGCGTGGATGATATTACCCTAGTATATTAATGTTGAACTATACGCTATCGTATAGGGAAAACCCTCTTGATATAGTACTTATTTCTTATCTCACTACTACTATTAACTCTCTTATACTGCTCGACAGTTCGGTGATAATTGAAAAAACGGTGTCATACATTTAATCTAAGTACATTTCTTCTTAATTAAATTATTTATTAAAAATTAGCAATTCTCGTACGTGTGATTTGGGCTCATCGAGCGACATCTATACGGGAATTTCGAAAATATTTCCTAATTTGTGTTACGTTAGGTACTAGTACGATGTGTTGCAACTAGATGTCGCCTTAATACAATCAATCTCAAGAAAGTACCGAGATTGGCGAGTTAATTAACACCAGGTAACAAATCTCTCGACTCAAACCAACAATTAATTGCACGACTGTGAGAGCGGCCACACATTATCTGCGGCTCTATAGCTTGGTTGGAATGATTGAGCGGTTAGTCCGTGAGCTCTACGCTTTAAGCTTGAGTTTCGAGTGGCATAAGGGTGGTTTTCTGTTGGAGTGTAGCATTAAAAAAATATAAAATAATTAATGAAATATGAACGTATTCTCCGCTACGTGCAGTTTAAAAATGGGAGGACTAATTTTATACCGCTTCGCCGATGTCTCCTACCTGCAAAAAAATATTTTTTTAAATTATCCTGAGTCGGTCCATGATAAAGACATTTGAAAGGTTGTAAGATTTACTAAAATGAAAGTAGCCTAAGTTACTTCTTGTTTCATCAGCTATCGGCCAGTGAAAGTCCCGTCAAAATCGGTCCAGCCAGAGATTTCAGAGATTAGCCGGAACAAACAGACAGACAGACTAAATTTGTAAAGAATGTTTTGGTATATGTACCGTGTATACATCCAAATGCACTTAGTAAAAAGCGGTTATTTTAATATCACAAACAGGCACTCCAATTTTATTTATTTGTGTACATTACCCGAATAGAGAAACTGAAAAAACACTAAACTGAATGTTAGTTACATCCCGTTAGTGCACATTTTTCTTTGCAGTTTGTAGCTAGGTCTTCATTGATCCGATCCAACGGTATAAACCGCCGAAAATGCTCCATCACAGACAGTGTACAACCATCCTAACATCGGGGACAGCTTAGTGTGGCGGATTCGTATCATTAGTGCAACATTGTTCTGGGATTGCGACGGGTGTACTTGATGTGATTGCAAGCTAGCTGTGACGTTGACAATAGTAATAATATAGCCGGACAAACACAGCAACCGTACTGTCCCAAATAAAGCGAAGCTTGTACTATGGGTACCGTACAATGGACTGGGGGCGAACCCAGTAAATAATTCCTTATGTGAGTATGCAGATATGAATTGTCCATGACTCGAGTATAAACATTCGTGCTCATCACAGAGTAAAGTTTGCCCCTACCAGGTGCGAGCCCGGAACTCTCGGTCCAGTAAGCAGGGCCACTAGCAACTGTGCCATTGGGTAGTCTAGAATGTACTACCGTTTACTTTTTTATTAAGTAAATTTTATAGGTACATAAAACTCACCGATATACCTCCAAAGAGATCTTACCCAAACCCAATTTAAAAGACAACACTTACATTTTTAAAAAGCAATCAGCCAACCCCGATCATTTTCAAATATCCATAAGTACAAAAGGATAATATCCAACTGAACATAATACAATACGTAAATAGCAGAGTTTACATAACATTACGTTGGCAGCCAGATTTCAACCCGACCCTCCCAAATAGCGCGTGGTGTAGACCGGGTTGAAAAAAAATGTAATAAAAGTATTTTTATTCAAATTTGCAACGGATGTCGTTCCAATTTCCAACGTCATGTGGCCAGCATTAAATATATGTTTGGATATCCTATTAGGAAACAAAAATTAACAGTTACGTACTCCAGTGTATACATGCAAGGAGTAGGTAGGTAGACACACAGAATAAAAAAAATATTCTGATTTTCGGCTGGACTAGTACATTTCATAAAATGTTTTCAGTTCCCAGGTCCTACGGGACGGGATCGGGCGACAAGACTTTAGGTACATGTAATTATTATTTTTGATGTACCAGTCATGTCAGTCTGAAATATACCGATACGAAATATATAGTTGTAGCATACAAGTGTGAGATAATATTTCAAAAAAAATATCATTTGATAAGTAGATACATTTGGTTCATACTATTTAGCGTGTCCCTTTTTTAATTCAATATGCTTGGTAACCTCAGTCGGAGAGCAGTTTGGATTGAATATATACTTTAATGCAAAATTCAACAGGCAAGTTTGAATTAACATACAAAACAAAAACACACACTTTATTCACCAAACTAGTTCTACACAACACCAACAGATAATCACCTATTTAACGAAACTTAATAATTATATTATGTTAAGGCAAAAAAAAGGTGAGTAAAAACTGAACAAATTCAAATTGCGAACATAAAAGGGCTCACATCACCAACGTATCTCTTCATATCACGTATATAATATACATAATTCTAAAATGTCGTCCAAAAATCCACTTCCCGATTTACAAGAGCCGGGAGAGAAATTGCAAAAAAAGACCATGCATTATACGGCCCTGACTTTCATTTATTACGCGCACATTAACGTAAGAACTCCTTTGTGCGCGCAAAAATATGATTATGACGTGGACCGGCCTTCCTATTGTCCTTTATTCGATTTTTTTGCCGCCCAAAAAACTCAATATGTCCGACCTTTTCGCTGGCCCTAAGCCCCAGTCCCGGAAAATTAAAAAAAGGTGGGCGGCTATTGGCGCGTTAGAGAATTACTTTATGACGTCATTTGTTCGGGCAAATCTGAACATCCCGGTTATAATTTTGCATCAGCAGGATTTATATCAGAGTTTATACAAGGGCATAATATTAAAATTCGCACGATTATAATGCCACTAGAAGTGGCATATATATGGCCTAGCGGCAAAATATATTTTGCTTTATAAAAATATATTTCAAATATTTAATTTAAAATATTATTATAACAATATATTTAAAAATATTTAAGCTTCAGTTTTTTCATGAATCTCTTCGGTATTAATGAAAAAACCAAAGGTTTATATTCCACTAAAATGGCATACCAGTTTGACGGATTTCATACCTCCAAAAGAACTGTGCTAGCATTAACTTCTAATAAGCAGTTAACATGAATGTCGTCATTGTCGTGTGACCATCTCGACAAGTTCGCAAGTAGACAAGTAAGTAAGCCAGACATGTTCATACATTTGACACTGGCCACTTCGCTATTGATATTTGCTACTTGCGTTCTGTCATCGTGTAAGCCGAACATAATGTAATCCTAACATCATTGAAAAAGCTCGCTGTCACTGTCATCCTTATTAATGAACTAAATAGCGCGAGGACAGTTGAGACATGCCATTTTAATTTCATCATGTCACATCCATTATTTTATTTATAATGTATATGTACAACGCCGGTATAGGTCCCAAGGTGTCCTACCTCTAGGTTTACCGTATAATAAAACACTAGGGTATGTGGGGTATGTAGATATATTGCTTGTAATAAAAAGTGGTCTCTAGAGACTAGATGAAAGACCAAAACATCTTAACACCGCGAGCTAACTTTGCATTAGCGACATCTATCGGGCATTGATGTAACGAATTATACAGTATATTTATTGAATTTCTTATTGCTATTAATTACTTGACATTGTGCAAAATACCCGCTAAGTTGTGGGTGAGTCCATATTCATATCCATTTTATTTCATCGCATCTCATTTCGTAAAGAAAGAAGAAGAAATAACAACACGTTTACTCCTCTACACTTGTCGTTGGCAGAATCATCGGTGAACAGCCTGGGACTTATCGCTTAAATATCAATATATATAATGTTAAAGTGTAGCGTGTGTGCGCCCCGCATGGCAACACACTGGAGCTTACTTTTATATTTTTTTTTGTAAAATAATGAATTTCAAAAAAAAAGAAAAGCCCGCTGAGTTTCTTGCCGGATCTTCTCAGTTGAGGTCGCGTTCCGATCCGGTTGTAGACTTAAGAAAAAAAAATGTAATGAAAATTTGCAAGTGCCCCCGTAGGCCTATACGAAATAAATGATTTGACTTTGACTAACGATGGAGCCATCGTTTTTAAATTTAAATGGAATTGGAACAACACGTTTACGTTAATGGTTGATCCCACTATATTATAAATGTAAAAGTTTGGATGGATGGATGTTTGTTACTCAATCACGCCAGAACGGCTGAACGGATCTGGATGAAATTTGGCACAAAGATTTGTACCCTAAACACAAATATTTGTACCCTAGTCCTGAATGTTTAAATATGTACAACATACTTAAGTCTTATATACTGGGATCACGTTCAGTCGATGGTACCGTACCCATAATACAGGTGTTGCTCAGTTTGGCACCGTACAGTTGGTGTGTTCTTCTGGAGATATTAATTTATTGAGTAAACAAACGTGAAACGTAAATTAAATTAGTAGCAACAAAGAACGGTAGAGTTAAGCTAGTTTATGAATACAAGGCGATCGTTCAACTAACTCGTCTATCACCGCTTTTAGCAATCCTCAAGAAGGCAATATTAATTGGATACTCGTCTATTGATTCCTTGTTAGGAAAGTATCCTAAGTCAATTTATTAGTTTTTTTTTCAAAGGCCCCAGTTTTAACGCTGTCAGAGGTTTTAAGTCAATTCAATTAATGAACTGACGTTTTCTGTTGGTAATTTTTAACATTGAAATCTATGGAGGTTTCGTGAGGTTTTATTCCATTGGGATTTTTTATTAATTTATGAATATTAACACATAGTTTTCGGAGCTGTCTTTTGGTTCACTCCTCAATATTTGCCGTGTTGATTATTCATTCATTTCATGCATTCATTCTTTCAATTGATCTATCTGCATGGATGTAACTGATAATCTAATTTGCGGCCTGACGACCACTGGTTCTTTTTTTTTTTACAAAGTTTTTTTTTTATATTTTCGTGCGACAATAATTGAGATTTCCCTCCGAATCTATAGTCTTAAAACAAAGTTCCCTAAGTACACCAGCAATATAAAATGAGTAAAAAACAAACCAAATCCCCAGGGCAAACAGTATAAGTATTGCGATCACGTTTCTCTTTCCCACAAAGGAAAATTAAAGGGACCGTGTTAAATTTTTCGGTGTACTCCAGTATATATATAAAGTGTATCTATCGGGGAAATTCAAATGTTATTCGCGTCACGACCAACCATTACTTGCCGACAGTGACTTCCAATTTCTAACAACACTAAGCAACTAGAACTAAGCACCTATAGAGACACCGACAAAATCCCGCCCTTCCGCCAACGATATAAAGTTAAAAATAAATATCACAAGATTTGGACTTAGGATGTTTCTGTTGTGAACGGTACGCAATCGTAACGTGAAAATTTTAAATTTCGTGTTTAAGTGAATTTTTATTGGGAATCGTTATTTTTATTGGGCGTTATCCAAAACGTTGAAGGGGCATTACATAGTTGTGTAGTAAATTAGGTGTTTATGCGCATTTTCTCACCTAATTTCCAACAAATGCGACAGTAGTAGCCGGATCCAGTATTTAATATAATTAAATCCAAGGGCACCATTGCAAGACCTCAATACACTGTGAGAACTTTCTGCGTAGGTCGGACCGCAAGCAACAACTAAATATGAGGGCACCCACTGACGTCCATGATACAAGTACGCTAGACTAATGATATCCTTTAAAATTACAGCTATCTATGGTGCCTATTTGAAGCGCCCCCATCGTGGGGGAAAGGAACTAAATCTGACGTAAAATGCAAATGGCCGTTGTTTTGTTTACATTGTCTCCGTGTTTATAAAGTGATTTTGAAGGTTTAACGCGATTAAACTTGTTTGTTGTGTCGTATTAATATAGTTAATACATAAATAAGTGGCGTTAGTTAATAGGTAAACCATGAAAGAGTGCGTGTTATGCAAAACTCTTTACCAGAAGGGAAGTGGGGTTACATTCCACAAGTAAGTGAATTTACGGCTAATATTCAAGAAATTAAAACTTCTATTGATATTATAGGCACTTAAAAATATGTTACTAATCTTATTTATACGTGATTACAACGCATTTGTCTTTGTATTATCGGTTTTTTATAAACAATAAAATTCAATAGTGCTGTAAAAGTTCCTTGTCGATAAAATTTATCGATATTTTTTCTATCAATATCTTAAATAGATAGAACGTTCAAGAACGTAAAAATCGCCGAAGACAGATTTGTATTATCAAATACATATTATTTTAAAACAATGTTTACTAATTCACAGGTTTCCGACTGACAATAGAAGACTAGAATTATGGCTCAAATATATTGAAAAGCCTAGTTGGCGTCCGAAAAAATATGATTACATCTGTTCAAAACACTTCTCTGATGACTTTTATTAAACATAACTCATGTACTACTTTGATAATTTCTATTTTCTATTAATACCTTACCTACTCCATTGCTTCCCAAACAACATTACATTACCTCATTTCTAATTAAAAAACAATCCTTATTTAAGTAGGTAGTCTAGCTAGTCACACACCACCCTTTAGTCCGGTTTCGGCTTATCCTAAGATTACCTACCCTACCCATGAGCGATTCGGCTAATCATTATCATTATTTGCTTCATCTTAGTATTAACCACTCGACTATTTTGGACATTAGCCATTGTTAAAGGAATGGATCATAATTATTTTCATTTTACTGCATGGGTAGGTTTAAGCATATACATTTTTATCGATGTATCATATCACTGTCCCGTCTCTATTATTAGTTCCATTCCCCCTCACTGCCGCTATCAGCGCCAAAATGGCGAAAATCAAATAGGCACACGATAACCGGGCTTATGATTAGTCCAGCGATATATACCATAGAGGTCAGTGAGGGCACCCCAGTTTCTAACTATGACACTAGGACGTCAAACACCTCAGTCCTCCCGTGACCGTGGGTGCTGTAAAGCAGCTGAAACGTCGGGATCGTAAAAACATAAAATAAACGTGTACAATATACAATAAATAATAATAATATAATACAATTAGTAAAATTTGTTTTATTTCAAAATGCGGTACAATATAAAACGGCTGTTTGCAAAGAACGCTCGGATTTTTGATCGGGACTAATAAATGTAAAATTTGTTATGTGACAGCTGACTAGAAGTGTACCCTGTAAATGGCTCGCCCCCCATTGGATTGAATAAATCGGTGAAATACGGGTATTTTTACAGCTCTGACTATCCTTTCAGCCGTCGTAGTCGTAAAATAACTTATGTACTGATATTGATTTCTTATATTTACGCGAATACTACACATTGAATTAAAACTAATTAAGTATTGCAATAGTGATCACGAATTCAATTAATACCAATAATGAATCTAAATAATACATATTATATTTTAAAAACGACAAAATGAAATAGCGTGTGCCAGGTGCCTATTTATATATTTGCAATGCTGACCTGTTTACACGAGGACGCTTGTTGTTTACATGCGTACTATACTCGTGTACACCGATCCTACAATCATGTTTAATAGCTACGTGGAAACTTGGTGGCTCTATTGTACACTCAAATGTGCAAGAGAGCAGCAAAGAAAATCCACCAATAGGATAATTCCATTATGACGTTTCGAAAAAAAAGTCATTTCGAAGCGTACTCATTCGTCTATTTTTCCCGCTTCCTCGTTCAGCTTTGAATACGCACCCTCCGGCCCACATAGCGGACCACAGTCCGCGACGGACAGACAATTGAATTCATTTCTCCACACTTTTTAATTCATTATCTTAGTTCCTCCTGAGAAATATCCTACAGGACTTGTATGTAACTTAAAGGCTGACCAGTGTGCCACACATTTATTGATGGACAAACGAATGACAGAACATTTTCGAGTACCTACACATAATTAATTATACAAATACCTTACACCTCCACCCTTAAACTATTACTACGCTACTTGACAAATAATTGTAACTTATAACTAGGTATAATAACTTATAACTACGTATAACAATTAGGACCAATTTACCGCGGCATTCTTAATCTATCTGAAATCGCACAACGGGTTTACGTATACGCTTGGGGTGCTGCACCGCTGGCAAGGGACTACTGACGGTTGGTGTAGTCGTCGCGGATGGTGGCGAGTGCGCTTGCGGTGGTGTCCTAAAAACCTCCGGCTCTTGTGCTACGTCGTGCTTACTACTATCACCTCCCTCCTTAATTTCATCGTGACCTGTAGCATTTGGATTACTCTGCGTTGACGAAACGTTCGGGATCTCATGTCCCCCCATTGTACTGGTTTCCTCTGGACAAGGAACATCCGACATGCGTGATCTACGCCGAATCTGGTCTATATGTTTAGTGTGTTGTCGACCGTTACCTTCCCTAATACAGAAACGGCGAGAACCCTCACTATGAACTATAGACCCCTGTTCCCACTTCCGTTGACCCCTGTAGTTCCTAAACCATATCGGTTCCCCCGGTTCGAACTCACGCAAGTTGCCCCCCGCGTACTTAACCTGCCGTCCTTGTGACTCGCTCACCCGGTCTGCGACCGCCCGTTCGCTCCGTAACAAGTCTAACCGCGAGCGTAACGAACGCTTCTGTAATATATTTGCCGGAGATTCTCCTGTGGTTGCATGTCTTGTATTTCTATACGCCAGCAAGAACGTCTGAAGGGCTGTGTCGATATCGACCTCATCCGTCAAAGCCTTCTTTATGACATTCTTACATAGTTTAACGGCGTTCTCCGCTGCGCCGTTTGAAGCTGGATGATACGCTGGTGAAAAAGATTGTCTGATTCCGTTATTTTTAAGAAACTCCTTGAAATCTACGCTAGTGTAGGGTGGCCCTTGATCCGAAACTAGCTCCATCGGTAAACCAAATCTGGCAAATAGACTTCTTAAAATTTTAATAACCGCTACAGCTGTTGTTCGAGACATTTCAAACACTTCTAGCCACTTGGACGTCGAATCAATAATGACTAGAAATGTCAATCCTCGCAATGGACCCAAAAAATCTACATGTACCCTCGACCATGGCTGGACCGGGTAGGGCCAGGGCTGCGGCGGTGCCCTCGGCGGGGCCGGCAGCTCGGCCGCGCAGGTTGTGCATTGTCGACACAGGTCTTCTATATCGCTATCAATTTTCGGCCACCACACGTAGCTCCGCGCCCATGATTTGGTCTTCACAATGCCCAAGTGGCCACTATGCAGCTGTCGAAGAACCTGTGTGCGTAACGAAAGCGGAACAATAATCCTATATCCCCACATTAGACAATTTCCTTCCGAATAAATTTCATTTCGCCTTGTAAAATACGGTTTCAGACTATCTTCATTACACTGTACCGGCCAACCCGCCTGAGAGTATATTAGAATTCTACTCAACATAATATCGCCAGCTGTCGCTTTCCTTATGTCCTCATGAGTGATAGGCAGAAAGTTCTCAACAAAATTCAGATACGTAATCTCTCTGATTGGACCACTTGGGCTATCTCGGGACGGTAACCGCGATAGGGCATCTGCGCAATTTTTAGCCGATGATACGTACTCAATATCATAGTTGTACCCCGATAACAACACTCCCCATCGTTGCATACGACTGGCGGCCATAACGGGAATGCCGGCCTTACTTCCAAATATCGACGTTAACGGCTTATGGTCGGTTCTTAACGTAAACTTCCGACCATATAAGTACTGGTGAAATTTTCTTATTCCGTAAATTATAGCCAGAGCCTCCCTTTCTATCTGCGAGTATGCTCGCTCGGCCTTAGTAAGTGACCTCGACGCATAAGCCACGGGCCGCTCCCCGTGCGGCGTCTCGTGCGAAATAACCGCGCCAACCCCCACACCACTCGCATCGGTCGTTACTATTAGCGGCAGGTCCTGTGAGTAGTGTGCCAGCACTTCACTCGAAGCCAACAGACGCTTCACCTCCATAAACGCCTCGCTGCAAGCCTCGCTCCAAACAAACCGAACTCCTGAACGTAGCAAATTATATAATGGAGCTAAAACAAAACTTATGTTTCTAATAAACTTTGCGTAATACATCACCATTCCTAGAAACGATCTTAGCTCAGTGACATTTACCGGGGTGGGGGTATCGGTTATAGCCCTAACCTTATCTGTACATGTATGTACCCCCTTCTTTGATATGACGTATCCTAAGTACGTTATCGACTCCTGAAAGAAACTGCATTTTTCTTTCCTCACTTTAAGTCCGTTAGCTTCTAGTATGTTAAAAACCTTATTTAAATTATCCAAGTGAGATGGAGTATCAACACCTGTTATAATAATGTCATCCAAAAACACTCCTACGTACGGCAGATGTGAGAATAGTTGTTCTAGTTTCTTCTGAAAAATACCGGGGCTGGATGCAAGACCGTACACTAAGCGGTTGTATCGGAACATGCCTTTGTGTGTGGTAATTACAGTGTACTTGCTGCTTTCGTCAAGCTCCAATTGGGCGTAAGCTTGCGAAAGATCGACTTTTGAAAACCGCTGGCCTCCGTGCAAACGCGCGAGGAGGTCCTCAACCCTAGGCAATGGATAACGATCGACCTCCAGCACTTTGTTTAGCGTCAGTTTATAATCAGCGCATATCCTAATGTTACCGTCCTTCTTCACGACGGGGACGATAGGCGTAGCCCAGTCGGAGCGGTCCACAGCAGTGAGCACGCCGTCGCGCACCAGCTGCTAGAGCGCACGCTCCACAGGCTCGCGCAGCGCGTAGGCGAGCGGACGTGCCCGCATGAATACCGGCCTCGCCCCCGCACGTAAATGTATTGTGACCTTGCCACCGGTAAAGCACCCCAGCCCATCCGAAAACACGTTACAGTATCTGGAACTAAACAATTTTAAATTAAAATTTTCGCAATTAACATTGTTAACGTTTTCCGACTGTCCTATAGTAGGTATTTTTATCCTCATGTCCGCTATCCATTGTCTGCCTAGTAAAATGGTTTTTCCATTATTTATTACAAACAAGTCCAGGTGTTTACTCTTATCGTTATATTTAACTAGTGGTTTTATAACACCAACTGGGCGTATTGTTTCGCCTGTGTAGTACCTAAGCACTAAGCTACACCTTTCTAACTCCAGGCCTCCAAAATACTCCTTATAAAATTCATAACTTATACAAGATACTGCACTCCCTGTATCACATTCCATCTTAACAAGTTTACCCTCAATATTCATTGTTAAAAAAATTGGAGGATATTTTTCTAAAGCTACTTGATTAATCGTTAATACCTCGTCACTGTTGTCACTACCCAACCCAGGCGACTCTTCGATGTAGTTGTGTCCGGCATCATTCAACCTCGGACACATTCGCCGTAGGTGGCCCGCCTCGTTGCAGACGCGGCACACATAACGTGTGAACCTGCATGTCCCGACGTCGTGGTCGCCGCCGCACGCCCGGCATTGCCAGCGTCCGCTCGCCCTGTTGCCAAGCTCGGCGGCCCCGGCGGCATGCCCAGCCACACAGCCTGTACTGCCTCGCGCAGCTGCGTCCCGCGATCCTCCTCTTGAGATCGTTGCACGCCTGCTCCCCGCCATCACTCTGGGGCTGCCCATGCCTCTCTGCCTTTTACGTACAGCGCCCGTGATCGCCTGACAATCTGCTGCTGTTGACTTTTCGTCCATCCGAGATTTCACAAAGGCTGCATCTTTTTCCGCCGCCTCCATATTTAGCGCTAAGCTACAGGCCTTCTGGAAATCTAGCTCATCGTCAGCAAATAGCCGTTGTCGAATATTTTCACTCGCCAATCCACACACCAACTGGTCACGCAGGCTCTCGTTAAGCCACTGTCCAAATTTACAGGATCTCGACATCTTTTTTAATTCAGCGATGTATTCACTTATCTTCTCGCCAGTATTTTGATTTCGGTGATGAAACTTAAAACGTTCTGCTAAAATACTTGGAGACGGTTGTAGGTGTTTTTCCATAATACCCGTCAAGATCTCGAATGTCTTGTTGGTCGGTTTATCTGGCGTACATAAATTTACTAGCAGTTCATAACTTCTCGCCCCCATCACTGTCACAAGGGTAGGCACCTTTAAATCTTCCGCTATTTTATTAACAATGTAATATTGTTCGAGGCGTTCCACGTATAACCGCCAGTTGTCAGTTTCCACATTAAACTCAGCAATCTTGCCAATCGACATAGTATTTTTTTTATACTATTGTATAATATCACTAAACACACGCGAATTCGTAATTAATATCGTCGCCACTGAGAAATATCCTACAGGACTTGTATGTAACTTAAAGGCTGACCAGTGTGCCACACATTTATTGATGGACAAACGAATGACAGAACATTTTCGAGTACCTACACATAATTAATTATACAAATACCTTACACCTCCCACTGTCTACTCTACATGTATTTCGTTCTAGCTTTGTTCAGTGGAGACGAACGCGGCTAAAATGATATAGTGAATATTTATTTTTTAATTTTCTAAATGAGCACAGAAATTCACATCGGATGTTTCATCATTATTTTCCAGATTTTTCGTAAACTTATTTTTTTAAAGGAATAAATTGGTAATAAGCTTTGAACGTTGTCTTTTGAGAAAAGTAATAAGGAACTTTATATTAGATGAAATTTAAAAAGTTGGAGATCAAAGAATTTTTAGTCAGGACGTTCTTGTAATTAGGAATTTGTTTTTTGTAGGTATGATCAGAATTACATTGAAGTTAAAATGAGACAAATGTATATCGGTAACTAGGTACCCTTATTAAAAGTTATTACAATAGATAAATGAACAGAATCACGTCTGTTCCCGCGGGTTTTTAAGCTTTTCCCTGGGACTCGCCGAGGGTCAAACCTGGGCGATTTTGTTTGTCACTGCTGTGGATTCTGGCTTATGCAGGGGTAACAGTCGAAATAGTGCAGGCTAGCCCCATTAAAAAGTATCACGCCTCTCACCTGTGGAAAGGGGTGCATTGATATGCATTCACATTTCGTTGATATTATTTGGTGCTAATGTACCTAATAGGAGGCGTGCCTATTCCCATCATGCGGCCCAGTGCGGGTTGTCAAAGTTCACATGGCTTTCAAAAGTCTTACAGGTTTCTTCATGATGTTTGCTGCCTTCGCTGTATAGTGATAATCATTAGGTGTTGAAAATGAAAATGACACTATTAAATCTTAAAATCCCAAAGATTCATGTCAAGCCACGGTTCCGCGAGCGTGCGATCAACTAGTCTTATTAATAACACGTGTTCGAAATAATTTCTGGCCACGGTACGAAACCATCACTGAATAATAAAAAAAAATGGTAACCAAATGAACGTAAAAGAAATCTTGAACGCAGCGTTAACAGTAAGTACCTGTAGTCTGTGGACCGTTGTATATGACAGTTCATATTCTCAACGGCATTTCGGAACTCAATAAGGTATTTTTCTTTCACAAAAGTTATTTCAGTCACGGATTTACGGCTCCTTGGAGTAAGACAAACGGCTCGTCGGGTTTTCGCAAGCAAATTTTGTGGAGAACACGAGAAAAAGAAATCATTGTATGTAAGTACGTGCCTTGTCTCTGGATGGGTTCCTACTTCATGCGTGCGCTCCTCCGCGTTCTGTTCTGTCGTCGAATTTGAAATATCCACGGAATTTGAATTTCGAACGTGATTCATTATGGGCCAATATTATTTAAATTATTAATATTGTATTTATTTAGGAAAAAAATCGAGAGTTTAGTAGTTTATTTTCTTATAGCCAGTAAGCACCAATCAGATTATTATGTACCAACATAATCTTAAAGAAAAACCTGGTAGATGAATGTATATATAAACTCTTTTCAGAGATTAGGATACCTACCTATTGTACTTAACTTACTTTAAACACAACACAAAACAACAAACAATACACAAGATGTACACAATAAAAGACACACACAACACAACTCAAGACACCCAACATATCAGAACTGTTACCCTGTTGTAGTCAGTATCGGTACCATACATTGTAAAATAACAACAAACATGTCATTTTGAATGTAAGAACAAAAGATCACAAATTCCTGGTAGGATTCTATCAAAGTGTATTATAATACATTGATATAATACTTGTAATACCTAAATACAACACGGAGAATGGTGTCGTCGACAGAAACGAAATTATGAAAGAAAATATCTACACATTGTATTTTTGTTAAAAAAACATTTCATCAACTTTCCCGGAGATACTCTCACACCGTTACGTCTATATATACAAAACAAATACGAGTTAGTTACACCATTTATAACTCGAGAACGGGCGAGCTGATTTTTATGAACTTAGATTTTATTTGATCTCCGCCCCGAATAGCAGAAAGCTTTTAAAACATATATATATACAATGAAGCTAATTCATTTTCTCATACATTTGATTCTGAGGCGGTACAAAGTTCACCGGGACAACTAGTAAAACTATATGTCTTTAAAGCTATCGGGCAGTAAAAATATATTTGTAAACCATCTATCATGTCCTAGTGCTAGGTGTTACAATTATCCGCCATTCCTCAATTGGAGAGGTTTTATATTTATTTTACAGTGGACTAACTTTTATTTTCATATAGGTGTACTTATGTGTGTTGAAAATCCCATCACCGTCGGCATACTGAATGATGTTTAATAGGATTTAATTAGCTGGAGTACAATACGTTTGTAGATTCGTTAAACTATTTTTTTTAAATCAGTAGTAATCCCTAATGTCAGAGCCTGACGTCACGTCACGTGATTTTGACGTTTACCCTACAGTTTTTTTATGGATGGTATATGTTGTTTGCCTGTCTGAGACGAAGAAATAATATAGATGGAGTGTCACGAACACCATGTTGAAGCCAAGATTAAAGCTCAAAAAACCAAGCCGATTTGTGTAGTACACGCGAATTAGGTCTACACATATGTAAATTCAGTTGTACCTCACAAATCAGCTTGGTATTTATTTAATGTACTTTAATATGTTGTTCGAGACACCCTGCCTATATTATTTCTTCATATTATAAGGCCTGTGTATGCACATGGAAGGTGACGTCATATTGGTGCCATGATAATGTAGAATTATTAAGCGAATTAAATTGAAATTATGAATACGAATTAATATTCAATAAGTTACGTTTCGTTTGGTTTAAATGTTCAATGTTTAAATTATATTATAAATCCATCGTTACGCTTCTGTGTGATAGACAGCCAACATTTTTTTATTGAATAAACTCGTTAGGCGTTTGTTGGAAACATTTTTTTTTTGGAAACGCTCAAATTACGATTTAATTTATTTTGCCTTTGTCTTATTTTTTTCGATGGCTACAGGAAGTTTGGCAAGGGTATAATGTCTAATTGCTTTTATTTATTTTTTGCTTAATTAATTTGGAATGGCGGAAAACATTAAAAGCTTTTCGTTCTTAAAAGCATTATAAATGTACATATTTTTTTTATGTTTACTAAAGTATAAATATTAATGGCGAAGTATCTTTCTTATTTATTAGATTTATTTGCCGTATTAAAATTGCTTATTTTATGGTTATGGCTTTTAATAGTATTGTAACAAAGATACAGGGTTGCCTTTTTTCGTGTTCTTTTGAATTATAATATACTTATAATGTAAGGTGGAACACATCTATTGTTTTCTATACATATAAATAAAATTGGGGTGTCTGTTTGTAATATTAAAATAACCGTTTTTTACTAAGTGCATTTGGATGCATACACGTTACCTATACCGAAACAACATTTTTTACAATTTTTGTCTGTCTGTCTGTCTGTCCGTCTGTCTGTCTGTCTGTCTGTCTGTTTGTTCCGGGTAATCTCTGAAATGGCTGGACCGATTTTGACGGGAATTTCACTGGCAGATAGCTGATGTAACAAGGAGTAACATAGGCTACTTTTATTTTAGAAAAAAAAATTGGATCTCTCGAAAAAAAATTAAAACCAATGTTGCAGCGCTGCGCCTAATTAAAGTTTGATAGCAACAATCTGCAATGCGTCCCGCGGGATCAGAACGCGAGCAGGCTGTTGCCAACGGCTGAGTCTTTGTTAAATACCACGCGGACGAAGTCGCGGGCAACAGCTAGTTTGAAAATAAAATGAAATGGTGTAACTTGATCTTTCAAGTTCTACCAAGACGACCATTTTTTATAAAGTTTCCACGTGTGTAATGTCATAATTATCATTATCATCATTTATATTAAAATGTTATTTACCTATGATCATAGTTTCATACATTTTGCCTATGCAAGGTGCAAGTATCCACAGTCTAGGGATCCTCCAGTCATCAAGTTCATTTTCCGAATGCGATTCGTGTATAAACAGCCTTTCAACGTTTATATATAAGCTTTATCTATACGATATGTATGTTAAGGTAGAAATAAGGGCTTACGTATGTTATTTAACTAGAAAATGTCACAACACTGACGCCCTTCAAATTAAAAGTTCATCTCAATCCCATGTCACGCGTAAATCGGGCCTGACATCCAATTTTGTGCCACTACGTAGGCGAGACCACTGTGCAGTTGTATTATAAGAAGGTTAGATATGTTAAAAGAATATTAAATCCCTGACCCTGATTAGAGGGCGCTTTTGTAACCGACGTTAGTATGCAATAAATAAATATCGCTCAATGAACATGGTCCCAAAGTAATTATAACACACAATGGACTGCGAGCGATTTCAGTTTATAATAATTGAAATAAAACTATTTTTGAGGAAGAATCCTCAAAAATAGTTTTATTTGTCGCGTTTATTTTTTGTTTTACGTTCCCAACGTTTCGGCTGCTTTACAGCAACCATGGTCACGGGAGGACTGTGGTGGTTGACGTCCTAGTGTCATAGTTTGACGGGGGTACCCTCATATTTAGTTGTTACTTGCGGTCCGATCTACGCAAAAAGAACTCACTGTGTCTTTATATTAATTACTCACAATACACTCAACAGGTACAGAAAGTAGTGTCACTACTAAATAGTTTGTCAGCCACTTTTTTTTTCTGCCAGCTATAGTTTAGCATTAGGTAATAAATCCTATAATTGCAACTAAACCTACCGTTATGTTCTTGTACAGTGCGTGAAAATTGAAAACAAATTGATCGTGCGTAACTCGCGCGTGAAGTGAGCGCAATCGTTCCTAAGGAACACGATTGCGCGCATTGCGCGCACTGTACCCGCACTGAGGCCACACAGAAGCCGCACGCACCGAATTTTGTGATGCACACCCTATTATAAAGCTCTACCACTGACAATACTTTCTTGTTGAGACGTTTACACTATACATTTATTTGAACTCTGGCAATACAGGGCCAATTAAAATACAAAAGAGAATAAATACACATTTTTTAATATACTAATTACATACAAATTATAATTTGTAAGTAATATTATTTCGTAATACAAAATGTGTGTATCCGAATTTGACGTTGTATTCAGCTTTACTCATAGGTTCATGGCTTTACCTGACTATAAAAAAATTCTACCCCAAAAAGAAAAAGAACAAATGAAATACTTAAGTTTGAATTTAAAATCGCGTTTTTATTCCGTCTTATAATGAGTAAACAGTTTTTTTTTAAATATAGAATTAGTCAGATTATATTTAAATATTTAATGATACATAATTATTTTATGTTTACAACCTATGTATACCTTATACAAATATTTAACGCCATTACTGGCACACAATAATACTTGGTGATTTATTGCACAATATTTGTAGTAAACACGAACCCTTATCATCCACGTAGGAACAGAAACCCCGTTTCTTTGGAAGTACAAAAGAAGTTTTAACTAGACAAGTTGGCACGTTTGTTTGAGTTGGACGCCTAACGATCGTCCCGTACTATGTCCCCAATGTCCCCTGTGTGTTCTTTGACAACTAATCTCAATAAAATTGATAGAAACTAGGCCATACTTGACGGAAATCCATTGTTAAACTAATGGGGGAAGAGGAGCCCACCACTGACCCTCGGCTAGTCAACTCTTCGAATTATAAACCAATCAAGTTGATCGATAATTAAAGAAGCCAGCAACGCCGAACTCGGGAGTTGCTGGAAGCACTCGGAAGGCACATAAACGTACAGACAAGTTATAAGTCTCTTATAGGAATCTTTTTTCACCTTACGTAGAGTTGCCGCCAATTAGTTTTGGGTTTGGGTTGACGCAAGGCTAAGACACCCCACGGCATAGTCTATAGAGATACCACCTTTTTTTTACCACCTAACTCCCCATACCCACAAAGATACATCCACTACAATAAACACAAATAATCTCATAGCAGTATATTACCACCGACTAACTAAATGCATAAATTAATTAAAACTTTCTCAACAGTTTTGCATTGGTGTGTACATTTAGAAATGGTCCGGATTCTGGATCTAAATTAGGGTCTTTGTGTGTTGTATGTGATTATACATGATGATTTAGAGAGTGTATACAAAGCCTTAAAACTACGATTTTTAGCGCATGTGTTATATTTATGTGAAGTCAGAATCTCGATGAATGGCGTTCGATAAAATAAACATTTAAAAAAAAAAATCACATAATGATTACAAAGGCGCTAAGGAAGGTTTAAAAGTTTGTATGGCCTTTCTGATTCAACCTATAAAATTGTACAGTAATATATCAATACAATATAACATTGTAACTTGGTGTTGTATTTAGATATAATATTTTTGTGAAAAAAGTAAACCTATGGGAAATTAATTTTGAAATTTGAATTTGGAACTTGGACTTATCTTTCTTTTCGCGCCATTACGTTAAAACTACTGGAAGGATTCTCATGAAACTTGGTCGTACAAAGGATATAGCCCAGGACAATATATAAGATATTTTTTATCACGGCAAATGAATTAATTACTACCATAATATGCAAAATAATATACTTTTTTAGGCAATATGAAAATCGTGTCTTGTAATATTTATCCATTATAAATCGCGGTCCCAACCAAACTACATCATCTTTTATATCTCTACCCTATAATATTAAAAAGATAATATTTCATTTACAGTATTTTGCGTGAATTCGCGATATTTCACTGGCATCACCAATTACCGACCGTCGCCGTGTCGCCTAATTGTTTATCGTCATTACTGGAAGGCTTAACGATCGCACGGATGGCACAGATTGCAAATATTTTTCGTATTTTATTATTTTTAATTTTAAGTCCAGCAACCGCTTTGTACGTTCTTTTTTAAATGGCTGTTTAGTACTGGCAATAAAAACTGCGCTCTTATAAAAAAAAACTTAACAATATATTTCTTTTAATTTATTTGCATTGGTAAATGAATAAACATTTTTTATGAATAAATTAAAAATACTGCTATTTTCGAATGGCCTGTTTAATGTTTTTTTTCTATAGTCAGGTTCAATGTGATTCTGTCATTCAGTCCCATCGGACAATGAGACCGAGGGGATTGGCAGTTCACCTCCAGTTGTGCAATATAAAATCTCCTGCGCAGATGTAGTCTTGGTGACCAAAATTCGGTCAGCAGGGCTACAAATATTATTATTAAATTTCCCCACTATTTACGGAAAACAGAAACCCGTTACCAGGTTATTATAGGCCTACCATCGCATGCTCATATGGTGTAGTTATCTCTAACTGCGGCCCGAAACTAGTTGAAAAGTTTAAATTAATTTATGCATTTAGTTCGTGTGTGCCACCGCTACATGGCGAGTCTGTTTGTATTGCCCCAATTATACTGTACGTTGTATCGTTAAATAGTTTTGGGATCCACTTTATCAGTATTAGCGAGTATTTGGGTCGTTCCGAACAACTTCTGAACGCACTGCCGCTGATGAGAGCTGCCATCTTTTAAAAAAAACAATAGTATTCCAAATCGGAATATATTGATTTCTTATATTTACGCGAATACTACACATTGAAATAAAAAAAAATCGGATTTTATGGCGTTTATTTTATGTTTTTACGTTTCTGACGTTTCGTTCCACGTTTCGTTCGTTTAGAATATATTTTTGTTCAGGTAAACCCATTATGTACGGTACTTATAATACCAATAAATCTACCTATCGAATAAAAGAAATAACTAATCGTTGTCAGTTCGTTCAGCGAGTAGCTTTGGCTATTCAGCGAGGAAATGCGGCCAGCATCTTGGGCACTCTACCGCATGGGCCAATTTTTTTACACATTTTGTAGCTTTTCTATACTCTTTTTAAGTTATATTAGTTTGTAAATCGTTGTCTATACATGTAAGATATATGAGATTTATCCTTTATCAACGCAATAGAACCCAAACCAATTATTGTTAGAGTTTTTGTATGTTTGTCTAAGCGCTTGTGCGTGCTCATCTCAGTAACGGTTTATCCGATTTGGGTGCGGTTTTCACTAATGTATTGTGAGAAGCTTCTCTTAAAATTGAGTGTTTGTTTTATTTCAATCAGTCCTACAATATAAACGTTCTATAAATTTTATGAGGTGGACGAATACGCGGGCAACAGTTGGTACAATCTAAATCTCCATTATAGCACCACGAATAAAAATAAATAACCCTCGATTCCAACCACCCATAGGGATTTACTTACCTTAAAAATTGCTTCAATCTCACGCAAAGCGAATAAAAAAAAACACCTTCAACGCATATATATAGGGTGTTCCCGAAATTGTTGTATAATGAAACAGGCCCCGCGGGAACGAGGGCCGAAATATGAAACGCGATGTCACCACGTTGATTGAATTTGTAGCGGGACAGAGTACCTCTTTCGGTCGTCACTGGAAAAATTTTGGGACACTTTTTTTTTTTGACATTCAGCATAGGCGCGTATTATGACGCGTCGGCAGTTATTTTGGGAGTGGTTATTGAAGGGCTCTCTGTCTGTTTTTAAGGGTAACAGTTACGATATGATTGCTTATTGTGAAAGAACCACTGGTCATTGGATGGTATGTTATGGGTGGTGGCAGCAAGACCGAAGGCAGATGGAAGAGCCCTTTCATTTCCTCATTTTGCGCAGTAAGTTATCGATTTCGTCTATCTTTCCCATTCGCAGCATATTGGACGGTCGATTGTTGATGTTGCCATATCAAATATTTACAACGCTATGCACTGACGTCATAATATAGCGTGATCGGATATTTTTGATTTAATTAAGCTTTTTTTTCATGTAAACTTTGCACTCGATATGTTTATTAGTGGCCATCTATTTGTAGTGTTAATCAAATAGTGATGAATGTTTATTGCGATGCAATATATTCAATATCAAATGTTGTTTATCGAACGGTCATATTATATTCTATTATATATACATTTTTAACAGACTTCAAAAAAAGGAGGAGGTTCTCAATTCAAATGTTTTTTTTTTATGTTTTTATAATTATTGTTGTTTGTTAATAAACAAGAATAATATTTTTTTAAATTTTTATATCGATAATGGGTAAGGTGATGCAGATAAAATACCTACTCTAGACCTTTAACCCGTGTATTTATATAAAAAAATGGCCTCTTGCTTTACGAATGTTGCTACTGTGTTTTTCTAAACAGTACGTCAAGTGCGAGATTATTCGTAAGCTAACCATATACTTCATTGTCTACGTATATAGAAAACTTTATCGAGAATAGTTTTTTTAAATACTGTCCGCTAGAGGCGCTGTTTAATTTGCAAAACAATGCGTCTAAATACGTAAACTATTTACTACGTAGAATTAGCTTACGAATAATCTCTTGAAGTACTGAACTACATAAATCGTAACTTATACGGTGGCCATAGATAAAGTCCAGGGGATCCTTCCGCGGTCGGTAAATAATAAACGTACAATTTACTGTCAGAATTTAAAGCACGCTACACTATGCACGATATAATATAAACTAAAACCGATATCCAATCGAAACTTGGTTAAGGGGTAGTGTTGAGCAGGTTATCGCTGGGGTTTTGGGGCTTGGGGTGGGGGTTGGTGTGCGAACGCGGCATGTGCATAATACAAAGCAAGCCACCGGGGACGGCACACTTTGACGATTTCAAACGATAGCCCGAGAGCTGGGATGAATTTATTGAGTGAACTTCTACCCGCGGTTCCACCCACGCTACCTCGATCAAACATAACATATAGTACACGAGAATAATGTAGCTTCCAATTAGTGAAATAATTATCAGAATCGGCTCAGTAGTTCCGGAGATTACCCCCTACATCCAAACTGACAAACTAACTATTTACCTTTTAACTTTATAATATTAGTATATAGATAAATATCACCAGACGAATACACCGACTGTATGGTCCTAAACCAAGCCAAGTATCGTACAATGGACTGGGACAGCAACGGCATATTAACTGTCACTTTTCACAGATATTGTACGGGATATCTGTCAAAAGTGACAGTTACAATGCCGTTGCTATTCGATTATGAATCGATTGTGTTAGCAGACTTGGGGCCCTGTTGAGTTGTACCCGGCTCCCGTTCTACAATGAAACTGTATAGGAACCCATTGGAGAAGTATCTAGGTGCAAAGTTAGTTCGCAATAGACCGTCCAAGACATCTGGCGAAGTTGCACACAGTGTAACTTCAGGGGACGCTTAGTTCCGCTTCATTAGGTATTGGTACGATTGGTGGACAGCCCTGGACGATGCCAATACAACCTAGATAATTTATATCACAGACTGTTAACTATACCAAGGGCCCTGGGGTGAAAATTATCGACTTCTTGTAATTTATATAATTATAATTTAATTTCACACACAAACACTTTGCAAAGCAAACGATGTCGAGGAGACGCCATAAACAAGAGAGGGAAAACCATAGAGAACGTTATGTGTAGCATTTTTCATAGATTATTGTCCACAGACGATAGTTACACCACATTTTTTTTAAATAATAAGGCTGGAGCTAAATCCCTTTGTATTGTAGCGACTACTTCAACCGCACCACAAGCTACGCAGATGGCACTACAGACGCATTCAGAACAATAGACAAGTGACGTCACAATCCTGAATCGCGCTATCAGAGTTTTCGGTGCAAGTAACATATATACAAGATCCCGACAATAACCGTCGGGGCATAGCGGCCGCCCCGCCAGGCATACCACCCGCCTGGCTGGAAGATCTTCCCTTTACCGCTAAAGTATAATTCAATGTCTAGACAGTGTTTTTTTTATCGAATGTTACATAGTTTTCAATTGTTTTCTAGGGTTCCTCTCAAAGGAAATGTTTTGTCGAGTATATTTTTTAAGTCGATCATATAAATTGTAAATTATAATTCGATGTTGGAAATATACAAGTACATATGTACCTATACCTAGTAGAATTTCTATCCTCTTTATATATATGTCGTGAATTTATCGTATCCATCCAATTAACAGCTAGACAACATTTGCTTCTTCAAGAGTTCTACACCACACGCATCTAACGGCTTCCTACCTCCCTGAAGACATCCTACAATACATCTTCCAGATCATGGTGCCAGGTCTAGATCCTTTCTGCTCTAAGGGCCGTCGGTTCTGTTAGATATGCCACTGTAATGTGAACGTTGTAAGCTGTAAACTATTTATTAAAATTCATGTTAAAATGACGTCATATAAATGACGAAAATAATTAAATGACTGACAGACAATGTACAGCCTAAAAGGGGTATAGAGTGTATTTGGGAGAAGAGAGCGAAAGGGGGGTTTTTTGGAAATTCGACTCCTTAGTTAGAAGGTCAAAGTATGAAGCATTTGTTTTATTGCTAAGATCGGGCCCATACCAAATCTAATTAATTTCATTAATTCCATTTGTCGATATATAAATAAAGCAAGCTATTTGAAGTCTTAACACAAAGTTATAGAGTAGCAGTCAGCCCGTATGAGACACCTGTCGAAGTTTCGCAAAACGTCGCTCCAGACGGCGGCGCTTAGTTTTAGTACTTATACTCTGTGTAGGGACTAGTTTAATAACTCCGAGAGCTCTTAGGCGGAGCTCTTAGGGATTATAGTTGTTTGCTATGATATTTATTAGCAATGTTGATGTATTATAAAAGCCTTTGTACTTTGTTTTGATGTGCGGTTATTGTTGCTCATATAAACCACGTCAATATTGTACAAAATCGAAGGAACAATCATTCCAAATTAAACATATAGCAGTTATATTCAACCTACTAATATTTATTTTAGGTTATTTGTATCCCACTAATATTATAAATGTGAAAGTTTGGATGGATGTTTGTTACTCAATCACGCCAGAACGGCTGAACAGATCTGGATGAAATTTGGCACAGAGATAGAATATAGTCTGGAATAGCACATAGGCTACTTTTTATCCCAGTAAAATGTATGGTTCCCGTGGGATAAACTGTTTTAATTTTTCATAGAGCAAAGGGTCGACATGATTTTATGTACAGGTAATGGTAGTTTAGGAGTTTGAAAATGACAGGGACATGGTTTTTAATCGCGTGTAATACCGCGGGTCACAGCTAGTGCTTATCTATATTTGAAATCAAGGAAGTTATAAATTGTACTTATAATGGTTTTTTTAGAGATTAATTAGTCGAACTTATGTAAATGGCGTTGTGGGGTGAGCTGTTACCGACATTACATCTCTAACTGTATACGTTCAAGTAATTAGATTGAATGTACCGATTAGGATAACATGGGTATAATTAGATAACGCGCGTTGCGATCATGATTTATAGCATCTCGATGTGTTTAGACCATTTTGGACCGTATTTCTAGGTACTTAACGTATATTAAATTGGATTTTGTAAGCCTATATCATTTTATAATTAGCTCTTCTATGTCATTTTGGTCATGATTGTAAAGGTCTTTTAACCCATTTTTAATGAGACTGGCCCCAAAATTAGGTATCATTGTATCTCGTAAATTAAAGGGCATGGTAAGCTAGCATTGATCGCAACCTCGCGAGGCCGAGGTTAGCCTCGGGCGGGCGTTTTCATCAGCCATATGCCTCAAGCACAGTCTCTTGACGTATCAGAACTTTATCGTAAGCGTGTTCTATCTAGCTATCTAGCTTAAGAATTCGATGACGCGACAATTATATTAGGAGCTTTTTCCTAAACCTTACCAGTATAAATCCCCAGAAACAAATATATAAGCTGTAATCATATTATTTACAAAGCGTCGTAAATACTTTACAAAAATGCAACTGTACAAAGGAGTGCAATTGTTAAAATTCACGGACGACCACAAAGTAAAAGGAATACCGTAACCTTTGGAAGTGGGAATGATAAAATCGAAAAATATGTATCGCGCGCGCGGCTCCGCACAAAGCCCCGACAATTCCATTCTGCATGCAACAACGCAAGTTGGAGATGCACCGTGGCCAACGTCACACGGTCGACTGTTACACCGATGTGTAATTCAGTTGAGTATTCTAGAAGCGAATGGTACCTAAATTTCCTCTCGATTTCAGTGAATAAGGCACCAAAACTGAACGTCTAAATTTGGCAGTTAGTTTTCCTTAGCGAGATTCTTAGCTGCTTACATGGTATTGTTGACCATTATACGATTCGTTTCATTTAATTGCTAAACTTACAGTTATTTATTATAAATAATACTTAAGGGGTACGATAAATTAACTCCTTACGCCTTATTTATGGTCTAAGGTGCCCCTTACACAATCAGGTAGGTAAAATAACAGAGAAAAGAACCAATCATACGTCCTCACAAAATAGATCCTCGTACTTTTTTTTTAAATTTTCTTCCGAGTAGAACTTCAACTGACTCGAAAGATAATATTGTGATCAGAGAATTGATTCTTTATTGAGATTATATCCGGTGTAACCGACACCTCAGCGAATATTCAAGGCTATCTAGTTACGTTTTCTACTGAGGCGTACTTACATCTGGCATCTGACAGCTACTTCCAGAGAAAAAAGGGAGAATTTAAACATTCCTTTGGCTATTGTTGCAATACTTTCGGAGCATTGCGATGGCGCGGGCGTGCCAATGTCTACATTGTTCATATTGGAGATGCTGGTACAGGAATATATAGTTTGCGTTTGTTTGTAGTGCACTTGAGATCGACGGAAATGTAAGTTTTCAGTCTCGGCGATATTGTAGAACGGCTCTTCGGAAACGATTTATTTTTAAACTATAAATTTTTAATAAAACTAGCTGCACCCCGCGGTGTTACCCGCGATTAAAAACTATGCCCTTTTCCTCTATGTCCTTTTCTGTAAATCATGTCGATCCCTTCGACCCCTAAATGAACAATTAAAACAAATCTATCCCACGGGAACCATACATTTTACCGGGATAATAAGTAGCCTATATGCTATTCCAGACTATAATCTATCTATGTGGCAAATTTCATCCAGATCCGTTCAGCCGTCCTGGCGTGATTGGGTAACAAACATCCACCCATCTAAACATTCACATTTATAATAGTAGAGGGAGGAGTGATATAAAATTTAGAGAAAACATGACAGGGTTCTGGTTTTTTTTAAAATACCGTCAACTTATTTACTCTCTGGAATAAGAGAGTATACCAAATATTGCTCCAGCATAATAATGTGCCATAGACAATGCCACTCATGGTGATACTGTGCTGAGCTTATAATCATCCGGTAGTTACAGAATAATGTGTGTCAATCAGAACATGTCTCAATCAAAAAGACGTTTTGTATTTCAAGAATAATTCGCGTTCAATCTCTCTGAGTTACGGTTACTTTGCAATCATATAGGTACTTACATCCATAACATAACACACACACACACATACACAGAAAACATATCAGTCATCACGCTCGGTTGGGTTCTGACGTCGCCAAGGGTTCTTTATCAAAAGGATCGGTCCCTGTATCGGCAAAAAAGCGCAGCCGAAAATACTGTAACATATTGTAACGTGAAACTTGTCAAAATTATTATCTGGCACCCTTTTCATCTGCGGGTATCCCATTGTGCAAAGGGTATGAGTGTAGGTAGGTATAGGGTCGCCCTCACTGAAGGGTCCACGTTAGTACGTGAACAACTGAACAAGATACTGTTACTTCTTTGTTGTTCTGAAGTTTCGCTTCAATGTGATTCTATTATATGTATGTATGTCAATCTATTTTGGAAGATTGTATTGGTCAATACAAAGATGGAAAGTACGAGATTGGAAGATCCAGTACAAGGATACGGATCAATAGACGGAACATAATTATTACTAAGTCTCTCTCCACACGGGCTATACCCGGATCTTTGGAAGACTTACGCGGGGACATGGGTCCAATACTTAGAGGACCTTTTTGAGAATGTAATGTTATGTTAGCCACCTCCTGGAGTCAACTGCTGAAAATTATAGCACTAACAGCGAATTGACCTTTAGCAGGCGGAGGAACTATTGCAGGTACACGGAAAAATAACTGGGACTATAAATTGAGGTTTATATGGATTGGGATGGGAATATTGGAAGGGTTGCGGACACCTGCCAAAATCAGCCTTTATCTAACTACTATTGGCAGGTGGTGACTCGCCGCTCTTTAGGTGGCCACCTAAAAAGGCCGTCATGTTAGACGATAAGGGGCAACACTTATTATTAATAGCATGTGATAGTTCGCCATAGTTGGCTGCGAAATTACAAGAGGAACTTTTGTTCTGCGGTAAGACAGAATAAGCAGAAACAAAATGAAGAAAAAACGTAATTGAAAATATTTTCCTGTAAATGTGAAAAATTATGAAAAAATGTTGATGATGATCCGATTTGCAAATGACACGTCATCACATTTGAGACTTCAGACAGAGGTCAACGCATTCCTGCTTCCCTTTCTCTCTCCAACGGATAAATTACCCCAACTTAAAGCCCTAATCTTACCCCATACGTTACGCATGGTATAGGATATGCATAAACAGCGATCAATATGCCACGATCCCATCGTAAATCACATGTGTAAACGGGCCCAACGATATTGAGTACAGTTACGTAGAATATACCTAAGTCGGCGTTTTGAGTAGTTAAGGTTTCGATGGAATATCGGTGTGTGGGCAGTGGTGTGAGTTTTGTTGACCACACTGGGTCAACCTGGTGGACTATACAGGGTGAAGTGGCTTTGTAACGAAAACTCATACTATGGATACAACTCATGATTCTGGACCCCCCCCTGAAGAGTTAGAATTTTACACTTTTTTTTTCAGTATTGACTTTAGCATGAAATCATAATAATATATTGATTTTTATTTTTACGCGTATACATTAATTAATATAAAGTTTTTTTTTATCTTACGGATTGTATCGCGTTTATTGTATGTTTTTTACGTTCCCGATGTTTAGGTATATTATTAAATTTAAATAAAGTAAATAAAATAAACGTAATAATTTATACATAGGACTGCAATCTAAATTAAAATTCAATACGATCGAGCGCGCGTACATCAGCGCGGTATCACTCGCAAGTAAGGTATCGCGCGAAGCCAGTGCTGCCAGATTGGGTATTTTTTTCGCAATTCTGGGTAAAAATTTTGGCGCTGGAGAAATTTTGCAGAAATGAAATCCTTGGAGAAAAAAATCCCCAGGCAGTGGGGATGCGTAACGTAAAAAAAAAGGTCATTCTGCTGCTTCAGTTTGGAAATTAGAACAGTATTTCAAGGAAAAGCAAGCACTTACAAATTGTTATAGTAAGATGGAGCATACTTACATACCTAGGCAAGTATGCTCCATCGTAGATCTCATCATCACTTACCATCAGGTGAGACAGAGATCAAATACTTGCCTACATGTAATAAAAAAAAATGATACTTTTTTAAATGAAAAAAATTACCTTGCACAATATTACAACTATGGGACATTAAAAAACTGGTATTATTGTACCCTTTTCGAATTACCGTGTATACCTAGTAGTGTGAACGTCTTGCGGTTGATAGAAGTATGAAAGGTTCTGTAACTACGAGATTTTGGAACGAATTTCCTTATCGCGCGTTGCGAAAGGGGGCTAGACGGAAAAAAATATCACGCAAAGTTGTAACGACACTTTTTGTAAGCCGTGCGGCGTGCGCATTTTTCTCTGTCTGTCTCTCTCTCTCTCTTATAGAAAGCAAGCCAGATATTTTCGTTTCGTCTTTCTATTTCGCATTGAACAGTGCAGCTAGCTGGGCTCGCTCAGTCAGTCGGCGTGCGTTCCAACAGGAGGACGTATTTTTGGATTTAAATCAAAATTACACAACCATCGACTAAGGAAAGGGCAATTCTCTTAAATATAATAGAATTATACAAAGACATGCCATTTCTTTGGGATAAAAAACATAAGGATTATAAAAACAAAGATATCAGCTCAGCAATAAATATTTTCTGACCCAACATTTTCTGCGTCTAATTAAAAAAATAATAATAATACAATTCCTTCACTAATTAATCGAAAGGAACTTCGTTCCATTCGGGTGTCCCTTGACACTTCTCAAGTTTTATTTTGTTTGAGTAAAGCTTCTAGCATCTAGTGACGCGAATCCAGTAAAAAATCGTATAATTTTCCACGACTTCCCATCCGCCATACATTATTCAATAAAGATAAGCGCTCTACAGAAGTTCGTTTGCTGCGTACTCCCTCTACCAGTCCCCAGCGCACCATTCCCCAAGTTTCGAATTAACAAAATTATCTCTCAGGGTTTTTCTTCTCGGTAACATCTAAAGTACGCCCTCCTGGACTCCCGAGTTGGTGAGAATTCGATTCCCGGGTGCTGAATTAAAGGTACTGTTTTGTTTTAATTTTATATTGCAGTTGTTGCGGGTACTCTTTCGGCTTTCTCGAGGAAAGTGGAGTCTAACCTTATAATTATAATAGATTGGCTCATGTTATCGTATTTTTATTTTTTTCTCAGCGTCGGTTTAATATTTCGATAAGTCGTTTCGTAGAGCTAATTAAAAATAATGGACAATAATTAGAATGCAAGTCACGCCTAATTAATACAATTTGGCTCTTGTGGTTTTATAATATTTCACACCAGCGCGCCCCTAGCGAAAGCTTAAAGCTTTACTCGTAAATTTCATGTATGAAGACATTAGATCGCACGTTCGGTATTTGAATAAGTACGTTTAAGGCTTATACAAAGTGCCAAGAATGATTACTTAATGTGTGAAGTTTCAATGTGTTTCACATCACTAGGTAACAATCTAAGTCTAAATGCAGTGAATCTCATTACAGTCGAATCAACGGGTTCTGTATGCATTACAGTCAATTCAGAGATGCAACGCGACGCTTCATGATGTGTTGTGAGTCAGTGATAAGAGATCGCGATATTCATTTGATGAAATAAAACTTATTTTATAGCGTTTATTTTATGTTTTTACGTTCCCGACGCTTCGGCTGCTTTACAGCCTTGCACAACTAATTATGAGGGTGCCCGGTTCAAGCTATGCCACTAGGACGTCAAACACCTCAGTCCTCCCGTGACCATGGTTGCTGTAAAGCAGCCAAAACGTCGGGAACGTAAAAACATAAAATAAACGCGATAAAATCTATAAAAATAGGTTTATAATAAATAAAAAAATTAACGATGACTAAAAATATGCAAATGGCGGGCGACGTCTTTGTCGAGTTATCGACCTCTAAAAAAAACCAGTGTATGATGGACGACAACCGCTTCCGCTCCCGCCTACACTAAGCCCACACACCTCATCAGACGCGGGAGACACCTACAGTAATTGCTCGGAATAGCTGGATGAAAGCTATTGTGCCTAGACGTACGAGTAATTATGTTGTCTCCTTCATATAGAAATCCTCCGATGTAGTATAATTGGAGACATTAACGCATTTACACTGTTGTAAAGTCTATATGAATTGTCTATGGCATTATGCCGTATTAATGAGGCCTCAAACACAACACTGATCATAGTTTTCATTCTATACGGCCCCACACTAAGCAATGCTTGCATTTTGAGTACTGTACAATATACTGTGGGCGATACTATAATATAAGTTGTAACAAAAAATGTGTACAATATTTTAACAGGGCTAACAGTAGGTTATAAAGGTACCATTTTGGAAGAAATAAAATATATTATTGTGTACATTTTTTAAATGACAACACTAAAAAATAAGTATTTTATGCATCAACGTGATAATTTAATTTACTGATTTATTACTAAACTATATAATAAACGCACACGACTCGGATACAAATATTCATGGCCATCACAGAAGGTTTGCTCCTACCGGGATCTCAACGTCTTCGTTTGTCACTGCTATGGATCCTGGCTTAACAATAGTGGAAGTGCGTCGGCCAAATCCTGCCTGAACTTGTAACCGAAACCGTCAGTACAGAGAGCAGTCACTTTAGACAGATATCCCACACAATATCTGTCAAAAGTGACAGTTACTATGCGGTTTTACTGGTGGTAGGCTTTGGCCGTGGCTAGTCACCACTCACTGAACAAAGCCATGTCGCCAAGCGGCCTAGCCGTGTTCCGGCATGATGTTCGGTGTTGCCATTCATGGATGGCGGGTCAGATCAGTTGCGCTGCATGTGGCTAGTGAATGTAGCGTCTCTATCTACTGCCGCCATCCTACCTAGGCAAGTATGCTCCATCGTAGATCTCATCGTCACTTACCATCAGGTGAGATCGAGATCAAATACTTGCCTATAATGTAATAAAAAAAAAAAGGTTGCTGTTCGACTATGCATCGATTATGTTAGCAGACTTGGGGCCCGGGTTTATTACCAACTGTGACAATCGAGTCGTCGAGACAGTTTCCAACATAATACGTGGCCCTACAGTGGCCATTACGAAATGGGCATGTTTGCACGAAAATGTCCTTTGTAAAACAATTCTAAAAGCTCAAGAACAAAGCAGTTACTATGTAACAAATGAAAAAAGGCTAAGTCAAGGCTTGGCGGCGATCCAACTCTCTCATTACCGAGACATTAATTGAATCCAGTCTGTCTGAGAGTCTAAACGACTAGTTTCACCTACCGGCTTGTTGGAGAGGTTACGTGTTTGGAATGAATTCGAGAAGAAGTATTAACTTTTAGCTCCACAGTCAAGCTAGTGTAATTTAGGAGCGCGATTCTTGCTACGCAATGTAGGGTGTAGTGTGTATCTGCATAAATATGCACATGCTGATGCGTGTGTGTGTGTGTGTGTGTGCGTGCATGCGTGTGCGCGTGTGTGTGTGCGTGCATGCGTGCGCGTGTGTGTGTGCACGTGCGTGTATATGTGTTTGTGTGTGTGTGTGTTAGTGTAAATTAAAGCGCTTCAACGTGCACTACGGGACGGTTAGACACCTTCCTACAACACATTACTAAAGAGTTCTAAGTAGTTCTAAGGGTATTTTTAAATTGCCCGCTTCCAACCAAAAATTTCTGCTTTCTTATTAATTTCGTATATTAACGCGAATACTACACATTGAAAGAAATGTAATTTTACAGATTTTATCGCGTGTATAGTCCTCCCGTGACCATGGTTGCTGTAAAGCAGCCGAAACGGGGCGGGAACTAAGAATCAATTTTATTTTAAGTTTCATTTTAAAAAAGATACTACTTTCCCTTTCCAAGTCAGACTCTATTCAGAAGGAGTACATTGAAAGGAGATTAGAGGAACATTACCATTTACCACACATTAGTGTGTGTACCTACAATAGAAATGTTGGCTTAATGTTCCTTTCAACTTTTTTGAAGTGTAAGTATTTGTACAATATGTGGACATTTTGGTGGTAAGTTAAACCGTGTAGTGGTCAATTTCGTTCTACTTTCCAAAAAATGTGTTTCTTTGATATATATTAAGTATTTCTTTGTGGTTGTAGGTATTCTCTATTTCTCTAAGTCAGGATCGACTTTTTCATACCGGCCCAGAATAATAATTAAGATTAATTAGTTATGGTTACAAATACAATATAACTCATGTATTTTATGTCAAAATTTGTCACGTACATCAAGAATAACAGATATTCCAAATTTGATATTTTTCGGAACGACAGAACTCAATTTCTCGATTAAATCATTCGTCGCCGAATCGATTATGTATTCGAATCACGATACGCCCGCACGTTTCGATTCTAATCAATCCGGATTCCAGATTCAAATTTCAATTTCGAATCAATATGCATCTGCTATGGTGATACTTTATGGGTTTCAATGTAGCAGCATGCAGGCTGAGAATTAGGTTTCACATTTGATTATAAGAACGCCTATTTCAAAGCTTGTATAGAACCATATTCTGAATTCAAAATGCCCATTCCATGTTGTTTGTCATTCAACATGATTGGTCAAAGCGCATTAGACTTGATTTAACGTCCACAATGACGGGTATTGGATTAGAGTGAGACAAGCGAAAAAGGGTTGGATAAGGCCGGTCGTACATGAACAATTAAGAATTCGAATTTTGAATTGTCGATTAAACTTCAGGGATTTTTAACTATACTATTACGCCTGGAGGGATATTTCGATCGAGAAATAAGTTTATACTGAATTAGTGTAATGTAATGACCTTTATATTTTTATAATTAAGTACCTGCTAAAATTGTTTTTACTATTTCTCGTGATTCGGGGTCTAGGTTTAGGCGATCAGTATGAAAAATTCCTACAAAATAATACAGCGTTTATCATGTAACAGGCAATAGCAATCGTTGCGTTATTATCGTCATCAACTCAGACTATCTATATCTAATTCTGTTATGGATTCCTATTTGTTTTATTAAAACATTAGCTATCCCGGCGAACCGCCTCAGAATCAAATGTATGAGAAAATTAATTATCTTATTTATTATTATTTTTTACCATGTAGATATTCTGCTATTCGGGGTGGAATAAACTGAAATCATAAAAATCACATCACGCGTTTTTTGAGTTACAAATGGTGTTACTAACATGACTTGGTAAAAAAACAAATATTGTTTAACTAAAAAGCCACCATTGCCCTTTTTATTAAAACGTTGTGAGCTACTGGTTGCATTTGCATGATATATCCTCGAAACATATTCGTATCGTTGCCTAAATTAATTTCGCACTGCGTTGTATCCGAATACTGGATTAACGAGTTGACAGTGAGTTTAATTATGTAAAGATTAGTACCCACACAAACAAAAAAAAACATTTTACTTGTGACTGTCACTGTCAGTTGTTTTGATTGTTGCCGATTCGATTCCAGTGCAGTTTTAAAAAGATATTGATTTGATTTGAATTATGTTATTGATTTTCTATTCCACCTTTAAGTCTACGAACCTAATTTTTGACGATATGATCTAGAATCAAAAGGTACAACAATGACGAAGTTTTCTCAATAGAAAAAAAGTATTCATTATTTAAAATTTCTCTTGCCTCCATTTTTTTACAAATAACATGGAAATAACTTTTAAAACATAGTAAATAATCATATCTATGTGTATTCGTACCATTTTTTTATCCCAATAAGAAATGCTGTCCACTGTGAATACGTACTAAAATAAATGTTATGTAATAGGATTTCGACAGTGTAAAAAAATAAATGAAAGGAGTTCCATCACATTCATATGTTCGCGCCTTTACAACCCGCGATGGCACCAGCTCGACAGCCCCGATATTTATTTGCTCAATATTGTTTAAACGAAATCATTTACTGGCAGCGATGACAAGCCTGATTGACAGATAACGCGTCGGCTCAATGATATTTGAGTTAACACTCGCAATACGGTTGTACACACATTTTTGGAAAAACATACTCTCATCGTCACTTACCATCAGGTGAGATCGAGATCAAATACTTGCCTATAATGCAATAAAAAAAAACTTTAAAGATCTTTGCAATGGTATAATGCTTTCTTTATATTTGCATATTATCTACAAGGTATGTATCTACCTAATTTAATTATTAAAACAAAACTTAAACGTATAGCTATCATGGCGCCAAACCGCCCTGCAAGATAAAACAGCCATAAAGACTGAAGCTTAAAAAAATATAAACTGCTAATTGTTAATTCAAATAAATCAATAACATTTTCAAGATATAAGCTTAAAATATAACTATTTTCATTGTTCTTATACCGTAAACTACTGAACAAATGATACAACTAAACGTATTAGCAGAAATCACAATTTTTTTGTGATTAATTTAGTTTAAGTAGTAGGGCCATTGTCGGCCATTGTTCAGAAAGAAATAACTTTCAAAGAAAGAGCCGCAACAGTCTGCACAATAGCAACTAATGTGTCTAGTTAGCTATTATACAAATTAAAACGATAAACCTTTTTGTTCGTTCCAAGGGACACTCGATCGTGAGAAAAATAAAAGTGCAATAAAGAACTTTAACTAGCAACTCGAAAACTCAATAAAAATAAGTAAGTAAGTAGTCCCCAACAATTTGTCCTTCTCTTTATTGCGCATGATTGTCTTTCGCAAAACTTTCTTCGAGGGAACGATGATTTCGTCTTGAGTAACAAAAAAAAAAGCCTTCAAGTGCGAATTTCACAAAGCATACAGGGTTCTGTAGAAGGTTCCATTGGGATTTAATGCATATAATATAAATAGGCGCGAAGCGACTTCAACCTTGCTACAAGAAACATGGATTACTGCGACGATACGCAGATGGCGCTGACGATTGTCCATACAATCCTGAAACGCACTATGTGAGTTTTCAGAGAACGTTACATAAATATAAAATATCCTTTGGGGCTTAACGGCCAGCAGTGGGTATATCACTCGTCTGACTGAAATACCTCTACCGCTAAAGGAGTTACGAACAACTTGAACTAACGACCCTAAACCATAGTGCAGCATAATTTTTTAAAATTGGGTTTGCGTACTATGAAACACTACCTACGAATAAAGACATGAATACCTAAAACTGACATATTTTCTTAATTGGGTTTGAGCATTGGCGTATAAAAAATATATGCTACAGCCCGGGGTGTTATAAAAATAACTAAATTAGTTTGAACTCGTGTGATAAGTACGTGCCAGATGTAGCTTTTCATGTTTTGCCACTCCACGTACGGAACCCTAAAAAGAACTTTTAATCCCAAGGGTGCGGATTAAGTCGTAAAGTCCTTGTATTGTTCCATCTACTTTTCTTTAAGGTCACACTTGTGACACATTCCTGAGGAGCTGTGAAAAGTGCCAGATAAAAAAAAATAAGAGAACACTTCGGCAGTTAGAGATTACTTCGGGGTTGATGTGTTGGCAAGTCTGAGTAAAACTTGGTTCAAACTAGACAACTTGGTTAAACTTTTCGAGTTTTATATTCCTTTTTAAAATTATTTTAGGCTAGCTGCGCCTGGCGGTGTTACCCGCGATAAAAAGTATGAAAAATTAAAACATCTATCCCACAGGAACCATACATTTTACCGGGATAAAAAGCCTATGTGCTATTCCAGACTATAATCTATCTCTGTGCCAAATTTCATCCAGATCCGTTCAGCCGTTCGGGCGTGAAAGAGTAACAAACATCCATCCATCTATCCATCCATCCAAACTTTCACATTTATAATATTAGTAAGTAAGTAAGTATATTAGTAAGTATTAGTAAGTATTAGTATAGATAATGTTAGAAATGATATTTCAAACGATCTGATTTTGTTAAGGTGTGCATACAATTGTTATAACTAGATCTCTAAAGCTAAATTATGTGAAACTTTGTTTTGGATTTTAAACATTACTTTCTCTCTTTATATCTTTTATTTTCGTGCATCACTATTTTTTATTATTATTATCCCTTGTACGGTGAAGGTGAACATCGTGAGGAAACCTGCACATCTGTTGGAAGCCGTATGAAGTTCGCTTGGCCGCATTTAGCCAGGCAGGTGAACTATGCACGGCTTTCTCAATGAGTGGAAGCATATAATATAATATAAAAGTAGTGACAGTCAAGTTGGTAGAACGCTTGCCTCGGTAACGAGGATCGCAGAATCAAACCCCGGCACGAACCTCTGAGATTTCTGGATTTCATGTGCGAATCAAATTTTCAACCATGATTATCACTCGCTAAACGGTGAAGGAAAACATCGCGAGGAAACCTGCATGTCTGAGAGAACCCCTCAAAAGACGTGTGAAATCTGCCAACCCGCACTGGGCTAGCGTGGTGGACTATGGCCTAATCCCCCTCGCATTAAGGGAAGGCCCGTGCCCAAAGGTGGGACATTAAAAAGGGCTGGTATTATATTATTATAAGTATTATGAACTGAGTTCGCTCCCAGTCCATTGCACGGTACCCTTAATACAAGCGTTGCTTATTGTGGGACCGTATAGTTGGTGTGTTAAGCTGGCGATATTTATTTCTTTGATTTTATAAACATATCGAAATTTAAACAAGTGTAAAAATTAACGATAATAAACTTAGTATAATTAATCCAAAGTCCAAATTGAGTTAGCCCAGTACCTAATAATTATAAATCACAAGTCATAGCCATTGTCGAGCTGAGAAATTGTTAGGGTAATGAAACAATTCGAGTCCAACTTGGGGGATTTGTCTTTCTTTCAATTTCGAAGTAACCGGCGAAGTTGGTTCGCAGTATTAATTGCCCATTGTCGACATTGTAAGGAGTGTACTGAAAACTGGCTGAAGAAACAATCGAATGAAAAGTCGAGTGATTTTTTTCCTCGCTAATTAGTTGAGTATCGGACGTTGTGATGTACAATCTAATTAAATAATGTATTGTTGTCGTCATATAGTACTGCGCAAGGCAAAACTCTTGTGCGCAGTACTATGTGACGTTTGTGTCTGTACGACGACGATGTGACTATGTGACGACGAAACACTGACGCTCCACGAAGTCTGCAATCTGTGAACATGTATACAAGATCGCAACCGCCACTATATCAGATTTGATAAACCAGATATACTCGCAAAAGAACACCGATTCCGACCAAGGATGATACGCGAGGTCATTTAAATTAAAAAAAACATCCTAATTTCAATAGGGAAGATGGCTGGGTGCTACCACCGACTTGGGATCCAGTAATTAATATTATTAAATCCAAGACCAAGCGTACCATTGCAAGACCTCAAGACACAGTGAGCTCTTTCTGCGTAGATCGGACCGCAAGTAACAACTAAATACGAGGGTACCCCGTCTCAAACTATGACACCAGGACGTCAAGCACTTCAGTCCTCCCGTGACCATGGTTGCTGTAAAGCAGCCGAAACGTCGGGAACGCAAAAAAACAATTAATAAACGCGATAAAATCCTTAAGATTCGTTTTATTTCAATGTGTAGTATTCGCGTAAATATAAGAAATCAATATTATAGAACGTCTTTAAATTCGAGGGTAAGTATTCCGCATTAATTTAATTTACTGTTCCCTTATTTCCCTAAATTAATTCTTAAGTTCAATAAGGTAAGTTAGGAATTCGTCCGCTCCCCATATCGACAATATTATAGTTAACTTGATCGAAGATTAAACAGAGTTCCAATTAATTTGTATACGCTATTGGAGACATACATGCCTGAATACTAAGTTTATTATTGCATGGCAACACTTAGTTCTAGCGCTACAGCTTACCGCGGTCTATCTACCATCCTGTAATGTATTCCATATTATACACTTCTCATCAGAAAAATCGAAGCACTTCCCTTTTTATGGTTTCTGTCCTAATTTAACACAAAAGAGTTTTCATTCCATGAAAAAAATCACATGATTATAGCTGGCAGTTAGGCCATTACAGTGATAAGCTAAAATTCAAAATTCAAAATTAGAATTTCATTTGTTTATCCTATAAATGAAACGATTCACTGTTTTGAGACAAATGTGTGTTTAGAGTTGGAGTACATTTCACCTTTGAAAACTAAATCATAGTGTTACGATGCGTATAAAAGAGGTATCGATAACTCGAGAAATAGTTATCGAAGCTTCTAGAAACAAAAACGCATTGTTGGGTTCAAGGTCCCCTATCGATCTGTGAAGAAAGATCTAGAATCGTCAACAATGTTGCAACCGGCTTCCAGAATATATCTCGTATTATTTTTATTAAAATTATTAGTAAACAAATGCGAGGACAATGTAATTCCTGGAACTGGGAGTTCTCGGAATAATACCGATTTCACGAATGCAGCTACGTACACTAGAACATTCTAGCCCCTCCTTATTACCGTGTAAATAAGGTTCATTTTCCTTATGGAACATTTCTGTTTTGTGGGTTTTTGTCGACACCTTTCTGGAAAGATCCACCCTCGCTATTTTCGGATTATAAATAGTGTGCAGGACCAGCGACGAGACAGTTTCTATTTGAAAGCGATAGTGAACACATCTCTCGGAAGCGAACTAAGAAGACTATACCGGCGACTCTAGCGAATACTGTGGACAACTGTGTTACAAAGTGATTTGGTGTATTGTTGTTTAAGTGTTAAATAGTTAGTGTACTGGTGTGTACTAATTTTGCCTTCTGTGTGGAGAGCGATTAAAGTAATTTTCACGTAATCGGCATTTAATTACCCCCGCACGTAACAATTGGTGTCAGAAGCGGAATGCCGTTACTACCACGTGAAGACGAAGTGCGTACCCCACGAACCAGACGGCAAGTGGAAATTGATGCTGCACGTCAACGTAGCCGTGAAGAGGAAGAGCCTCGGGCTAGTGCTGAGATTCCAGCTGAGACTGTGGCAGCACCAGGGGTTAGCTCGACAGACATGAACATGTCAGCACTGCTAGCTTATATGCAGGAAATGATGAGGGCCAATCAAGATAACCAGGAGGCTACACGACGGGAGATAAAGAATGTTGTACAAGCTAATCAAAAAATGCTCCAAGACAACCAGGAAGCTGTTATGGGAAAAATCGACGCAGGCATCACTGCTCTTGGGGAAAAAGTAAAAATTCTAGAAAACCAGTTGCAAGTAGTTTCCCTTAAAAACGAAAACATCGAAGGCCGCTTACAAGAATTTTCTCTGAAGAATGAGACCCTCGAAGATCGTTTGCAAATACTGAATAAGGAGGTCATTCTGAATAAAGATACCATAGAAGACCGCATTCAAGCCCTTAATAAGGAGATGATGAAGCTCAGAACACATGGATCTATTGCAGTGGCTTCACCATCGTCTGCAAAAGTTGACCTACCACGCTTCGATGGGACTTCGTCGTGGTCAGCGTTCAAGTACCAGTTCGAGGTACTTGCAAGTGGTAATAGCTGGAGCAACGAGCAATCTTTTATGGCTCTTACGCTTGCTCTACGAGGGGATGCTTTAACAATTCTCGAGAACCTGCCGCTTGAAAGAAGGACGCTGGAGACACTTATGGAAGCATTAGACACGCGCTACAGTGATAAGCACCTGGAACATGTCTACCGAGTGCAACTCCGTGAGCGATCACAGAAGGCTGGTGAAAGCCTCCAGCAGTGGGCCCAGGAAATTGAAAGGCTGGTTCGTCGGGCTTATTCATCGGCACCAGAAGTGATCGAAGTGAACCTGCTACAGGCGTTTGTCGATGGAATAAGAAACTCAGAAGTTCGAGGCGCTGTGAAATTGGGACATCACCAGTCCTTGAAGAACGCACTTGCTCATGCTCTTGAGGTGGAAGCTGTGCAACAAGACACGAGGCTACACAAAGTTAGAGCGATAATACCAGAAGAGAAAAAGTCTCGGTTTGTCCCCACATGTTACGAGTGTGGAGACAAAGGGCATGTTCGGCCGGAATGTTCGAAAAGAAAAAGGAAGCTTCAGTTTGAGCCAATATGCTATGTGTGTGGAAGAAAGGGGCACATTCAGTTGGAATGTCCTAGAAAACGGAGGGCCGTGGAAGTTGCGACCCAAACGGAACGAGATTGGTTTGAGAAACAAAACGCCGTCAGAACCGGAAGGCAAGTGCGGGTTAGTCGAGATAAGGTTCCGAAAGTCACAATGACGGAAGACTGCAAGCACTGTCAGAACAAGGAAGTGCAGGAAGAGATCAAAGTCATTAGGACTCCCGAACTTGACGATGAATGGACTGGAATCAGCATGAAGAAGGCCCAAGAAGAGGACGATGACCTTCGACCTATACTGGACTGGAAACGACTTGGGAACAAACCCCAATGGAGTGATGTGTCTGCTCATAGTTCGACCACCAAAAGCTATTGGGCTCAGTGGGACAGCTTGACTCTGGAAGACAGTGTACTATGTAGAAAATGGGAGTCCAACGACGGGAAAGAAGTAACCATGCAAGTCGTAGTACCTCGAAGTAAGGTGGCCCCTCTTCTGCGGCACATTCACGATGGTGTTTCTGGTGGGCATCTTGGAGTCAAGAAGACCCTGGTTAAAGTGCGACAACGGTTCTACTGGGTCCGTTGTCGGGAAGATGTTGAGGATTGGTGCCGTAAGTGCACTGCTTGTGCGTCAGTGAAAGGCCCGCAGACAAGAAGCAGGGGAAAGTTAAAGACGTACAACGTTGGAGCGCCATGGGAGCGCATCGCTATTGATGTTGCTGGACCTTTTCCTATGACAGATGATGGGAACAAGTACATCATAGTAGTGCAAGATTACTTCACTAAATGGCCCGAAGTATTTGCGACACCGAATCAAGAAGCTATAACTGTGGCGAAGAAACTGGTCCAGGAAGTGGTCTGTCGATATGGCGTACCCATGGAGCTTCACTCAGACCAAGGGCGGAATTTTGAGTCTGCCTTATTTCAGGAAATGTGCAAACTGCTGGGAATCAATAAGACTCGTACGACTCCAGCGCACCCGCAGTCAGACGGAATGGTCGAGAGGTTCAACCAGACCTTAGAGAACCACTTGGCTAAAGTCGTGGACGATCATCAGAGAGATTGGGACCAATACATTCCGCTGTTTCTGATGTCCTATCGATCTGCGGTGCATGATAGTACGGAACATACTCCGGCCAAGATAAATTTCGGTCGAGAAATAAGGCTCCCAGTCGATGCGATAACAGGCACGCCACCCGATAGTCCTAAGCCTGTTACAGACTATGTGAGTGAACTTCAAAACCAGCTGGATGAAGTACACAGAAGAGTACGGGAGAATAATCTTAAGACTAGTACAAGGATGAAGACCCGGTACGATCGGAATGCGAACACCAACGGGATTGAAGAAGGAACACTAGTGTGGCTTCATAATCCGCTTCGCAAAAAGGGAAAGTCTCCGAAACTTCAAGCTCGCTGGGAAGGACCGTACACCGTCATTACAAGGATCAATGATGTTACCTTCCGCATCAAGAAGGGACTTAGAGGAAAACCAAAGGTAGTCCATGTGGACCGGTTAGCGCGATATCATGGCTCGAATAATGCTCGGGACGAGCATGACTAAGAGGGGGGTAATGTTACGATGCGTATAAAAGAGGTATCGATAACTCGAGAAATAGTTATCGAAGCTTCTAGAAACAAAAACGCATTGTTGGGTTCAAGGTCCCCTATCGATCTGTGAAGAAAGATCTAGAATCGTCAACAATGTTGCAACCGGCTTCCAGAATATATCTCGTATTATTTTTATTAAAATTATTAGTAAACAAATGCGAGGACAATGTAATTCCTGGAACTGGGAGTTCTCGGAATAATACCGATTTCACGAATGCAGCTACGTACACTAGAACATTCTAGCCCCTCCTTATTACCGTGTAAATAAGGTTCATTTTCCTTATGGAACATTTCTGTTTTGTGGGTTTTTGTCGACACCTTTCTGGAAAGATCCACCCTCGCTATTTTCGGATTATAAATAGTGTGCAGGACCAGCGACGAGACAGTTTCTATTTGAAAGCGATAGTGAACACATCTCTCGGAAGCGAACTAAGAAGACTATACCGGCGACTCTAGCGAATACTGTGGACAACTGTGTTACAAAGTGATTTGGTGTATTGTTGTTTAAGTGTTAAATAGTTAGTGTACTGGTGTGTACTAATTTTGCCTTCTGTGTGGAGAGCGATTAAAGTAATTTTCACGTAATCGGCATTTAATTACCCCCGCACGTAACAATAGCATCACTTATAAAAATATACAGCTACCACCAAATACTCAATTTCCGAGGCCTATGTCCCATTAACTAGCTATAAAGCTCCAAGGTCCTAACACCATGAGCTGAGGGCAAAAATATTATGGTAATACGGCCCCATCAAGTTCAGATGTTCCATAACGTTCAACGTTAAAGCTTTTCCATGTCCCCCACTGTTTTAGTGTTAGAAATGAGTTATTTTTTTTCTTCATATGAAGAAAGATCATCATAATATATAAGTTGTGTAACAACCGCCAAATAATATAATAAAGATTTTATGTTGTATGTTTGTTGCAGGCTTACCTCGGGAACTACTGATCCTTTTTGAAAAAATCGAGAGCGAAATGTCAATGATCGAAGCTATACCATCGCTGAGTGTCAGAAGTTTATTCCTACGCTACCACAGAACACATACAGAGAGCGAAATGTCTTAACCAACTGTGCACTGTCATGCTCAGTTAAGCCCTGACGTCATCGCGGTAGGCGTAGCCTCAGTCAGTCTGTTACCGTTCGTCCTTTGAACAGGACGCTTGTGTTTGCATCTAGGTTTATTGAGTCATTATTGAAATATTTTTTCCCCAGTCATATACTTACTTGCTAACATATTTTTTATGTTATTCACTAACTTAAATTACAGATATGACTAAGGCGATGTTCTTATTGGCTTACAATCATACGATTAAACTGTAGCACGACGAGATTAAGTACACAAATAACTTTTAAGTGTCCTAATTGAAGTTCGCAAGGCCTCGCGCGAGCACGTGGATCATTTTCATCGCGCGATGAAATCGAATCGTTTCCTTATACGATCGTTAGCCAATTAGGACGAGGCCTAACGATATAAATATAAAAAGGTTGCGAGAGAGACCTTAGACAAAGTGGGACGGTAGATAAAAAAAAACAACTTCCCAACATCACAAAATGGCCTTTTTTTTTTTTTTTTAACGTGGAGAAATGCGTTACGCATCCCCTCCCGCCCGGGGGGACGAGAGGGGTATGTGTGACTCCCCGGCAGAGTGCCGGTGCCGCCTTTGAGTGGGGCGCCACAGGATCGCACATGGCATACTACTGTGGCGCCCCGATCACAAAATGGCCTGTACCGACCCTGTAGGGATTAAACATTTTTTTCTAGTACAGAGTTTTGTACACCCAACACAAACGAAGGCATTAACGTACGGAAGTTTGCAAAAACACGAACGAGCTCGGACCCGTGTTTGGTAAATACCTGTTTTTAGCGGATTAAGTCCGCGCAAGCCGGATATGCAAATTAGGTTATATGAGAATTTATAGCAGCTATTGCGGTCATAGTTTTTTTTTTGAGAGTATTGGGTTATTTAAACAAAACGGAGTGTTAAAATTATGGAGGACTAGCTGCGCCCCGCGGTGTTACCCGCGATTAAAAAGTATGAAAAATTAAAACAAATCTATCCTACGGGAACCATACATTTTACCATCATTAAAAGTAACCTATGTGCTATTCCAGACTAATCTATATCTGTGCCAAATTTCAGCCAGATCCGTTCAGCCGTTCTGGCGTGATTGAGTAACAAACATCCATCCATCCATCCAAACTTTCACATTTATAATATTAGTGGGATTATTGTTTTTTTCAGATATTGAGGATCTTTATCTTTTGTCACATACCTTAAGCTTTCGCGAGCAATGTCGAGGGCATTGAAAACATAATGACTAGAAAATACAGATTCGCAAGTACATCTTGACTTGGTATTCAACATAATCTTCAAAAGTCTATAAACTTGAAACCGACTTACTTCTGTATCCTGGAGAATTATAGAACCAAGTCTTGGCTTGCAAAACATAGTGGTTTTTGTTAGTATAAATCTGTTTTTGTGTGACCATCTTTGAGCAAACTTTGGACAGTATAAATACTTCAAAGTTCATGTTAAATCTGCCTAAATACTCCAACATTAAATTAAGTCTTGCCTGTCTCCCGCCATGTCTCCTAAATTTCACGAAATTTATTTCAAACTTGTGCCAATATTTGTACAAATACATAATATACAGTGTATGAATTATTCAAATATTTTTCTAGTTCATTAAAATAATCACGTACAACGCAAAAGTTTGTTTAACAAATGTTTAAATTGATAATAGTTCATTATACGGGGTTGTGGTTACAAATGAATATCCAGAACGTCACTAGTGGTATTTGCAATCAGTACAACCACTGGAAGCATGCCGATTTATTTGTCCATTGATGAAAACTTGGTTTTAATTATGTTGTAATTAATAAAGCTTTGATTAAGAGCGCAATAATTTAACAAAATAATTAATATAATACCGTATCCGTTGTTCAGGCCGGCGCGGTATTAATAATTAGAGATGGGCCGAATACCTATTTTATCGATATGTGAATACCAAATTATGTTCATCGTACCTTGCTGATTGAATGGAAAAACAAAGTAAAATACCATGTAGGTATATGTAAGTGATCTTCTTTTTTTAATTTGCAATCGGCTACAAAATAAAGTATTTTTTGCGAGTGTATAGTAAAATGTTTCTTCGTTTATTTTCAAACAAATAGATACTCCCGATGACAATAATACCAGATATCTTGGGAGAACTTGAAATCTCAAGCTATACTGTTTTATTTTAATTTCCTTCACTCGGGCACGTTTATGAACACGCAATGGTTAATATCCCACTAATATTACACATTATGTATCAAAGAAACACAATTGGCTGGAAATAAAGGTAAATCGATAACCGTTCAACCGTTCACCGTTTAAACTTCCCGCCAAAAAGTCCATATAAGTACTCATACGTTTTAATGTATTTAATTTTCATTCTTTATTTGAATAGTCTGAACTAATTCTTTTTATTAATATGCATTGTTAAAAGAGTGCCCTATACACATGTAGAAATGTTTTTGCCAAATCTATTTATTGCAACAGTTGCAAAATAAATTTAGTTTAAAAAAAAGAACTTGTTTATGATAAATTCCGTCTCGGAGTTTATTTAAAATTGGATTTAACTTCAAACGCGTTGCTTTTCTTTTTTTTATCGCAATCCGTCATGTTGTTCAGTTAGTTGAGAAAATAATCTCGCAGTCGTAACTTTTCTGATAAATTATTTACCATTTCAAAATTTCATTAGCGCCTTTTATCAGGCAAAAACAATTTTTGTTTTTGTAAAAATAAACGAGAACTGTAAAGGAAGGAGTCGTTATTTTAGACAACAAACGCGCGTGAGGCTAAATGGTTTTTAAGGTTTGTTAGCATAAATTATAATGTCCAAAAATAGAACTAATTAAAATGCCGCACAAAAATCGTTAAGACAAATAAGTATCTATTCATTTAAATGATTTATTTAAGCATTTAATTTTTGAGATTACTTTTTATTTATGCAATAATTTTCACAATGCGATACTCAAATCGTCACCTCGTGTTATTTTTCCTTTATTTTTTTTTTCTAATATGTTACCATCTTTTTTGTTGTTCTTTTTTTATATCCGCTCAAAACCCAAATTATAGTTAATGCTATCAGCACTAAGCTACTCTATTAGATTCTCATCAACAAGAGTTTTGGTTTGCCTTTTAATAGAATTGGATAATTAGACAAAAAGCCAAACCAAAATCCATTGTTTGGTAAAATTAAAATAAACCCAATTACGTAACGCGAAGGCGGATTCGTATTCTGGCGGTACGTGTTTCGGCTTCGAAGCCGTGCAGAACAAACTCTTTCCGATTCAGTGCAGAACTACTACTATTGTCTATTTGCTTTGAAACGCCAGCGAGGGGTTGCCAGTACAAAAAAAACCTAAATTAAATGTTGGTATTACAAAAATTTGTTAATTTTTGTTAAATTACGTATATTATACAACATTAATATTGCATTTTTAGCCTTTGCCTCTCTTAAAGTCCTTTTGGGGCAAAAAATGAAGCAACTAAATGTGCCTGAAAAGTTAAACAAAACGGCTCGGGCGGGAAGTCCAGCGATTTCTACTTAATTTGATAGAAGCTTTAAACCATGGCAACCCTGAACGACGCTTCGTTTTATTTAATTCAGGCAAGTTTTTATCCACCCCTATTTAAGCGAGACGGTCGAGTAAATTAAACACATTTTACTATGTATATACCTTTTCGTTTTGAGCAGTTGCTAGTTCTTTTTATGATCGCAATTAATTAAATATGGGTTTATTAAACAAACAAAATAAAATGACTTATATTTATCTTCGTGAAGAAAGGATGCTTTAATTCTGTTCAAGTGTTTAGTATATCCACATATTGATTGGAGATTACAGCCATGTATGTATATTTACTTACATACCCACACACACACACACACACACACACACACACACACACACACACACACACACACACAAATATTTTTCCCTATAGCGACCCTCCCGAAGCGCGTAAAAAGCGATTTGTCAACCGGGGCATCCATCACCGGGCGGGCTTGAATTATTATTCTTTATATCGAATTATGACAACGCACCTGTTCCCTTTGCCGTCAATCTTTGTCGTTAAACAGCGGCGACCCTTGTTTATTGATCGGTTAACGCATCGTTCTAAATTTAAATGTTTGGTGCATGTGTACCTAATAGTATTTTTATAAAGAAATATTATTTAACATACGAGCTGAACATTGAATTAAAAGTATTTTTTAGGATTTTATTGCGTTTCTTTTATGTTTTTACGTTCCCGACCTTTCGGCTGCTTTACAGCAACCACGGTAGGGAGGACTGAGGTGGTTGACGTCCTAGTATCAAAGTTAGAACTGGGGTACCCTCATATTTAGTTGTTGCCTGCGGTCCGATCTACACAGAAAGTGCTCACAGTGTCTTGAGGTCTAGCAATGTTGCGCTTAGTTTTGGAGTTAATTAAACAAGTCAGTGGTAGCACCCAACCATATTCGTTATTTAAATTTGAGTGTGTGTAGTATTCGCGAACATATAAGAAATCACATACACAATCTAAATATTATAATTTATAGTATTTCGTCACCACATTTATAATACACCTGAGTCACCCTTCGGAAAATCAACCCTTCCGCGCACCATCAACCACTGTATGAGGGGTGGAAATCGGTGGAATGCCTCTCACAGCTTCCGAACTATGATATATGAGGTCATAAATAATAACTATCTAATAACATCTACGCGGTTCACCCGTGACTGGTTACTACTTTAAGATAAGATTTAAAGGATATAATTTTATTAATGGAAGGAGTCAATCTATACTAATATTATAAATGTGAAAGTTTGGATGGATGGATGGATGGATGTTTGTTCCTCTTTCACGCCCCAACGGCTGAACGGATCTGGATGAAATTTGGCACAGAGTTAGATTTTAGTCTGGAATAGCACATAGGCTACTTTTTATCCCGGTAAAATGTATGCTTCCCGTGGGATAGATGTTTTAATTTTTCATACTTTTTATCGCGGGTAACACCGCCGGGCGCAGCTAGTATATTAATAAATATGATTTTTAAGTAAATAAAATGTAGTGATTAACAAGGGTCATCCTTTTTTTAAATGGGGAAATGCGTTACGCATCCCCTCTCACCTCGGGGGGCGAGAGGGATATGTGGGACCTCCCGGCAAACCCCATGGTGTGTCACACGGTCGCTTAGCCGGTGAACACGGGAACACTTTCGCATACTTCCGCGAACCCCGATGCGACTGCGGCCTTTCAGCCTCCTCACAGGCCTTACGGTCAGGTGCTGTGTTGGCACACCAAACACAGCACCGATCCTCATGAGCCCGGAGTAGAATGACGGACTCAGGGGTGGTCATCGTCGGTGACGCATAATCTACTATTCAAAGTTGTTACAATAGAAAGGCCAACACGACTGACTTCCTTTGATTCTACTCAACAATTTTGTGTGAACGATCCAATACAATATGCATCGTCGTATAAATTCGGAATTCAAATATTTATTAAGTTCGTTGATATTAAACGTTTTCGAATTGCACTTGTTGTTATATTAATCAGTGCATGTTCAGTACACCTGCACGCAACAATTAGCCGTATAAGAAAATATGTTTCCCGGCAGAATTCTTTGACGGCTGTGAAAAATTTCACCCCACATTTTATAAATCCCCCTCGCTACGCGTTATATGAAAACCAATAATGCCAACTTGTGGCGTCTGCCTTCAACTTTCTAGGAAGCAATAAAGTGAAGCTTTTTAAATAAACCGTCGGTTATAATCTCGTTGGTTTAGGTATGAGAATTTCAAGTAAAAGCACAAAGTTCTTTGTTAAAACGTAGGTAGAATTTGTACTAAGAGGTCAGTAACATGCTTACTAACGCAAAATCAAACGCTTAAACATAAATTTGAGAAGATTTAAGAAAAAAAAATACAAATCCTACCTTCTTTTTGAATTCGGTTAATAAAGGCAACTTATCAAACAGTTAAGAAGGCCTTAAGTGATCATGTAGCTTCGAATATCCGACTGATAAACGCCCAACTAAGCAAAGGAACACCAATTAAATTTTAAAATACATTCATGGAAGGAATTTATATCAAAAGCCACGCAGTTTTGTAGTCAGTTCGTGTATTATTATTTAGTTTTTAATTTCCTAGAATTTGGGGAGAGGGTTGTAATTTTCACATAGCACACGTCAAGGGGTATCAACTCTCGATAATGGACGTAGTTTAATAGGCATTCATTATATCCATGCTATACCCTCGTCAGAAAGTCATCAGGGCCGGGCAGGGTTGTCACTTTAAAAAAAAATACTAATAATGCCCGCGTATTCGTACGTGAAATTTACATTTTTTTCCCGGATTAAACGAGTAACAACCGTTATTATGTATCATAATGTTTAGATTGAACTTGGCACAGACTTATTCTATAGCTTAACAGATTATTAATCGCCACTTATGTCCTTTGATAAGATAATGTAATTTTCAGCCGTAGGTAACAAATCCCTGTAGCCATAGGCCATGTTGAGACTAGCCGTGCAGCCTCTCTGGCTCCAGCACAAACGGCACACGGGCTGACAACGAGGCAAACGATAGATAACAGCGCGCCCTATATGCCCAAACGAATGCACGGTCACTGTGGACACGGCCATTGCCAATCCAAGTCAATACGATTTTATTAGTCAAGAGTTTTTGTTGGAGAAAAGATAATGATTATAAGTCTTGTTCCTGTTTTAAAACACACCAAAATTCCCGCAATTTTCGTGGGCAACCCTAATGTTTAGCCCATCGTTTTTGGGGGTTAGGCCGTTGAAAAGATTCCATGATTTATAGCCTGGTGATTGCCCTGAAATAGAGTCTTTGTTTCTGAACCTAGAACAATTTGTTTTTTTCTGGTGTTATACGTAACGACCTCCCGAATAATTTGTATGAACAAAAACAAATATATATCATAAGTTTGGTTCGGGCCGCTATGAAATTGAAATAACAGCTGAGAGTATAAGGATCACTCTACATCTTATTAAAGTAGACTCAAATATAAAAGTATGAATTATAACTCCCATTACCAAGAGATCGTTTGAAGAAAAACTTAAGACACAGCACTAGACTTACGTTTTTTTTTTTTTTTTTTTTTTTAAATAATGGATTTAAAAAAAAGAGAAGCCCGCTGAGTTCCTCGCAGATCTTCTCAGTTGAGGTCGTGTTCCGATCAGGTTGTAGAGTTGAGAAAAAAAATGTATGACAATTTGTAAGTGCCCCCGTAGGCCTATAGGAAATAAACGATTTGACTTTGACTTTGAAGAGGAGATGACCAAGAGTAGATATATTATATTGGTCAAGGTCACTCGTAACTTGGACTCATCGCGCGGTCACTCGAGGTGAGATATGAAAGGTTATGTCAATGTCTCAGTCGGTTCGTTTCCTCACCCCTACTCCCACAACCCACTGGATCCCGAATGCGTGTCTTGGTAAAGAGATACACACTTATACGTATAAGTTATGGGATAAATGGAATAAATTCGAAACATATTCGACGTAGACTCCCACGTGTAATTCAAAAGCCGGTGGATGTTGTATGGTACAAAACATAAACGCAAGCATCCTTGGGCCCTTTGGTAGAATCAGAATCAGAATATATTTTATTCATGTAAACCATTAAGTACCTAGGATAAGATAGTTAAATTGGTACCTAGGATATTTATATAAAGTATTTATGTATGTATTTGTGCTATATATATAATTATATATGTAAGTATATGCTAGTTGTAAGTTAATCTAGAAAGTATTTGTAATCATGTATCTATTATTAAGTACACCCCCGTCGTAAACATCTCTGTAAAATCCTCTCCATCCAAAGGTTGCCTGGTAGAGATCGCTTTTAGTGATAAGGCCGCCCATTGTGACACTCGCTGTATAAGTTAAGTTTGTGTAATTTTGTATTAATTTTATGTGGTGGAACAATAAAGAGTAATCTTTCTACCTATCTATCTATCTAAGTACAGTATGTACTTATGAATCGTCAAAATAGTTACAAAATGCTAAGCTACCACTTTACCACCCGTTCGGAATGCCGTTCCTATGGACAAGAACGGAAGAAACTCCATGGTTTCTCTTTTTAAAAAGCTCCGTTTCATTTTTGAGCAGTACATTGTTATGGGTATGTGAGAACAATTTAGGAACGCCTAGGGCCTAGGCAGACTTTAGCAGCTGGTCAAAAAGAAGTACTACATCTACTTTACTCACTTACGTAAAATTTATATATAATGTAAAATGTATGTATATCGTCTTTATTTTACAACATGACACAGCTTAATTCAAAAAGTCAAAAAATACACCCAGCTGTTAATCATTTGTAATAAATAGGTAATAATATAGATAGCGGGTACGGTAAGAGTCAAATCTCAACACTTCATCGTTCATTCTTATGCATTGAACCACACTCGGGGCGTGTTGTTTTGTGAAAACTCATTAGTTAAAATTGCTAACGAAATTAATTTTAAAGACCCCTCGGGAATGTGTTCAATTAATGAATCTTTAATACTATTACATTATTGCAATGAAAGCAATAAAATAGAGCAACATGTTCTTTCGAGTAACACGAATATTCATTACATCTTATTTAAATAAGTTTTGCATCTAAATTTGAATTAAATGTTCTATTTTACAATTATCATATTTATAAATTTAATTAATCTCATAATTGCTGCTAATGATTTATTTAATTAAAGAGATACGAAATTATTATGTTAAACGAGAATAATCGTTGCGAATTACAAAATTTAATTATATCAGCCTTACTGCCTATAACAAGGGCGTGATGAAAAGGTGGAGCCGCAGTGTAGGCGGTGAATCATAGGCGTAAGCGTGGCGGATGCAGTGACGTTATGGCACGCTCGACTGACAGCTTATTATACGTACTTACCTTTGCAGTTCTACCCTCAAAATTCATAATATGATGATAGTGAAGTTTACGTACCTATCTCATCTTTTGAGTCAAACTATATGCTAACCAATTATGAAACTCCATCGAAATTGATGCTGTAGCTTTTCAGTGATACTAGGACGAGAACCAATTTTAATAGTATTTTTTGTAGATTTAGAGATGTTCAAATAGCCAGTGCGTATTTTAATGGATAGACAAAGTCAGATGTCTCGGTCTGCCTTATTATTCCATTAATTCAGTTTGCTTGACAAGTTAGCTGCCTATTCGTATTCGCTATTCACTCGGAAAGTTTTAGTACATTGCTGTGAAATTATGTTATCAGATACTACTCCCCTAACGTAAATTCAGACGCGACAGAATTCGAACAAAGGACAATTTCAAAAACCGAATCTCATTTACATTCGACGCAGCATCGAATTCGATTTTTGAAATTACCACCGCGAAAACGACCCTCTCCCAATCGCTCCCCACCCTCGCACCAAATCTGCGGGGCTCCAATTAGTGGAGCTTATCGCTAATCCGAGCGGAACAAGCTGAAAATAACTACAACACCATGTGAATAAGCAAACACCCCATGTAAGGATTAGTCGACGACGGAATTTATTTTAATACGAGCGAAATGGCGAATGCTCATTATTTTGTTTAGGATTAAGGTGCCTGTTTTTCATATGTATTTTACGGCGTAATTGGAATGATTTGGTTGGAATGGGACCAGTCGTTTTGTATGGTGATTTAAGTGTAAGATGCAAGGCTCAATGTACTAAGTGGATGCGGGTTCCATGCCTTGGGAAATTTTATTTTAGTTTTAATTTGCTCCAGCTGTTGCTAGGATTGCTTGAATAGTTTTCTGATACGTTGCTAGCTAGTATTGTTCGATAAACAAATTAGTAATAGTTCGTTAGCCTTTCAATTAGTCTTGTGTTAAGATAAGGCTCACGCCAATAGTTTAGTGACCAGGGTAAGGATGGTTGATCCTTTTGGTTACGGCGGCACTTCGAACCACTTGGCTATCGACGTTCAATTTGCTAATATTTAGTACAGGTATTTTATTTATTTACATTTTTTTTTAACAACATATGGTATGATGTATGATCAAAATAATATAGATGCTTGTCAGCTGTATAATAAACATCGTTCCACATTTAATGTAGGTACCTACATCTAGAAAATTATTATAATTACATAGCCTACGTAAATTAAAAATAAATTGATCATATACTATACTATAGAGTTAAACTATTCACAGTGCTCGTGGGCGATAAGCTTTATACCAGGAGGGCTAGCACGCAGGTCAAGACAAAACCTATATCACAGCTTACGTCGCACCGAGTCGCTCTCTCCCTTCCGTTATTCATACCAGGGAAAGAGACAACATCGATCAACCGTCTTCAAAATATCTACGTCACAAAAAAAAAAATTGTAAAAAAAATATTTCTCCAAATCCTTAGCACGTACTGGAGATTATTCATAGAGGCTTCACCATGCACGAAAACACAATTCAACATTCCAAATTCAATTTAAAAATATAGCACCAAGTGTGATTTTATAAAACACTTAAAGACAACAAACAATCTCTTGCAATAGAGCAAGAACAGATAAATGATAACAAATTTATAGTCCAGTTTGCAATTCATGAATATTCCGTGCAAGAAAACACCTGCAGGGCGAGCGTTTAGTATTCAAAGTTTAGAGGGTAGACGTTTATTCGCACGTTTACGAGCGGTGTTGGATGTTTAGAGCATTTTTTACGAGCTCACGGCATCACTGCTGTGTGGGGTAAGATGGAAGCAGACGCAACATAACAGAGAAGAAACAAAATTGTATGCGCCGTTATATAATAAAAAAAAATGTTTTGCTGATTTTAAAGCGATTGTTTTGTTTTTATACGACAGCGCTCATGGGCGCGAGGCAGTGTTCACAACCAGACGCCAGCAGCTATCGTAGCAGGGCCGTAAAATTATCGTATATGCATCAAAATTATCGGACACACATAACATACTGCCGAGACCATCAAAGGCTAAAAGCATCTACGAATAACACGTGCCACTACAAATTGGCATTTCAAATAGCAAGTTGACTTGTCGTGTGCCAATTGTTCGGTCCTACCGATCGGGTCGTAAGTTGTGCCATTTTTACAGGCTCCCAACTGGGGCGGTCTCTCATAGCTTATGCCGCCCGTATTCACCATGAGTCGTTATAGCAACGCAGGACCGGCACTGTTAAACTCGTACCCGTTGTAAATCCACCCTGATTGTTTCTTATATTTTTTCGCTCAGCACTTTTATGCTTTCCTTACATAATAACCCACGGAATAAGGTGATGTACGGCGGTGGGCCGTTAACCTACGAGAGTTAAGTGCGTGGGAACACCGCTTGTTGAGATATTAAAGGAGCTTGTTGAGTTGAAATGTACTTATTTCTCCTGTTACTAACGCTCAGTGTGGAAACTTAGAAAGCATTTTTTTTTTATTTTAATTGTTTTCAGTTTATTCAGAAAATGAAATACAATTCATAGGAATTCAAATTTACAATTACAGTTAAACTAAATAGGAAAAAATAAAAAATCTTAAAAATTGTTTGACAACAAATTATGTATCAAAAAGACCGTGACCACGTGAAATGGTGGCAAGAAAGCTGGTTGCATTTCCTCGTATTATCACGAAAATTTATTTAGATATACTGTGGCAGTTAAAATACCGTTAATGTATCAAATAACCGATGGAGTAACTTCATGGTGAGTCAGTTATTATTTTGACGATTCATAAGTACTGTACATAATGGTCTACGTGAATAAAAAATATTCTGATTCTTATTCAGATATGTAACAAGTTGTTGAACGAAATGAAACGGTTATTTTTAGAGGGGCATTTGACATATTTTTTCAAGTGAATAATATCGCGTTCATGGTTGCCACTAAAAATTTTTAATGGACCTGTTATATGTTATCTTTCAGGGGCCTTTTGTTGGTAAGTAAATATATCATTTAAAAAATAAAAATAAAAAATAAAAATTGATTTATTGGTGTATCAGCTACGCAGGCAACATAATTAAAAAATATACATGAACTTAATGTAGATATAAATTAATAAAATAAAATAAAATGTTACCGTACGTAGCTGCAACCAACAAGGTCTGCTCTCAGCACTAAGTTGGGGCATCCGGGGGATGCCTCAACGCTGGTTTTCAGAGCAAGGCCTTGATGACGCTTTCACATGTGTTTCTTTGAACGGCATTGTTCAGTCAATAAAAGCTCTCAAATTATTCGCGTTCGAGGCGTCGAGCAATTCGCACCCAAGTATTAATTATCCAGACTATTCCAGACGCTCCTTATAGCGTTTTACTGGCAGCCGTTTGGCTGTATATCCTTTTATTGGCTGTTTAATGATACATTGTGGGTACTTTATAATCAACTACTTATCTAAATTCATTTAAAATCACCACACGTTGTGTACGCAACGTTCGTGAAGAATGTTTATGGTATTTTTGGTTAGCAACATCATAGGTGATTGTTGGTGCATCTACTGAGCCATCGGGATATTATCGCGATTGGTTCCCGATGACGCGATGATATACGGAGCACCAATCAGGACGAAGACGGCCGTGTTGTAGAGGGCGCTGGAACGACGTTTTTTCTACATATTCAACGTTGCACTAAAGGCGTGCGCAGCGGTTTTTTCTTATATACTTAACCGACAATTTGTAAAAAGGCTGTTAAAAGTAATTAAACTACTTGTAATAAGCAAAATTCTCTGCGTTTGGATTTTTCCTCCACCTCATCACCCCGAATGTTGGACGCACCAACAGTGATATTTACTGTTGGCAATTCTAGCACTCTCTCTCTCTTCTCTCGCGCTCAATATTTAAAAAACCGCATAATAAACTTTTTTATAAAATAAAAACGTTTATTTTGAGTACCCCTCAACAAGTAGAATAATCATTCGTAACTATGAACTAAAAGTACTATCTAAATTTGAATACAATCATAGAAATAAAACTAATCTTTCGATTTTATCGCGTTTATTGTATGTTTTTACGTTCCTGACGTTTCGGCTGCTTAACAGCGACCATGGTCACGGGAGGACTCAGATGTTTGACGTCTTAGTGTCAAAGTCCGAAACGTCGGGAACTTAAAAACATACAATAAACGCGATAAAATCCGTAAGATTAGTTTTATTTCGAGTATTCGCGTAAATATTAGAACAAATATAGAATAAAATCTTTATGGATTTTATGAATGAAGTAAAGATAGAACTTTTATATAAGTATGTCTTATTTTGGGTTTATTGAACTCGAGGCCACTGATCTTTAACAAACAAGGCGTTCAAATATCTTAAGAATTGTAATTTGAAGTGATGTCAAACAAATCTTTTGTCAAAGGATATCACCCTTTCGTAAATGATAGCACATACACATAAAGGTGCTTTTGTACTTATTTCTCAAATATTTGGCAAAGTATCTTCACAGAGAAAATAAGCGAAAGATATATACTCAAGTTACTGTTTATTTTCTTCTTCCTTTTTTAGCGGCTACAAAATAATGCCATTTTTGCCAGTGTCGAGTATTTCGTCAGAATTGTTATAAGCTTTTAAATACCTCTGATGATAATAATTTCGATGACGATGATGATGATGAAATGGATCCCTTACCCCATCAGTAAAGCTGTGGAAACTTAATGAAATGTGACTAGATATTATGGGAGAACTAGAAAAGTCAAGCAATACTGTTTTATTTTAATTCTCATCGCTCGTGCACGTATATGAACACATTAATTATCAAAGACAAACACAATTATTTAGAAAATAAAATTACAACTTCACATTTTAAGTTCCCGCCAACAAGTCTAACAGCTTCTTTTTTAATCCCTTTTAAAATAAAGTCTGATAAAACTCCAGGGTTGGTAATGTTATGTCATCATCACAGACTTTATAAAAGGTCAAGGTCCGAAAAAACAAACTGTAGTATGTGTTCGCAATTTGCTGACTTTTATGAGGTTCAAATTGGTCTATATATTTTTTAGTCTGTGGTCATGATAAAGAAAAGACCCGACCACTTATCTGCTCCTATTTTAAGAGTTAATCTGTGGACTTAAGTCAAACAAACGATCGCACGTCCGTAGATTTAATTAACTTTTCGACTCCCGCTTTCGAGGTTCGAGTTTCAAGGATCTTTCTATAAGTTCTTTTTTCTCGCTCCCACTTTATAGATCTTTCTACTTAACGATAGCGATGTGTTAATTAGTCTGTTAATTTGTTTGTGTGCGAGCGTAGTTTATTACGTAATTATAATCCGATTAGTTAAATGCAAAAGTATAGGTAGATGTTCTTAAACGCTTCACTTGAGTCTGTTATTATACCGCCTGACAGACACACCATATGTATTTTAATTTTCTTGGCCATTAGTATGAGCCTATACAAGTAACGCTTATATAAGAGAGCAACCATGGAGTTTCTTGCCCGTTCTTCTCCATAGGAACGGCATTCCGAACGAGTGGTAAAGCAGTAGCATAATGTTTTTGTAACTTTTGACGATTCATAAGTACTGTACAATAATGGTCTACGTGAATAAAAAATATTCTGATATTCTGATTATATTTCGCAATTCCAGTACAATGGGAGTTATCCTAGAAACACCTAGGCTTGCGTATTATGAAAAGAACGCGTAGGAATTGACCCCACGACCTCCCGGTCTACACTGAGCTTACATCGTTTCGCTTACTGGATCATACAACTGCATGCGTGCTATCAAAGGCTAACTTATCGTTATAAACACAAACACCTAAAACCAACTCAATTTCACTTCCATATCCATCCAAACTCTTGAAAGTAGATTTTTTGTGAGTTTATACCTATGTATAAACTCACAAAAAATCTACTTTCAAGAGTTTATTTTTTACATAAATTATGATTTTACTAAGTCATAATCTCATAAAAGTTAAATAATATTGCAAAGTTACTTTGCAAGATCAATATCGTATGAATTATCTACGCGATTAGGTCAATAAAATCGATGGCGGAGTTTACATAATGGGCCCCCGGAGTATTTAATTGACTTGGAAACTTTGAACACTTTGCTATGTTGAGGAAATTAATAAGCTCGGTATTCCTCTGTATGGTTTGTGTGTTCCCCTAATAATTATAGCAATAGCAGTGTATTTTCAATGGAAATAAGTTAGCTTAACTAATTTGGCTACTTATTAATATATAATAATACCAGCCCTTTTAATGTCCCACTGTTGCGCATAGGCCTCCCCTCAGTGCGAGGGGGTTTAGGCCATATTCCAGTTGGCCCAGTGCGGGTTGGTGGCCTTACCACGTCTTTCGAAGGGTTCTCTCCGACATGCAGGTTTCCTCGCGATGTTTTCCTTCACCGTTTAGCAAGTGATAATCATGATTGAAAATGAGATTCGCACATGCAATCCAGATATCCCAGGGATGCGAGCCAGGGTTTGAACCTGCAAACCTCGTTACCGAGGCAAACGTTCTACCCACTTGACTATCACTGCTTTTACTACTTATTAGGTATACATTATTATTTTTCTCAGTACATATAAATATCGTTGCGCGGACAATTGAATGTTAATCCCACCACTCGTGACAGACAGTTTCTCCACTTACATCTTAGAGGAGTTCGGTGTCGATGGCTTATTTAATTATTATCAAACTTGTTTCGTTTTTAATTGGAAAAGTTGACAAGCTGAGGGTCAGTGGTGGGTTCATCTTCCCCGATTTGTTTAAATATCGCCAGGCGGATAAAAACTGTACGGTATCAAAATAATCAATGCTTGTATGATGGATACCGTACATAGGAGAAACAATCCCAGTATATAATTGATTACATATATGACTCAGGTAAAAATATTCGTGCTCATCACAAAGTTTGCCCCACCGGGATTGGAACTCAGTACCCATGGTACAGAAAGCAGAGAAACTAACAACGCTGTGCCTATTTTTTTTTAAATTTGGCATCACCATATGTATTTTGCCAGTGTCAAGTAATATTAATTATTTCTGTTTTTGAGCATATGCACAGGCCCAAAGGCTTGGCCCAAGTAAAATACCTCCCATCCCTCAACCAGTAAAGTGATGGATACTTTACTGAAAGATTTTTCATGGATATTTTGTGAGAAACTGAAAAGCCAAGTTTCGCCACTCTGTTTCAATTACCTACACTTGCACTTTACCGAACCCATAATGGTTAATATTCCACTTATATCACTCACTATAACTCGCAGGAACACTAGCTTTAGAAATTAAAACATAACTGACGCCATGACTTTTCAGTTTCCCGCCAAAAAGTCCACGCTGTGCCAATCTCATCGCGTAAATTTTTTTTTTTGGTTAAAAATTGTTCTCATTTTTCTGACAGTAACAAGTTCAGTATGTTATAATGTAGTTTGTATCTAACAGACAAGTAAATAATTTCATTGTGTGAGCATTAGGATTCAACTTAGTAAGGACTAAGTACGCTAGGGCAAAGTAAAAGTTTCCGTTCCCGAAGACGAGCCAGCCGGGAGATTAAGTCAGCCGGTCAATGAGAGGACTTAGTCGAAAAGTCGATTAAAAGTCTCGATTACGTAGCCTATAAAGATGATAGTACGACATCTGCATACGATTTTCTCGTATTTAGATCAGTAGCTCAAGCGCAATCTTTAGCGTTACGTTTACATACGCGTCTTCTATTCCACTCACACCATAAGTTTTATAAATATGCACAACAGGGACAGCATGCTTTATCAATGGCGTTACATAAGGAGTTCCTTCAAAAAACTATTTATTCGTATTTTATCGCGTTTATTTTATGATTTTACATTCCCGACGTTTCGACTGCTTTACAGCAACCATGGTCACGGGATGACTGAGGTGTTTGACGTCCTACTATCAAAGGTTGAACTGAATTAAATACCCTCGAGATACCCTACACGTGACCCTGGGTGGTGCCAACTAGGTGACAACTCTACTGGTGGTAGGCTTCGGCCGTGGTTAGTCACCACCCACTGAACAAAGCCATGTCGCCAAGCGGCCTAGCCGTGTTCCGGCATGATGTTCGGTGTTGCCATTCATGAATGGCGGGTCAGATCAGCTGCGCTGCATGTGCCTAGTGAATGTAGCGTCTCGATCTACTGCCGCCTTCCTAACTAGGCAAGTATGCTCCATCGTAGATCTCATCATCACTTACCATCCGGTGAGATCGAGATCAAATACTTGCCTATAATGTAATATTAAAAAAAGAAAATACCAACGTGCATAAGGCTACGGCCTCCTGCATCTGGATCATCCATTTCTATTATTAATTCAAACTCAAAACCACGATCCAGAAAATACATATATTCCCACTTAAAATTCCCTTCGCTACTGTTCAATAAAATCCAGATAAAAATAAAAATGCCCGGCCTCCCGCCCGCCCGGGGCAGGTGAGTCCATATTTACAAACATCCAATATGTTTGGCGAACGATCGCCATGAAAAATGGTATTGTATTATAGATTTTAAGTGCTCTTTGTGCACGATTTATGGATTACCGTACGGCAGAGATACAATGAAATATTGTTCGGCTATAAATAAGGAATATTTTTGTGAATCGGCGTGGAAGGGTTACAATATGTTGCTATTAGTCGGAGTGTTGGCAATACCTTTATCCTTAATATCGCCAGACGAACACACCAACTGTTTGGTCCCAAACTATGTAACACCTTACAATGGACTGCAGGGGGCGGTCCCCATTATATAATTACTTCTATACATAATATTATAATCAGATTTAGAATATTTTTCTTTACGTAAACCATTAACTACAGTACTACGAATCCTCAAAAAAGTTACAAAATACTATGTTACAACATTACCATCCGGTCGGAATGCCGTTTCTACGGTTAAGAACGGGCAAGAAACTCCACGGTTGCTCTTTTTAAAAAGATCTTTCACATTTTTGAACAGTAAATTGTTATGGATATGTGAGAACAATGTAGGAACGACTCGGCAGACTTTAGCAGCTGGTCAAAAAAGTACTAACTCTAAGTATATGACTACTCCATTAGCTATATTAAACGTTCATTACTCGGGTACACACATATATGCTCTTCACACGAAATTTGCCCCTACCAGGAATCGAACTCGAGTCTCTCGTCACAGAAAGCAAGGTCACTACCGTGCTGATCGTGTCGTAACATTAAAGATCCATTTATCTTATCTGATCGGTATTCATCAATCGGTAATTATTTTTCTCTTTCCAACTTGTTAAGTACCTACTGGACCTAGGTCGCCTCCATCTCTTTGCTTTCTTATCTAGGTTAGGCACTAATGTTATTTCCCACTACGCCAGTGAAATTATAGTATCGCCATAAATATTTTTATGAATAATCGTTGAACGCATGTGGAGCGTGACATTGTTGCGTAACATATATCATGGGGGAGCCTTCGATGGTATAAAAAATATTGCCTCCGCGAATCTATGGTAATAGAATAAAATATCTCTGATTTTTCACTGAGGTCTTAAGGGGGAAGCTCAGGGTCAGGGCGCGAAATTCAAAATGTCAATGGTTTTTATTTTTTTACGAAACATTGGACATCTTTACTATTGACATTTTGAATTTCGCGCTCTGACCCTGAGCTTCCACCATAAACTATAATTTTGAAGCATTGGTGACTCCTTCTTCTTTTTTTCAGGTTCGCAATCGGCTGTAAAATAGAGCCATTTTATCAGTGTTGAGTATTTCTTGAAATTGTTATAAAATTATGAGTGCCTAGCCTTGATGATAATGGTGATGAAATAAATCCCTAACCCTATCAGCAAAGCTATAGATACTTTACTCTGAATTCCCCGGACATCTTGGGAGAACTTGAAAAGTCAAGTTAAAGTCAATTTTATTTTAATTTGACTCGTGCACGTTTATGAACACACAATCGTTAATATCCCACTAATATATATAATCAGTCCATTGTAAGGTACCTATAATACAAGCGTTGCTTAGTGTGGGACTGTCTTACTTACTGACTTAGAGTCGGTGTGTTCGTCGGGCAATATTATATTATTATTAATTATTAACAAAACTGTATGATTTTGATATTTCATTTCTATTTTAATTTTCAGTGTTTGCTTTGCAAGCAATGTAAACTTTTCCAGGATTGGAGTGAAAGTAAATAAAAGCATGTTTCTGTAAAAAATATATGTTTATTTTTTAACATTTTCCCGCGGGTAAATGCCAACAAAATCTATTTGCCTGCCAAAATAAATACATTGTACGATAATTGCAAACAATATTATTTTTCTACTCATCGATATCTACTACGGGTTTCGATACAAAATATACAACTAATTAATTATATAAATTAACGTCGCGTACTGCCATCATTGCCTAAATAATATGTGCCTCAAGACACCAAATGTGGTGATTTACGTATACATGTAGGGTTGCCACCTTTTTTGGAAGATAAATAGTATTGTTTCGGATATTCAACCAAAAAAAAGAAATCTTATTCTTTCTTCACAAAATGAAATGCGATTATATAAAATGAATATGGCCTCACCCACAACTTAGTGGGTATTTGGCAAGGTCAAGTAATTAATAGCAATAAAACATTCAATAAATACACATTATAAATACAAGGTATTTTTGATAGGTATACAATTTGTTTTCATACTTATTTTTTTGTTTTCCTATTTATCTTACTAATAACATTAATTGTACATAATTTATGGTAATTGCAAAATACACTTAGTTGCAAAAAATGTTTACATCAAAATTTTGGCAATGATGACATTATTTTGTATAACAAATATAATTAGCTTTTTTAAATTATAGTAAGCTGATAATTACGGCAGTGACAATAGAAACGATCTATTTGCTAACAGTGCAAAACATTTGAAGGTACATAGATACACAACTAATTGTAGCGTACCGCAGTGCATCATTCTTATTTTAGAGGCGGACTTTATTGATTCCTTGTTACTGAGATTCTTTCACGAGCATGGTTTAGCGAGACTATTCAGCATGATGCAGAAAGGTGAGCATTGAGCCTGACCTTGGTTCAAAAGACTCACAAATATAATTTTGGTGGGAACATTTGATTTAATTGACGACCTGAATTATGATGTCAAAATGTAGCGTGTGTGCGCCTCGCAGAGCAACACACTGGAGCTTACTGTTTTATGTAATAAACATGGTTTGAAATTAATGCAAAAAAAGACAAGTCCGCTGAGTTTCCCGCCGGGTCTTCTAAGTTGAGGTCACGTTCCGATCCGGTTGTAGAGTTAAGTAAATACAATTTAAATGACAATTTGTATAGGCCTATACTTTGACTTTGATATTTAATAAGTCACCTACGAAATTGCCAGCGTGTCAAGTAAACAAACGTATAGCGTGTTCCAATAAATGAAAATCAATAAAGCCCGCCCTTACATATTCTAATAACGCTCTTAATGTCTAGTCAAGTTTATTTACATTAACAACCCCGCAGTCGACAAAATAGTTGGTGACCACTTAAGTGGCTGAGAAAATAGGAGTTCATACGGATTAATGATTCAGCCACATTGTCGTATAACTTAGCTTCCCGATTTGTTTTGAACAGTGAAAAACGGACCGTTTTGTAAATGACAGCCTAATTTCGCCCTTGCCTACGTGACAACTAGGGTCACGTAATGACCGGCATTATCAAACTCGTATACCTCCTAGGTCAGCTTTCATACAACCAACCAAATCAGTTACGGTTGCGGGATTGTTACAACAATAGACACACCACGTAGTCAGTCGAATAAAAATGATGTTGCTTACGTCAGTACGTCAAGTCCGAGATAATTCGTAAGTTAACTTCATAGTTTACGTAGAATCAGAATCAGAATATTTTTTATTCATGTAAACCACAGTACTTATGAATCGTCAAAAAAGTTATAAAATGCCAAGCTACAACTTTATCACCCGGTCGGAATGCCGTTCCTGTGGAGAAGAACGGCCAAGAAACTTCATGGTTGCTCTTTCTTAAAAGATCTTTTACCTTTTTGAGCAGTACATTGTTATGGGTATGCGAGAACAATGTAGAAACGGCTAGGCAGACTTTAGCAGCTAGTCAAAAAAAAATTCTAACTTTAGACCTAGTATTATATTTATTTCATTTACCATGTAGCCATTACATAATTAAAAGTTAATGGCTACATTGTTCCCACATTTGCAAATTACTTTTGTAAATGAAATAAGAAGGAAAAGGAGAAAAAAATGTATTTAAACACATTGTATAGCAAATTTGAATAGCGCCTCTATCGGACAGTAATTAAAACTATGAATTCAACATCCAATGTGTCTAAATACGTAGACTATGAAGTGTACAGCTTACGAATAATCTCGCTCTTGACATCCAGCACTCGGCAGTGTTCCGCCAAGTCTATCGGCTTTCAATTTTATGTGTGACTACAAGAATACTTGATGGTAATTCGGAGGCGTATTTTATTATTATACTAATTCAGGTGTTTTCTATCCAGTTAACAATAAAAGCCAATCGTGTAACGCCTTGGTATGACTTGTATTTGGGATCTTTTTTCTTGCCTTAGGAATGATTACGAAAGTCATGTTACAAAAACATTATAACTATTATAACCTAATTGATAATGACTTAACTGTTTGGCTACTATCACCTTGTCCTATCCTATGATCGTTCGTTTGAAGCATCCATTAATATTAGGATTTAGGTATAAGGGTATATACATTAATTACACAACAAGTTTCGCTTGAGCGCCTAGATTATTCGATCCGATTACCCTTCCAAACGAAATTAGATTTTAATTAGGTATGATATCTTTGATTATAAATTGGCATAATTATAAAAAAAAAAAATTACGAATTAAAAACATCAATTTTGCCGTAAACCCACTTAAATATAACGAACTTGTGAAGCAGCTTCATTAAGTGACTTGGTTCCAGCACTGCCTTACTTACAAAATACAAATAATATATATTAGTCAAACTATCTCGGTTCCAATATTGGTAGGAATGTTGTCGTAACAAACATAACAGGTAACGGCTGTTTCTAATAATCTACAAAGGAGGGCTCTGGCGCTCAATATAGCGGCTGTCAATGAAGACTCCAGTCCATGGGAAGGTCCCTGGACGTAGATCGCGAGTGCAGAGAGGGCGGTGCGTGCGGCGCACCGCGGGCCGCATGTCAGTAATCCAGGGATTCTTCATCAGGAGATCGCTTGCGGCAGCAGAGGCGCCAGGCTGCCCCGAGAGCACACACACCTAAAGCAACAGCTAGACCAGCACCTAAAGCTGGCGCCATCCAATCCCCACCTCCAGCACTCCTCGCTCTTGCACATAACTCTGTAGCCTCATCATGTAACTGGCCTGAAGGCAAACCTCCTAACAAGTCCAAATATCCCAAACGACGCAAACTGTCTTCAGAATACGCCTCTCTAGCCCTCTTCTCCTCTGCAGTCCAGAACTTGCGGTCTCCAGATGTGACGTTGGGACAATTAACGATACCATTGCAAATTAGTCTTGCTGGAATGCATAGAGCTTCTCCTGGACAAATAAAGTCACAGCCTTGAGTTGAGTCTGAGGTTTTTATTCCGCTGTCAGTCAATCGAGACGTCATTAATGTACCGTCAGAGTTTTTAGGTAAATGGTAAAGTCCGGTCCAGACGATCTTGAAAGCCGCTCTAGCAGGAGACGCGCTACCGATAAAGACTATTCGAATGGACCTTGTCTTATCCTTTTCAATAACCAACGGGTCATCTAAAGACTCAAAGCCTAACTCTCCAGCCGACAAGATGGGAAGCTTTTCCGTCTCCGAAACATTGTCCCCGCATACGGATAGATACGGTTCCACCCTACCAGGTAAGTATATCTGAATGTTCCCATCTTCGCAATGACGTGAAGCGAATTTGATGCTCTCAAAGTGCAGCCAAATATCCCTCTTTTCCTCAATTTCTAGATCCCAAATGCACTGTATCCGTTTTGGAGGTTCCATGTAGCCTAACGCCTCCAAATGTGGATAGTCTATTTGGCCGTCCAGGGAAGCCAGAAGCACCGCGGGTCCACAGAGAGGGCCATGGACGAATTCGTATCTAGCTTCGAAGAGAGGTGACGGGTTCTTGAAATAAGAGGCAGCTGCGTGAGCATTATCGATTATTAACTGTAAGTTCAAACTCTCTCCAGAGGAAACCACTCTGTATGGCCTTACTCTAGAGACTACATTCGCGTGTTTAGCGCAGAGGCATGAGCCCAATGATCTTTGGACGGCTAGATGAAGTGGTAGCGGTGTGGTACTGACGGTAGAACTTGTATTCGCGGTCTTAGCACCTAAGAAGGGTTCCCAGATGATAAGTTTGTCGGCTCGGTCCTCGTAGCAGTTTTGACAGGAAACTGACGTGTACGGATGCTCCTGGAATAGAAATAGAATTGAATTGGGATATTCACACTACAAGCAAAATTTTGTGCGACCTTAACTTTTTTAAACGATTCACAATGGCTTAATGAAATTATAAGTATTTTTCGAATTATCCAGTGAAATAATATTCTAGATAAACTTGTCTAATTTCGGAAACAATTCAAATGCAAAAGCAGAACAAAAGCTTGGCTTAATTGTTTTTGAAGGAACTAATTAGAAACAAAATTTCCAAGTTGAACCGGTTTAATTCCGATTCCGTTAGTTCCGCTTATCTTCAGAATTAGAATTACAATGAACTTCTTCTATTCTATAAGAAGGAATTTAATGATGACATTCTAGAAAATTTAATCCACACCATCGTATGAATGAGAGTAATATGTTTGCTGGATGATTTTAAGAAGCTGACAACATCCCTAACTGTGAAGATAAAAAAAATCAGGATTATCACCTTAAAATTAACGCTCAGAATAGTCAAAATGACTCTGGCATATATCCTCTTATCTGTCACGAATCTATACAAGCAATGGACATCTTCTCCAGGTAATGCTTGCTTATAAACTAGCGTGTTGAGTGGCGACCTCAGTCTCCCTGCTCGGTGCTTCCAGGACGCAATGATCTCGTCACAGGCGGTACCGGGGACTGGTTCTCCGAAGCGTGTGTTGTTGAAGAAGTCGTAGTGGGCCCAGTAGTACAGAGAAGATCTGTAACAAAAGCTCTCTGGTAATTTGAAGTGCAACTTGCCAGTAATCTACGGTCATAGAGTTTGTTCTACCAATGGCATGGGTTCGATATTCAGACCTCGCTGCCTCGGGCAAGATATGTCATCTACCATTTGCGTCGCTGACAACCACAGATCACGAGAGATATGCCGTGCGGTTCAAAATGTATGGGAACTCGCTGCCTCCGCTTTGTTCCCCACCACTCTCTAAAACCAACCAATACGAAGTCTCTTCGGTGCGTGCTGCGTCGCCGCCGTATACAGCGGCCGTACCACGCGACGCACCAGTTTATTCAAAGTATCGTTAGACGATCTATACATTGCCTCGTACATTCACTCAGTAGCGAACATAGGTGGTACTTAAAGAGCCATGTATTTTGTACAAAAATAAAAAAGTCGTTGTGCTACATGAAAACTAAAATAACATAATAAAGGCATTAAATATTTTTTGATTTGTTGTTTTTAATGATTTTAAAGACGAATAAATAAAATACTTAATTTATGGCTGGTGAAATGAGATTCCATCTTTCGCGTAGTTCACTTTGCTGCTAGTATTTTTGCACACAACCACGGAATAACACGGCATTTAAAAAAAAAGTTAGAGCTCCGATACCGACGTGCAGTTGCAGTCGACTGACGGCGAAAACTCTATGTTAGCGTAATTTTGGCTAAAGGTGAGCGCAAGCCCACCGCTTTCATAACATCTCCTCTCATATATCTGTGCTGACAACCCATGCGCGGTATGTACCAAAGCAACTGTTGCGAGGCTGCGCGGTCATTCTGCGCGCGGCTATTGGCGTAAACCCGCTCCTAGCTTAGTTTAGTACATAAAGGTTATTGACTACTAACTTCGTTTTTTTTTTATTACGTTATAGGCAAGTATTTGATCTCGATCTCACCTGATGGTAAGTGACGATGAGATCTATGATGGAGCATACTTGCCTAGAAGGTACCTGTTCACTCTCGACTTGTTAACTACACTTACTATTAAATTCAATTTCAATAACATGACAATACATTTTAACAAGTTTAGATATATAAGAATGATAATGAGACTATTAAATGTGAACATCACATACAATTTTATTCACTCATGAAATAAGATTGTAACAAATATATAAGGAAATATAGGGATTGATAATAAATCCTACACTTCAAGGAGGCTTTATTTCAGTCTTCCATTTGCATGTTTGTCAAAAACAACTAAATGAGAGCTTGTCTTATAAACTCGTGTTGTTTACTGTTTCTCGGCTCATTAGAAATGCTCAAACGTCTTTCAAAACATGGGAACGAGGTTGATGAAATAATAACAGGATAATTATTTAGAGTGGCAACATTGGAATGGCAATGCCGTAGGAGCTGGCACCCGACCAAATATCTTGTTTGTTGAACTTCGGGGCTATCATCTGACCGTATAAATTAAGGTGCTTATTACTTCAGAATCATTTCACCCGATCAGCTATCAAAGAAGTTTATATTTTAAGTAACACTTATTAACTATACGTAAATTAGTGTACACTACAGAAAAAAGGAGACTTAATTTTTTAAGTCTTGAGCTCCAAAATTTGGCAACCCCCTTCTAACGAGCATAAAAAAACCTGCGTCTATAAATGAAACAGAGATAGTAAATGATATATAATATATGATAGTAAATATCATAAAGCTACGCCCGCAAAATAAGTCGCTTTTAAGGAGCTCATTAGGCAAGAAAGAGATAAAACACTTACCCACTATAGCTCCCCGTCTTGCTTTCAAACCTAACGAACATGGCGTTCCCTGTGGACACAAAGTCGTGCTTCTCCATCGGTCTACTGAAAGTGTCACAGAAGGTCTTGATGATACGAGCATCGTCAGGTCTTGGGGCGTCGTACAAGGTGAGGGATTCCCCGCAGTCCCCAGTCCAGGGTTGGATTGGCGACTCTATGCGGTTGATTCGGAAGCTGTTGAGGAGAATATGACGGTAGAGCATCAAGAGTGTCAGTTTTAAAATTAGATTTATAGTTACAGAAGTTTTTTTCAACTCATTTCAAAGCTATGGATAAAAAAATATGTAAATAGTTTTAAAAGGTGTACGGATTTTTTTTGTAGGTTTTAAACAATGTGAAGTTCGGGGCTAACGTGCCCTTAAATTCCTTTGGATTGAAGAACGAACTGTGCCTTGTGAATTATCAAGAGAGTAATTTAACACTTTCTCCGTTTTTATGCTAAGTTCTATTTGTTCCAAACTGTCTAACTATTACTTAGTCTCTAGAAAACTGTGTTTGAATATTTTGGACTAACCTTGGGAAGTACAATCTCACGACCTGTCCGGGAAATCCTTGCATCAAATACGTGCAAGATGTATGAGGGGGGTACCAATGCGCCACTGATAGAAAGATACCCTCAGTGTCTCCTGACTTCTTCAAAGATTCCGCTGTGAGCAGCCAGTCGCAGGTCCCTACCCTCGACCCAGGAGCTTCAACGTGACCAGGCCAGTTGCCAACGTTGAAGTGGAAGCCAGTATTAAGGAGCGGACCGGCTGGTGAACTGACAAACTCCACAAACAGATCCTGGGAAGTCCCGATGATGGAGTACGGGAATTTGCCCATGCCGCAGAATGTTCCTATGACTGAAGCTGATTCATCTTTTCCATCGTATATCCTGATGTAGTCGTAGGGACAGTTCTCAGAACCTAGAAAAACATGAGCATGATTATTGAAATTATAGTCTACTTGAAATTTACTTAGGGTTGTGTTTTTTTAAGACCGAATTAACTGTATTTGATTAAAAAAAACTAGATTTGCGAAAATAAGTTTTGGTCAAGCTATACCCCAAGAAGAGAGAGAGAGAGAGAGAGTATCCTCTTAACCTCAATTTTTCCCAACGGGATATCCAGAAATTATTGCCTCAAACTCAAGACCGGCCAATATGACATTATGCATTTAAAATTCTAGGAGTATTGCAATTTTCCTTTGTGGCAATATTTCTGCACACGCATATTGGCACCGCTGCAAAGGCTAAACTTAGTTTAAAAACAAATTTCATATTCAAATAAACTATCGTGCAATGCCGGCGATATCTCGATAAGTTCGTTCGGCTTTGCCCAGCGTATGGAAACTTCTGGCGGTCGCTAAGAATTTAATATCGCCGTGTTGCTGGCTAGAGCAGATTTAATGGAGGTTATTGGGTGCTTGGTATTTATGATGCTAATATTTCACCCACAAGGTATTGCGGAAAATAGCGTGCAATGTTGCTGAAGAAAATCTTAAGACAAATCACAATTGATGATTCGTGTTGACATTTTTATCTTTTTACCGAGTTTGGGTCCATTGTGTTTTTTTCTGGTAGCATTGGGATCTAATAGTAACGGCAAAATGGAGGAGTTGTGGAGGATTGGAGTTGAACAACGCATTGCTAATGAACCTTTCGTGAGATAAGTTGGGGATATTTTTTATTATTAGCTTGAAAAGACCATATCAAATTGGAGCTCAATATTATATCTAACAAATAAAACCTTTCACCTTTAAGAGTCTTAAGAACAGAATATGATAGCAACTTGGGAACAAAGGATAACTTTCAAGGAGTAAAGTTGGAAAGAAAAATAAACTATATTACGCTGTGTAGTCTCATAACATTTTGTAAGTGTATAATATACAAGTTGGAAGAATGCTCAACATTAATGTAAGACGATACAGCCTTGGGCCGTGAAAAAATAAAAGCGAGTATGTAGTTTTAATCTGGATCATTATTTGATTTTTTTTGGGTTGTTGCAGGTTCAAGTTGCGACTAGGCAAATTTCGGATGATCTTTGCGTAATTTACCTTAGTCAATATTACTGGTATCACACCCAGTCCATTGTACGGTAACCATAATACAAGCGTTACTTAGCTAAGGACCATTTATTTAGTGTATTTGTCTGGCGATAGATATATTCACTTCATGAATCATGTGCGGCTTAGTCTGCGTTTCCTTATAATTAATTTTGCCCGACCGTTGGATGCCTTAATATCTGGTTACCATCAATAATAAATGCTGTAATATAGAGTACGTGATCTCTCTTTACGATTTGATGATCTTGCGATAGCCCTATTTGCTGATGAAGACTTATCGGAATAGTCACATTGATGCTAACTCAATCGCCTTTTTAGTTGGATTGGCCAGTAAATGGCGAGTCGATCGATCGCTCGTTCACTAGAGTAGGTTGTTTCACTTCACTGATGTGGGTAATGAAATAGATAGATATCTTCTTTTCTGTCCGTCATCTCACTGTTCTTATCTGGGTAAGACTTCGTTTTTATTTTTGTAATGTGATTATAAAGGTTATTACTAAGACTGTTATTCCAATGTGTAGATGATGCAGCCATTAACTTTTTATATGCTTATACCCCCGAATTTGTAGACGTTTTATAACTTTATTACACGTCATATAGTACTGCGCACGAATTTTGCTTTGTACAGTACTATAAGAATACATTCTATAAATTGGGAGGATAGTCTACTTTAACTTCCTAAGACTAAGACTAACCTAACCAATCTAAATTGCTCCCGTAACGTAACCGTATTAACTACGCAAAAACATATTCCATATCCAGAGTTTACTATACATCTCGATTAGGAATGTCATTTCGAGTGAGTGGAAGAAAGATATTGAACATAATTTTGACGATTTAAAAATACTATTATGTTTGAATTAATTAAAAATATTGTGATTCTGAATTCTTTTCTCTTACATACACTTTTATAGGAAAGTACAATCGATTATAAAGCTAATATAACACACATTTACGTTATGACCCATGATAACTGTCTATATATTTTGGGGGTAAGCGTAGTAACAAGTAGTTATTTAAATATAACTAACTCACCAGATGTTATAGGCCTCATTGGACAAGTCATGATGTTCTCGCACCGCTGTCCATCAATGTTGAACTCTTCGTTCTCTATATACAGCTTTATGTACGGCAGACGAGTATTCAGGTGATACCTGGTATAAACAAACAAAAACAGTCAATGGATGAATCGAATCGTAAACAAATACACTGGCTTAATACAACAAAGGGGTTGTGTGACATTTTTCTATTTGATTCCAGAATTCCGCTCGATACATCAATCTTGTAAAACCTGAACACAAAAGAAGAAAAAGATTTTTGCATAAACATGCACCCAAAATTATAAAAGGATTTGGTGCATTTACAATGGCTTAACAAAACCCTTATATCCAGAAAAATGCTATTGTAATCTGATAAAAACTGTTATTAGATTGAGGGCTAGCCCTCAATCTAATACCAGTTTTATTTAATCTAATAACAGTGTTATTTAATTCTTGATTTTAGTACCAGGAAACAAATGTGATTCTTTGAGGAATCCAAGTGCTTCCTCCATCCTCCCATCATAAACAGGTACCAGGAAAACAGCATTGACAAACAGTACTTAACGCTTGGAGCCTAAACAAACCCACGTCCCTGCCAAGTTGTACCCTCATCAAAATTTGTATTGTGTACATTGCATTTGAAAGCGACCCTATTGTTTAATAGTAGCCTTCGAGTGCCTACTATAATTCTTATAGCACGACACACTTACGAGTTACTGTTCTCGCAATAATTTATTTATCACTTTTTTATACAAAAGCTTTGTAGGTAGGCACCTTTTTTGTAACTTTAAGCACTACTAATAAAACTTTAGTCAAGAGCTGTTGCATTTCAATACATGAACCCAAAAAACCTGATTCGTCCCAAACAATGGTCAATATCGAGCCTAATTATTGAATTAAGGAACCAAAAGCACAATTAAGGAAGGATTTGGAGTTAGCGGCTGGAAATAAGAAGCTTTTATCCATCGGGTATCAACGGATCGATTTCGCCGTGTCATTGTGAACATTCTGGAAGAAAGTGGTCTGGATGTTCGATACCCCTGAAGATTTTAGTATTTCAGGAAAAAGCTTCATTTTAATCATTATTCCCACCCAACACTCTTATCAGGTAGTATTTTAAGTGCATTGCAGCGTTATAAGGTTAGTAGTTATTTTTTACATAGTTTCGTTTAAGTACACTCTGGCCATTATAAAGTACCTAATCGGTTTATTATTGGTCTAGGTACTTATTATTATATTTACCTGTTGGTTTGTTAATGTTAGTAACTTTAAACGTAGGATAAAAATAAAATAATTTGTTTTATCAACGTACATTCATTTAATTAAAATAATTATAAACGAGCTTGTACTACATTAACGCTGAGTTATTAAGTAATCGCTAGGGGTACAATCGGTCACATGTAAAAGTTATAGCTAGGTACCTAATCACATACATTGTTAAGTACACCTTCAGATGAGAGTTATTGCACTATAACTACTTAGTAGGGACTTAATATAGGTACCAATCATTATTTCTACAAAGTTAACACTTGTTTAGTTAATTTTAGATTAGGTTTCTTATTATATTTTGTACACAATATACTGCAGGTACATAGAAACCTGTCTAATACCGATCACATCGGTAATTAACTAATTAGGTTTTAAATAGTGTTACATCATTTGTTAAGGTTTAGTTTGTATACATTCCAGACTAATAACACCAGTCTTACGCAATGTCAAGCGAGAAGGAGCTAGCTAGTCTCCCGCAAGGTCAGGCGATAAGGAGGAGAAGAGCCAGCTACAAAGGGCAGCTGACTACGTTCTCAAACTATTTGAGAGCCCTTAAGGTACTGTCGTTAGGCCCTGAAGACGTAAATGAGTTGCAATTGCGTTACAATAAGATACAATCTATGTATGCCCAATTCGACGAGGTGCAGTTGCTTTTAGAGTGTAGCACTGACGATAGTAGCGATCTGTTAGTGGAAAGACAGGAATTTGAGTCTATTTATTATAAAGCACTCTCTCAAGCTCAGAAGATTTTGTCTGATTGTACCAAACCAGACCGAGCTGAAAGTGATTCAGGTTCGCGTTCATCCACTCACAAGTTTGTTAAATTGCCCACTATTCAATTACCTAAATTCTCTGGATCCTACGATAATTGGTTGGAGTTTCACGATACCTTCGCGAGTCTCATCCATTCAAATGATGAGATCGATGATATAAACAAATATCATTATCTCAGAGCCTCGGTGGAAGGATCTGCAGCAGTAGTAATACAGTCTATAGAATTCTCCGCAACTAACTACTCTGTGGCTTGGAAACTTCTTTGTGATCGATTTGATAACAAAAGATTACTGATTCAAAATCATGTTTCTGCTTTATTTAATATCCAACCTATTAATAAAGAATCTTCTATCAATTTAAAACGCCTTATCGACCAAATTAACAAGAATTTGCGTGCCTTAGAATCGCTTGGCGAGCCAACTACACATTGGGATACCCTCCTCATTCACATTATGTCACATAAGTTAGATTTAAAAACTTATCGTCAATGGGAAGAACATAAGGGCAATCTTGATAAGGACACTAAGATAACGTTAGACATTTTTCTTGCATTTATTAAAAACAGAGCCGACTTGATTGAAACATTGGAGATGTCTTCGTCCACAGTTCCCACAAATTCCAGTTCATCTACCAGAACCAATCCAAAGGTTAAAGCGTTGGTGTCAGTCCAAGATCACAATAATCCGAAAAACACTTCTGCCACGGGTTCGGACAAGCGCTGTCCGAAGTGTACCGGTGATCATAAATTATATAGTTGTCCTCAGTTTCTTGCGTTAACCAACGAGTCACGGTTACAATTATTACCGACCTATAAGATTTGTTTTAATTGTTTTAACCACGGACATTATGCGAACCATTGCAAGAAACCGGGTTGCAAACTTTGCCGCCGAAAGCACAACACACTGGTACACATCACAGACCCTAAACCTAAATTATCCACTGATTGTGTTTCTCCGAGTGTTGATAATGGTAACATTAGTGACCGGCCGGCGAACTTATCACTCACAGCGAGCGTGGCTGCTTCGCCGCGCGCCGGTGAGCGGTGCGACGTGTTGTTATCGACTGCGCTAATACAGGTTTTCGATTCCGATAACCACGAACACATCGCTCGCGCAGTACTGGACAGTGGGAGTACGTCGTGTTTTATTACTGAACAGATGTGTCAGCGGTTACGTTTGCCGACCACAAATGTGGATGGTTCGGTTTTGGGAGTTGGAAATGTCACGTCGTCGGTTAATAAAATTTGTGAGCTGTCAATAAAATCATTAAATAACACTTATCGCAACAATATTAAATGTTTTATCTTGCCGTTAATTACAGATCATGTTCCCAGTAGGCACATAAACTTAGTAAACCTTAAAATCCCAACTAATATTTGTTTGGCTGATCCTAATTTTCATTCACCTGCCACTGTCGATATCCTAATCGGTGCAGATGTTTTTTGGGATCTATTAGGTACCCAACGCATCAGATTAGCGGATGGGCAACCGATACTGTGTGAAACCAGACTGGGATGGTTAGTGTCTGGTCCCATTAATTGCGGAAATGTATCGGCATCTACACAATATGTTAAATGTAATTTAATTAATGTCAAGTCCGATCATTCTGATAATTTTAACAATGCGATTCAAAATCAATTAACCCGGTTTTGGAGTCTAGAGGAGATTGGCTCGAGTTCAGAGTATTCCCAAGAAGAGAAGCTGTGCGAGGAGCATTTCATAAAGAACACCACACGTCTAGAAAATGGTCGTTTCTGTGTGAGACTTCCACTGAAGCACTCTCCTGACGTGTTGGGTGATTCTTTATCACGAGCTAAACAATGTTTTATGTCTCTGGAGCGTCGACTTAAAGGTAAACCCACATTAGGCGATATGTATAAGGATTTCATGAAGGAGTATGAGTCATTAGGTCACATGTCTAAGTGCCAAAATTCACATTTAATTTCTAATGCTCATTATATTCCTCATCACGGTGTCCTACGTGACAGCAGCACCACAACTAAGTTGAGGGTGGTGTTTAACGCTAGTAGCCCGACTACTTCCGGCGTTTGCTTTAATAGCATTCAGATGGTAGGACCCGTGGTTCAAAATGATCTTTTATCAATCTTGTTGCGCTTTCGGCAGCACAGATACGTCCTAGCGGCTGACGTGGAGAAAATGTACCGGCAGATAGCTGTGCATCCAGATGACAGACACCTGCAGCAAATTATTTGGCGCGACAATCCTTCAGCACCTCTTCAACCTTTCCAGCTGAATACCGTGACGTATGGGACGGCAAGTGCTCCCTTCCTTGCAACTAGGTGCCTAAAACAGTTAGGCTTAGAGTGCACCGACCATAAGGTCTCAGAAGTGGTTCAAAACGACATGTATGTAGATGATCTGCTAAGTGGAGGGGATGATTTAACTGAAGTTCAAGAACTCCGCCAAAAGGTAACCTCGGTACTCGCATCAGCTCAAATGGTTTTAAGAAAATGGAAGTCCAATGAAATACAATTGATGACTGAACCTAACCTTCCCACCTCTTCATTTGACTTGAATATTGGAACTTTAGAACCGAGCAAAACACTAGGTCTTGGATGGCACCCTCAATCTGACCTACTGTATTTCCCGATTAGTCCGCCAAGTTCATGCAAAACCAAACGTGACATGCTTTCAGTTATCTCACAGATTTTCGACCCGTTGGGGCTCCTTGCACCCTGTGTGATTAGCATGAAAATATTGCTGCAGAAGTTGTGGTTACACAAGCTGTCGTGGGATGAACAGTTGTCACCGGACATTAGTAAACTCTGGACTGACATCACTAGTGATTTGCCACAACTTAACCACGTTCAAATTCCCCGCCATGTTATTTGTGACTCGCACCAATATTTAGAATTTCACATATTTACAGACGCTTCTGAGCGTGCATACGGCGCATGTCTGTATGTACGTAGTGTGAATGCCTATGGTGCAGTCTCAGTGCGTTTATTGCTAGCCAAGAGTCGAGTAGCCCCACTCAAACCGACAACAATACCAAGGCTTGAGCTTTGTGGAGCTCTGGTTGGGACTCGACTCTATGAAAAAGCACTGTCATCATTGCGAGTGCAGGCTACGCGCACTTTCTTTTGGACGGACTCCACTATTGTTTTGAACTGGTTGAAAATGTTACCAAACAAATTGCAACCTTTCGTACGTAACAGAGTTGCAGAAATTTTGGACAAAACTGGGAACTGTGAATGGAGACATGTCCCGACTGCCGAAAATCCCGCCGATCACATTTCTCGAGGAGTTCAGTGTCACACCTTATCTACGTTAGATAATTGGTGGTCAGGTCCCACCTTTTTAAGGATGGATATGCCAAGTTGGCCCTCAAACTCATCTCAAATTAATGATAATGACATACCGGAGTTAAAGTCTAATGTAACCCTTTTCGCTTCAATTAGTAAACCCAACAATATTATTAATTTTGAACGATTCTCAAACTTTTCGAGACTCAACCGAGCCATAGCTTATATGTTACGGTTCATTAAGGCATGTAAAATACAACCAGTTCTCGGTCCACTTAGTACCGAAGAATTACATTCTGCGTTGGTTTTAATCATTAGGACTTCTCAAGAAGAATCGTTTAGCGAATATAAGGCTTTACTTAATAATCATGATCTCCCATCAAAAAGCCCCCTACTTAAGTTCAATGTTTTTCTAGACAACGATGAAGTCATGCGCGTAGGAGGGCGTCTTCAGCATGCAAATTTCCCGTATAGTAAAAAGCATCCTATACTAATACAGTCCGCTCATCGTTTTTCAAAATTATTGTTTCAATTCGAACACAAAAGGTTATTCCATGCTGGTCCGCAATTGCTGTTGGCTACGATACGAGAGACCTATTGGCCCATACGAGGTCGTAATTTGGCTAGATTTTGTTATCGGCAATGTGTAAGATGCTGTCGGATGAAAGGCCAGATTGTTACACCTATAATGGGTAACTTACCGCAGCAGAGAATTACCCCAGGAGGTTTCCCGTTTGAAAATGTTGGTATTGACTATGCAGGTCCTATCCGTGCCGTTAGTCGCCAAGGTCGTGGTTGTAAGGAGGTAAAGGTGTACATCGCCGTATTTGTTTGTTTTACCACCAAATCCATGCATTTAGAATTAGTGGGCGATTTAACGAGCAACACGTTCATACTGGCCTTGCGCCGTTTTATATCCCGGAGGGGAAAACCCGCTAACATCTTCTCTGACAACGGGACCTCGTTTGTTGGTGCATATAATGATATTTCGAAGTTTATCAAAGCAAATTGCGACTATTTATCAGGGACGATGGCAAGTGAAGGCATAAAGTTTAATTTCATCCCAGCTTATTCTCCACATTTCGCTGGCCTTGCGGAAGCTGGTGTTAAGTCTACTAAGTACCATTTAGTCAGAGTGCTGGGACATTGTCATTTGTCATACGAGGAGCTCAATACTACTCTTGTCCAAATTGAAGCTATATTGAACTCCAGACCACTCACCCCGCTGTCGTCGAATCCTGAAGACATGACGCCGTTAACGCCAGGCCATTTTTTAATTGGACGTCCGCTTACTTCTTTACCGTCTCCTGACTATCAAGCCCGCTCCACTACTTCCTTGACAAGATTTCAGCGCATTGAACAGCTACGTCAACATTTCTGGGCTCGATGGAGCAAGGAATACATCTCCGAGCTACAGCTCCGATCGAAATGGCGCACCTGCAAGGGTTCTCTTCAGTTAAATTCCCTTGTACTTCTGAAGGATGACAACCTGCCTCCATTGAAGTGGAGGTTGGGTCGTATTGTCGCGGTCCATCCAGGTTCGGATGGAGTCACGAGAGTGGCGGATGTCAAGACTTCTGGTGGTCTATTCCGCCGATCATTCAGCAAGATTTGCCCGCTGCCTAAGCCTGAAGAATTTTGTTGAATCAGAAGCTTCAACGCCTGGGGGCATGTTTAATAGTAGCCTTCGAGTGCCTACTATAATTCTTATAGCACGACACACTTACGAGTTACTGTTCTCGCAATAATTTATTTATCACTTTTTTATACAAAAGCTTTGTAGGTAGGCACCTTTTTTGTAACTTTAAGCACTACTAATAAAACTTTAGTCAAGAGCTGTTGCATTTCAATACATGAACCCAAAAAACCTGATTCGTCCCAAACACTATTGAGAGATAAATCATTTTCATGTTTGTGGGTAGGTATTCCATTAATTTTAATATGAGCATCTGCTCCTTATTTCTATGGATATGTAAGTTAGGATTGGCAGTTTCTTGCGGCGATGGTCTCTCGATGGAAAAAGTTAGTGTTTCAAATCTATTAATTAAGAATAGCTAAACTGTTTGAATTATTCCAGACCAAATACGATCGAGATTTTGTCTTGTTTTATATAAATCTTTCATGGTATTCTTTCAGAAATATAGCAACCTTAAACTGATTCTCCACGTCTAGAAATTTACATAAGCGTTGAGGACATTTCGCTCCCACACAATACGTTACTTAATCATCTCTAAACATAGTTGGCCAATCTTCAAGATTGTTTACAGGGTATAAAACGGTACACTTGCCTGCAGTGTAGGTTTCTTGGATACACTCCAGGGTAGGCGGCAGATTGCACGTAGCACGTTTGAAGGCGACAGTCGCGAAACACACGCTCGCAGTAAGACCTACGAACAAAGGTTGACATAATTTGACAATAAGTTTCAGTATAACATCCGTTAATGTTGGTAGAACGCTCACCTTGGTAACGAGAGTCGCAGATTCATACAAAGGCGATTTCACCCAATTTCATTTGCGAATCTCATTTTCAACTATGATTATCACTTGCTTAACGGTGAAAGTAAACATCGTGAGGAGACCTGCATGTCTTAGAGGAGCCTTTGAAAGACGTGTGAAGTCCACGAATTCACACTGAGCTAGCGTGGTGGAGTATGGTTTAATCTCCCTCGCATTGAGGCTCTACCCAACAGCGGGATATTAAAAGTACTAATAAATATTTTTTTAATGTAAATCATCAAGACCAAAGTTAGCTTTCACCTATGCACTAGATCAAATAATAGATCATTAATCTTATTTTCACTTTGACAAGGGTCACATACAAAATAACCCACATTTAAAAAAGAAAATCCCCAAATCAACTCTACAGTCGTTCACCTTAATACAAGCACTTGATTACAACGAATAAATCAGTGTGACTGCAATAATAGGTGGGCCACCGGGCCGCGGCGGCAATTCGACACGATTTATAAGCCATTTCGGTCACGTAGCCACCAAAGTGGCCGCCATTTGGAGCCAGTCAGAATGATTCTAGTACGTTTGTGACATTCAGGATAAACCTGTTAAGTAATTGGCAACTCGAAGTTGATTTATTCGACCAAAGTGACGACTTGAAATATCCAGTTGCCAATTTATTGGTAGTAGGTTCGGTAGAATATAAAATAGTTATTGAACAAAAAGATTTAGAAGTGATAAGCTTAGGGCATAGTGACGTGATATAAATGGGTTTGATATTGCAGAATGATGCAACGATTGGATAAGCAGTTTTCGAGATTTGAAAATATACTTAAAATATAATGGAGCTATTAAACTATAGCCGAAATCAGGATTGATAGCTCTCTCACAGTTCGACGCTAATCTTTTCTGTCACTCACCTTTCTGGCGCTCTGATGAAACGGATCACTTATATTGGGCCTAATTTCATCAAAGTCAAATCATTTATTTTGTATAGGCCACTTCCAAATTGTTATTAGCATGTTTTCTTAACTCTACGACCGGATCACAACGCGATCTCAACTGAGAAGATCAGTCTTTGTCATAGTGTCGTTGACTTATTCTTGTACCAAAACGCTCTCTATGGACACGCATTCCCTTGACCGAAACGATGAAACGCACGTGACCGAAAAAAAGTCATGTTGCGGATTGAACGATAGGAAATATAGGCGCTACAGAGTAACTACATAATTCAAGTATGGGCTGGTTAATTTTTTAATTGTTTCTTGGTAACTCCAGGTACTTTTAAAATAATAATTAAGCCTAAAGTACCACTGCTTAAAGTGTTAAATATTGCTATGACAAAGAGTAAATTTTCTCATATGAAAATAAAATACTTATTTGTTTAATATAATTATGTATCACAACAGCTTCAATAAACAGAACATAATCGAATTTCCAGTTGAAAACATCCTTTGTATGACACATTGAAACGATCACACTCAAAAGTCGACGCAGACAATGGCGAATAGCTTTTCCAAACGATTTGATTTAAAATGTTCATCACGTACGTACGTACGTACTGAACCCTCTTTGAAGTCGGCTTTGCAATTTGGAAAATAATTTAAATAAAGTGGGACCTAGCAGCGGGCCCTGCGCGATCCCCTATGCTTTTTGTTTCGTGTTCTGTTTGATCACGATAAATGTAATCTTGTAAAGGTAATTTGTATTTAGGCGGCATACGGGATGTAGGTGTGCTAACAGAATATTGCGCCTATATATAGATACCTTATTAATATTTTGTTATCAAGTGTTGTAAGAAAGTAATAGCAAATACCTTATAAAAATCCTTTTTGAATTACCATTATTGTTTGTTGAGGAGTGTGTTAGCATACCAAGTGTTTTGAGGAATTTATTTTACAAAAAGGGCTTGAAGCTAGATTGGAAGTAATATTTCAGTTGGTTGGTACATACCCGGCCACGACTTCGCCTCTTCTGTTCGGGTACAACTCCGGATGTTGGCCGTAGCGTAAATAAACTTCGAACTGCTGCTCCGCTCTGTAACAAAGGAAAATCTATACATCTATCCTACAAATAAATAAAATTGGAGTGTCTGTTTGTTATATTAAAATAACCGCATCACTATGTGCATTTGGATATATACACGGTACATATTCCAAAACATGTTTTTTACAATTTTTGTCTGTCTGTCTGTCTGTTTGTTTTGGATAATCTCTGAAATGGCTGGACCGATTTTGACGGGACTTTCACTGGCAGATAGCTGATGTAACAAGGAGTAACTTAGGCTACTTTTATTTAAGAAAATCTTTTTTGTTAAATACCACGCGGACGAAGTCGCGGGTAACAGCTAGTATTATATAAACTTAGATAACGTAAAAATTGTGTTTCACTTTTTAACCCGAAAAGTTTCACATAAGTAATTAAGTTCTTAATAAACAACTGTCAACAAAAATGCCAGACCACATCTCCAAAAGCACCATAGGATTATATTCAACGCAACCACTGACCTGGAACCGAAACTGAAGTAAGTTTGGTCCGTGAAGTTGTCCGCATGGAACACGATCTTGACGAAGTTCGTCTCTGATATGAAAGTCTGCGGCTGCTCTATCTCGCCGCAGAAGAGGCCCGGCTCCTTCCTGTTTGAGACGTCGGTTTTCGCATTGCCGTCGACTATCTGTTGGAAATTGATTTGGGCTACGATGAAGTACTAGGCGATGTCACGTTATAAAAAAATTAAGTCACCCATCCATACTTCGTATACTCTCAAAGTGTTTTTGACCTTAAATAGCTAGAAATAGGATACATTTACGCGTTGTGTTGCCTATTATTACCGTGCAGCCATGCCTGTCAGCTGGCTGGCGGGCAGATACGTAACTTTATCACGGGGTGTCTGACAGACACGCCTGGCTGACAAATCTATCGGGCATACCTAGTGCTGCGTGTCTCCTCAGCTAATAAATCCATATTTGATCGTTTTGCTGATTATGACTATACTATATTTAAGTTAGATACCAACCTGAGTAATGTGATAAGAAAGCACACATAAATTCAATTAAGTTCAAAACATAAAATTAACGCAATAAAATCATTAAAATAAGTTTAATTTCAATTTGTAGTTTTCTCGTAAATATAAGAAATTAATAAAATTATATATATTGTTATACTGTACTGAAAATAAATAGATAGAATATACAACATGGAACATATTGCAAATTTCCAAGTCGAACACCAATTACTCCAAACACAAATATTCCAATGTAAACATCATCGGAATTCTAAACTTGGAATTTAGCTCGCAAGCCTATACCTACGTGTAGACGAATGATCCAATAATTACGTCCAAATTGGGCCTCCCCAGAGTTCCCCAAGTTCCTTCACCCAACTGTCGAGTTCAAAAATTAATTAGCAGAATTGCAAAAGTGTACGCCGACTCAATTAGTGGTACTTCTGCGATGGCGGGCGATTTTCACGAGTTTTTGGCTCGAGGACTTTTTTGTTTACTCCCCAACCTTCCCCCCTTTAAATCCTTTCCTTCCGCCCCCATTATTAATGAGAGTTTAATGAATAATAAGTCATTGTTTTTATTGTCAAAAACGTCTGTTGCAGATGGAAAAATTGGATAACCTAGCTTTCCCGGCGCACTTCGTACCTACTCAGAATCAAATGTCCGAGAAAATTCATTCTCATTATTTTTACTTTTTTGTGAAATTTTCCCATGTTTTAATAGTTATTCTGCTATTAGGGACGGGAACAAAGTCAAAAAATCAAAGATCATAATCATTTATTGATTCCATCCAACCCGTTCTTGAGTTACAAATTGGTGTAACTAACACGACATTATTTTATATATTAGATTACAGTCTTAAAGTAAAAAGTCTGCTCATCCTGAAGAGGTAAACTTAATATTGCCATTCATTCATAAATAACCATATAAAATATGATAAATGAGACTCCCACAAAAAGACAATCACTGATTATAGTGTGTATGTGTCAAATTATAAAATGTTGATGTTATGTATAGATTAATTAAAAACATAGAAGCATTTATTTTATTACATTACAGAAGCGTTTATTTTCAAGTAACAAGTCTACCAACAAAGTATTGGTGAGCTCCAAACTAGATAATAACTGTAGATCGTTGTAACTAGATGGAGTCAATGTCGCAACTGTCAATAGAGTTATGGCAGACAAAGAAAGGAATACCCCTCATTCTCCGTCTCACTCTGTGATTGAATACTTTTTACTTACTTGCATGTATCCTTTGTGGCACGTCGTACCATTGATGAGTGTTCCCACTTTGAATTTCATGAACCTTATCCTCAGTATCCAATCCTTCGGTGACCCTCGGAATGCTCTGAACCTGCGAAAAACATATATTTTAGTGTTTTGTTTTTTATTTAGACTCTGCTTCATAGGACTTGGGAATGCTCTAAACCTGCGAAAAAAATAATTAGGCTTTTGTTTTTTTAAATTAGACTGTTTCGTGGGACTTGTTCCACCACAAACCGGTGAGAGTGTTACTCCTCTAAACCTGGATCTACGGCAATACTATCGACGATGCGCAGGAATTCCCTCAGCGAGTCCCGGGAAAATGGTAATTGTGTTTGTTGATGGGAACTTTCTTCTTCTTCTTTTTTAAGGTTGGTAATAAACTACATAAAAGTGCAATTTTTGGCAGTGTCGAGTATTCTTTGATAATTGTTCTAATATTATAAGTACCGCTGATGATGATGTCAAAGATTATGATGGTAATGAAATAAATCTCCTCAGCTCATATTGCCCCAGTAGTAAGTTGATTGTTTGTGACAGTACATTTGGAAGCAATAAAAAAAAACTTCGTATGGTAATTAATTTGTGGACCTTTTACCTGTATGTACATGTGAGCGGTCTCCCGAAGTTTTCCGGAGTCACGGGTGGCGATGACACATCCTCGTATATTTCCACTGTCTTGTTGCAGTGGTCCCGTTTCGAATCTGTTGACAAATAGATAATTAACATAAATATAGTGAAATTAACTATATGGTCCCAAACTAGGCAACGCTTGTATTTGTGTAACGTAGAATGAACTGGGACGATTTAAGTATAATAATAACTTATACATGTGATTTAGGAAGGGTATACTAAGCCCGAGTCCTGGGCTCCTTTAGAGAATTTTTAAACACTAGGTGAGGACAATTTTCGCGTCGCTTGAAAAACAAAATGACAAAATGACTTCCTAACAAAATGACTTGTGATTTTTTGCGAACAAATGTTTTTTTTTTATTTACTCCTCCGAAATCTGACTTCACCTAGTGATTACAAAAGCGCTAAAGACGCGCGGATTCAATGCTTATTATACCATTTCTAATTAATTCTGTATAAATATTAAACAACCATGACTTGGGTATAAGCATTTGTGATCAACACACGAAGTTGCGAGTAGTTTGTTCATCAAATAATCCACAGAAAAAGCAAGTAAACAGAGGTTTGGAGAAACATGAATACAAAGAAGAGAGCTTTATATCTGAAACCCGAATTCTGTTCGTTCGTGTGTCGACATCGACAGATGGTAATGAATTGGAAAAAGCTTCCACAAATATGACATCAAAGCGGCATTTTGATGTTCCTCCTCAAAGATGGTTGAATCATCACGTGACGTGATGCATTCAATGCTTTTGAATGTTAGTTGGCGATTTTTCGATATTTACAGGGGGTCGGAGACAAGGCCGTAGGCAGGGGTGGAGGTTTTGGGGTTCAAACTCCGGCCGATATTCCTCTGAAAACCCCTGTTTTATACATAGGTATTTACTAATGTCACTGTTCCAGATCCCGATCCCCCCCTCCCCCGAAGTGAACTCGACCCCCTCCGAAGTGAAATCCTGGCTACGGCCTTAGTTGGAGATGGAAATATATTTAAGAAAAAGATCTTGATTACATATTTGTTAGTCCGCGATTATGGAGACGCATAAAATTATACATTTTATCCGCTTAGCTAACATTCATGTTTAAGAAAAACAAACTTTATAGACACATACCTAAGTACAATTATGTAAAAGCAAGCTAGGTAGCCAGCGTATCTCAAGCTGACTGCTCACATAGTTCAACACAATGGGTGCAATAACTCTGCTGTTTTTCCACTGAAATTTAGTTTAGCTTTTTGTCACTAGATGGCATTGCAAGCACGATACTTTACTGAACAACTTTTAAAGTCAACACGAAAATCAGACGTTACCGAGATCGACTTTGGTAAAAAACTATCCTCAAAAAGGCATACTTGACAATATTTCCTCTATCAGTAAAGCTGTGGATAATTTATTGAAAATTTACCGGACATCTTGGGAGAACTTGAAAAGTCAAGTTATACCATTTTATTTCAATTTCATTCACTCGTGCATGTTTATGAACACACACTGGTTAATATCCCACTAATATTACATCATCAAAGAAACATATTATTCGGAAAATAAAACAAAATTGACAACTTTACGTTTCAACTTCCCGCCAAAGAGTCCAATCGAAACTTCAAACCATGTTCTAAATTCAAATATATAATGTCATATTAAATTTAAACATTTCAAAGTATGTTCTAAATTCAAATATATAATGTCATGTTCGTATATTAATTTTTGAGAGTCTCACATCGTACTTAATGGAGTTTCGCCCATCTGACATTTTACTTAGCTCAAGGTATCAGGTGAGTCCCAAGTGCGGTAATTTAGGAGCTCGACTCAAAGTCGGTACGTTGTCTGAATTATGTAAGTTTTATGTGACAATAAATTAAATTGGTTTATGTGCGGTCGGCGTAGTGAACCTTCAAATAAAGGCTGTAAGTGGCATCGTAATGAAAACTGAAGCCATGGATTCACCCCATGTTTCTGAACCCCAAGAGTGTGAAGTTTCCGTCGATCCTTTCATGAATTTTAATATGAGTTAAGCATGAAATTCATAATAGAAGTCTATCTCAACTTGTTTTAAATAAAAAAAAAACACCTAAAACTGCAATGTAAATTAAAACTTGATATGCTTGAGCGCACTCGTGACCCGCACGCGTCGGTTATCGAGCGGAACGTTGTGTTGTGATCGCATCGTTTACGCTACATTGCGCGCTCAAAAATGATAACATTTGTAACCCATGACTTTTGATAAATGATTTCTATAATGTTACTATAGACATTAAGTGAAACTTTTACCCAAAGTATTCTTTATTATGCGCCTTAATCCCTGTATATTTATCCACTTTTTAAAATTTGTAACATCTATTGTATCTTTGTAATATAGACATACCTATATGTAGCGTCTATGACATGTCACAGTGTAGCGTAAGTGCGCTTCGAAAGACAACACACTGGAGCTAAAGAAAAATATTAAATTTTTGTAACTCGTATGATAAACTAGACAAGTGGTTTTTTTTCGGTAATGTGACCTTTATAGCCTACTGATGGACCCCTTAAATATTGTACACTATACTTGTTAAGCCTTATATAAGAAATTATTATAATAACAGGTTCATTCGTAGCCCAGTGGTCCTGAGGATGCCTCGTTGAGAGGCGAAACACGTGTCGAATACTTTTTTAGATTCGCTTAGTGTCGCGGAGAATTGCATTTTATTTGAGGTCCCGTCACTCGTGATAGATAGTTTCTCGATTAACATCTTAGAGGAGTTCGGGTGTTGTTGGCTTCTTTTAATACCGATAAAACTTGTTTGGTTTATAATCGAAAAAGTTGACAAGCCGAGGGTCAGTGGTGGGTCCTCTTTCCCCATTTGTTTAACAATGGATTTCCGCCAAGTATCGCCTAGTTCTATCAATTATATTATAACTAACGATAAATGTTCTTCGATCTTCAAGTCCGTATGTCTCATACGACGAGCTCATAGTTTTTTATTTACCGCCGACTAGTTTCGGCCGCGGGGGATTCTTGCGAACTGAAACTTTCATCCCCCAGAGATCGCCACTATACATCATCTAGAAGCTACTCTTAGCAAGAGTATAATGTTACAGCTACAAGTGATATGATAGGAGATAGGACATGACTTTGGCTTGAGTGTTGCATGTAAGAAAATTTAATGTATAATTGATAGAAATATTTTTTTCACTTGATACAAGCTTCCAATAAGTACTTGTAGGCTTCAGGATGCTTGAGACAATCAGTGTATTTACCCCCGAATTTATACGACGTTTTATAACTTTATCAAACGTCTATTTAAAATATGGCACCCGCCCTATAAATAAATTTGTCATCAATAAACACGCGAATATGAAGCCTCAATTTCCGCACAAAAGATAAAATCGCACTATTTTAAATGATGCGGTCGCGTGTATTGGCGGTCGCTTTGTAGCGACTGCTACTGATAGCTGGTAGCTGCCGGCCGCGCGACCAATGCGCGGTGGTCGCAGTCGCTTAGCGCGATGACCCTATGTTGTTACTGTGGGTTTTCAAATTGCCGCTGATTTACATACATGCTATATTTTTATTCATTTATACTGCATACCGCACAATGATAAAATTATATTATTGTATGGAGACCGGTGGCACATTAAAAAAGGGCTATTATTATTTGATTATTTTTCTAGCCATGTTCCCGAAAAAAAAAATCTTCATAAAAATTTTTGACGGGGGTCGAATTTCGAATAATTTTATTTATTTCTTTGAGAATATTATCTTTATAACCAACTGTTGGCCCTGTTAAATTATTTTACACCTTATATACAAGAATCGCCCTGATTGTCGGCGATATATATATAATGACTTCAAACATCAAAGGTATCTAAGTTGGGAACTTGGAAGATCTTCATCAAAGATAAGATTCTGATCTCAAAGATGACCTCACTGGAAGTTCGTTGAAACAAACCAAGTTCCGCACTGGCGCGCAATCTTAACGCGCCAACTGAGCTCGACTTAGTGTTTTTTTCCTGATCTTAAGTTGGAATAGTGAGAAGTAAAGAAAGGTTTAGTTGCTAAGTGTAATACCATAATACTTATCTGGAAAACATATTGATTTATTATATTCACGCTAATTACTAACTACACATTGAAATAATACTAAGTTTATTTTATGTTTTTACGTTCCCGACGTTTCGGCTGCTTTACAGCAACCATGGTGTTTGACGTCCTAGTGTCATGGTTTGAACCGGGGTACCCTCAGGTATAGTTGTTGTTTGTAATCCGATCTACGCAGAACGTGCTCACAGTGTATTGAGGTCTTGCAATGGTGCGCTTAGTTTTGGATTTAATTATATTAATTACTGGAAACCAAGTCTGTGTTGTTTGTAAAATTAGTTTTATTTCAATGTGTAGTATTGGCGTAAATATAAGAAATCAATAGATTTTTTCACCCCAGAATGTATTTATTTGTAATAATCATCTAAATATTTACAACAGGCAAAATTAAAAAAAAAAAAAACTTAAAAATTATATGAAAACAAACTAGGTATCAAAAAGGCCTTGTCCGCGTGGAATGGTGGCAAGAATGCTGGCTGCATTTCCTCGCTGTATAATCAAACTAATTTTCTGTAAAAAAAACAAATCAATAGATTGATTTAATTATATTCGTGCTGGCAAAATGAAAGAGACAGCAATGGCGCTGTGCGGTCTGCAGATATTTAAATAAGATAAAGTGGAATTTGTGATTTATCTTTGGAGGTTCTAGTTATTTTAGATGCAGCTCAATTTTAAATGGATATCATTTAAATTTGACTATTTGATCGAGAGCTTCGTCTGTCCTAAATAGTCCAATCGCTGAGTAAACAATGTTTGAATATTGCTCTTAATTGAATAAGCATCATAACGCTTTTAAGGGAGGAGGAATATATGCCTTTTGTGGTATTTTGTTGCTAGTCCTAAGTTTAATGCCAATCCATTTTGAAAGCCAAAAAAAATCATATCTTAACTCTTTTACTGTTTTCAAAATGCCATTGTTTCCACAATGGCCATGCGTATATCACAAACTTCTAACGTAATCGTATCGTTATCGATAAGGTATGTACTGCCCCTCCTTTTTATAGTATCCGTAGTATGAGAAGGTCGTGTCACGCTTACGTTAATATACTTAACGTCACGTAAAATGTTGTGCTTTGACCATAGACAATCATCATTGGCATTAATGATAGCTGCAAGTTGTCTAGTTCTTCTTCTTCATTTTTACGAAATGAGATGTGATGAAATAAAATGGATATGCAAATGGCCTCACCCACAACTTAGCGGGTATTTTGCCAATGTCAAGTAATTTATAGCAATAAAACATTCAATAAATACACATTATAAATAGTTGTCTAGTTACTGTCGTCTACTTGTCGCCTAGTTACTGATAACGTGGCCACAATGGCTCAGTCAAAGTTTGAAGGATTGGAAAGTTAAACAAGCGGTCGGGATGAACTCCTTCATACCTACCCTCTTTACTCTCAAGGTGGTGTCGTGTTACATAGCCGACGATAGTTTGACGTTGGAAATACACGGCAAAGCATTATTCCTTTGCATTTTTTTTATATAATTAATGTTTACGCCCCTCGCGCGAGCCAATTCAATCGCATCAATTTAGCATTTCTATACAATGCCGTCTGGAGCTTCCATTCCAATTTATTTCTGTAATAAACTGAAGGAATATAATTTTCATAATAATGGTGCAGTTATGCTCTTCAAAATAGATGATAATATGGTGTCATATTTCAGGACTAGTTCTGAACACAAATATTTTTTAAATTGGGCCTTCACGTTTCCATCACTAAAGCAATTTAACTTTTTGAGATGTCACGTCAGCTAGCCGTTATCTCTTATTTTTATAAAACTAAATTCCACGCTAAAATAAATAGTACTAAGTTAATTCGTATCGTATTCCCAGACTTATACAACTAGAAATTAGTATAGTCCTCATCCAGATTAGATTTCACTTATCGTCAATAAGATTATCGTGTCTTAACTTACAAGCTATATTAGATCGTAACAACATCGCCACATTACCTAATTTACTTTGACACTGAATTCAGGGTAACCACTAAGCTAATATACCTTTTACTAAAGAAATTTCGACTTTACCTGCCAACATCTAGGTTTATTCTCGTGTGTAGAGTCGTTTAATCAGCTGATTGCGAGGAAGAAGTTTTATTATGTAGTACGAACGCAATTTGTGCAGTTCGAAGATACATGGATGTCGTAACGTTGATTACACCGCTTTGCATGGAGGCGGTAGTTTATTACTCGAGAGAGATTGTACTTAGAATTTTATAGGGCTTGTATTGCGTTCAGAGCAACTGAAATTTTATCAACTTTTATTCTTTTTTTTTTTTTATTACATTATAGGCAAGTATTTGATCTCGATCTCACCTGATGGTAAGTGACGATGAGATCTACGATGGAGCATACTTGCCTAGGTAGGAAGGCGGCAGTAGATCGAGACGCTACATTCACTAGGCACATGCAGCGCAACTGATCTGACCCGCCATCCATGAATGGCAGCACTGAACATCATGCCGGAACGCGGCTAGGCCGCTTGGCGACATGGCTTTGTTCAGTGGGTGGTGAGTAGCCACGGCCGAAGCCTACCACCAGTAGAGTTGTCACCTGGTTGGCACCACCCAGGGTCACGTGTAGGGTATCTCGAGGGTACTTAATTCTCTTACGGACGAAGGTGACTCGACCCCCGAATTCTTTCAATAGCTGCGCCCCGCGGTGTTATCCCCGATTAAAAAGTATGTCCATTTTACCGGGATAAAAAGTGGCCTATGTGCTATTCTAGACTATAATCTATCTCTGTGCCAATTTTCATCCAGATCCGTTCAGCCGTTCTAGCGTGATTGAGTAAGAAACATCCATTCATCCAAACTTTCACATTTAGAATATTAGTGATAATGTTTTTTTATTTTAGATTTTTAGACTTGTAAAAATAGATTTCTGTAATAATATTTGTGAATAATAAAAATGAATGTATGATTTAAAAAAAAGGATTTCTCGTGTTATAAGTTCCATACAATATGGACTTGGAATGATTCCTGTACATAATAATACCAGCCCTTTTAATGTCCCATTGTTGGGCACATGCCTCCCCTCAATGTGAGGGGAGGCATGTGCCCAACAATGGGACATTGTCCTGGGTTGATTCACACCATGGTGCGAAACGACGAAGTCTATGGTCATAGTCCACCGCGCTGGCCAAGTGCGGATTGGCGGACTTCACACGTCTTTTGAGGGGTTCTCACAGACATGCAGGTTTTCTCACGATGTTTTCCTTCGCCATTTAGCAAGCGATAATCATGGTAGAAAATGAGACTCGCACATGAAATCCAGAAATCCCAGAGGTGCAAGCAGAGGTTTGAACCTACGATCCTTGTTACCGAGGCGAGCGTTCTACCAACTCGGCTATTACTGCTTCATTCCTGTACATAGCTGGGTTATTTTTCCTCGTTTCCTCAAGTTTTTTATTTACTTCGACCATACATAACATCGCAACCCTAATTCTCGAAGGGTTGCTCAAAGATATTCCAAATATGAACACGAAGGGAACATTTACTTTCTATCAAAATTAGATTAGCTTAAGTGAACCCCGACCTGTTGGCTCAGTTAGTAAGTCAAAGTCAAATCAATTATTTTGTATAGGCCTATGGGTGCACTTACAAATGGCATCACATTTTTTTTATTAGCTCTACAACCGGATCGGAATATATTTTAACCAAGAAGGCATTGGCCTTGCTTTCTGTGCCGATGGTCCTAGGATTGGCTTAACAAATGTTTTTTTCTACTGTGCGTGATAAGCACGAACGATCGTACCTATTTCATGGCCATTTAATATCTGGGAGTGTAATTATTTATATCGTTATTTAGTATCCAAGATACAGGGTATCTTAGTTCGGAGCTAGATCAATGTGTGTAAAACTTTTTTGGTGTCGAGTCACCTTCGTCCGTAGGAGAATTAAGTACCCTCGAGATACCCTACACGTGACCCTGGGTGGTGCCAACCAGGTGACAACTCTACTGGTGGTAGGCTTCGGCCGTGGTTAGTCACCACCCACTGAACAAAGCCATGTCGCCAAGGGGCCTAGCCGTGTTCCGGCATGATGTTCGGTGTTGCCATTCATGGATGGCGGGTCAGATCAGCTGCGCTGCATGTGCCTAGTGAATGTAGCGTCTCGATCTACTGCCGCCTTCCTACCTAGGCAAGTATGCTCCATCGTAGATCTCATCGTCACTTACCATCAGGTGAGATCGAGATCAAATACTTGCCTATAATGTAATAAAAAAAAAAAAAGAGTATACCGAATAAAAAAAAACACATCCATGACTATGGTCAGCTCATCATGTATGCCTACACCGCATTTGATGATCCATGATGTAAATTTCATCTGGGATTTAATAGTGTGTTCTGTTTCTTAGTTGCCGACTCCAAATTAGTTTTCGCAGTTCACAGCCCGCGCAAGATCGAACGGTGCACGTCGAGTAGTTGTGTTGACCAAAGAGTTGCACCGCTAACAAGATAATCCAACCAGTGTAGTAGTGTACGGGCAAACAGGACTATTCTCTGTGCGGTGTTCTATTATACTGTGGTTATATAAATGATGTTTTAAGTAATCCCGAGATTTTGTTATTTATATTACACTTATGTGTCACGAGTCATGGATGTTTAATATCTACATTAGTATTGTATACTGGGTTCAACCGAAGTCGGTACGGTATCCATAATTCAAGCGTTGCTTAGTGTGGGACCGTATAGTTAGTGTGTTCGTCTGGCGATATTATTGTATTTTTATTATTTAGTTACTAGAAAATTCTTGGCAGTGACACTTAATAGGTTTATGCAGTGGACGGTCAAACGATCGGTGCTTAACGAAAATGCATAAATTATATTATTTTTTTAACGCTAAGTTTATTTGTGTATTGTTACGATGCGTATAAAAGAGGTATCGATAACTCGAGAAATAGTCATCGAAGCTTCTAGAAACAAAAACGCATTGTTGGGTCCAAGGTCTCCTATCGATCTGTGAAGAAAGATCTAGAATCGTCAACAATGTTGCAACCGGCTTCCGGAATATACCTCATATTATTTTTATTAAAATTATTATTAGTAAACAAAAGGCGAGGACAATGCAATTCCTGGAACTACGAGTTCTCGGAATAATACCGATTAGACGAATACAGCTACGTACACTAGAACATTCTAGCGCCTCCTTATTACCGTGTACATAAGGTTCATTTTCCTTATGGAACATTTCTGTTTTGTGGGTTTTTGTCGACACCTTTCTGGAAAGATCCACCCTCGCTATTTTCGGATTATAAATAGTGTGCAGGACCAGCGACGAGACAGTTTTCTATTTGGAAGCGATTGTGAACACATCTCTCGGAAGCGAACTAAGAAGACTATACCGGCGACTCTAGCGAATACTGTGGACAACTGTGTTTCTAAGTGATTTGGTGTATTGTTGTTTGAGTGATTACTAGTTAGTGTACTGGTGTGTACTTTCTTGCCTTGTGTGTGGAGAGCGATTAAAGTAATTTTCACGTAATCGGCATTTCATTACCCCCGCACGTAACAATTGGTGTCAGAAGCGGAATGCCGTTGCTACCACGTGAAGACGAAGGGCGTACTCCACGAACCAGACGGCAAGTGGAAATGGATGCTGCACGTCAACGTAGCCGTGAAGAGGAGGAGCCTCGGGCTAGTGCTGAGATTCCAGCGGAACCTGTGGCAGCACCAGGGGTTAGCGCACCAGACATGAACATGTCAGTACTGCTGGCTTCTATGCAAAAGATGATCCAGGCTAGTCAAGAGGCCAATCAGAAAATGATCCAGGCTAGTCACGAAGCCAATCAGAAAATGCTCCAAGATAACCAAGAGGCTACTCGGCGGGAGATAAATAATGTTGTACAGGCCAATCAGAAAATGTTGCAGGCCAATCAAGAAGCCAGTCAGCAGGAGCTTAAAGATACCAAGGAAAAAATGGCTACCATGCAGCAAATGCTCCAGGCTAACCAGGAAGCTGTAGTAGGGAAAATCGATGCCGGCATAATAGCTCTCGGAGAAAAGGTAAAGTCTCTTGAAGACCGCGTGGAAGTCCTAGACAAAGAAGTAATGCAAAAGACTGGAAACCTTGATGACCGCTTGAAAGCCCTAAATAAAGAGGTCAACCTGAATAAAGATACCATAGAAGACCGCTTTCAAGCCCTTAATAAGGAGATGATAAAACTGAAAACAAGTGGATCTATTGCAGTGCCTTCACCATCATCTGCAAAACTTGACCTACCACGCTTCGATGGGACTTCGTCGTGGTCAGCGTTCAAGTACCAGTTCGAGGTACTTGCAAGTGGTAATGGCTGGAGCAACGAGCAATCCTTTATGGCTCTTACGCTTGCTCTACGTGGGGATGCTTTATCAATTCTCGAGAACTTGCCGCTTGAAAGAAGGACGCTGGAGACACTAATGGAAGCTTTAGACACGCGGTACAGTGATAAGCACCTGGAACATGTCTACCGAGTGCAACTTCGTGAGCGATCACAGAAGGCTGGTGAAAGCCTCCAGCAGTGGGCCCAGGAAATTGAAAGGCTGGTTCGTCGGGCTTACTCATCGGCACCAGAAGTCATCGAAGTGAACCTGCTACAGGCATTTGTCGATGGCATACGAAACTCAGAAGTTCGAGGCGCTGTGAAATTGGGTCATCACCGGTCCTTGAAGAACGCACTCGCTCATGCACTTGAGGTGGAAGCTGTGCAACAAGACACGAGGCTACATAAAGTTAGAGCAATGATTCCAGAAGAAAAAAAGTCTCGGTTTGTCCCCACGTGCTATGAGTGTGGAGAAAAAGGGCACATTCGGCTCGAATGCCCTAAGAAAAGGAGAAGGGTCAAGGACTCCGCGACCCAGGACGATCAAGACATTCCGTTAAACTAAAAGTCGCCAGGGCCGCGGGGCGGGCGCTGGCTGGTCAACATAAAGCCCCTACAGTGACCATAACTCAAGTCTTTAATGGGAATAGTCTGATCCTCGAGGGCACAGTAGATAATAAATCATGTAGTTTAACAGTGGATACCGGAGCATCACGTACCATTGTGAGACCAGAGCTACTGAGACGCACCATAATGTGGAATAGACGATCGCCAAAATGTCATCTTCAGACAGCCACCGGCCAGCCAGTTTCCGTACTCGGCGAAACAGATGTTAGGTTAAGAATTGGTGACAGAGTATATCTTCAATCAGTTTTGATTGCTAATATAACCGACGATTGCATTTTGGGACTGGATTTCTTGAAGAATCAACAGTGTGTTTTGGATGTTGTGAGAGGAGTTTTAAGGTTTCCTGACCAAGAAGTTTGTTTGCAAGGATCACGGCCGTGCAATATTTATTGCCTGAAGGACACTACACTGGCGCCGAAATCAGAAAACTTGGTGATAGTGAAATTTCCTCGTAATATTAAACAAAGAAGATGTCTTATTGTTGAAGACACTGGAAATTACTCACATTTAATTACGGCAAGGACTTTATTGATGTCGAACGGAATTACTAAGGTGAGAATCCTCAACCTTGGTAATGAAGAAGTTCACCTGAAGAAGAATAGTGTGGTTGGAAGATGTGAGGAAGTAAAGTACCTGAGACGATTGAATAGTGATACAGTTAAACAGAATGGTACCCACATGAAGGAGGATCACATCCAGCAACTACTGGAATCTTCTAGGGAGAATTTATCCGCAACAGAAATGCAGCAAGCCAAAGAACTCTTGCTGAAATTCAGCGATATCTTTGCCACTGGAAATGACTGTGGAAGGACGGGGCTCGTAAAACATCGGATCGACACAGGCGACGCCAGGCCTATAAAACAAAGGCCACGACGCATACCATGGGCAAGAGAAAAGGAGGTGACAGATATGATTAAGGATATGGCTGATAACAGAATCATTGAACCTTCTACGAGTCCATGGTCATCACCCGTGGTGCTGGTGAAGAAGAAGGATGGCAGTACAAGGTTTTGTGTTGATTACCGGATGTTGAATAACGTCACAAAGAAAGACAGCTACCCCTTACCTCGGATTGACGACACACTGGACATGCTCAGTGGTATGAAATGGTTCTCAACAATCGACCTAAAAAGTGGCTATTGGCAGGTTGAACTAAGCCCAGAAGACAAAGAGAAGACAGCCTTCAGCACTGGAATCGGAAATGGATTGTGGCAGTTTAATGTTATGCCTTTTGGGTTATGTAATGCTCCAGCCACATTTGAGCGCCTTATGGAAAGAGTGATGGTGGGTTTACTCGGAGACGTATGCCTGGTCTACCTTGATGACGTAATCGTTATGGGTCGTAGCTTCAAGGAGAACCTGAAGAATCTAGAACGAGTGTTCACCCGGATCCGTGAGGCTAATCTTAAACTAAGTCCAAAGAAGTGCGCTCTATTCAAAAAGGAAGTCAGTTACCTTGGACACGTTATCTCAACGGAAGGAGTCCAAACCGACTCTGAGAAGATAAAAGCTGTCCAAGAATGGCCTGTCCCAAGGAATAAAACAGAAGTGCGCGCCTTTCTAGGATTATGCGCATATTACAGACGGTTCATTAAGAGCTTCTCGGACATTGCAAAACCATTGCATCGGCTTACAGAAGAAAAACGTGATTTTGTCTGGGACCTGACTTGTGAGGAAGCCTTCAGTGAGCTCAAGCAACGGTTATGTGAAGCTCCTATTTTGGGTTACCCAAATAGAGACGGAAGATTTATCGTGGATACAGACGCCAGTAACACAGGAATAGGTGGTGTTTTATCTCAGATACAAGGAGATCGACAAGTTGTTATAGCATATTTCAGTAAGTCACTTTCCAAACCAGAAAGAAATTACTGTGTTACTCGCCGTGAACTACTTGCCGTGGTGAATACCCTACAACATTTCCAGAAGTATCTTATAGGAAGGGAGTTTACTATAAGAACCGATCATGCTGCTTTAAAATGGTTGTTACAATTCAAGAACCCAGAAGGTCAAGTAGCTAGATGGCTCGAGCAATTACAGGAATTTAACTTTGAAATAGAACACCGAAGTGGAAAAGGACATAGCAACGCCGATGCTTTGTCACGAAGACCGTGTGCCGAAGACTGCAAGCATTGTCAGAAGAATGAAGTATGGGAAGAGGTTAAAGTCATCAGGACATACGGACTTGATGACGAGTGGACTGGAGTCAGCATGAAGAATGCCCAAGAAGAGGACGATGACCTTCGACCTATACTGGACTGGAAACGTCTTGGGAACAAACCCCAATGGAGTGATGTGTCTGCTCATAGTTCGACCACCAAAAGCTATTGGGCTCAGTGGGACAGCTTGACTCTGGAAGACAGTGTACTATGTAGAAAATGGGAATCCAACGATGGAAAGGAAGTAACCATGCAAGTCGTAGTACCTCGGAGTAAGGTGGCCCCTCTTCTGCGGCACATTCACGACGGTATTTCTGGTGGGCATCTTGGAGTTAAGAAGACCCTGGTTAAAGTGCGACAACGGTTCTACTGGGTTCGTTGTCGGGAAGATGTCGAGGATTGGTGCCGTAAGTGCACTGCGTGTGCTTCAGTGAAAGGCCCGCAGACAAGAAGCAGGGGAAAATTAAAGACGTACAACGTTGGAGCACCATGGGAGCGTATCGCTATTGATGTTGCTGGACCTTTTCCTATGACAGATGATGGGAACAAATACATCATAGTAGTGCAAGATTACTTCACTAAGTGGCCCGAAGTCTTTGCGACACCCAATCAAGAAGCTATAACTGTGGCGAAGAAACTGGTCCAGGAAGTGATCTGTCGATATGGCGTACCCATGGAGCTTCACTCAGACCAAGGGCGGAATTTTGAGTCTGCTCTATTTCAGGAAATGTGCAAACTGCTGGGAATCAATAAGACTCGTACAACTCCAGCGCATCCGCAGTCAGACGGAATGGTCGAGAGGTTCAACCAGACCTTAGAGAACCACTTGGCTAAAGTCGTGGACGATCATCAGAGAGATTGGGACCAATACATCCCGCTGTTTCTGATGTCCTATCGATCTGCGGTACACGATAGTACGGGACATACTCCGGCCAAGGTAAATTTCGGTCGAGAAATGAGGCTCCCAGTCGATGCGATAACAGGCACGCCACCCGATAGTCCTAAGCCTGTTACAGACTATGTGAGTGAACTTCAAAACCAGCTGGATGAAGTACACAGAAGAGTACGGGAGAATAATCTTAAGACTAGTACAAGGATGAAGACCCGGTACGATCGGAATTCGAACACCAACGGGTTTGAGGAAGGAACACTAGTGTGGCTTCATAATCCGCTTCGCAAAAAGGGAAAGTCTCCGAAACTTCAAGCTCGCTGGGAAGGACCGTACACCGTCATTACAAGGATCAATGATGTTACCTTCCGCATCAAGAAGGGACTTAGAGGAAAACCAAAGGTAGTCCATGTGGACCGGTTAGCGCGATATCATGGCTCAAATAATGCTCGGGACGAGCATGACTAAGAGGGGGGTAATGTTACGATGCGTATAAAAGAGGTATCGATAACTCGAGAAATAGTCATCGAAGCTTCTAGAAACAAAAACGCATTGTTGGGTCCAAGGTCTCCTATCGATCTGTGAAGAAAGATCTAGAATCGTCAACAATGTTGCAACCGGCTTCCGGAATATACCTCATATTATTTTTATTAAAATTATTATTAGTAAACAAAAGGCGAGGACAATGCAATTCCTGGAACTACGAGTTCTCGGAATAATACCGATTAGACGAATACAGCTACGTACACTAGAACATTCTAGCGCCTCCTTATTACCGTGTACATAAGGTTCATTTTCCTTATGGAACATTTCTGTTTTGTGGGTTTTTGTCGACACCTTTCTGGAAAGATCCACCCTCGCTATTTTCGGATTATAAATAGTGTGCAGGACCAGCGACGAGACAGTTTTCTATTTGGAAGCGATTGTGAACACATCTCTCGGAAGCGAACTAAGAAGACTATACCGGCGACTCTAGCGAATACTGTGGACAACTGTGTTTCTAAGTGATTTGGTGTATTGTTGTTTGAGTGATTACTAGTTAGTGTACTGGTGTGTACTTTCTTGCCTTGTGTGTGGAGAGCGATTAAAGTAATTTTCACGTAATCGGCATTTCATTACCCCCGCACGTAACAGTATGAAAGCTGAACAAAAACTCTTTGCTAATAATATTAGCATAAACATTTTCTTTGTGATAATAAAAGCGGCTTGGATAACCCTGCGTCATTTCAAACATTTATAAATTGGTATTTCATAAAATACTCGCGAAATTTTCCACAAAAGATCTTCACTTTCGTAAGCTGCACATAAAATGCTTCAATATATACCTTTATATTTTTTTCTAAAGCCAGGCAATAACCCTAAGGTTTTCACTTAAGAGAAAACTGAAAATCCTTGGATGTATCTCGCAATGCCCTCTGGAAGCTAGATTAAAAATGTATTGTCTGTTGAAAACTTTTAAAAATGAATTCTGATTTATACTTTGCTTTGCTTTAACGTTTATACATTTTAATATAGCGAGCCATTATTTACTATGATCTTTATCATATTAACATTATGTGTCATTTTAGTACCATCTTAGGATTTATATTTTATGAGACAACCTCGACATAGAAAGTAGTCTCGTTAGAATTTTATATAAGACTCCTCTAACAAAGTTTGAGTAATATGTTAGGAATAAACTCAGGTCAATGTTACTGCTTGTGATAGGATCAAACCCGAGACCTCTCGATCGGTGGAAGACGCCTTTACCTTTTAAGATATTGAGGCAATATATAGGCGTTATAATATAATGCTTCTTTCTTGTTTTTCTTTTTTACATTGTAGATTATAATGGTGATTCAGGTATTCTGAACTAGCTTATGCCCGCGGCCCCACACACTGTCTTGCAACTGTAAGCACATTCTGCGTAGATCGGACCGCAAGCAACAACTAAATATGAGGGTACCCCAGTTCTAACTATGACACTAGGACGTCAACAACCTCAGTCCTCCCGTGACCGTGGGTGCTGTAAAGTCTACCACCTCAGTCCTCCCGTGACCATGGTTGCTGTAAAGCAGCCGAAACGTCGGGAACCTAAAAACATACAATTAACGAGATATATTCCGAAAAAATAGTTTTATTTCAATGTGTAATATTCCCGTAAATATAAGAAATTAATATTATATACTGAGTTCATCCTCAGTCCATTGCACGGTAGCTATAATACAAACATAGCTTTATGTGGGGCCGTTTGTTGGTGTGTTCGTCTGGCGATATTTATTTATTTTCTCATACATTTGATTCTAAGGCGGTACGGAGTTCGCCAGGACACCTAGTTAGAATAAAGTCATTCTACAGTTGACAAGGCTGTTAAATGACAATTGACAAGAATGTCAATACAATTGGCAAGACTGTCAAATGAAAATGAATACCTTATTGGGGAAATTGCTAAACCTTAACTGGTATGCTATATTATTCATTATCATTCAATTATGAAAATTGCGTCCTTGATTAAGCCAATTAGTATAATTAATAATTCGATGGAATTCATCAATAATTATATAGAATTGTATGTGATCAATCAGTATCTATATTGGAGTAGGTCGTAGCTTAGTTGGTAAATGCCTGATAGATGATGGCGCGAGATTCTGTGGAACTTTGGATGGGTGACCCAATTATAAAATCGGCACCTCAAACACAATTCTTCCTAACCGACTTAAAAAAAGGAGGTTCTCAATTCGATTGTATTTAATATTATCGTATATTGGATCATCATCTAAAGTAATTTTTAAATAAAAATAGGTCCCGATCCCTAGGTAAGTTTTTTTGGCCACAATTTCGTCCTTTGATTTTGGTAATAACAAAAGTACTTACACACATCGAAATCCCACAACCGCACCTCATTTCACAGACGTAGGGAACAGACAAAGCCGTAGACAGTATTCAGAGTGACACAAAGACTCGACGATAAAGAAGCGCCCTGGGACAGAAGGATGTTAATTGAAAATAACGGGGAATTGGATTCCGTTGAAAACACTTATTTATTTTTAGCCGACTCAGTTACAAACGGGAACATAGAACGTAAAGGAGTTGGTAACAAAAGAAAGTCGATACTTAAATTACGTATTATGTAATAGATACAGTCTATATTTGTATAATGCAATTAAAAAAGAAGTGATAGCCAAGTTGGTAGAACGCTTGCCTCGGTAACGAGGATCGCAGGTTCAAACCCCGGCTCGCACCTCTGGCATTCCTGTATTTCTTGTGCGAATCTCATGTTCAACCATGATTACCACTTGCCAAACGGTGAAGGAAAACATCGTGAGGAAATCTGCATGGAGAGAAGAAGTTTTTGTTTTTTACAACTATCTTAAAACAAATACCCGCAAATATTTTTGTAAAAAAATTGGGACAACGCGAGTTATTATCTTATATAAAAAAAACAATTGACTTTCAGTCTTAATCATATAATCGTGAGGTATTTACTAAAGGCTGGCGCATACTTAGTATCGTAACAAAAAGTGCTACCCTTATTTTACCTACTAAAGCAATATCTCACGACGCAGCGACGCTCAACTAAGCACAAAAAGTAGAATAATATCACGAGGGTCGTCGCGTGCAAACACTTAAAAAAAAAGTGAACTTACTACTCAACAAACGCAGAACGGAGTATCCGACATTAATATCGTCTCCATTGCCCCCCCTTGGCGCGAAAAAGGAAATTTATTTTCGTGTTTTATTAAAGCAATTTTGGCCGGCCCGCCCCGTTAGGGATGGCGCCTATTCTAGTTTACTATTGTATGCTTTTTATTTATTCGTACAATTATTATGATAACATAAGAAAAATGGACAACACTGAACTATAAAAATTACCATAACTTTATATGCTTAAAAGTATTTATTATGCTATTACCAAAGTAAAGTACAAGCAGCAGTTCAGCTCAGATGTTTTTTTTTATTTAAAATGTATATATTATAATGACATTTTCATTTGTATGGTCATACGACCATCTTGGTTCTAATATTATTCATAAAAATCCTAGAATTTATTGCACAGAATCCACGATAAATTCTCAATTTATTATTTTACTTTTACTGAGAAGCAACCCTAATAAAGCAAGCGCGGGGTTAATGGAGCCAGCCCGAGTATGAATATTATGCGAACTAAATCTTTTATATTACTGCGAGGAACACTCTACGATCAACATTGGTTCAGCTTCATGAATTAATTTGTTATGCTAATGAATCTTAATACCATAATCATAAGGTCGACGGTTTTGTCACAAATTGTGATTTTTTGTGTTTGTTTGCATTTTAAGTGTTCTCGGATATAATACTAATAAATATTTTTTTTTTGAGAAATTGTGATTGCAAAGTAACAATTTGATCCCCATTTTTTTAAATTATTTTCAATGTACTTATTCTATCTAGTTACAGTATGGTATTGCATGATAGTTCAAATAACAGCAAGAATTTCAAACGAAAATTACCAGAATTTCATTAAGAAAGTAAATTGAGTAAAGTGATGACATTTGAGTACACAGTGCTATGCTAATGAGTACTCAAATGCAACTATTTGAGGACTGCTTAATTTCAACCCACAACCTTAGGCCATTCCACACGACGCTTTTAAAAGTACTGACGATTTTTCATTCCACGTAGCAGTTTGTTTGCTCTGACTAGCGTGCGTTTCGCATTTGTATGGCAGTGTAGTGTGCAGAGGCCCTTAGAACAAGTACAAATAATACCGCCTCAATCAGTTAAGTACGATTCCAAATCACGTAATCGCAAGCCCAGCTCGGGCGATATTACTTGGTTTAATCAAGGCGTGATAATTAAATCATTAATAATTTTCAGATCCATTGTACTGTAATAATTTAACCTTCAGCACGTCAAGTGCGAGCTTGACGTGCGACTGAAGTAGTGAGTTGAAGTGCGAGCGTATACTTTATAGTCTATCGTATTTAGACATTTTGTATGGCGAATTGAAAAGCGCCTCTAGCAGACGGTATTTAAAACTTTATATATAGGTATATAAAGTTATAGGTACATATATATCCATCCATCTAAATATAATAACAATAATACAAGCCCTTTTTTAAATGTCCCACTGCTGGGCACAGGCCTCCCCTCACTTCGAGGGGATTAGGCCATAGTCCACCACGCTGGCCCAGTGCGGGTTGGTGGACTTCACACATCTTTCGAGGGGTTCTCTCAGAAATGCAGATTTCCTCACGATGTTCTCCTTCACGGTTTAGCAAGTGATAATCACGGATGAAAATGAGATACGCACATGAAATAAATCTAAAACCATTTAAAACTATAGCTAAATTTCAACAAATCGTAGCTTGTTAACATTATAACCTACAATACGTAGCTACATGACTGACATTGGGACAAGCAATTATTCTGAGTACGGCCCACCGTCTGGACCGAATATAACAAAGGTCGGTCATATATTTATAAGTGTCCTATTGAGGTCGGTGCCTTTGTAAATATAGACTACCAGATGAGCGGTGGGTCCCGTTATAAATTCAGTAGCGAAAAAAGGTGCTACGTTTATTCGGTCTCTATGGTAAAAAAATACCAACAAAAAAAATCTAATTTAACGCGATCCAACTGATACATAATTAAAATACATATATTAAAAATGTAATTGATCGCTGTCTGTACATGGAATATATATGAGAACCACTATTATTGGGGGCCTCTATCAACGCAATGTAATACAAAACAATGATTGTTAGAATGTTTGTCTGTGCGTTTGTGGTAGTAGTAGCACGGTGCGGTTTACAGTAATGTACTGTGGTAAGCTTCACTTAAAATGTTGTTTGTTTTATTTCAATCAGTTCATAAATAAAAAAAAAAACAATTTAAAGACGCGAACGAAGTCGCGTGTACTACCTAGTTACTAAGTATAAAGTTCTAAAACAAGTTTTATGCACATAAAAATACTCCAGCCTCATCTCTACATCCGCCCTCAACGAATCATGGTCGTATATTCGCAGATAGACTTATGAGCGATTCGGTTGCTATTTAACGACCCCAGGGCACCGCAGCAATGATATTTTATACCGGAACGGTAATGCTCTCAAGAAAATTGAGTCGGTACCAACTGAATCAGCGGTTTTTATTTATATTCCGCTTTGGATGGGCCGTAGCAGAGGTTCACAACCTTTTGACGACTTCAGCTTGCGTGCCCCCCAAAAAAAAAAATTAAACGCCCCTAATACTAATATAACATTTGTATTTTATTTCTTATACCAGAGGTGGTATACAATTCAAATAATAATATACATTTACCTCCGATTTTATAAACGTTTTATAACTTTATCGTATTTCATATAGTACTGTGCACAAGAGTTTTGCTCCATATCCATCTATTCAGAATTACAAAGTAAAAATTAAAAAGACACATCAAAAGTAGAATATAGAAAATTATAAAATTTACATAAAAGACATTACTGAAATGGTTAGCTTGGTGGAGTTTTAACAGTTTTTTATAACACAGCCGTCCACTTTGACCGCCCCCTCTTGCCTCAGGGCCCACCACAACTGCCCCTATAGAAAGCTTCAGAGCCCTCTGAGAGGCAGTACTTGCCTTTGTTGGGTACCACCGGATTATTTTTTTTCGTGACCCAATATGGCATCACAAAAAATTACATAGTTATATAATACCAAAATGTGTGAGAAAAATATAATTGATATTGAACCGTTTGTGATGCGTAATAAAGTCACATCTTTAACTGTATCTATCGATAATGTAGTGTCCACTACTGCGCTTTCTCCTCCATTTGCGTGTTTGGTATATTATGTTGGGTAGAGGTAGGTAGATGGGCAGAAATAAAAAAAAAAGTAGTAAAGCATGTTCAAATAAAAAACCCTAATAACTAATCTAATGCGACAGGCGTAGGTCCGTTAACGAATGCGTCACGCTATTTTATATACCGTAACATTTCTAAACGAAGTCATTCCCCTCCCATTCATTCCCGTGCTCTCATTACCATCGGTTCATTATCCACTAAATCGAGCACATATCCGCAGGGGACTTTGTTAAGCAGCTATTGGGGTCAGTGTTGCAGTTAACAATGTTATATTTAACCTTGTAACTAGCTGCGCCCCGCGGTGTTACCCGCGAACCGCGATTAAAAAGTTTGTCCTTTTTACCGGGATAAAAGTAGCCTATGTGCTATTCTAGACTATATATAATCTATCTCTGTGCCAAATTTCATCCAGATCCGTTCAGCCGTTCTGGCGTGATTGAGTAACAAACATCCATACATCCATCCATCCATCTAAACTTTTACAATCCTACTAATATTATAAATTAGTAGGATTATGCTTCTATAAAATATCGCTTTGTGGCTTTTATTATAATCATCTTGGTTAATATTAATAAAATAAAGAACATTTACTTATTTCAGGCCATATCTTCTGGTAGATACAAATTTTAGTGTGATGAGAACGTATGTTCGTACTCGATCCATGGATGTTAAGTCCCTATATATAAGTATTATAATACTGAGACCAAATGAACACACCAACTGTACGGTCCCACACAATTATGGGTACCGTACAGAGGACGAGCCCAGAGTAACTACTTACATAGATAATAGACATATATGACTCGGGTACAAAAAAATTTGCTCATCACACAAGCCGTGAAGGAAGTACTTACTATCTGAGCGAACAGAGGCAGCTACGCGAGGCTGCTCGGCCAGTCAGTATACGGCTATTCGTGATCCCAATTTACAGCTACATAGTAATCATTTGTAGCTCACATTAGTGCCAATTCAAATGTCAGTGCCCGCCGGCGCGGGGCGCAACGCGGCAATGATGGCTATCCGGCCCGGGGAATGACTTCATTCAGGATCAATTTCCTCTATCGCAGCGAAATATTATTAGAAATACATGAAGGAAATAACAACACGCTCTAAAATAATAAAATATATTAACACTTTTTAATCTGCTTTTTCAAAAGAAATGTAAAGAACTAGACTAAAAATACGACTGCGTATATGAAAGCTAAGATTGTATAAATATTTTTTGCCAGACGAATACACCATCTAAATGGTCTCAAAGTAAGCATCGTTTGAGTATGGGTACCGTTAAAGGGACTATGGGCGATCCTAGTAGTACAATGCATTATGTTACGAAAGTAACATTTCCAAGATTTGCCTACACGGGAGTCAAATCCACAACCGCCAACCAACAAACCACTTTATACTGGACTGTCGTAAAAAAAATATAGAAAGATATCTTATAAACTATTTGCCGATAGAAAATCAAATCGTATGAATTGATATATCGTTTTAAACGGTGAAGGAAAACATCGTGAGGAAACCTGCATGTCTGTAAGAACACCTTGAATAAGTTCACCAACCTGCACTGGGCCAGCGTGGTGGACTATGGCCTAAACCCCTCTCGTAATGATGGAAGGCATGTGCCCAACAGTGGAACATAAAAAAAGGCTGGTATTATCTATTAATTGCTGCAAAGTATAAACGGGTAAACAAATATTTCTTATTCCTAGATAATCATCTCAATAGCAGATCCATAACATAACATCGAGGCCTACTACAGCCATTATTCCCGAATCGCTCTATAAAAATGGAGCCGAAATATCGGCACCAATACATGACGCTACCATTGCTCACAACGGCGGAACCACATAAATTAAGCTCGAATAAACAATACACTCATTTCGAACGAGAGTCGGGCGACTTATTACCCGGCTCTACCAATTTCACGCTAAACACACCCTTAACAACGCGGAACAGGGCTGAAGATCCCGTGTGTATGTCACAGAGCAATCCCAATTGACTAATCTGGAAACACTTCGTGCGCCTTTCGCAGATGTCGATCGATTAAACTTAGCATCGGAATTATTCGGGCTGTTGACTGGTTGCTATGGCAACGGGGTTGTACCGGGTACTGCCCAGGGATGCGATCCTAGCTGATTATGTAATTTGATATCAGATAAATATTTTCCTTATCTGCTTTCAAAATTTCATAAGCGAAGTTCGATTACAGATTTAACTTTCAGACTGGTGAAATCAACGGCCGTAGTTATCAGAATAATTTGAAATCAAATTGATTTCTTATATTTATGCAAATACTTTTAAAGAATTTTATCGCGTTTATTTTGTGTTTTTTACGTTTCGGCTGCTTAACAGCAACCAAGGTCACGGAAGGACTGAGGTGTTAGACGTCCTAGTGTCATAGTTAGAACTGGGGTACCCTCATATTTAGTTGTTGTTAGCGGTCCGATCTGTATGCATAAAGTGCTCACAGTGTCATGAGGTTTTGCAATGGTGCGCTTGGTATTGGATTTAATTATATTAATTACTGGATCCCAAGTCGGTGGTAGCACCCAGCCATCTTCCCGATTGAATATAGGATGTTTTTTAGTTTTAATAGTCTCACGTATCACCTTGGTCGGAGTCAACAACAAAGTAAACGCGATGAAATCCATAAAAACCATTTGAAAATCACTTTAAAAATCTCAAAAAAAATTCCTTTTGTTGTCTACTCTGCTGCTAAAACTATTGCTATCTAAAACTCTGCTAAAACTATTGCTATCAGGCTTAAATTTGTCAAGGTTTAGACAGAAACTGTCAGAACTATTGTTATTTTGCTATATGTTTAAAATATAACAAAACTTTTTTTTAGGTAATGCCCTTAGCACTGTATTCAGAGCTAAAACGTTCAGCCATGGACCATCACACTAGCCTAGATTGGCTTAGTACACATACCTCTACACCTCTGTAGTTGTTTGACCGAATTCATTCATACATAGCCCAAAGCATAACCAAAACCGAGGCCCATATTAAACAGGAAATGAATTGATCCTATCCCCCCTGTCGGATATCAGACATTACCACGCAGGGTCGGCCGGGTATCGTGTGAATTGGCACTAATGGGTATAATGCGATTGCTCTGTCTGTGCGGATAGGGAGAGAGAGAGAAAGATAGAAGTATCGGATATATTTGGATGACGCTCGCTTGGAATTAAGTAGAACGGTGGATTAAAATAATATGCGATAAATATAGGTCGAATCCTAAAACTGCAATGTAAATTAAAAATAGATACGCTCGAGCGCACTCGTCACTCGCACGCGTCGATTATCGCGTAGAGCGTTGCATTGTGATCGCGTGGTTTACGATACACTGCGCGTTAAAAAAATATAACACGTGACCCATGACTTTCGACAAAAAACGTTTTTTTTATAATTGTATCATATGCATTAAGTATAACGTTTTCTAAACGTTTTCGTTCGCATGCCCCTTACACTCGGTTTAATATAATACTACGGGCATAAGCTAGTATTACCTATATAAAGATGCCATGACGAGACAGCGGAAGACAGAGAAGAGAATCCATTAATGGAACCATACAGGTACAATCAGATTGTCTATGGTATGGTGTTAATGCCTTTGTATCACTACTCAAAGACGTACAAAAAAAGATAAATTTTACTATTAAGCTCCTCAGAATACATTTAAATTAAGAAATAGTTGTATTGTCTAGAGAAGTAAGCTTTTGTAACCGAATTACATCTTAATTTATCAATTCACAACACGCAAAACTTCTGCCAAATCCCAAATCCATTTAATAGGATCCCGTGATAGATGGCGGCACAAATTGAACACTTTCTAATGAAAATTGTAAAAGCAAATAACTTATTGGTCGTTTACTTCGAAACTCATAAATTAAGAAAGATTGATTGTTGGGATTAAGCGTCTTTTGGAATTTCTATCCAATCCAATTGTTATTAAGAGCGCGTTTTGATTGACCTAGTGACATATTTGTATTGTTATTATTGGTAGGTACATATTATACAGGTTCACTCAGAAAGGACATGCTAAGCTTTGAACCACCCCATATCGTTATATGATGTCGGAATATTTATGTGTCGGTTTAAAAAAAAATATTCTCAACATAATCACAATTGAATTTTCAAGCGCATGTTCAAGTATACCTTTTCTTTATCTCCCTGTACACATTTAAGTGTGGGAAGCATAAATAGTTTTAAGGACCAATGATAGTAAGTAGTCGCTTTTTTAAATATGGCAACAACGACCCGGAAAACGTAGCTAAGGGCTCACCACATTTGGGCGCTGCCAATCTCGAGCAGCCGTCGTTTTTGATCTCATGGATGAAAATAAATACTGTCTAAATCGAAGCTACTAGTAGGCATCTATCATGTCCTACTCGGAAAATCTGCTTTTAAAGCTTATAAAAATCCAGCCAGAATAAACTTATAATTGGAATAGAACATTTTGAAATCAACATAATTTTAATTTTATTAATTAATTAATTACCTAATTTATTGTTTGAAACAATGTCTCAAATGGATCTGCAATCTATCATGATATTGAATTTTGCAATGGATGAGTTTCTTTTCGATATAATACGGCGTATTCAAAATAAAGGTAAATTTCGCCAGAGCAAATTGAGAAAGTAAAATATCCTATATCCGCTCAGGGCTGCTTTGTCGTCAAGCAAGCTGGGTTTAAGCTTACAGCATCCAATCAAAGTAATCTAATTATTGTTTTGTGTACCTACCATTGTGGCATTGTTAAAAGCATTATGAAAAATTCATAACAACGCCGCTCTCCTCGGTAAATATAAAGCTATTATTCCACCGTGCATTAAAGGATTATGAAATCGGGCGTTGGGTTCACAATATTAAAGGAGAAAAAAATAAAGAGTTGAAACATAATCCTGCCTTATCCGCTTGGAACGAGCAAGGTAGCTAGTACATAATTTTCTGTACGTTCCATCGAACCGCCTAGAGATCTTAACTCGAGATAGCGCGAGCTAGGAGCTTGAAGCGTTTTAAACCGTCTCAAGCTGCTGTACAAAGTTGGTACAATAACTGTAAAATTCTTGTTATAAGTAGGTATACCCCGAATCAGCTGTTTGGTGATTCAATAGAAAACTTTCGATAGAACCAACATTGCATCAAAGATAATGTTGAACTGCTCATACAAAACAATACATAGCCAATGGGAAATGTTTTTTGTTTTTTTTTTTTTTTATAATGTTCAGTATCTCCAGCAAATTATTTGCAAGCAAACAACCTTTCCTACGGTCTGGTATTTTTTTTTATAGTATCATGCTAGCCATATTGGAAAAAGGAAGATCCAAGCCTATTAAACATTCATTTAAAAACGGAGAAGTAGAATAAATGGTTGGTAATCATATAAAAACCTGGCTGCCAAATAAAGGCGATATTTTCTGAGACTATAAACGTATATAAGGCCCTTTTTAAATCAATAGCATATAAGTTATTAACTTTTTTAATTATGCTTCACTCTGGGCACAGGCCTCTCATCAATGAGATATGTAAATATTGGATGTACATATGTAAATTATAAATAATATGTTTTAAATGGAATGGTTTGGTCAACAGATGAGATAATACATGAAGCATGTGAAGAGAGTAACAAAATAAAAATACATTTCAAAAATAATAAAAAGAAATTGAACCTAAAAGTACATCTAATTACCTACTGGTGGTAGGCTTCGGCCGTGGTTAGTCACCACCCACTGAACAAAGCCATGTCGCCAAGCGGCCTAGCCGTGTTCCGGCATGATGTTCGGTGTTGTCATTCATGGATGGCGGGTCAGATCAGCTGCGCTGCATGTGCCTAGTGAATGTAGCGTCTCGATCTACTGCCGCCTTCCTACCTAGGCAAGTATGCTCCATCGTAGATCTCATCGTCACTTACCATCAGGTGAGATCGAGATCAAATACTAGCCTATAATGTATAAAAAAAAAATCCGGTCTCTACAATGTTCGATACATTGTATGATCGTGATGGATGATTATTGTTTTGTTCTTTGACTCGCAATCCATGATATTGTTTGCTAGTGTTGTCTCCATTATTTATTCTATATATTCTCTCTCTTTCGCGCGTAGCGAGGCAACACCGTCACTCAGCGAAACGCCACACATTCCGCCTTGTTTTTCGCTACATGTCGCGAATTCTGATGTCTCCATAATGTATTTAACTTTTCCATTTATCGTAAAAGGGGAGTTGGAAAATCTGGGCTTTCGAACATTCGTAACTGAGTTATGCGTACCCCAGATCATAGGAATAGGTAAGGCAGATGATTATGTAAGACATTTTAAAGAAATACCTACTACAATATTTATCTATCCTTCTTTAGTTTAGACCATATAATCCGGTTGCAATTTTGCGCTCTCAATGTGTCGGCATTGTTTGCTGAAGCACCGCCTCGGGAGAGTCGAGTGCCTCACCGGCACACATATAAGGACTATAGCACTGTAATGTAACCCTTATATTGCTTGTTATGTACGGCCAACTTGAACTGAGATCAAGTGAAGATCTTGTACGACGCTCGGGAGCGGCGCACTATCCCTTTTATATCACTATAAATAATGAAACTTGCGTGGACTGTAAGATATTATAATTGTTTAATTAAACTTAATTGAACATCACAATAATCCTTATTATTATTTATTATTAAAAGGGAACAACGCTTGCATACAGTTGCCTTGTGGTCGCTCGAGAGTCGCCAGTGTTGCTCTCAATAAAAAATACGATCGTTAAAATATTCAGATAAATCAGGACAAATAAAAAAATAAATAAAAAAATCTGCGTAGGATTACTTGCAGAGCCGTGGGAAAAAGATAGCAGTGGCGGAGAATCCATGCAACCCGATTCCTATCGGCTTTGCTTTCGGAAAATGCGAGTGACTAGTGTCTATCATTTTCAAATAATAAAGTTACACAACACATATTTAATACACTAATATGTTTCTATTTTACGAGTGTTTTCGCTTCGCCACTTAAAGGTAGAATAATTTAAAATAATATAGGCCCATCAAACTACTCAAGCTTAAAGATTTAAGGGTTTTCTGTTATAACTTATCTTCATTTAACTATTAAATTTGGTTCATACTAGTTAGCAACGGTAAAAGTCTTGGCTTTGCGGAGGTTAAACTAAAAATTGCATAATTAAAAACTAGTTAAATTAAAGTCGTGGCGTCTGAACAAAGTTGAAATTATGAAGTTTGTTCTACTCGTTGGCTCTACTACAGAATTTAAACTCGATTTTTTTTGTTTAGTATTTTTTGTAGACTTATTTTTCATACAATGGAGTCATCTATGTCTCCGTCCCAGTTCCACAGATCTAACAAGACTTCACAAGTGAGAAAATCTATTGAATTAGTTCTACAATTTTAGTTCTGACGACCAATATACTCAGACATCTAGTGCAATTTAAAAAAAAACATTTTTTTCAATTGCACCTTAACTTAAAATAATCTTAAAAGTTCACATCGCGTTTTACCGCAAGAACTAAAAATGTCATAAAAATCACATACTATATCGTATACATATATTTTAAACATATGGATGTGAAACCCCAGGTGATCTTCTCGCGATTAATGATTTTACGGGGTGAGGGGGGCTGAGATTCTATATAACCTTCTAGATAAAACTAGGCCATGATCTGGGATACTAAATGTAACACAATGTGAATTGAGGGCTGCGTTGAAAAAAGTTTCAAGAACATTTGACTTCATAAGTAATAAGCACACAAAATTTTGTACCGTCAGATAAAAATATCACAAACTTGCTGGAAGTCAGTAACATGAGTATTCCTATAGTAAGGCTTCGACTTTAGAGTTTGGGATACTAGCCGTTGAGCGCTTCTCAAGATAACACGAAGCCCCGGGCCAATTTTATTATAGACGTTTAATAGGAGTCGTCAGTTCGGAATCTTTGAGCGCTCTCTTAAATGGGAATTAAGTGATACTGTGCAGAGCCGACGAGGTATCGAGAGGAATTTGGCGAAGCTTTCAGCGAGCACTTGTAAAATTTACTGAAAACTTGACTACCAATTAGTATGAAAGCTGTTTATTTATGCACATTAAGAAGATTGAAAGCTCTTCGGGAATGCTAATGAAAAGACTTAACTATTATGCGAAATATCTTTTTATACGCAGACCAACGTCCAAATCTCACTAATATTATAAATGTGAAAGTTTGGATGGATGGATGTGTGTTACTCAATCACGTCAAAATGGAGGAACGGATCTGGATGAAATTTCGCACAGAGATAGATTATTGTCTGGAATAGCACAGGCTACTTTTTATCCCGCTAAAATGTATGGTTCCCGAGGGATAGATTTTTTTTAATTTTTCATACTTTTTAAGCGCGGGTATCAGCGCGGGGAGCAGCTAGTAACTTATAACAGCCTTATTGCTGAGCCGTACAGTTGGTTTTCGACTGACGATATTTATTATTTTTAACTGACTTCAAAAAGGATGAGGTTCTCAATTCAGTTGTATTTTTTTTATTCGTTTTTTTACTGTGAACATGTACTGTCCCATTTTTGAACTCGTGTTTGCGTTACATCACTACCTAAGCTCTTGGATTATATATTTGAATTATTATAATTCCGTACATAAACCGCTAATGCGACACGTCACTGGCTTTTAACTCGACAAGAAATCGTGGCGTGTCGCACGCCACAAATTTTTCACGCGGAGCCGACTGTAGTAATTTTACACGTAATTTACAGGTTACATTCACGCCTCAAGCGTTCACGTGATTTGATAAAATATTAATTATATTTTATAATTACTAATGTGGCCTATAAATTGACGTTTAATATAGGTATTCCAAACGATAAAGACTCTTTTATTTATGAATTGAATATGTTAGTTTAACAAATATCGTAACAGAAATGTCTACAGCTGAGAAAACGTTTGCTGACTCATACCGTATTGTTGCCTAAATTTCGGATTCTGAAAATGTAGTATTGATTGAAATATAACTTATTTTACGGAATTTATCGCGTTTATATTATGGTCACGGGAGAACCAAGTCCTCCCGTAACCATGGTTGCTGTAAAGCAGCCGAAACGTCGGAAACTTAAAAAACATAATATCACAGATATATTAGAGGAGATATGTTATGAAAGCGGTGGGCTTGCGCACAAAGTTAGCGTACATTTGGCTAACCTACAATTTTCGCCGTCAGTCCACTGCAACTGCACGTCGGTGCCGGTGCTCTAGTTTTTTTCAAAATGCCGTGTTGTTCCGTGTTTGTATGCAAAAATACCAGCAGCAAAGTGAACTACGCGAAAGATGGAATCTCATTTCACCGGAAGTATTAAGTATTTTATTATATTCGTCTTTAAAATAATTAAAAACAACAAATCAAAAAATATTTAATGCCTTTATTATGTTATTTTAGTTTTCATGTAGCACAACGACTTTTTTATTTTTGTACCAAATACATGGCTCCTTAAGTACCACCTATGTTCGCTTCTGAGTGAATGTACGAGGCAATGGATAGATCGTCTAACGATACTTTGAATAAACTGGTGCGTCGCGTGGTACGGCCGCTGTATGCGGCAACGACGCAGCACGCACCGAATTATTGGCACGCGTGTGTGTGTGAGACTTCGTATTGGTTGGTTTTATGTAATTGCATGTGTTTTGCGGCGAGTGGTGGGAACCAAACGGAGACAGCGAGTTCCCGTACATTTTGAACCGCACGGCATATCTCTCGTGATCTGTGCATAATATAAACGCGATAAAATCCGTAAAATAAGTTTTATTTCAATGTGTAGTATTCGCGTAAATATAAGAAATCAATACATAGCATTGAATTAATAGATGGTAAACAACTATTAAACAACACGATGGCAACATTGAATACCTTTAAAAGTATGTGTAGCATCGAAATTCCTAGGGAAATCAATTACCTTACAAATAATTTTAAACTTCGCTTCGCGGCCCGCGAGCTAGAAAGTACTAAAAAGTAAGTGGCTTAGTTCGGCGTCTATCTCCTATTCTCATAATACGTGGAGCCCCAACCGGCTGAATAATAAAAGTTTTCTTTAGCGTACGCGAATTTGTATTTTAATTTAAAAAAATGCGGTACACTTTTTTGGAATGTAACTTTCATCGAATTTTTTTATGAAATCGTACTTACACCTTACTTATTACCAATCTTCAACTTGACCATATATTTATAATAAAGTGAAAGGTGAAGTATAATTATATAACAGACGATGCTAAGCGATTTGAGGCATTATGGACACTTCAGCAGTAGATTAAACCTGATCAAGTCTGTAATTAAAAGGAACTTTAATTATTACATCGTAAATAGCTAAGACCAAATTGGCACACACTAGTTAAATAAGGTGTGGGAAAGAGCACGCGAGTCTTTTCATACGTGCTCTTTCCCACGCGAAAGCAGATTCACACAGTAGGTATATCGTGTTAAGGCAGCTATTAGGTTGAAGTTCACGTGTTTTGATCACGTGTTGAATTTGCTATGCAATTTTAATTACGTGCCAAGTGTGTGACCATTTGATGAAAGATATTATGTATTTATGATGTAATAATTAAAGTCTTTTCAAATTACAGATTTGATCAGAAGTGGTTTAGACAAGGACAAAGAGAGATTGCGTAGTCGACCGTGACCTTGGCGTAGATCATATGGGGAGGGGGATCCTATGAGTTTACTGTAAAGAGAGAGATGAGAGCATGAGTCTTTACACAGGCGCTATTTCTATTACCACCAATCGCGCCCGATAGAGTCAACTGTCAAAAACCGGATAAACAATAACTCACGATTACGCGTGCAAGCTTTCGCGTGTGAAAGTACTTGTCGTGTAATGTGATAAGTCATGGTATAAATACTAGGGTTTACGAGTATTTTTAGGTTTCTAATTAATTGCTTGATAGAGTTTTATGTTTGTGCGGCAGTCGTAAAGTTTGCGCGCAGTGCTAGTAATTACGGCTTGATTATTATAACACGGTAAAGAAATTGCTGATAAAAAAAAAGCTAGACTAAATTTCGTGATTGTACCTATTTGTGTGTTATAGTAAATAATAGATGCGATTGTTTGAATCAGAGTTCTGGTATCGTAAGACGTTTTTACACAAAAAAGTGTATATTTTTAAGAGGTCCAGAGGTCTCTTAAAACAGTACCCGCTATATATGCATCGCCAGGATATGTCCCAAGGTGTCCCATCTATAGGCTTATTGAATAATAAAACACCAAGATATGTGGGGTACGAGTATGTAGACATATGTAGTTTGCCATCAAAATGATTTTTTTTTTGTTGACGGGGGGGAAATCTTCGATAGCTACCCGGCCTCTGTGTGGGAGAGAGCCGGGTTATGTGGGATTCTTACCCACTAAAACCCCCCCGGTGGCCGCCTTTGACACATGTTGGAGGGGATCCGGGATCTCCAAACGGAACGCACCGGTGCCCCTCTTGTGCCTCGCCCCCTTATGGGGGCCCGTCTCGGGGGAGCAGATGTTTGCTCCCCCTGCGCCCTCGCTGCGCACGGCGGCGGGGAGCCACGCCCGCCGCCGTCCTCCTCAGGAGTCGTCATCGTCACCGGACGTCCGGGGCCCACACCCCAGTCGTCCTCGACCCCGAGGGTAGCCCTGGGCATCAGGGCCGACAGATAGACACCTACTCCATTCTCGTGTTATTGTAAATTATAAATCATTCGTCATTCATTGATTTAGTTTATATCATGATTTTGACATCTCATTGAGGGCTGTCTATACGCTCATAAACAACTCAACCATTAAACAAAATCAGACCCTTAAATTAAAAGTCGAATATCGAAAAATCGTTCGTTCAATTCTATTTTCAAACGCAACCCTTCGTAGCGGTCGCGAATCATTCACTGCCAACAGACATTAACATTTCGTTTGCGGCCTATTTGTTCATTCATTCGTTCATTTTGGAACATCGTTAGTACACCTCGGACCATTTTTTCTGGCGGGGAGAAACTTTTATCTCTCTCTCACCGAGTTAATTTGTTTAAGAGAATGAATGTGTTTAGACAAATGTCGAGTATTTTTTTTTCTTTGTTGGCACGTGAATTTGTTATTATACTGTGTTCCCGAGGAGTGGATTATCTTTGTACAAATGGGATTTTATGTTGGTAATTAAGTTAAATTGCCGCTGGATTCGCTGTATTATTTTGAACCATTCTAAATGTTTATTTTTAAGCAGCTTTTTAATGAGAAAAAAGGCGTTTGCATTTACTTATGCGTGTTCATATTATCAGTAAAGTTATTTTTTGATAGCATAAGCGAACTATAGCATTACTCACTTAAGAAGATACTGCTAAAATTGTAATCTCAGTTATTGTTATTATACACTTCTCATCAGAAAAATCGAAACACCTTGCATTATGTTTTGTAAGGATTATCAGAAATATGTGTATATTTAGGAATATATATCAAATGTCGTTTAATAGTGAATAATATGAGGTTTTCATTGATCTCAAAACACATATCTGCGCTGCGAAGCACGATGTCAGCCATCTGAAGACCTGATCAAGCTACGCGGTTTTTACCAACTAAACTGTGACCTTCTCATCATATTACGTTTCATCGAAAAAAATAGGTTGGTTTTATAAGAATTGTACGCTATAATTTTTCAACAAACAGTCCAGTATCCCCTTCAATTGCTAATTCCATACTAAGTCCGTTTAAGTAAGGTCAGTATCCCAGTTGTCGGCAGTCGCGGGGGCGAAAAACTATGTAATTCGATTATGTAATATCGCTTAGCAATATACCCTTTCTAGTGGATCGTTTATGTAATAAAATCCTATGGGACGACCTTTTGAGAGCTCTCGTCCAGTAATTGCGCGCCGTACGCCGACATTTGGTTGACTCACCCTAATATGTCATTTATTTTTAGTTGAACGACTTTTATTAATATTGAATAGGCATTTTGGCCCGATGGGGTATTCGTATTTTTTTCTTTGGTGCTGGGTGTTTTATTACGTAAAGTGCTAGCGATAAGGTTAGAGTGAGTGTTAGCATTAAGTTTTTATAACTTTTGGCTTGATTTTGCGCTGCTAGTTCAACAATTGATCAACATAAATTAGATCTACATTATATTATTAAACCTGTTATATATTTTAGAATCCTTAATTATTTATGGCTCATTCGTAGCCCAGCAGTCCGGAGGATGCCTCGTTTAGAGGCGAAACACGTGTCGAATACTTTTTAGATTCACTTCGTTTCGCGGAGAATTGCATTTTATTTGAGGTTGTACATGACGTACATGTCACTATTGACATAAGGTAGATTGACATTTATTATCTATATTTTGTTTGCTGATTACCTTTGATCTACCTCCGTTTTGTGTGTATGTGTTCTGTGTGCGCTCCATTGCCGCTAAGAATAAAGTCAATTAAAGTTCAATACGTTTTCTTACATTTATAAATTAAAATCACTAACCCATGTGCTGTGAACTAAACAGAGGTCCCGTCACTCGTGATACATAGTTCCTCGACTAACATCTTAGAGTTCGGTGTTGCTGACTTCTTTAATTATCGATCAAACATGTTGGTTTATAATTGGTAAAGTTGACAAGCCGACGGTCAGTGGTGGGTTCCTCTTCCCCCATTAGTTTAATCATGGATTTCCGCCAAGTATCGTTCTCGTTCTATCAATTAATAATTTAATATAAAGATAATCGTAGCAGGAATAATGAAAGATAAAAACTGAGCAGATATTTTTATCATATACAGTAAAAAGTAAAAGTCGTGTTCAAAATTCATGCAATTTTACCGTCAAATTATTTGCGACTTTAAATGTACCATGTATATGCTAAAAATATCCACAAGAAAAGACCGGAACAGAAAACACAGCACCCATATTTTTTTTCCATTACGCGTCCAAGGAAACCGTAGGAACGTTTGAACCAGCTTAACCTGTCTCGTTCGTTTATTGCTTATTTTTCGCTGCGTCTCCTATCCTCTTCTCTCTATGTATATTAGAACAGGACAGACGTACGTTATTTCATCTCGGTTGAACCGAAATCGTGCCCGGGTACTGTATCTTTAAATATTCATGAGATAAAACATAGAGGTACCACCAGTGGTTCATATAAATAGAGCTCTAATTCGTAAGCGGACAGCGTGGCCAATTATGCATAGTTCCTACTTCCTAGCTTCATCCCCATTTCTTAATAACCATCAGCTTCGAGTTACCAATATTTCACGCTTATATGTAGTAAAAATCCAGAATAAATAACAGCGCTACACCTACCTATAATTCAGGTAAGAAAAACCAGAGTCGTAGCGCTACGAATTGCTACGATTGCTACGCTAGAGCCAAGTATTGCCACGCAAAAGTAAACTTAACGTATCTTGGTAGCAATGCAATTTTTTGTTGGTCTGTTTATTATGTTCAATTGGACAACTTGATCATAGTAGGTCTCTCTATAATGGCGGTTTCAGTGAATTCAACCTTATCGCTTGTTACTTAAGCCAGATACTTAAGGTGCGACCTGTACCCTTGACCCTATCCCCAGGTGTTTACCTGCCGCCCGCCGTACGGGGATATCAATAAAGGATTTCAACTGTCACACGAGCCCAGACAATATAACAACTGAACTATAGTTAAGTGGCAAATAGAAATTGGGGATATGAGGAAAACGGAAATTAATACCGGTTTTTTCCGTGAATTATCTATGTACTGTGTACTGTATTAGTAGAAAATGCAGGATTGATGTACGTACCTGAAAATGAGAGAGGATAACATTGATTAAACAATATAAAAATATGAAAATAAAGCTTTATTTACGGATTTTATCGCGTTTTATTAAAAAAAGAGCCATAAAATCCTTTAAATTAGTTTTATTCCAATGTAGTATTCGCGTCAATCTAAGAAATCGATACAAAAATACCATTACGTCATATGTTTATTTGTTTACAGTAATTTCATGCATTCATTTTCATGTGGAAGGCACAATGCAGCGGACAAGCTAGGCCAACTGCCTTATACACGAACAAAAAAGTTACTAGATAATTAAATAAACATAACCAAACGAATATACGAACTCTACGGACCCTAACTTATATCCTAGCAAGCAACCCTTGTCTGTGTTATCGGTACCGTGCGATAGACTGAGGGTGATAACAGTATAATCCCTTATAGATATATAGATTACTAGCTGCGCACCGTGGTGTTACCCGCGATTAAAAAGTATGAAAAATCAAACAAATCTATCCCACGGGAACTATACATTCTACCAGGATATAAAGTAGCCTATGTACTAATCCAGACTATAAGATATATTATTGCCAAATTTCATCCAGATCCGTTCAGCCGTTCTGGCGTGATTGAGTAACAAACATCCATTCATTCATACATATATCCATCCAAACTTTCACATTTATAATATTAGTGAGAAGTGGGATAGTGGGATTTCATTGTATTTTTTTTTTCCTATATTTACGCGAATACTACACATTAAAATAAAACTAATCTTAAGGATTTTATCGCGTTTATTATTTGTTTTTTACGTTCCCGACGTTTCGTCTGCTTTACAGCAACCATGGTTCCCGTGACCATGGTTGCTGTTAAGCAGCCGAAACGTAGCCGTAAAATCCTTAAGATTCGTTATATTTCAATGTACTATTTTTCTCATATTTTTTCATTTAATTAAATACTAGTGCTCCATTTACTCGCCACAGAATCAAATAAAAAGTCCACGTAATCTTGGTTTAACCAAACACTCTCAGAAACGATAAAACCAAATGATATTTCACTAAAAGTGCTTTCAAAAGATTGTTATCTGTAGAAAATGCGCGAGACGAGATTTCATCGCAATTATCATTAGGCGAATCAACCCTTATATCTGATGAAGGGGTCGCAGTGAATGTATAACCGCCCCATTTTAACCGACGAAAAAACTAAGGAGGTTATCAATGCGACGCCTATTTTTTTTTGCAGTATCTCTTTTCGATCGTATTTATCCACGTTCGAGGACATAGGATGGTGCGAATTTTGATATAACATGATAATAATATCGCCAGACGAACACACTAATTATGCGGTTCCTCACCAAGCAATGTTTGTATGGTACAGCATAATGAAATGGCGCGAACCCAGTATATATAATCTATCTATACTAATATTATAAATCTATACTAATATTATAAATGTGAAAGTTTGGATGGATGGATGTTTGTTACTCTTTCACGCCCGAACGGCTGAACGGATCTGGATGAAATTTGGCACAGAGATAGATTATAGTCTGGAATAGCTTACCCGGAACAAACAGACAGACAGACAGACAGACAGACAGACAGACAGACAGACAGACGGACAGACAGACAGACAGACAGACAAAAATTTTAAAAAATGTTGTTTCGGTATAGGTAACGTGTATACATCCAAATGCACTTAGTAAAAAACAGTTATTTTAATATTACAAACAGACACTCCAATTTTATTTATATGTATAGATGTGAAAGTTTGGATGGATGGATGTTTGTTACTCTTTCACGCCCGAACGGCTGAACGGATCTGGATGAAATTTGGCACAGAGATAGATTATAGTCTGGAATAGCACATAGGCTACTTTTTATCCCGGTAAAATGTATGGTTCCCGTGGGATAGATGTTTTAATTTTTCATACTTTTTATCGCGGATAACACCGCCGGGCGCAGCTAGTACTTATATAGATATATTAAACATCCATGACTCGGGCACAAACATTCATGATCTGCACACAAAGTTTGTCCCTACCAGGATTCTAACCCGGGTCCCTCGGCGGAGAAGGTAGGGCCACTACCAACTGAGCAAATAAGGTCGTCAGATAGGCAGGTATTTACCTATATTTGTACACTTACACCACGATTGAAAAATCAATGTCCAAAAATCCAAAGAGAACTAGGTCACTGGCATGCTACACTTATTCGTCATAATAAGAAAACGGTTATGAATAAAAATGATTAGTCCATAACAGACATAGCCTAGTCAGGTCACATGCATAATTCCTCAGGTAAGATTGGCGAGCTGCCACAACCCACTGCCCTAATTCCGACACTGTAGCCCCACAGAGCTCGCCCGGATTGATTATAATGCTTTGAAAAGCTATTTTTACTTAATAAAGGAAGCTGGCTCAAGTAATATTTTGCTTTGGGTGTGGTGCTTTTCACACACATAATACAAGTGACGTCATAAACAATATAAACATATCAAGACTTAATTCTAAATACACGTACAAAACCTCTATCGTTCCAAACAATTTTTTTTTTTTATTACATTATAGGCAAGTATTTGATCTCGATCTCACCTGATAGTAAGTGACGATGAGACCTACGATGGAGCATACTTGCCTGGGTAGGAAGGCGGCAGTAGATCGAGACGCTACATTCACTAGGCACATGCAGCGCAGCTGATCTGACCCGCCATCCATGAATGGCAACACCGAACATCATGCCGAAACACGGCTAGGCCGCTTGGCGACATGGCTTTGTTCAGTGGGTGGTGACTAGCCACGGCCGAAGCATACCACCAGTAGAGTTGTCACCTGGTTGGCACCACCCAGGGTCACGTGTAGGGTATCTCGAGGGTACTTAATTCTCCTACGGACGAAGGTGACTCGACACCAAGATTGAATGATTTTGTCAACTAGGACCGCAGTCCCATTTAAAACCGCCGTGGAAGTCGAGAGGGAAGTAACTCAGATAAGACGTTTTCAAGTCAAATTCTCTTAAATCGTTTTGTTTATAATTTGTTTCGTTTGTGAAGAATCTATACACTTAACTAAACGTGGTATAAAACTCAAGTAGAAAAAAATACACCCGAATTGAGAACCTCCTTTGTAAGTCGGTTAAAAAGATTAAAATCACGTTATATGGCGGTCCGAGTCAACCAAAGAGTTCTATCACCGATTTTTTTTTCTACCAGAAATAGCATTGACAACGATGTACGTTTTCTTATCCCTAATAGGCGGGTCTGCCGATACACCCTCGCGTTTTCTGTTTATTAAAACATCCCCCACAAATCAAGACAGTACTCACAATATAATGGTTTTTACGATTCAACGGGGAGAAATATAATTGGAGCGTTTTGTGAGCTCTCGACTTCGCATAATAGATCCCTCGTGTGCTTCGGATTATTCTGATGATATATTTTATTGTTTGCTTACAATATTTCCGATAGATCGATATGTTTTATACCTACAGCGTTACAAAGAGGGACTGGTACAATTGAATTTAGTTTACTTTACTCATCATATTTCTATCGATATCGCAAATTGTATTGTAGCTTTCAGATCTCAAAATCCGTTCAGCAGTTTATTATAGTGTGGGTTAAGCGGTTCGCTAGATATGAAATTTTCGAACACAATAAACATTCATTCCTAAAAAACACTTTGTTAATTGATTTTTATTATATACTAGCTGCGCCCGGCGGTGTTACCCGCGATAAAAAGTATGAAAAATTAAAACATCTATCCCACGGGAACCATAAATTTTACCGGGATAAAAAGTAGCCTATGTGCTATTCCAGACTATAATCTATCTCTGTGCCAAATTTCATCTAGATCCGTTCAGCCGTTCGGGCGTGAAAGAGGAACAAACATCCATCCATCCAAACTTTCACATTTATAATATTAGTATAGATTGTTTATAAACCATACCCACAATTAATTCGTCAGAATTTGTTGGGGTCATCTGTCGGATATGTTGTGGATATGATCATCAGCACATTGTAAAATAAGCTTTTATGTTAAGAAAAAAAAGTGCAATTTTCCTTGTCGTATGAATGTACCCTTTTGTAATGTTACAAAGGTACATAGTGCCCTTAAAGTTTAGCTGTAACGAGGTTCCTGATATATATCTGGAGGCATCCCTAACAAAGGGTAGGGGGGAAGGAGGAAGGAGGGTAACCGCGGGACCCAAACCTGTCCAGCTCTCGATAACGGGAACAAACAAAATGAAAGGGCCCCACAAATTGCCCACCGTCACAGACCCCTACTATAGAGCTTGGATGAGAATAGGGTGAAATCATCGCTTGGGGAATTGGGTTTTTAGATTGGGGATAGTTTGTTGATTGAAATACGAAAATAATGAATATTTTTTTTAAAATCGAAATTGAAAAAAAATATATTAACATTGAAAACACAATACAATGCGATGCGATGTATGGTCAAGGCAGTGTTAAAAGCAGTTATCGACGAGGTTGAAGTACGCACGCCTTGGCTACAAGGGTCACGGGTTCAAAACTCTGGCTCGCACCTCTGGGATTTCCAGATTGCATGTGCGAATTTTCCTTCCAAACCATTGCTGCTGCGAAGCAACAAAGCTGCAGAAGCTGTGAAGGAAAACATAATGAGGAAACCTGGATGTTGGAGAGAGCCCAACTAGTATGGACATAATAATAGTTCTTATATATATTGATGAATGAAGCTTTCTAATTTGAAGAGTAAATATCTACCTACAGGTTCTATTTGCAAGCTAAAGTAATTGGCGTTCCTGCTTCCATTTTATGCAATTTGTTTGCATAAAAAGAGAACAAAAAGAGAAGCTTCATAATGTAAGCATCCTCATTTAACATAAGTAGCGTAGCTTAAGAGTCTATGTATAACTACAGTACCCTAGTAATCTTGTAAGCTACTTGGGTATGAGCTTAAGGGATTACTGAGGTCTTGAATTTGGAATTTCCTAAATTTTAAGCATGTTTCGCAGGCGTTGGAAATAATATTTTTAGGTACTTAAATGGCTTTGATTAAGTACGCTCAAAATTCTTAATTAAATAACTAATATTGAAAAAAAATATTTTTATAATAAAAATAAAGATAAATATCTCTGAAGGGCCTCTATGTGTTCGGCCAATATCCCAACACCATCCTTCTAAAGGACCTGCTTAAAAAAAGAAAGATACATATAATCAATAATATTAATCACCAATCTGTGGACTCAAATTGAAACTATTTATGAATCAAATTTGAATGAAACGAGTTTGTTGCATGTTATAAAGCCTCACAGCTTTTCCATTCGCGAACCCTTAATACTATCCTACGTATTGACCATTCCAATACAGTATTCTACCGCGGTTTTATTTGCCCAGTGTACCTTTTTGCGGGAATTTTGTGGACACATTGGCTGAACGCAGTCCTCGCGTCTTTTTACCAGTTAATTTTGGATACATTGGGTGGTCTCGTTTTGTTTGCATTGTGTGTGGACGTATCCTATTTCTGTGTTGACATAGTATTGGTTTGGCTAACGATTTTGTAAATAGACGAAAACCATGATGCCACTCTTCATGGGTTTCAGTTTTCAGACACGTGAAGGCTGTTACTTAACAATCTATATATAATAATTCCAGCCCTTTTTAAGGTCCCACTGCTGGGCACGGGCCTCCCCTATATGCGAGGGGGGATTAGGCCATAGTCCAATACGCTGGCCCAGTGCGTGTTGGCGGACTTCACAAATCTTAAGAGGGGTTCTCTCAGACATGCAGGTTTCCTCACGATGTTTTCCTTCACCGATTAGCAAGAGATAATCATGGTTGAAAATGAGATTCGCACATGAAATCCCAGAGGTGCGAGCCGGGGGTTGAACCTGCAATCCTCGTTACCGAGGCAAGCGTTCTACCAACATGGCTATTACTGCTTTTAGTCCCACTCTGCCCCACCCCAGTACGGTACCACCACCCATATTAGTAAGTATCCTTTCTATCACAACTTTTCCATCCTTTGTTTCGATTTGCCTAACATTATCGGTGCTCCCAACAATGCCAGTCATTTATCACACTAATATAACAATATGCAATTTTTCGTATTGTCACAGCGCGTCACGAGATAACTAATGACGTCACGAGAGATAGAGTAATGACGCAATCATTTGCGCGGTAGGCCAAGAGAACGAACGGTGACAATGTGACAATATTCTTGTTTTCAGGGGCCTGGGCCCCAAGTCTGCTAACACAATCGATTCATAGACGAACAGCAATTGCATAGTAACTGTCACTTTTGACAGATATTGTATGGGATATCAGTCAAAAGTGACAGTAGCCTATGTGCTATTCCAGACTATAATCTATCTCTGTGCCAAATTTCATGCAGATCCGTTCAGCCGTTCTGGCGTGATTGAGTAACAAACATCCATCCATGCATACATCTATCCATCCATCCAAACTTTCACATTTATAATATTAGTATAGATAAACTGAAGTTTAATATACTATATTTCAATGGTAAATGGAAAAAAAGGATTCATTAGTCTAGCGTACCTATTATGATGCCTCAATAATTCAGCCTTTACTGCGACGTATGAAGTCAAAAACAGAAAATTAAAATAAGCATTCATCTTCAGGCTACCTGCTAAAGTACTGGCAGCATTTGAGATAGCCAAGGTAATCTGTTTGCACAAAAAGCTGAAGAAGCTGCCAGCCCGCCGATCTCCCGCAGCCTCTATTACTTTTGAGTGCTTTTTGCACAAAACTGACTACACTTGAACGACGAGCAGATGCCTCATTACTGCACCCCTCACCCACTAGTTAACTCTAAATTGAAACGGCAGCACCTTATCAATTTAGTTAATGAAGTGCACGCCCTAATTCGGGGGGCGCTGGCGTAGCGCCAAATAGGGGCAGGAAGGTAGCGCCACATACGACCCACTTTCAGTGCTACATTGATACTTTGGGGCATGTTTCATTGCTCGGTTAGTGATGTTGATTGTCATGATGATTTATGTGAGTTATCTTTTTTATGGAATTCGTAAATGACGAAAAGTATCTTGCCTGGAAACTACATGTTTGCGGCGTTGGGTTCATTTTGTTTATTCGGCTCTACTAAATGTTTTTTAGTATAGAATGAATGTTTCTATTATTCAGTTGCTTGGGATACCTCTGATCAACTCTTTTAAGGTTGCGGTCGTAATACTTTGGCAAATATAGTTGAATGCAAGCTGTAGATTTGAAAATAAGGTGTACAGGTTCAAACTACGGCTCACAACTGTAAGAAAATCCGACTTAATTTGCGAATCTCGTCAACGATTATTACTTGCTGAACGGTGAAGGAAAATATCATGAGGGGACCAGCCGTCTCGCGAAGATATGAGAAGTCCGCCAACCAACACTAAACTGTTGGACTATGATCCGCAAAACCCCTCTCTTTGAGGGGGAGTGTGGTCGGTATAAAAGCATGGGCGATATATAGGTGCAATGACTGCAGTGCACCTCTGCCTATCCTATCGCGGAATACAGGTGTGATAGTATACTGCACTGTATGCGTGTGTTTGTGTGTGTGTGTGTGTGCTGTTGTGTGTGTGTGCGTGCGTGTTTGTGTGTGTGTGCGCGTGTGTGTGTGTGCGCGCGTGTGTGTGTGTGTGTGCTGTTGTGTGTGTGCGTGTGGTTGTGTTTGTGTGTGTGCGTGTGTTTGTGTGCGTGTGTGTGTGTTTGTGTTTCTGTGTGTGTGTGTGTATATGTGTATAATAATTCCAGCCCTTTTTTATGTCCCACTGCTGGGCACGGGCCTCCCCTCAATGCGAGGGGGGTTAAGGCCATAGTCCACCACGCTGGCCAAGTGCTGGTTGGCAGACTTCACACTTTCGAGGGGTTCTCTCAGACATGCAGGTTTCCTCACGATATTTCCTCCACCGTTTAGCAAGTGATAATCTTGGTTGAAAATGAGATTCGCACATGAAAAATCCCAGAGGTGCGAGCCGGGGTTTAAACCTGCAATCCTCGTTACCGAGGCAAGCGTTCTACCAACTTGGCTATCACTGCTATATGTGTATGTGAGTTGTTTATAAAGACTATTTCAAGGCTCTATGTTCGTACGGTCATAAATGTATAACAACAGCAGTATTGTGAAGCTTAAACTGTCTCAAGAGGGTGTGAGCACCGCCATTGTCTCCGTTGATATATTACTTGTGACAGCTGTGTACAGCAAGCAGCTTTTAAATTACAATAGTTGTATAAATGGTTGTGAAATATACATTTTGAATGTCATGTTACACATTTTAATACATTTCTTGGTGGTATAACGGATCTATATTGATAATAATAATAATATCGCCAAACGAACATGCCAACTATACGGTCTCACAATAATCAACGCTTGTGTAATGGGTATCGTAAAATGGACTAGGGGCAAACCCAGTATGTAATACTTATATAGATAATAATCTTCGATATCGATAATACCTAATCATCAATAAAAAAAACTGTCTGGGACTATACGTACGATTGATGTAAAAATATAAGCATGGCAAGTACGAATTATTTTCGCTTGCATTTATCAAATTTTTTTTCATAAAAAAATCTGTCGGGATTTTTTCGAAATAGGAATCAGAGTGACACAATCATGTTTGATTTTTCAATTATTCCAATTTTTTATACAATATATATAAAGACACTTCATTGTGTACATGTGTTCATAATTCAAGGCTATAGTACAGTACCATGAAATACAGATATAAAGAACATTCAGCGGCGATTTATTCAGCCCTTTATTGGTCCCGGACGGCCTGGCAATGTTGCCGATGTCTCGGCCGGTGATAAATGGTCGCTACATCGAAGTTTAGTCTAAAGGTTTGTTTATAATGAAGCGCAATCATCTATTCTTCGAATGCGAACACAGAGAGTTCATGGATGGCGGGTCAGATCAGCTGCGCTGCATGTGCCTAGTGAATGTAGCGTCTCGATCTACTGCCGCCTTCCTACCTAGGCAAGTATGCTCCATCGTAGATCTCATCGTCACTTACCATCAGGTGAGATCGAGATCAAATACTTGCCTACAATGTAATAAAAAAAAATAAAAAAAAAGTCATATAAAGGTACCTGCAGTATTATAGGGGACCTATCGGTTTGACTCTACTACCTTATTATACATATCAAACCAACTCCATTGAAATCGATCCAGTGGTTTTCAGTAACGATGCGAACAAGCAGACAAGAATTCTCAAACTACTCCTTTTGGATACAAAGACGTTTAAATAGCCTGTCAGACCATTTATAACCGACGCAAAAAAGGAGAAGTTTCTCAATTGGACACCTATATGTTTTTTTTTTATCTATACTAATATTATAAATGTGAAAGTTTGGATGGATGGATAGATGGATAGATGGATGGATGTTTGTTACTCTTTCACGCCCGAACGGCTGAACGGATCTGGATGAAATTTGGCACAGAGATAGATTATAGTCTGGAATAGCACATAGGCTTTTTATCCCGGTAAAATGTATGGTTCCCGCGGGATAGTTGTTTTAATTTTTCATACTTTTTATCGCGGGTAACACCGCCGGGCGCAGCTAGTATATTATATGTAGAGTCCAGTTATATAATATGAATATAGATTTCTTAACACAAAATCCATACAAAACTATGCACAAATCTACACCATCCAATAAGCAAGCTATAATCAATGGCTACACAATTGATTCTCAAGTCCAGGTATTATTACAATCCTGAAAAAAAAACTTTTTTTTAAGCGTTGTTATCTATTTCAAAATGGCTCGCATCGTTGGCGTTGTCACGCTGTGATAAATCGTTTGCTCCCCTACTACTGAGAGATATACAGGTTGCTCCGTATTGATTGTAATAATAATAAGATGTATCAAAAATAGTGTATAATATTTTTAAGGGTTAACAAGTAGGTGATAACGATCACGTTTATGTATAAAACTAGCTGTTACCCGCGACTTCGTTCGCGTGGTATTTAACAAAGACTCAACCGTTGGCAACAGCCTGCTCGCGCGTTATGATCCCGCGGGACGCATTGCAGATTGTTGCTATCAAACTTACTCAGGCGCAGCGCTGCAACATTGGTTTTAATTTTTTTTTCGAGAGATCCTATTTTTTTTTCGAAAATAAAAGTAGCCTAAGTTACTCCTTGTTACATCAGCTATCTGCCAGTAAAATTCCCGTCAAAATCGGTCTAGCCATTTTAGAGATTACCCGGAACAAACAGACAGACAGGCAAAAAATTAAAAAAAGGTTGTTTTGGTATAGGTACCGTGTATACATCCAAATGCACTTAATAAAAAGCGGTTATTTTAATATTACAAACCGACACTCCAATTTTATTTATATGTATAGATATATGTGTATACAGTGTTAGATTTTTCTGTGAGAAAGCGAGACAGTGCTGTTTCATCGCGGACTTAGGTTATACTATTATTATTAAAGTTTGAAATAGTTTGACTACTTTTTGGGAATGTGACCAACATATATGTTTTATAGCTTACCGGTGGACTCTTAAAATATTTTAAACTATTATTAAGAAACCTTGTATATTGGTTTTGTAATGTATATTTATCGTAGGAATTAATTAATGTGTATTACTTAACCTTCTTTGTTACTTGTTGAGTATTATGTAATATAACAAAGTTTTTGATTTTAAAAGACTGATATGATATTGTTTTAAGTGGGTACATTTTCTATATTTTTAAAATATTCTATATTTAATACTATATAAAATATTTTTTCACAGACAAAGGCATCATACAACAATGTTTATAGCATTTTTTTTTCACCTCACGGAAACATTTTATGTTTATAAAAAAAAATGATTTTCTTTATTCAAACAAGAGAATACCGAAAACCGTCATTCAATATTCGAACAGTCGAACGTCTTCAGATTGTTGTTTTATAAAAACAACCTGTATATGGGTATTGATGTACGGATACGTATACAGGATGGTGGCGATATCGTTGATGTGCTATTAGCTGTAAATAACGCCTTTCCGATCTCGGTATACTGAATTTTATGTATAAAAGTAGGGGATGCATGGGGAAGAGGGAAGGGGGAAGTAAGTATGAGGTGACTTGAAGGCCATGCAGAAAATGAACCAGATACACAATCAATGTTAGTAAGAATAACATACTAGTATATACTTATTAGAAATACGTGTTAATGTTTTAAAATTGACTTCTAAGTCACACGATTTGTCTCGCCAAAAGATTGTTGACCTTTTACAACATTTTTTATAACATATGGGGGTCGAGAACCTACGTCCGTAGGAGAATTAAGTACCCTCGAGATACCCTACACGTGACCCTGGGTGGTGCCAACCAGGTGACAACTCTCCTGGTGGTAGGCTTCGGCCGTGGCTAGTCACCACCCACTGAACAAAGCCATGTCGCCAAGCGGCCTATCCGTGTTCCGGCATGATGTTCGGTGTTGCCATTCATGGATGGCGGGTCAGATCAGTTGCGCTGCATGTGCCTAGTGAATGTAGCGTCTCGATCTACTGCCGCCTTCCTACCTAGGCAAGTATGCTCCATTGTAGATCTCATCTTCACTTACCATCAGGTGAGATCGAGATCAAATACTTGCCTATAATGTATAAAAAATAAAATATATATTATGTCATAATATTTTATAATTTGTCGGCCTGATTAGCGCAGTTGGTAGTACTCTGATTTCTGTGCCGAGGGTCCCCAGGTATGAATCCTGCTAGTGTCCGAGTCATGGATGTTTAATATCTATATAAGTATTATATACTGTGTTTACCTCCAGTCCATTGCATGTTACCCATAATAAAAGTGTAGCATAGTGTGGGACCGTATAGTTGGTATGTTCATCTAGCAATATTAAAAGAAAAAAGTAATAATTAATAATAAAAATAATATAAAGCCTATTTTCCTGGTTTTTTTTTTTAATTTCTGATGCAAGCGAACGCATAACTCAGTTACGAATGTTCGAAAGCCCAGATTTTCGTTTCTGTCTCACAAAAATACGTTAGCCAACTCCCCTTTTACGACAAATGGAAAAGTTAAATACATTATGGAGACATCACAATTCGCGACATGTAGCGAAAAACAGGGCGGAATGTGTGGCGTTTCGCTGAGTGACGGTGTTGCCTCGCTACGCGCGAAAGAGAGAGAATATATAGAATAAATAATGGAGACAACACTAGCAAACAATATCATGGATTGCGAGTCAAAGAACAAAACAATAATCATCCATCACGATCATACAATGTATCGAACATTGTAGAGACCGGATAACACGAATGTAGAATATACGGATTTTTTTTTATATTGTTATTAAATAACAATATATAAAAAAAAAATCCGGCCGGCATTGGCTGAATAATGACCGTTGAATGTGTGAGGCTATTTAAAAAAAGAAATACGATGTTCTTTTCTTTAAAAATAAAACATGTAAATTTAATTGGCCACCTCATTACGTCAAGTGCGAGATTATTCGTATGCTAACCGTATACTTCATAGTCTAAGTATTTAGACACATCCGTTTTTTTTTTTTAGAAAAAAAATTGAAAGTTTTTAATACTGTCCGCAAGAGGCGCTATTCAATTTGCCATACAATGCGTCCAAATACGTAAACAATACAGTTAGCTTGCGAATAATCTCGCACTTGACGTAAGATACACAATCACAGATTTATCGAAAGATTAGAAGCGACACATTGGGGCAAAATATTTTGCACTATTTCACAGTACCAATTGCCTAATTAGATCTCCCAGATAAATATTCTATGAGTAATTATTATGTAGTTAGTCATAATAAGTCATTATTTAAAATATAATTTTAATCATTAGTAATAACGCTTAAATTAATTATATAAAAAAGGCCCTGTTATCTGAACGATAGAACCTGAATGATAGAATATCACATATGTACCTATCTCTTGTATTAGCTTACTCTATGGTCTTGGGTATGCCAGTCACGCGTGCTCCCGGCCGAAGGGCGCGTGAAAGATATAACCGCGTGACAGAGAAACACGGCGGCCCTTGATTTGTTCCTGCTCGGTGCGTGACAAATAACAAGATTGATGTTGCTGAGCCCTGATACGTCACGACTAAGTGCTTTGATGTTATCAAATTGGAAGTCTTCTCTTATGATTTATGGAGTTTTCTTTTGGGTTGCCATACAGAGTGAATTTTTCAAGTGTGCGTGGATCGCCAAATCCGAAACTATAGGGAATATCGAAAACTACTTAAAGTACTCTTCAGACCGATTTTGATGAAAATTAAAACAGCATCATTAGATTTAAAAAATAATAATTAACATAGCCGAGAATTTAAATTGTTGATTTTGAAAAAAAAAAACATCATACTATATTATTACACCATCTGAGAAAATCGCTAATAAAAATTAAGTTCTGTGAAGATATGACAATCTAACGACAATTTTTTTTTTAATGACGGTATAAACTAATACATAATACGCTTGTATTATGGATACGGTACGATGGACTGATGATGATCCCAGTATATAATACTTATATGGATATTAACCATCCGTGACCGGTCCATCCATCCATCAATCAAAAGATTTTAGCTTTCCTAGGGAGGTATTTAATGATGTAATCTGAATACTAAAAAACTTTATAAATTTTAGGCGCGCAAGCATTTTGTCCGTCGAGGACTCGTCTACAAAAATTTGCCTCTAGCATTATTCGAACCCGAGACCCTCTACGCAGAAGGCAGGCTCACTAGAAGCTGAGCTTATCAGATCGTCATAGCTAATCAGGTACATATAGTTCTACATAATTTAATCATCCTTTATGTTCGGAAAATCAACACAGTTCCTACACCAGATCGTAAATACACTCTAGCTAAGTGTACATAATCTAGAGCTAAAAAGATTAATCAACATGTAACGTATCCTGGGTTCAATTCGCGTCAACACGTGCGACTAGGCTACTCGTACTAAAAGCGATTCGCCAATATTGGCCCAAGCTCCTGCTACCACAAGCGATTTACCAATATCCACCCAAGCTGGTTTCAGCCAACATCAATAAGCTTCATTTGTCTCTCTAAATCTTAAACAAGCCATCTAAGATGGCTACACTCCCGCCCCCAAAAAGAATCTAGAGTAAATTAAATAAACTCGCAAAGCTCCATACATAATTCAACAAGGTTCGCTTGTTAAGTGAGTTTTTCGTGTGCGAGACATATTGAAATAAAATATTTATGCCGCCGGGCGTGGGCGCGAGTAGTAAAACACGCCCGTTTCGTTACAAAATATCTACATATTAATTTTAACGCCAATGTGATATCGTTAGGGGTTTCATGAGGAATGTAATGAAAATAATGATGTCTATGTGTGATATTGATTTCTTATATTTACGAGAATACTACACGTTGAAATAAAACAAATTTTATGAATTTTATCGCACCGCACCGCATCGGTAGATCGGACTGCAAGCAACAACTAAATATGAGGGTTCAAACTATGACACTAGGACGTCAACCACATCAGTCCTCCCGTGACCATGGTTGCTGTAACGCAGCCGAAACGTCGGGATCGTAAAAACGTACAATAAACGCGATAAAATCCGTAAGATTCGTTTTATTCCATTATAGGCAAGTATTTGATCTCGATCTCACCTGATGGTAAGTGACGATGAGAGCTACGATGGAGCATACTTGCCTAGAAGGTACCTGTTCACTCTCGACTTGAAAACACCCAGATTGAAGTCAACGGGGAACAAAGACGCCGGTAGTATGTTCCATTCCTTGGCAGTTCGCACGATGAAAGTAGAAGCAAAACGCTTGTCCGTGCGTCTTGTCGACCGATGATAGAATGGAGATGGGGGAATTAATTCGTGTAACATTAATTAATTAATCATTATTATAATTAATTTAGTATTCGCGTAAATATAAGAAATCAATACATTACGTAGGTACTTAAAACAATAAAAATTCAAATTATAAATTTGGCGACCTGATTAGCGCAGTTGGTAGCACCGCGTTTGCTGCGCCGAGGGTCCCGGGTTCAAAACTGGTAGAACAAGCTTTGTGTGATGAGCAAGAATGTTTGTAACCAAGTCATGGATATTTAATATCTACTTAATTATTATATACTGGATTCGCCCCCAGTCTATTGTACAGTACCCATAAAACAAACGTCGCTTAGTGTGGGACCGTATAGTGTTTTCGATTGGCGATATTATATCAAAAAACTTTTTTTTATTTTTTTATTACATAATAGGCAAGTATTTGATCTCGATCTCACATGATGGTAAGTGACGATGAGATAGATCTCCTACCTAGGCAAGTATGCTCCATCGTAGACGATGGAGCATACTTGCCTAGGTAGGAAGGCGGCAGTAGATCGAGACGCTACATTCACTAGGCACATGCAGCGCAACTGATCTGACCCGCCATCCATGAACTGTCTCTCATGTTCAGCTATTTTGTATATGTAAAAGGGTTAAGTAAGTATATTTCGGTATAAAAAAACACTCTTACACATTTTATATATCCGCCACAAATTGGGCAGAATACTTTTGGATAGATACGCTTTTAAAAGCGGTTGGTAATTTTTTTTGAGTGTTAGTTTTGCCAAACAAAATATATTGTGTCAAATTGCATTTAAAATGTGAAGACACAGAATCAAATAATGTTATTACCAATGCAATTCCTATTCCTGTGAATAACCTTAATTTTGAACTATAGTATTTATAAAAAGCTAATAAAAGCGGTCGGTAAGTCTAAGCTGTGGTTTTGTCGGTCGAGGCGAGCGCTAATGTATTGTAGTCACGTGTGAGGAGCGCGCATGTGCCGCGGGTAACGTACGCTACATAACGTCACGTTACCACGACATTACACACAGTCACGTGTCAATAAAATAATCTAAAGGTAGAGTTTTGTCTGTGTTCAAATATAACGGCTACTAGCATTGCCACCTCTATGATCTATGTCTACTATAATCCCACTAATCCCACTAATCTTATTATGAACTAGCTGCTACCGCTGGCTCAAAATGGCTCGCATCGTTGGCGTTGTCTCGCTGTGATAAATCGTTTGCTCCCCTACTACTGAGAGATATACAGGTTGCTCCGTATTGATTGTAATAATAATAAGATGTATCAAAAATAGTGTATAATATTTTTAAGGGTTAACAAGTAGGTGATAACGATCACGTTTATGTATAAAACTAGCTGTTACCCGCGACTTCGTTCGCGTGGTATTTAACAAAGACACAACCGGTGGCAACAGCCTGCTCGCACGTTCTGAGCCCGCGGGCGCATTGCAGGTTGTTGCTATCAAAGTTAATCAGGCGCAGCACTGCAACATTGGTTTTAATTTTTTTTCGTGAGATCAATTTTTTTTTCTAAAATAAAAGTAACGTAAGTTACTCCATGTTTCATCAGCTATCTGTCAGAGATTACCCGGAACAAACAGACAGACAAAATTTTTAAAAAAGGTTGCTTTGGTATAGGTACCGTGTATACATCCAAATGCATTTAGTAAAAAGCGGTTATTTTAATATTACAAACAGACACTCAAATTTTATTTATATGTATAGATGTATATTTATTGGATGTTTTATTGCTATTAATTACTTGACATTGGCAAAATACCCGCTAAGTTGTGGGTGAGGCCATTTGCATATCCATTTTATTTCATCGCATTTCATTTCGTAAAAAAAAAGAATGGCTACTAGCATTCCCACCTCAATAATCATCTACTTAATCCCACTCATATTATAAATGTGAAAGTTTGGATGGATGGATGTTTGTTACTCAATCACGCCAGACCGGCTGAACGGATCTGGATCAAATTTGGCACAGAGATAAATTATAGTCTGGAATAGCACATAGGCTACTTTTTATCCCGGTTAAACGTCTGGTTCCCGTGGGATAGATTTGTTTTAATTTTCCATAGAGCAAAGGATCGACATGATTTTTTGCATAGGTAGTGATAGTTTAGGGGAAAGGACATACTTTTTAATCGCGGGGCGCGGCTAGTTTTAATTATACATTCGAAATATCAACGCCGTGACATCAGTTGAAATCTATTATCCGATTTCAACTGTAATTTTCCTGAAACTCCGATCACAATCCGTTACACCGTAGAATTTGACAGGCGTAGCTGTCATCAAAATAATAAGTGAGTATTATGATTTATAATTAAACATTCCTCCGTCAAAATATCTCCATTAATTGTCTTTTAATATAATTTGTAATTAATAAATAAATATCGCCAGTCGAACACACTATACGGTCCCACACTAAGCTACGTTTGTATTATGGGTACCGTAAAATGGACTGAGAGCGAACCCAGTATATAAAAATTTTGCAGATATTAAACACCCATGACTTGGTGACAAACACTCGTGCTTTTCAGGATTAGAATCCGGTACCTGCAGCACAGAAAGCAGGGCCACTACCTACTGAGAAGATCAGCTCGTCTAAGAAGCATATTAGAAACATATATGTAATGGTATATTAGAAAATAGCCCAAAATAATGAAAACAAATAATTGATAGAACTAGGCGATACTTGGCGGAAATCCATTGTTAACCTATGGGGAAAGAGGACCCACCACTGACCCTCGGCTTGTCAACTTCTTCGATTATAAACCAAACAAGTTTGATCGATAATATAAGAAGCCAACAACACCCGAAGTCCTCTAAGATGTTAATCGAGAAACTATCTATCACGAGTGACGGGACCTCAAATAAAATGCAATTCTCCGCGACACTAAGCGAATCTATAAAAGTATTCGACACGTGTTTCGCCTCTAAACGAGGCATCCTCAGGACCGCTGGGCTACGAATGAGCCAAACACATAACAAATAACAAACAAATAAAATAAAAAACAAATAAAATAAGATCAAGAAATATGATATTCTTAATGTTCACCTACCTACAATATTTGGGTATCTAATTTCTAATAACAATAGCCCGTTTTCCTCCAAATCATCCGTGAGTCAGGCTCGTGTTACACTATGTGCTCGTATTGTGTAAATAGGCTTTATACGTATATACTCAATTATGCAGAACCCCACTGTAAATGTTATTATACCAAATTACACGAGAACATTTCGGTCTGATGTCAAACAATAGAAGGCAAACAATGGAAACATACGGTTCGGCAGGATAGGCGCGAGCGACGTTAATGAAGACATTATACCGTACCCGCAATGTAGACCGATGTTATCGCACGCGTCGCAAGAAACCTGTGAATGCGAGTGTCAGAACACCATGTTGTGTGGGAAGTAATTGGGCTGACACTGATACTTGTTTCACTTTCATTGACACATGCAAAAGCGCTAATGCCGAGGTATATATACACCCACGCACACAAACACACCCCCACACACATACTACCCACTCTACTTGTCTCGTATATCACCATACAATGAAAAGCCATTGTAACAGATATAGAGTTTCTTTTATGTTTTTTTTTTTAGTTTTTCTCTTTATAAAACAGGTACTTGGAGTATGAAACACTTCGTTCCTATTAAAGTAGTTTAGCTTTAGTTATTTGTTGATTAATTGTTTATATATTTAATGTTTAAATTGTAATGTAATATAAATTGAAAGTCACGTTGGTTTTATCCAGGTTTCCAAATCGTGATCTACACCATTCGACTAACTTTGAAGTGCATACTCATCTCATTCAGCGCTAGTAATTAGTATTTCGTAAAAAAACCAATCCATAATATTACAAAAGATGCCCTGTCCATCATTGTTCTTAATATTTTTTATCGGCTTCCAGTCTACTATTTAAATAACATTTGGAGCAGTGTGTTTATACAGTACATATTATATAATTACGTCTGCAGATATGAAGCCTAATCGCAGCGTTACCGCAAGCAATTTCTCAATCCTTATGTTTCGCGAACAATCGCACTAATGTAAAATTAGAAGTTGTCACCGATGTACCGCGCGCATTTTAGCAAAGTTAGTGTTACTATATCGCTATAGATTTTACAGAGACCGGTTCCGTCTTAAAATGAAATTATTATGTAAAACAGTGCATTTTACCGTACCAAGTCCATTTAGATTTTTGAGTTTGACTTTTTGGAATGTTTTAAGATTGGATTACTCCAGATCCTTACGGAGACCAATTTGAATGTCATGAACCACTCAATTTGAACCCCAGGTCCTTATCCAAGCTCTCAAGTTTGTAGTTCGATGTGAGTCAAATTATATCAGCACAAAAACTTGTATGCACTAACATATCATATTTTGTATATTTTTATTAATTTCTGACTGAATATAGATCGTGTTCAAGCGGATATAAATGAAATTATAAGAATTAATTTAAATAATCGTATATTCACCAAACTGGTATTTCTGGCTGCTGACGTAAAAGTGACAAAACACAACAGTCAAACTGAAACTATGAAAAGCGTATTTTTCTTCAAATGACCAGATGTAAAAATTTATTAGGTGAACTTAACCTTTTTCTTCAAAACCTAACAATGTTCAACTACGCACACACACAAAAAAAAAATTTTTCAGCCCTAAAATGTGTTTAAGCATCTTCCATAAACCGCGTCACGAATTAAAATATTTCTTCAGTAGCTTTGAGAACCAGCGACATTAGCCAAGATCGTTAGCTTAATGCAGCCTCCGCAACACCGAGTATACGTGTCAAAAAGCCCATTACACACAACGGATTACTTAACACATCGTAAGTCGTATATCTCGTAGTGTGTACCGCTAAGCCGAATCGCTACAGCAGTTAGCGAACTTTACATCAGATTTATGTGTAAAGCAGTTGCATGCACAATAATTGCTACGCTATGATTTATAGCATCCGCGGTGTAACGCAGTCCTTACTGTAGCAAGAGCTTTATTTATGGGCTAAGTTTGTTAATGTATAATTTATTGGGAGCATTAGTCGAATGATTACTTTGGAATGTTTGTGAGTAATGTGTGTATCTTCGCGTTTTTTGGTAATGGCAGTAAAGAAAATATTTTGTTTTGTGTAAGCAAACATTTTTTATACAATTCTAAATAATACATTATTTTGTTGTATAGGTTTTATTAAAGGGATCATGACTAAGGATTATTTTAGTGGTATCATAGTTGAACATATCTATTGATGGTTGAATTTAATCTTCTAGGAACTCTCTGGCCCGTAGGCAGTTATAAACTGAACTCAAAGCTTAAAACGAACTTAAATGCAGTCTCATATAAAATACTGCATTTATGAAAATAAAGAAATTTACTAGATTTGAAACTGACGTTCAAATCAAATCAATTTCTCTTCAAACGATATAGAAAAATAAATTTTGCCAACTGCATGAACTTGTCAGAAACAATATCCTTTGTTAACTTACCATCTCAGACTAGACTACAAAAATATATACACAACAGCCAATTTAAGTTATTCCGTGTGCAATAAATGTGCTCAATACAACATAGATCATATGTCGAGCACCTTAAGGCGAAATTCAGGCAACCCAAGGCAAAATTCGAGCATTAGAAGTCAAAATTCAAGCAACTAAAAGCGATATTCAGAGACGCATCCCAAGAGAGTAAGTGGCATATTGTCTGCGCTGTAAATAGTGCAATACAATCTGAAAATTGCTTGCACATTGCCTTTTATGTCATGTACATAATGTACTGACGTAGCATTATATTCTCTTTGAGGGCGAACGTAAATGTTGCGGTTATTGCTATAGTTTAAGTGTCTTTGTCTCCGAATACTCAAACGCGACTTAAATTTGAGAGCTCAATTTTTACGCGTAATTGTAGACAAAAGGTGTCTTTAGCCATATTAACGTTTTACAACCTATACAATCAATGTCGCAATAAAATAACTATGTTTTCTTTTACAAAATGACCGGGACCGGGATTCCCGATTTAAATTGGATTTTTTTTTAATATATGAATGCAATTTCTCTTATGCATACATTCGACCACATGATTCCTTAGAACATATAATATTTTTCTATCCCTTATAGTTTTGAAGGGCTCCATGCTGACCCATCTCGATGTTACATCCTGTATATAATAGCCGAGTATAGACAGGCCGCGTAGCCTCTTGAGTTTGCTCTAACGGTACCCGAGGCATACCTCGTGCTGCCTTGCCTGAGCGCTGTCGTCTGTTATTTACTTCGCTGCCACCCGGCGCGGAATGTACCCCAGCCAGCCTCATAGGCTGCGCGGCTGGTCTGGAGTCGGCCAATGTCGATAAAACAGCGTAGGCGTGGAACCCTGTTTCACACTTGAACAACTTCAATTACCCTTTTTAAACGTAAGGTAATTGAATGTACTTACTAGAGGTTTATAATAAATATATATAAAACATTGTTGTGTTAGTTACACCATTTCTTACTCAAGAACGGGTGGGCTGAATTTTATTATCTTTAATGTTTTGAATTCGTCTCCGCCCCGAATAGCAGAATAACTAATACTTGGGAAAAAATAATCTTTCTCATTTCATTTTAATGCGGTACGAAGTTCGCCGGGACAGCTAGTATAATATAAATTGTTAGTAGGCACAAGCGATAGCCATTAAGAACGAACGCTCGTATTAGCAGCAAGAAATGCAGGTTTAAGCCCCGGCGTCTACCTCTAGATTTTTTTTTTTTATGATCATGGCCTGTTTAATACTGATCATCACTTGCTATATGGTGTAGGCAAACCTCGTGGGGTGACCAAACTGGGCTAGCGTGATGGACTATGGCCCGAATCGCTCTCACACTGGGAAAGTTCCCGGTATAATTGCAATAGGCTAGCTCCCTAATACATTGGAACTAAATAACCACGGCTCAAAATGGGTGCACTACAGTGCACCTCTGCTAACATCTTCCAGGATATCAAGCGTGATGGTAAACTTGACCTATCAACAAGATACTATATCCATGATCATTTTGGACGTTCGTTTTCTTGTCCAAAAACGTAAACGTTTAAAATGATTTAGTATTTTCAGGGTTGTGACATAAAAAAATACAACCATTTTGAGAGCTTCCCCCTTTTGAAGTCGGTTAAAAACTAATCATGAAATCGTCCACAAAACTTGTCACAACATTCCTATATTTTCGCATTATCCATATTATTACTGCTTAAATGTATTATTCGTAGCCTATAAAGACAAATCGTTGTATAACAAAAATGAGACGACTAAATTGTTGTATTTTGATGGCACGATGTCTCTGAAATATAACATTGTCTCTATAATCTACAAACAACAAAACTCCTTCCTTTGTTGTCACCGTCAAACTGCCAATCTTTGCTCTAACCGCGCAGTAACTAAATTATTAACTTGTACTGACCCATTTTTGCCGGGTTACCGGTTGCCGTGTAGAAAATACCGATAAACAAGAAGACCGTCCACTCCATTTTTACACACACTGTAGTCACCCCACTATTTTATTTTAAAAAATAAACCGAGCAATTTGTTCACGAGTGTACAGAAATCACATTTTTCCTCGTAGCACTTTTGGTCGGTGATCGTAGCACGTGCTACGGCGTAGCGATGGGTCGTAGGCGTCCGCTCCGCGCTACGGCGCCCAGACAACTGACTGAACCAAGCTACGGCCACGCTTCCACTCGGCTGTTATTGATTCTTTAAAATGTTATTTTTAATGATAATGCTTGTTTATTTTTTGCTTATTTATTAATGCCTGTTAATATTGACTCGCTGTAGTTTTTAATATTTCATATTTTTTCATACTTATCCTTTTTGGGTGCATTGTGTTGTTTGTAAGAGGAATTAAAATCTAAATAAAACAATATTCTACTGTGTAAAATGGCAAGCATTATTGTTTATTTAATATATATATAGCAATACCTATTACTTTAAAGTGAGTTATTATATGAATGAAACTGTTTCATATTTTCATAGAATACCTACAGGTTGAATCCATCTTTTATGATTAAAGACATCATATAAAAATGTTTATTGGATTTTTGCCTTAAAAATACTTACAAAATATAATCAAGCCATAAAATATGTAATATTAGATGGACGATGAAATGTTTTTTATCCCTCTCTCTCTTTATTAGCACCCGTTCTATCGCCGCCGTGTTAAAATATTAATCTCGTTCGGCGAATTTTCTTAACAAATCTTCTGGATGTAACGAAAACACGGATTTACAACGTGCCTCGTAAATATATTAGGATTAGATTAAAAAATAAAAAGCGGTTAATATATTGTTACGTGCGGGGGTAATTAAATGCCGATTACGTGAAAATTACTTTAATCGCTCTCCACACAGAAGGCAAAAATAGTACACACCAGTACACTAACTAGTTAGCACTCAAACAACAATACACCAAGTCACTTTGAATCACAGTAGTCCACAGTATTCGCTAGAGTCGCCGGTATAGTCTTCTTAGTTCGCTTCCGAGAGATGTGTTCACTATCGCTTTCAAATAGAAACTGTCTCGTCGCTGGTTCTGCACACTATTTATAATCCGAAAATAGCGAGGGTGGATCTTTCCAGAAAGGTGTCGATAAAAACCCACTAAACAGAAATGTTCCATAAGGAAAATGAACCTTATGTACACGGTAATAAGGAGACGCTAGAATGTTCTAGTGTACGTAGCTGTATTCGTCTAATCGGTATTATTCCGAGAACTCGTAGTTCCACGAATTGCATTGTCCTCGCCTTTTGTTTACTAATAATAATTTTAATAAAAATAATATGAGGTATATTCCGGAAGCCGGTTGCAACATTGTTGACGATTCTAGATCTTTCTTCACAGATCGATAGGGGACCTTGGACCCAACAATGCGTTTTTGTTTCTAGAAGCTTCGATGACTATTTCTCGAGTTATCGATACCTCTTTTATACGCATCGTAACAATATTTTTTGTGCTGTGTCAATTGTGCTATCCAATTAAGTTCCGTGCGCTTGAGGCCTAGATTTGACGGGTAATTTCTAATGTAAACAAAATGAATATTAAAAAATTATTACATCTTACAGATTCCAAATGTATCCTGTACAGCTAAATATATAAAATTCATGTTGATTACACTATTTATAACTCAAGAACGAGTGGTCCTATTTTTATGACGTTTGATTTTCTTTTATTTGACTTCGCCTCGAATAGCGGGAATAACTATTAACAAATGGTAAAGATAAATTTGATTCTGAAGCGGTACGACGTGTTCCGGAACAGCTAGTATTTCTATAAATCCAATTTTGTGAAGAAATAAATTATGTACGATCGCGATTATTAATATGGGACCCATTTACGTAATATTTTCAATGATACGTATAATGCAATAAGGTCGTTTATATATATATATCTGAGAGCAGTTGCCCCTAGTAACGTCAGTCAAAATAGTACTCTTATGGTATGCGTTTTCTGTACGATATTCAACCTTAAATGGGTCCCATAGTAAAGTCCGCGAGGGGTACATGCTTTTAAAATCAAAATTGTTACTCGAAAAAAAACAGAGTTAATACATCCCTGTTGTTTATTTTTTTTATTGTTCGTGCTGGGGCCGGCTTTGTTTTGTTTAGAAGCCAAAACATTGACTTTCAGGACGGCGAGTTTATTTTCCCGCTCATTCGAGCATTTCAGGAAAACGTATTGTGGCACCTACTCTTATAATTTTGGGGAAAAAATATTTTTCATCTTTAAAAAACAAAAACCTGTTTTAAAATAAAAAAAAACCAGCATATTATTTGTAAAAGATCTAACATCAATGCAACATTTGAACATAGATAACGAATGAGTGTGCTCGGGGAACCTACGGATATAATGTTCCAAGTGACTTGCGTTCTGTACACCACGACAATGGGTACTATTGAGGATAGATATCTATTTCTGGATATAGGAAAGACAAAGTCATGGTTTTCGATAAACTAAAGTATGTAACAGCGGCGAGGATTCCATACAACAAGATTCCTGCCGGCTTACCATTCCAAATTCAAATTTGTGTGCTACTTGCTTGAAACCGTTTTTTTTTTGTTTTTGGAAACCGAGTAGAATCTTGGTTGTTGGTTGTTTGTATTGTTTTTTTTTTCAATCCCAAAACAAATAATAATAATGATAATTCATTTTTTCATACACTTAATTCTATGAAGTTCGCCACTACAGCTAGTTTTCAATAGTAAGATCTAGACCACATTGAGCATGAGAGGTTTCTTTAGTTTTTTTATACGCTCAACGGTAAGACTTTTTTATGTTTCCCTTGTGCGAATATACAACCTTCGCCACTGGTATGTATGATAGCTAGTTTTTACACCAGAAAGCGGGGAATTCAGTTGCTAAAGTATGGTACCAAATACCATAGGACCATTATACCATGCCAGGTGTACTCTTCCAGCTGGGTCACGTGATTGGCCCATGACTACGTCACCACCCATCTTCAGCCAATGAGCGGTGTTCATTCTATTGACGTTGGCAATTAACGGCAGCACTGATCGTGTGGTAGTCTGAGGCCATCGTCGCAAAAGATACCAAGCGTATCATATTTTTATACCGTTGTATAGGACTATCTTCATATTACGATAATGGGGTGCCGTACTAAAAGGGAAACAATGGAACCCTTATGGCTCGACTATGTCCGTCTGTCCGCCCGTCAGATCTGATATTTTTTTATCAAATACCGAACATAATTAAATGCTTAATAATATTTTATACAAAATTAATTTCCTAGATAAATTAACCTATTAGCATTGATGTGCTTGTTAGAATTAAAAATTCCTATGTTGATAGGTGGAGCCACTGGTATCCCAGTGAATACCTAGCCGCCACTTATTTTTAATATCGAGCCTGGCCCCTGGGGAATATTTTTTAATATGACCGTAAATTATTGGATGAATCGGAGCGACCCAAAGTTTTTATTATGTGCTTCAAATGGACAATAATATACGCGGAATTTTGATGGGAATATCATTATAAATTATTATTATATAGTAAACGTAATTATATATATGATCTTGGTAGAGACAAAGTATGTGTGATGAGCACGAAAGTTTGTACCCGAGTCATGGGTGTTTAATATCTATATAAGTATTATATACTGAGTTCGCTCTCAGTCCATTGTAGGGTACACATAATTCAAGCGTTGCTTAGTGTGGGACCGTATAGATGGTGTGTTCATCTCGCGATATTGTATGGACATTTTTCTTACAATTGGTAGTAGTAAAATAAATAACAATATGGCTTATATGTTAATTCGCCCACCTACCCGCGGTGCAATAAGGCACGCGTTGATCTATGGAACGTTTTTACCAACAAGACTCAGTACCTATTATTCCTATACTTGAAATACATTTTTAATTTTACGATTTTTTTTGCGTTTAGGTAATGTTTTTCACGTTAACGGTTGCTTTACAGCAACCACGGATCACGGATCGCAAAACCATAGTCTGCCCGTGACCATGGTTGTAAAACAGCCGAAACGGCGGTAATGTAAAATATATACAATTTTAGATTTATTTCAATGTGTAGTATTTGCGTAAATATAAGAAATCAATATGTTCTTAGTGTGCTTTAACCTAAGGACTAATAGAGCACATTTTCTTACGTTTTCAGATCAACGAGAGCCAATCGAAAAATAATTACTATTCTCTCTATTTTGATATACGAGTATTACGCCAAATATCAGGTTCCTGTTATGATTGATTAACTTTTCCTGGGCTTGTTAATCTAATAGATGAGGAAAGCCGGAGTGGTATCCTATTAAGTTATAGTTATGTGTTACAGAATTATCTCAGATAATGTGTCTGGATTTTGTGTATGTTAAGTCAAGATACCAAAAAATCATAGCAACTTTACATTGGTTGTCCAGTATAACGGTTACATTGGGCCCAAATATGATGTATTGCACTATACTTCTGTCTACCTCTGTAGGGAATACTGTCGTGATAGTGTGGCGTTGGGTGGACCGCTCGGCTGCTGGATGGTGCGGGTTCTATCCACGGGCGGGATCAGTCAGAATGTATGTTTTCGTATTTTTGACGACCTGATTAGCGCAGTTGGTAATGACTCTGCTTTTTGTGCCTAGGGTCCTGGGTTCAAATCCCGGTAGGCACAAATGCTTGTACTCGAGTCATGGATGTTTAACTATATAAGTATTATATACTGGGTTCGAAGCAGTGCGCAGTTGCTTAGTATGGGACCGTATTGTTGATCCATTCATGCATGACGCGTAAATAAAAAAATATATATATATGTCTATATGTTAGAGTCCAAGCGCCATTATAACGTAATTTTCTTTACCGTAATTTAACTGACATCAGCTGTCATTAAAGTCCAAACTGCAGTGGCGTAGCATAGGTCATTAGCACCCGGTGCGGATTTCAAATTTGCCGCCCTCTTATTTTTGCTATTCATTATAACATTTTTGGGGCATGGTAACGAGAAAAAAATAACGAAATAAACACCGAAAGAGTTATTTTTTTCTTTTAATTATTGATAATTCCTTATTTTCACTGCCAAACTGCGACTCATATATTCGAAGAGTTCTCAGTACCTAACTAAGAAGTACATACAGCCCTACGGGTGCCGGGGACATCTCAATGTACCGTCGCTTAGTTCGGCACGTGGTGCATAAAACAATCTTTATAGTGGAGCCGACGCTTGTCACCTAAGTTACGTTTCGCTGTGCGCTCAGTACAGAGCGTCATTTTTCAATGTCTAATAATTTGTTTTATTTTGGAATGTTATCTTAATAACCTACCTGTTAACCCTGTGAAAATATTTTACACTATTTTGTAACACCTTATATAACGCTTTCAGATTTCTCAATTATTATTAGGTATATACCTATCTACTACTCGAGTGTGGAGGTCAAAGCTTAGCTTATCCAAGCGCACTGATAAAGATTGTAATAGCGATATCAATCAACTCCGGTGTTTCCCCCTATCAACATAGTTGTTTGTTTAATAGAAATCGATTAACTAATACCGGAGATATCCTATAACAAATGAGGAAAATCAACATGGCCGCCAAATAATAACCTCTCCCATTATGAAGTCGGCAAAACAAGCAACAAACACAGCTAATGATACGAGTAAAATTCCGGATACTAGTCACATTTGTACTAACGCCACTCAAACGACACAACATAACGATTACGAGGAGCGAACATCAAATTTTACGAACGAGAGGCGGTAGGTATCTGCCGAATAAACTCGAAGATTGCCGAACCATCGCACTGTGTGTGCTCGAAGGCTGTACGAGTAAATTAATTTTGATATAATAAGGGCCGTGTAAAAACTGGATCATATTAGATGTCGTCGCGAGCGAAATTAAATGATAATTATTTTTAAATAGAAACACCCAATGACACACAAGTATTAGTATGTAGCAAGTAATGTTTTATTTGCAGTGATAGCCAAGTTAGTAGAACGCTTGCCTCGGTAACGAGGATTGCAGGTTCAAACCCCGGCTCGCACCTCTGGGATTTTACATGTGCGAATCTAATTTTCAACCATGATTATCACTTGCTAAACGGTGAAGGAAAACATCGTGAGGAAACCTGCATGTCTGAGAGAACCCCTCGAAAGATATGTGTAGTCCGCCAACCCGCACTGGACCAGCGAGGTGGACTATGGCCTAATCCCCCTCGCATTGAGCGGAGGCCCGTGCCCAGTGGGACATTAAAAAGGGCTGGTATTAATATTACAATTACAACAAGTACCGTTAATATGAGCAGTTATTAATCAACAGTAGTAGAGCGGTCTTGCCAGAAAATATATGCCTTGCTTAGATGATTACAAAACTAACTCCGGTCGCTTGGGAAGATGCGCCATTATATTCGTTTGAGTTATAATTCTGCAAAATTTCATTAAAATCACTTCCACAGCTTAGCTGTAAAGAGATGGTTCTAGATTTCCCCGGGCGTCACTTAAGCACTTAATAAGACTTAAATTCAAACACGGAATAAGAGGGTTAAATCAGTTAGTACCTTTTAGTTAGCATATATACCATTTTATATATATATTTATATATATATTTATATATATATACATACCTTTCAGTTAGTATCTTTTTCAAAAGAGCAACCATGGAGTTCCTTGCCCGTTCTTCTCCATAGGAATGGCATTCCGAACGGGTGGCAAAGTTGTTGCTTAGCATTTTGTAACTATTTTGACGATTCATAAGTACTATACTTAATAGTTTACATGAATAAAAAATATTCTGATTCTAACACACTTTTGCATCATGCATTTTATATATAAAATAGTAGCTTAGTTTTAAGACTTGGCCCACTTACTACACACTTTAACTACTGATAATCTCTGTAAGCCCATTTTCAGACGAGTGACGTCAGAAGCACTATATAGTTTATAGTATACCAACATAAAGTAGATATCTATAAATATATAAAATAAGGCCGTGTTAGTTAGTAACACCATTTATAACTCTAGAACGGGCCGGCCGATTATTATATTTTTTTTGATTTTTTGAATTTGTCTCCTGTTGGCTTAGCAAAATAACTATTAAAACATGGGAAAAAAACATAAAGAATATAAAAATTAAGATAATATTTTTTCTCATATATTTGGTTCTGACGCGGTACGAAGTTCTCTGCCACAGCTAGTATTATATAATCTAAATGTACTTGAGTAAATACTTGTCCTTGCCTGCGCACAGGCACACACACATACAGACAGCATCCCTGATCTTGATATACCAACCCCTTTTTTTTAAGTGATTCCACCGAGTGAAAATTCAGATCCGAACCTTTGATAAATCCTGAATGCTTTTTAGGCTTAAAAGAAAAATGGTAGGGGCGATAACATCGTTATTTTAAATGCCTAACATACATCAACGAATACAGTCTCAAATATCAAAAACCTTGTACTGTTATAAGGAGAATATTTTCCCTTTTATATAACCATGTAGCCGTGAAGAAAATGCGAGCAGATTTCAAAGAAATATATGTAACTGGACTTAGTTTAATTTCCTGAGGTCGACGAAGCGTGAAATCTGAGAACTTACTTGTTAGGCTAGCTTCGAACTGGGTACCTAGGCACATTTAGGTTAGTTAAAGGTATATAAGACTACTTATAAAAAAATATTTATAAGTTGGTTTCGTAGCGAATTTCTTAGCTGCAAATGAATAAATCAACATCATATTAATTTCTTATATTTTTGCGAATACTACACATTGGAATAAAACTTATTTTACGGATTTTATCGGGTTTACCATTGACTTAGGATCCAGTTATTAATATGATAAAATGCAAAACCAAGCAAACCATTGCAAGACTTCAAGACACTGTGAGACACTTTCTGTGTAGATCGGACCGCAAACAACAACTAAATATAAGGGTACCCCAGTTCTAACTATGACAATAGGACGTCAAACACCTCAGTCTTCCCGTGACCATGGTTGCTGTAAAGCAGCCGAAACGTCGGGAACGTGAAAACATAAAAAACGCGATAAATCCGTAAAATTAGTTTTATTTCAAATCAACATTAATTTTCCTTTTATTCACGTTGGCCAATAACTTATGAACGAAGTGCGTACTTACTCGTAGTTGGAATTAGTAAGAATCTATCACCGGTTCGAATCGTTGGTTCCAGCAAGAATATTCTTAAATGTCAAAGAAAAATGATTCCACGTACATACTTAAGGTATCCAGACAATATGGCTCTTATATACCTACTAGCTGTTCCAGCAAACTTCGTACCACCTCAGAATCAAACGCATGCGAAAATTAATAATTATCTTTGTTATATTTTTTTGTGATTTTTTCCGATAGTTTCATAGTTATTTTACTATTCAGGGCGGAGACAAATTAAAAAATCAAAGATCCTATAAATTGGCCCAACCGTTCTTGAGTTATAAATGGTGTTACTAATACGACTTTGTTTTATATATATCTATCTATCTATCAATCAGCCGATAGACGTCCACTGCTGGACATAGGCCACCCCCAACGACTTCCACACATCACGGTCCTCCGCCACTCACATCCACTGCACTCCTGCGACGCGTGTGATGTCAGCAATCCACCTTGTGCGAGACCGTCCTACACTTCGTCTTCCGATTCTAGAACCTTTCTGCCCCAACGCCCATAGGTTCTGCGAGCTATGTGCCGCCCACTGCCACTTCAACTTGAAAATAAGCTATGTCGGTTGCTCCAGTTCGGCTTATACTTATTATACTTATACTCCAGTTTATATATATAGTTACCTATAATATAAATCAATTGAAATTGTAAATATATTAGTAAAATTTGGCTAACCGCAAACAGAATTAATGAAGAGTTTGTTTTGCTGAAGTAAATTGAACGTGTGGGAAAACATGAACGTTCAAAGGCACACTACTTGCGGTAACCAAACGGTTGTGATTCAATTAGTTAACGTTAACGAACCGTAATGACGAGCGTTAGGGTTGGCGGCGAACTAGTGGACAACAGTGGCATGTTAAGAAAAAAGGTTCATTTTTGAGGTTCAGCAGTTCAACTAGGAATCCTTATATAATTTTCAACGAAATTTGGCCAAATTTCGCGATTTCCGTCTTTGCGAGTTACAGTCCTTCGATTATAAGACTGGCTGAAAATTGGTGTATTTATAGTTTTTGTTACTGTTCCAAAAAAAAAACTAGAGTGCTTCCCCTATAAGGAAAAGGACGGTGAAGTTTTTTCCTTTTTTACAAGAAGCTTAAAAGAATGTTCATTTCTGTGTCGGATATTGTAGGAAATATGGAAAGGTATACAGATAGTGTGTTTATAAACCTTAACATTTCAAAATTCATATCAAATGATTATATAAGTTATAATGTACAGGATGATTTAGAAAAGGTATATATACTAAGCCTTGAATCTGCGATTTCTTAACGCGATTTCTTTTTTATGATCTAATTATTTTTGTACATTTTTGAAGTGTAATTAAAATATTGTATGAGTGTCAGATTGTCTTCAGTGAACGAGAGGTAGGTTGTGATTCCCCAAAATACTAATATTTTATTATTTCATGATCATCCAAGTTGTTCATTAGTTCCCACACATTCGCTTCATTTTGCGTTCTACCAACTAGGCTTTCGCTGCTGATGTGCTCCTGACACACAAACTTATACTATAGCGAAAGGGTACTACTATAGCAATTTCACGCTCAATAATTGTTTGATATTGAATTGCAGTTACCGTCATGTGTTCGCAGAGTGCTCTGAACGTTCTCTGTGATGTAGTCTGATGGCTAATTCTGCATCCTATAGAGTTTGCTAAGTGCTATTCACTGAAGCGGTTTGCCATTAAGTGTTGTAATACAAATACAAATAGGTAGCCTTTTCAGGAGCAACTTTAGAAAAAAGATATTGATTTCTTGTATTTACGGTATTGTACGATACCATATATTGAAAATGACTTATATAAATAATAATAATAATATTTTGCCAGACAAACACACCAACTATACGGTCCAACACTAAGCAACGCTTGTATTATGGGTACCGTACAATGGACTGAAGGCAAACTCAGTATACAAAACATATATATATATATTAACCATCTATGACTCGGGTACAAACAATCGTGCTCATTTCAAAATTTAAACCCGGATCCACGTCATAGAAGGCACTACCAAATGCGCTAATGAGGTCGTCAAATATACTGCATTTCACCGGAGCAAAGTCTAACAATAAAAATAGGTATCGAGTGGTTTCTAGAATATTCCCCGCAGCGGGTCAGGTTATTTCAATTAAAAAACCTGCCACGGATCGCGCGGCAAGATTGCAATGGGGTGTTTGCGCCAGTTAACGTCCTACCTGTTTAATTAACTTTGTTTTTTATGTACTGCGCCATTAAACAAATATTCGCTTATTTCAGTGCTATTTATTCATAAAGGTTGCGTACCATAATGTTATATAATACTAGCAACTTGCTTGTAGGTAGGTAGGTAGGTAGCTGTTTTAATATAATATAATATCGCCAGACCAACACACCAACTATATTTGTCTAACCATCGGCATTTTGAGCATCTTATAAGAAGTCAAGTAATTGCATTATTGGACGATAGGAATCCATTTTAAGGTTCCTTTATCTTTAGTGTAGGTGAACATTAACGTTACAATAAATATTAATAATACGAGTAGAAATAAAAATAAACATAAAATAAAAATAAAACTAATTGAGAACCTTCTCCTTTTTGATGTAGGTTAACTAGCTGTACCGCCGCAGAATCAAAGGTATGAGAAGGTGAATTATCTTTTTTTTGTGATTCTTTGTAATTTTTTCCGATGTTTGAATTTGCTATTCGACATCGAAATCGACCCTCCCGTTCTGAGTTATATATGGTGTTACATCCCAATTTTCCATCGAAAGTCTTGATCGATATCTATCAGGAGAGTTGTAAAGTTCGTATAAGGAAAATCCATTATCCTCGAATAATGAAATTCACTTCAAAAATACCACCGTCTCATTCAAATCTTAATTTGCATAATAACTGATAGAAACTTCATCACAAAATTGGCCTAACGTGAAAAGGAAATAAACTTCAAACGCAAAACCACCCTCGGTCTACGGAAATCCGTTCCCCATACTAACTAGGGTACATTTTTTATCTCACAAGATAATCTTGACCAAACACTTTGATGTTATACGCATAGGTAAACCCATTACACCCTTGCAACCTCCCCTGCGTAGAACAGTTCTAGGCTCAAGCTCACCAGTTCCTCGCCTTTGCAAGCTTTTAAATCAATGTAGCAACCTGGTTGACATCAATTTTGACTCCAAAGGCAGGTTTTATAATACTATTTTAACATACCTAAGTGAATAACACAAAGAGTAGTCTATTGTTATAATTAGATACAACAATTAGTTAAGTAGAATTAAGTTATATTTAAGGAAAACTGTAAGCTGCTGTAACACATTGTTAATTGAATACGAAGAAAACTGTACTTTTATAATTGCATGTTGAGTTTACCTCTAAGTGATTGTGCATTTAAGCTTAGATTCATATGGAAAATGTTTCAGATATTTGTATCAATGTAACAATCGTTGGTAATCCTAATAAACAAAAAAAAAATAGGACTATGTGAAGGAATGATAAAACAAGACATTTTTTTTTATTTATTTCCAGACTATCACTCCAAGCGTTCCCACACTAAACAATGCTTGTAGTATGAGAACCGTACTATGGACTGGGGGCGAACCCAGTATATAATACTTATATAGATATGACTCGGTTACAAACATTCGTGCTCATCACACAAAGTTTGTCCATACCAGGATTTGAACATAAGACCCTCGGCGCAGAAGTGCGCTAATCAGGTCGTTAGATTAAACTAAATATTTGGTTGTTACAATAACAAATATTATTATGTTATGAAAATTTTGCTAAAACTGCTTTTATGTCAACTGTAGTCCAATTCTGTATGAGTGTATAACTGTAGTCACAGTAGACGGTACCTACATGATCATAACTTTCTAATTAATCACAATTCACTGATTTGAGACAACAAAGAGAAAGAAGTAACATCAAGATCAGAGCCAGTTCTATAAATGCCGCTTCACATGGAAATCAAATTGTAAACTTTTCGGTAAATCATGGCCAAACAACTAGTATCAATGTTGTGTAAACACTGTGCCAAGAATGTAAACTTGTAAACAGAACAGTTCCACAGGTCTCCCATTTCTGAATTATTACAATAGCTATTGTTTTATCCCCAAATTTATAGAAACATTATTCAATTCACAATATCAAGCACTTTGCATTTTTCAAAACAAACAACCTTTGCAACGACACTGTAAATAGATAATACAAATCTAAGCTACAGTATTCACAATACAAGATTTTATCCTTCCACCTCAAACGAATACAAATTAATGTCCCCATAGAAAAAATATCCAAAAACTAAGCTTGGCAACATCGAATCGCAAAAAAGTGTGGCCAGTTTGCGACAAATGTATGAGTACCATAACTCATAGCTGGCAACACGCCAGGGAACATGGCGCAATGTAGATTAGATGTACGAACCGAAGCCACTTGCTACATGCCTATATACTTATTTAAATCCGTTCAGTCGACTTATAATAGAAAATTGTACAGTTTGAACTCTAACGTGAAATAAAATAGAATACAAAATTTAATAGTGTTTTGTGAGTTGGATATTTGTATATCTAAATAGATCATATTGATTTGTTATATTTATGCAAATACTACAATGAAATATATCGAAAGCAACATCAAAATATGAGGGCTTAAACTATGACACTAGGACGTCAACCGCCTCAGTCCTCCCGTGACCATGGTTGCTGTGAAGCAGCCGAAACGTTGGGAACGTAAAAATGTGCAATAAACACAATATAATCCGAAAAAATAGTTTAATTTCAATAAATATATCATAGTGTACAATGCGAGCAAAAACTATGAAAGTTGAGTTTTAAGAAAAATGTTTAAATATATTGTCTCAATCGGAGAATTTATCGTTGGCAGAAAAATTTTGCAAGCTCCAATTCCACCCAATTCCAATAAAAAACGTCGCCGAGCTATAGATACCGCATAAAATCATGTTTTACGACATCCCACAATGAATAATCCGAGTTTAATCCGGAAATTTCATCCAAGAAGATCCTAAATCGGGGACCCATTTCTATGGGTCACCCAGCTATGCTTTATGCGTCTTATACTCGGGATCATGATCAAAGGATCAAAGTGGCTGTTATCAAAAAACGGAATCAGAGCCCTTTGGGCCAATGAGGACTCAGGATATAGGGTAGAAATTTGACGACCTGATTAGAGAAGGCCCTAGATTCGAATCGTGGTAGAGACAGCATTGTGTGATGAACACGAAAGCTTATACCCGAGTCATGGATGTTTAATATCTATATATAAGTAAGTATGATATAGTATAAAATGGACTAGGGGCGAACTCAGTATGTTCGCCCCTAGTCCATTTTATACTATACTATAATACATATATATATATACTTTTTGGGGTCGAGTCACCTTCGTCCGTAGGAGAATTAAATACCCTCGAGATACCCTACACGTGACCCTGGGTGGTGCCAACTAGATGACAACTCTACTGGTGGTAGGCTTCGGCCGTGGTTAGCCACCACCCACTGAACAAAGGCATGTCGCCAAGCGGCCGGGGTTCCGGCATGATGTTCGGTGTTGCCATTCATGGATGGCGGGTCAGATCAGTTGCGCTGCATGTGCCTAGTGAATGTAGTGCCTCCATCTACTGCTGCCTTCCTACCTAGGCAAGTATGCTCCATCGTAGATCTCATCATCACTTACCATCAGGTGAGATCGAGATCAAATACTTGCCTACAATGTAATAAAAAAAAAGAATAAAAGATGAAGACGTCCACTACTGGACATAGGCCTCCCCCAATGACTTCCACAGATCACGGTCCTCCGCCACTCGCATCCATCAGTCCATTTTACGGTACCCATAATACAAGTGTTGTTTAGTGTGGGACCGTATAGTTGTGTGTTCGTTTGGCGATATTATTATTGTAATAATGAGCGTAGCGAGATGAAAAATGATTCGTACCACAACGACTCACGTTTCATAATTCCCTGTTATTTATGACAACCATTCCCTATAGGTACCGTTATCGATCGCTCATACCTGCAACCAGAGCACGTCTCAGGTGAAACAGACGTACCAAGTTTTATACCCTTGTCAACTCCAAATGTCATGTATATTTTTATTTGAGCACGCTTTTGCCTTTGATGATATAAAAAAATATTTTTCTTATTTATTCGTTTAACAAAATGAATGAAGCGATGGGAATTTACTTACATTACGGTATATATCTATATAATTGAAGTATCGAAAATAATTCGCATTTTATCCTATCTGGTCGACACTGAATACATACATTACAAGAGTTTCTAGAATGATTTTCTGTGTTGCAATATATTCAATCATCTATGTCACTACTGGATTTTAATTGGCTTTTAATAATGAATAGTTTATAATTCGATTTATAAAATAAAAGTTAACATATTAGTGTTAGCAATTTATTTACTAAATAGGTTTTATTTTTATATAAATAAATATGAATAAGTATAGCCAGACGAACATACCAAATATACGGGTCAATATTAAGCAACGCTTTTGTAATGGGTACGGTACTGTAGACTGGGGGTGAACCCAGTATATATTACTTATATAGACAGAAACCATTCATGAATTGGGTACAAACTTTCGTGCTCATCACACATAGTTTGTCATTATCAGGATTCGAAACCGAGAACACGCACGCACGCACGCACGCACGGAAATTAGAGTCACTACCAACTGCGCTAATCAGGCCGTCTAGCAATATAACTAACAAATCTAAATTAATCCACTTATTTTGAAGCATTCAACATACACAGTTGCGATTGACAGCGTCTTGTTAATCTTTTTTGCTTCAAGGAACGGCGACTCCTTTACAATAAAATTGGGAATTAATTAGTTAATACCATGAAATAAAACAAATTTAACGGATTTCATCGCGTTTATTTTCTGTTCTTACGTTCCCCACGTTTCGGCTGCTTTACAGCAACCATTGTCACGGGTAGTAAGTACTAATTAGTACCTTATTACAACTAGGTTAGAAGTTAAAATCTACATTATAATTAAATTTGATCCTGAATCTAGAAACAGGGATACTGAACAGCATTCGATTATCCGTTTCATTCTTATGTTGGTGTACTGTAGGTAATTTATTTGGTTGAGTAGTGTAAAATGTTCTTGGGTGACGACGTATGGGCTGAAATAAAATTCTAAAATTAAAAAAGAACGACATTTAAGGCGGAACTAAAGTGCAACCAGCTTCAGAGTAGCCAAGGAAGCAGGTAGTTCAATGGAACCACTACTGGTGGCTGTTGTACAGCGTGATTCAGAAATGGTATTCTAGCCTTTTAAACTGCGGGTACTTATACCTATAATATATATTACTTGAATGTACAAGCGGAAAACGTAGTGTAGAACGGCCCTAAGGTGGAACGATGATATCACATGCGTCGCAGGAAGCCGGTGGATGCGAGTGGCGGAGGATCGTGAAGTGTGGAAGTCATTGGGGGAAGCCTATGTCCAGCAGTGGACGTCTATCGGCTGATGGATGGATACAGCGGTGCCTAGTTTGTATTTTTTTAAGTCTATGCATTTTGAAAAAAGAAGATCTGACGATTCATTGAAGGTGGATGAAGTGATAGCGGTACGTCAGAATCGTAGTCGATACTGCCTACTCCCATGGGATACAAGCGTGCGGGTGAATGTATCGTTCAATTGTTATGTGGAAGCATTATAAAACAAATACTGAACAATGATTGTCGTGAGAATAAGTAGGAGAAAGGAGGGACATTATTGCGTGGACACCGTAGGTTCATTTTCGCTTGGCATACTAGCTCTACCACGATGAACTACTATGACGGTGTACCTCAACCATTCACACGAAATTTTTCCAAAGTGACAAAGAAGTGTAGTTCCTAAAAAAGTTATATACAAATTATATATATATATGTATAACACGTATGTGAGAAAATAATGCTTACTTCTGAGTGTTGAGTATTAGCTATACCTTACTATACTTACTGGCGCAATACCTAAGATGGTAATGCATTTTTTTTATATGAAAACGATGAAGACAATCCCAATGAAAAACAAAATATGAAGCTATTTTTAGAGCTGTGTGCGTGAGGTGAACAGTCACGCAATGACTTTCAAAATACGGTCATTTCCAGTGATGGATCAATGACGCCGAATACAAATGAGGTTAGAACCGAATAATATACTTTCTTAATTAAAAATATATTTTGTTAGCTTTTTTTATTATACATATTTTACCGGCTGCGTGTCTTTTCCAACTCTGTTGTTGGCATTAAAAAACGATGGAAGCCATAATGTTTTAAAAAGTGAAATGAAGTGACGCGATCTCATAAACGAATTGTATGCAAAAATAAATATCGTCCGGCACAGCGTTGTAAACGTGTTTTAATTAATGTCTATAAATTTGAATGTTATTTTTTTTTTTGTGTTAGCATCCAAGTGGTGTTAGTCATGCATAATAGATAATCATGTGATAATTTTAACAGATAACGTTGCGGGTGAATGTTTTAAACCATAGACATTTTAAGATAAATATTTTTTTTCGTAAATACCTTTGTTAAGTTATTTACTGTGTTATACCTTAGTACCTCTTCGTGTTTTATTTTTTAATGATTTCAATGGTCTCCAACGATTTTCAAATTTCGATTTCGGACGCAATATTAACGGTATTTCCAATTTGGAATTTTGTGCACTCTCCGGAGTTGTGCGTTTCGGAGTTTTTCGACCTGAAAAAGTAAAAATAATCGTTAATAAAACAAAAAATATTATTGCTGATTAAAAGAAACATATATATAAAAATATATTTTTTATTTATACAGAGAGTTATACATTTTTTTTCTCCTAATAAATGGTGTTCTTGTTTCAATCATTTGGGTTAAACACAAACAAAATCAAGTGGACGAAGAAAACCTATATTTTTAATTTCGAGGTAAAGATCCCTCATGCTAATTAGGGTACGTATACACAAGACACTGACATTCGACCCTAATGTCGTCAGACACTTTCGCGATATAAAAACGAGATCTGCAATTCGGTCTCGCGGCAGTCTACACGCTTCGGCTTTCGGTCTTTTTTTTTGTAATAAATAAATATCTCCAGACGAACACACCAATTAGGGTCCCACATTAAGCAACGCTTGTATTATGGATGCCGTACACTGGACTGAGGGCGAACTCAGTATATAATAATTATATAGATAATAAACATCCATGCCTCAGGTACAAACATTCGTGCTCATCACACAAAGTTGTCCCTACATTATAGGCAAGTATTTGATCTCAATCTCACCTGATGGTAAGTGACGATGAGATCTACGATGGAGCAGCGCAGAATGCCCTGCATTCTGCACTTCCCAACTTACAGTGTCTGCCTAACTATGTGTGTACACGGACCCTTACAATGGAATCATAATGCCTATCGGAATAATCACCGTAGCTCATGGCCAAAAACAGCATGAGGAGTGCTGCTATTGCGTTGGTGATCCAGCTATTATGTAATGTGCTCTTTGAAGTCTATGTGGAAGTGCGGTAAGTCTCCTGTGCTGTGAATAAACTATTACTATATAGTGCATTTCAGTGCTAAAACAATTTAAACACCAAGTATTTTTTAATTTTATTTTGTACTAAACCTAGCTAAGATCACACACGACTAAGGGTCGGTTCGTTCTAAAAAAATAAAACAGCGGGTGGATCAGAGCGTTAAATATTATTCGTGAGCTAACCGTATACTTTATAGTCTACGTATCCATTATATAAAACCATATATTTAAAACTTTAAATTCTACATATAAAATTTCTGAATGCGTAGACTATAAAGTATTCGGTGTATGTATGCCAGGGTTTATTTTGGAACTAATTTTGTTTTATGCGCAAATGTCTTGTCTTACATACTTATATATTTTATTATATGATTACCGTGTGCGGTGGGTCTTATGTAAAAATATGCTCGAATATAATTGTATCATTTTGGCCGTGTGTGATCTACTTTATTCATTGAGATTTCCATCAACCATGGAGAAAAAAAAGCAATTGACAATAGAAACAGTTTGAAAAATCTTTGATGGATCCAACTCTCTATGAATTTGGGGGTGAGTCGCTACATGTTAGTAACATTCCGGTGCCATAAAAAGTGACTTAAATAACTTTGTTTTCAATTTACTGAAAAACTTACGCGCATAAGTCATTTGTCCGTGCGTACCAGGCTTTGCTTTGAAAAACATATGTATTTTCATCATATTCCAGGTGTGTTCAAAAGCTTCCTTAAAATCATCACGAGATAAAATAGCTATATTAACAAGGGTAACCAATATTGATTTCTTATATTTACGCGAATACTACACATTGATATAAAACTATTTTTAAGAATTCCATCGCGTTTATTTTTTGTTTTTACTTTCCCGACGTTTCGCACAGTACAGCAACCATTGCAAGACCTCAAGACACAGTGAGCTCTTTCTGCGTAGATCGGACCGCAAGTAACAACTAAATATGAGGGTACCCCCGTCAAACTATGAAACTAGGACGTCAACCACCTCAGTCCTCCCTTGACCATGGTTGCTGTAAAGCAGCCGAAACGTCGGGAACGTAAAAACGAAAAATAAACGCGATAGAATCCTTAAAAATTGTTTTATTTCAAGGGTAACCAGCACAAAGTATGGTTTAAAAAAATACTCACAGCAAGTTTTGTAGAGAAATGTCCCAAAAAGTTTGCAAAAGTACAGTATGCCGTTTTGTTTGTACACAATGTTATAAAGAAGTAAAGTTGTAGCGATAATAAAAACTTCATACCTACCTAGCATATACGCAACGCGTACTGTATATAACACCTTTTTTAATAGCTACTAAAATAAAATTACACTCTCAAACGAATTAAGAATCTACAACATGCCAATATAAAATACTATACACTATTTCCGAAAAAAACTTTCTAACTCATAGGTAGACCACACTTTCTAGCGAGCTAATGAGCTAACAATCAATAAAACAAGAGTTGGTTCGAGTGTTGAAATGTATTTTGAGAGTGATGTAAATGCTTGTGACAATGTTTTAGTTGAATATAAAGGACAATGACCCATGTTTACTAAACACACTTACTCATAGAAAGAAACTGAGCGTGCTGACAGTGTTGTGAAATGAATTGCTTTAGTCTTTCTTCGGCTTGCTTAGTTATTACAGTGATTTTGAAACACAACATTAGCACGATTGACTACAAAACGTTAAAGATGAATATACTAGAAAAAAAAAGAAAAATGAATAGTTTTGGAAAATTATTTTTCAGTAGTACTTGATAAAATAATAAATATGTTACAATACATTGAAATAAAACTATTTTTTAAGGATTTTATCGCGTTTATTTTTCGTTTTTACGTTCCCGACGTTTCGGCTGCTTTACAGCAACCATGGTCACGGGAGGACTGAGATGGTTGACGTCCTGGTGTCACAGTTAGAAACGGTAAATAAACGCGATAAAATCCTTAAAAAATAGTTCTATTTCAATGTGTCGTATTCGCGTAAATATAAGAAATCAATATGTTACAATACTTAAAATATACCATATTAATTAATTTCGATAATAGTCTAACTCCCTATTATTACTGATAAGTAAGTCACTGTTTATTTTAAATTTTTAAAATTTTCTGACGATTCATAAAGTCACTAGTGTCACGGTAGGTGTAGGTAATAGACCAGTAGAGTCAGTTATGTGCAAATGTATCTTAACGACATTATCATAAGGTACCTTATGAGGTACCTCAGTAATTTTTTTAAGTAGTATGCCTTCAAACGTCATGGACTGGGGGTGAACGGAGTAAATAATACTTTTATAGATATTAAACATGACTGGGGTAGAGACATTCGTGCTCTCTACACAAAGTTTGTGCCTACCAGGATTCGAACCTGACACCCTCGGCACAGAAAGCAGGGTCACTACCAACTGCGGTAATCAGGTCGTCACTTAAGACTGCACATGTAAGATTACCGAAAGCATTAATTATATAGGTGTTATGGGAGTTAGGTGTATGTCTTCCAAGATATTACTTTTTTATGTTTAAGGTGGCTCAGGGTCAGTGCGCGAAATTCAAAATGTCAATGGTTTTTATTTGTTTACGAAAAGTTTGGACATTTTTACGATGTAATTTAGTGTTTTGCGATATTAGCATTCTGCATTGGATGTCTCGATGTATTAAGTTTGCTTAAAAAAGTACCTAATCCGATACAATACCATATGGTTTGTAAAAACCGCTACTTTTACTAACATTATGGTGTTGTATCGCTTTAGGTATTTTTTTAAGCAAACTTAATACATCGAGACATCCAATGCAGAATGCTAATATCGCAAAACACTAAATTACATCGTAAAGATTTCCAAATATCTCGTAAAAAAAAAAACCATTGACATTTCGAATTTAGCGCCCTGACCCTGAGTTTCCCCCTTAATGTGAAAAATATTTAAAAAAAAGGTAATTTTGATCAAAATAAACGAAACAACAAAAATACAAAACTTACAAATCATATCATTATAATATTCGTTTCATCTTAAACAACATAACATTGTTTTTTTTATTATGAATAATAATTATTCTTAAAGGTTGCCTCGTAGAGATCGATATTAGTGATATGGCCGCCCATTGTGACACTCTCTGTGTAAGTTAAGTAGATATATGTAATTTTGTATTCATTTTATCGTGGTGGAACAATAGATGTTATCTATCTATCTATCTATCTGTCTATCTATCTATTCTTCACATCAAACGAACATAAGAACTCCGAAGTTATCTTCATCAGCTATAGCATTGTTTGCATCACCAGGCCCTGGATATACAACTGCAGGTGTTGTCATATAATCTAGAAAAACATAAATAAATAAATAAAATTATGCGATTATGTCGCACAACGAGATATCTCTATAAAGTATCCTAAAGTGATAGCCAAGTTGGTAGAACGCTTGCCTCGGTAACGAGGATCGCAGGCTCAAACCCCGGCTCGTACCACTGGAGTTTCTGGATTTCATGTGCGAATCTCATTTTCAACCGTTGTTATTACCAAGTTACAACAATATGTACGGTAAAAGAAAATTAGACTATATAGTCCCTCAACTCATAAACAAACTGCCAAATAGTATTAAAGACGCACTGACAACAAAAAATATAAAATATAAACTTAAAGACCACTTCTTACAGGCATTATAAAAAAAAAAAAATAATAATAAAATACATCTATACACATAAACATACCCACACACACACACACATTTACGTAAGTTAATTAGTTAATTAATCATTTAGTACAAATTGCATCACCCTATATGCTAATTTTGCATACATGCTAACGGAATGTACGTATAGATAGATTCTAGTTACTACGCGAAGTATGCATTACTGGTGAGGGAAGCGGTCGCAGATGGGCCGAGTAGCCTGTGAGCGAGACGCAATCATATTGTTATGCGGTGGTGGATAGACTATAGACTTAAATACGGTAGCCATAAGATAAATTAATGTAATAGGCGTAAGTTATTATGGTCGACTCAGTGGTGTACAGAAAAATTCACTGGAGTTTATGTTGCACCACTTTCACAAAATTGTATACATTCTTTGTAATTTAAATAAATAAATAAAAAAATAAATAAATAAAAACCATGATTATCACTTGCTAAACGGTGAAGGAAAATCATCGTGAGGAAAACCTACATGTCTGAGAGGGCCCTCGAAAGACGTGTGAAGTCCGCTAACCCGCACTGGGCCAGCGTGGTGGACTATGGCCTATTCCCCCTGGCATTGAGGGGAGGCCAGTGCCCAGCAGTTGGACATTAAAAAGGGCTGGGGACAATTGAAAGTTTTAAATACCGTCCGCTAGAGGCGCTGTTCAGTTTGCCATACAATAATATGTCTAAGTACATAAACTATACAGTTAACTTACAATCTCGCACTTGACTAACATGATCTTTCATTTGACATGTGTCAGATCACTGTAGGATAGTATTGGTGAGTGGGCTATCAGGGCTCATACGAGAATGCCTCTGGTCCTTTAGATGCTACAACATAAACCTCACCATACCTGTCTTGCGCTTTAAGAAGTTCATCTCCATTCTTCTCCAGTCGTCGTATGTGAAACCGCCGGCTGCCGGCTGTCTGGTTCGTTTAAAATGAAGTCGCTTCCCAAGTGTCATATCATTAACTAAGGCATAGAAAAGATTATATTAATTCCAATATTCTGCGTGTGATGAACACAAATGTTTGTCCCGAGTCATGGCTGTATATTAAACCCATGACTTGGGTACACACATTTGTGCTATATAAGTAACTACTTAGCTGCCCTGGCGAATTTGTATGGGCGGTGACAAATTAGAAAAAGCATGTTCATAAAAATCAGCTCCGCGTTCTTGAGTTTCAAATGTGTAACTTACACGACTGACAAATTATAAAAAGCAAAGATCATAAAAATCGGTCCACCCATTCTTGAGTTATTAATGGTGTAACTAACACGACCATGTTTTAGGTATACACATATTATATACCTACTGGGCTTGCCCCCAGTCCATTGTACAGTACCCACAACACAAGCGTTGCTTAGTTTGGGGCCATACAGTGTTATATTGACGTCATAGAAAACTATGATGCTGATGTGCGCATACTTTAATTAAACTTTTACCTTTCCTTCCTTGTGCAGGACCTCCCCATCTCGGAAGATCACGAAAAGATGTCCATACTGGGGTAGGCAGCCAGGGTAGCTCCAGCTTATTTGATTTTTTGGGAGCGTGTGTCGTATATTCTGTGATCATCCGCCGTAATTCTGAGGCTGTGGTGGGAATTGTGGTCGGAATGGTGGTCCGCGTTGTACTCGTTTTTCGTCCTGATAAATACGTATTTTATTGAGTAGACTTCTAGCTTTATCCGCAATATGGATACGGCGGGCACGTGTCAGATAAATGCAAATATATACAGGGTGTAAGTGGCTTCGTAACGCAAAACTTATCATGGATTTTAGGCATTTTATCAGTTCATAAATGACGGAGATGTTAGGTAACAAACATTAAAAAAATACAACCGAATTAAGAACCTCCTCTTTTTCGAAGTCGGTTGAAAAAAAACCGGTTTGCAATTTTGTAAGTTGGTGCTATGATAGTTGGTTTGATAGTTGGTGCTATGCTTAATGAGGCATTTGGGGCCACTATCCGTAAATATACACTAAATTAAAGCTACTTAAATGTTTTCTAAGGCCACAAATTATACTTTGTAACAAATACGAGGTCCTTTAACTTATTACATTATCAGGTTTATAGGTTAGTATAAGTGTTAACTTTTTAACCAGCTCTACTATAGCGATTTTTTAATGACAATAAAAAAATCAAAAGCGCTAAAAAGCATAAGTGCAAAGGTTTAGTATACTCGTTCTGAATCAACCGGTATAGGCAAGAAACACGTAGAGCACGCGACGCTGATGTTACGCTGCGTTCGCTCTACTGACTTATTCGTGTACGCTTAGTATGAATTAGGCTGTGTCCCCAGTCGGCAAACTGTCAGCGGCCGACTGAGTGAGCCGCAAATTTGTGGCGCACTGAAATGCGAGTTAGCTGCAAACTCAGATCAATTTGCGTGCGTCGCAAGCAAACTGTTATGTGTTAGCCGCTTATTTAGGTCGACCGACCAACTGAATTTTCACCGTCAACTGTCAGAACTGACAGTTTGCGGCAAACGGACTCAATACGCCCGGTGAACAAGCATATCGCCGCCGCCGACTGGAACCGGTTTTACTGTGAGTCGGCCGCTGACTGAATCAATCGGCGCGCGCAACACAGCAAACTGCGTAGAGTGAGCACAAACTAACAAACTGTGAACACTCCATTTCAAATATATGGAAGGGCGTACTAAACCGATACGCCGCTAACTCAGTCGGCCGCTGACAGTTTGCCGACTGGGGATACAGCCTTAGTGTATGAGAGGCGTAATACCATCGGTGGTTGACTTAAAGGATAAGTAGTTATGGGTACGATCGGTGAAGAAAAACATAACGGTGAACGAAAACATCGTAAGGAAACCTGCATGTCTGAGAAAACCCCTCGAAAGATGTGTGAAGTCCGCCAACCCGCACTGGGCCAGCGTGGTGGGCTATGGCCTAATCCCCCCTCGCATTGAGGGGAGGCCCGTGCCCAGCAGTGGGACAATATAAAAGGAATTATTAGGTTTGGGTACGTACTGCCTCCAGGTCCTAGCCTTTTGATCCTGACCGGCTTTTTAATGGCTTCAATGAGAGAGTCCCACGCACTACTGACTGCAGTCTAAAAAAATACAGATTTTTTTGTAGTAAAATATAAAACTGGTCACAAAATATGCAGGTTAATTCAGAAAGGGCATATTAAACTTTGAACCTGCGCTTCGTTTACGCATATGTAATCACTATTAGAGCTTAATTTCAATGTACAAAAAAAATTGGTTATGAAAATCACAATTATCATTTTGTTGGACACGTTTTTTTTAATATATAATTATTACAAATGCGCTATAGAAGTGCAGTTTCAAAGGTTTCTTACCTTTCATAATCATTCTGTATACTTAAGCACGGCAGTGATTTTTCAACATCAGTAGTTACACTTACTAGATCTGCTTAGACTTATAGGCCGAATACGTGGCCAATTCCTTTCTCAGGCTAGTTCACTACTAAACATAATATTGCCCCAATTAATCAGACTATAATGCCAATATTCTAAATTCCAAGAAGTATCATGTAAATAACACTATTCTTAATTCCAATAAGTATTATGTGAATCCCATTATTCTAGTTTCCAATAAATATCATATAAATAACAATGTTCTAAATTCAAATAAGTAGAATATAAATATCATTATTATAAATTCCAATAAATATCATATAAATAACAATGTTTTAAATTCTATTTTTCCGTATCCTTTTGCTATTTTCGGTGGGGTCGACTTTTAGTCTAACCTGATTTGGCTGAATCTCTATATTTACACGAAGCAATTGCTCCATCTGCCCCACAAGACCCAATTAGTGAGACTTCCGATAATCTTTGAACATTTATCCCGATTTTTTCAGTCTACGAGACCTACAGCTTGACCGGAAAGTTATAATGCGGTCACCCATCCAGGGTCCCACCAAGCAACGCGACGATAATGTGGGTACTTTTTCTAGAGAACCTTAGAGAAACATTATCAAACTCAAAACTCACCCCAATGTCCGACGGCAGATTGGTAAGAAAGTCACCAAAATTACAACTCACAATGTCCATGTAACCCAAAAACACGACACATATTAACAACGCTACAACCTTCATTATATCGCGGTTATAGGACCACTATGGAACTGTGCTCGTCGGGCAATCGTTTCAAGAACAATGGTGGTCTCCCGACCCTCACATGTTGTTATACAAACGATTATTTACTTGATACTATGTGAACGATATTATACAATATAACAATTGCAGACGTTGTGGTACGAACTAATAAAAAAAGCATTTCTACATATAAATATTTGGATACTCATAATTAAACTGTAACTTGACTGAGTGAACTGTGAACAAACTCAGTGGGTATCGAACCTGCCTTCTGTACTGCGGGTCCCAGCTTCGAATCATGGCAGGGACAAACGTTGCGTGATGAGCGCGAGTATTTGTACCCGAGTCATGGATGTTTAGTATCTACATAAGTATTATATAATAAGTTCCCCCTCAGTCTATTTTACGGTACCCATAATCCAAGCGTTGCTTAGGCTGTGTCCCCAGTCGGCAAACTGTCAGCGGCCGACTGAGTGAGTGAATTTGCGTGCGTCGCAAGCAAACTGTTATGTGTTAGCCGCTTATTTAGGTCGACCGACCGACTAAATTTTCACTGTCAACTGTCAGAACTGACAGTTTGCGGCAAACGGACTCACTACGCCCGGCGAACAAGCTTATCGCCGCCGCCGACTGGAACCGGTTTTGCTGTGAGTCGGCCGCTCACTGAATCAATCGGCGCGCGCAACACAGCAAGCTGCGTAGAGTGAGCGCAAACTAGCAAACTGTGAACACTCCATTTCAAATATATGGAAGGGCGTACTAAACCGATACGCCGCTAACTCAGTCGGCCGCTGACAGTTTGCCGACTGGGGACACAGGCTTAGTGTGGGATCGTATAGTTATTGCGTTCGTCTGGCGATATTATTATTAATATTATATCGTGTCTGTTTAGTGAAAAAAATATTTTGATACATTTTGACTGTATGTCTTTCGGTGACTCATGGGATAATGAAACGACGTATTTTATGACACCCTAGCATAGTCATAAATTATACCCGTGAACAGTGCACTAGTAAGAGTACCCTATAAGTTGACCATAAAGGGTATTTTTTATCCCGGTAAATTGATGGGTATAGCAGTAATAGTCAAGTTGGTAGAACGCTTGCCTCGGTAACGAGGATCGCAGGTTCAAACCCCGGCTCGCACCTCTGGGATTTATAGATTTTCATGTCTGCAGTCTGCATATTGTAACAGAACGCATTGGGTGCGCACTGCCACGTTCACAAATATAATTTTATATATCTATTTATTTAGAGATTTCATTGGATTGTTATACTCCTCATCAAATTGGAACTATTGATGCTCATTATAGGGCATAGGCCTCATCAATAATGGCTCTGAAAGCCAGTCTTTAGTTGTATTAATCTGTTTGTTAGATTAACTTAAAGCAAATGGAATTAAATTCGTCTTTGCTCCAATGTTTAGGTTAGAATACTTTCATTGGAATTATTGATAGTGTGAGTCGCTTCATCCCATCGTTGTGAACTAAATATAGATTATATTGATATCTTGATACGTTCCGATATGTAGGGAACATTCATAATTTTCTATAGAAATATTGATATTCTAGAATATCTCATTGTTAACTAAGCGTAGATACTACAAATAGTGTAATCTTTCCCAATCCGTACAAAACTAGCTTATTTTCCATCAAAATACTGATGGTGTGAAATGCCATACTACTACAATAAGTATCCAGCATAGATATTATTGATAGCGTTAACGACACCGATGCGTACGTGACTTTGAACGCTTGAATTTTATGGAGTTGAGGGTAGTAGAAATCACAAGATACAAGTAGTGATGTGGTTAAGTCGAGCGGTCGGCATGATGAATGTATTTACGGAATTCACATATTCAATAGGATAGTTAGTGACTAAGCCAAATGTTAGGTAAATCATTAAGTTATCGAGTAGAATTCTCATAGCATTTTTGACACAGTTATATTTATGGGAATTTATCTAATAACAATAGAATAATTTGAATTCTTTATAAAATCTGGTTTTGATATTTTGGAAAGTAAATGAATTGATTTAGGAGTAATTGTTAGTTCATTATTATGTATTTAAAATCATTATTAGCTTCGCTGATATTTTCGATGAATTGTGAAAAGTTTGCAGTTTTATGTAAATAGTATCGACATCGGGACATCCCTAGAAATATTAGTGGTTGAGGGTAGAAATAAGGTGTCTGAGAACTACTATAAAAGGCGTTGCACGATTCATTTCGAGGTCGGTCTAACTTTTTACGATTTCGGTCCCAGGCAACACAAGCGAGCATTGGTATAATAATTTGTAAGTAATTTTAATTGGGTTTTGCATTTATATTTTCTTGGTGTTTGAATTGTCTATATTCTTTTCCTGTTTGAAATATTGTCTTTAATTATTAATTGAATAGGGTATTTGTATTGTAATTTGGGTTGTTCTTTAGTGCAGTGAATAAAGGGGGTTTATGTTGTAATTTTAAATGAATTTCAAAGAGTTTTGGGGAGTGTATCGCTTGTGTTTCGCCTTTCCAGTCTTGGGTGAAGGTTCCCAAGAGGGTGTTATGTAGGGGTACGCCTCTGGATAGCATTCACAGTCTCATTTGTTAGGGCTGGGTACCTGGAACGCACCAGCGGTCGATTATGTCCTTGCCAAGGAGTCGATCAAGTTCCTCGTTCGTGGGTTTTTTAGCTGATAGAGGGCGGGGCGTCACGTGCGCGCCATGCAATTGCTTCCGCTTATCTCCAGTTAAAACGCTTCCGTTCGATCTATCTTATATATATGTAAATATTACCCAATCAATAACCCTGGGCCTCCAGATTGTCGCTTCCCTCCCCGACCTGCGGGTCCCTTTGCGACGGTCTGGTAGTAGGGAACGTTAGGGGTTCTAGCTCCAACCAGGTCTAACCAGCCTTCCCGTAAAAGCTTTAGTTAGGTATTCTATCATAGCACCATGATTAGAATACATACATGTTTAAATGTAAATGTGAGTTTTATCTCTAGTTTTGCTGAATACACATTTAGAAGTGGTAGGTAGTGTAGGACTCTTGGCTAGGTATATTTCCATAGGAAACTTAATATAATTACATTTATTATTATAGGCGGGTAGGTTGATACGGTTGACTGGCGGTAGGTGCGGTTTATTGATTAGGCGGTTGGTACGGTTTGTTTGTTAGGCAATAGGGATATAGATTTAGATAAATTAATACGTGTTGGGAAACTAGGAATTTATTAGGAAACTTCATATACTTTTATTATTTTAGATGCGGGTAGGTCGATACTTGCGATTGGTAGTTGGTGCGGTTTGTCTGTTGGCTTTATGGACATGTTAGGCAATAGGGATACAGATTTAGATAAATTGATACGTGTTGGGAAACTAGGAATTTCGTAGGAATCTTCTTATACTTTTATTATTTTAGATGCGGGTAGGTCGATACTTGCGAATGGTAATAGGTGCGGTTGGTCTGTCGGCTATAGGGACAAATGTTTAAGTAAATTGATAGGTGATAGGATAGTAGGATTAACAATTAGGCAGGTAGGTAGGGACCCTTTTGCTAATCCATGGAGTTTCTCGCTCGCTCTTCTCCATTGGACTAGGTTTCCGAGCGAGTGGTAGATTCATTTGTGTGATAATATTAAATCAAGGTTGAAGTTTGATATACTTACCTACTTTATTTAAATGTATCTGTTTTGAATTTGATTATAATTTAATAACTTAATAATCTGACGTTTGGTTCAGTATTGGGATTCTGGATGGATTGAATCTGGTGGAAAGTCTATACTTATAAATTATATCGTAAATGAGTTGACATAGTGAGTGAATCTGGTAGATTTGGCTACACTATGGGGCGGTAGACCCTGATAGCAATCACTAAACAGTAGATGATAGAGTTGCTATCTAGCAGTCACTAGCTGGACTTATCAGTTTTGCATACTAGTCTTTGGTATTTTAAGATATGGTTGAATTGGGCGGGAGTCCCTATTAGTATTCTCTTCTCAAGTGAAGTAAGAGATACAAAATGTGACATGAAACCTAATTTTATCTGGATAATAAAGTACTTGGTAATGGTACTAGACTTGGAAGCTGGAGGATTCCTGATAGTCTCGAACTGTCCAAATGTTTGGATTGTTAAAGATTTAGAATGTTTGAATTATTAAAACCAAATCAGCCGGGATGCTGGAGTTTGAACATTAATGTAACAGCCGGGAAGCTGCCTGAATGTTGCAATGTTTATCTGCTTTGGTTATAATCAGATAATTGTTTTTACTAATGATATAATATAAAGTTATGGTCAATATATGTATTCAATATAATTCTATATTGACTTAGCGGAGGGAGAAGGATCGTCTGGAATGTCGCCTTCTACTAAAACAGGCGGGGCGAGGAGCTTGTTTTTCTTACCGCTATTTTTTTATACTAATCTTATTGTTTTTCTTACCGCTATTTTTAATACTATTCTTTGATTATTCTTTTTATATTTCTTACCGCTATTCTTTTACTATTACTTCTTTCATTGAAAATACACCTAAGATAACTTTCTATCATAAATTCATCAAACTAGCTAAATACATCTATTATCAATTGAATAATATTAATTGGTGATATTAATGAATATAAGTATTTTAGATTTAATATGTAGGTGCGGATAGTTCTAAGTAGGGTAAATTCATAGGTATACCAATCTTTCACTAAAAGAATTTAGGTTACTTCCAACGGTCTCACAACGTATGGGTTTCACGATCACTAGACGAAACACTTGGCCATTATTAAACCCAGATCACAACTAAGTCTAAGGTTATATAATTAAGTAGGTAGGTAGGTAGGACATATAAGTAGGTAGTTAAGATTATGATAAATAAGTTTGAAAAATTTAGGTTAGATTTAGAATGGATTTACAATTTCGGGTTATTACAATGGGGTTTTAATTAGTTAATTAGGGTAGCTTAGGGGGTGGGTCGTTACAATATTGCATGTCTGAGAAAGACGTGTTAAGTCCGCCAACCCGCACTGGGCCAGCTTGGTGTGCTATGGCTTAATCCCCCTCGCAATGAGGGGAGGCCCGTGCCCAACAGTGGGCCATAAAAAAGGCTGGTATTATTATTATTATATAAATCGATGGGTTCCCGCGTAGAAGCCAAACAACTGTTTCGAAAAATCAACTGTGTGGCATCTAATGTAGTGACTTGTCAAATAATTGAAAGTAAAAACAAAAACTCAAATGAAAATTTTATTCATAACAATATACCTAACTACTTCACACACCAAGCCATTACCGTATTGATTCATTCATTTGAATATTGTAATAATAAAAAATGTAACCTATATTATTCATACGGACTCGTCTAGAAACACTTCCTTACGAGTACAGTCCCATTGTTGAATAGCGTAGTATAGCATAGGTCACATCGAATTCATAGAAATTTATTATTATTCAACAATTACTGAATACAATGAGTTTACAACGTCTATTTCATATTTGCATAAGCTTTGTATCTATACATAAAAATAAAATTGGAGTGTCTGTTTGTAATATTAAAATAACCGCTTTTTACCAAGTGCATTTGGAAGTATACACGGCACCTATACCAAAACAATTTTTTTTTTAATTTTTGTGTGTCTGTCTGTTTGTTCCGGGTAATCTCTGAAATAGCTGGACCGATTTTGACGGGACTCACTGGCAAATAGCTGATGTAACAAGGAGTAACTTAGGCTACTTTTATTTTAGAAAAAAAAAATAGGATCTCACGAAAAAAAATTAAAACCAATATTGCAGCGCAGCGCCTGATTAAGTTTGATAGGAACAACCTGCAATGCGTCTCAGAATGGGCGAGCAGGCTGTTGTCAACGGTTGTCTTTGTTAAATACCACGCGGACGACGTCGCGGGCAACAGCTAGTATATAAATAAAATAATATACCTTCTTTTATTTACTAATAATAGCTGTTTATAAAGTCAAAAACTTTTTAGAAGTCCATTAAAACAATAAAGAATCATCCGTTATTTGGAATATTTGATCCTAGATACAGGTTATGTGACCTATGTGGTTGTGTATGTGTGGTTTCCTGTAGTGTGACGGTGACTCGACAGTTTCGGAGTCGGCAAGTCGCGGCGTGTCGCACACACTACTTGGGGAACCACTTCCGCTGACTCACTAGGCAATGGCACACTGAGTACGCTCTATTCAAGCCGTCATAATAATAATAATATCACCAAACAAACACACCAACTTTACGGTCTCACACTATGCAACGCTTGTATATTGGATACCGTACAATTGACTGAGGGCGAACTCACTATATAATACCTACCATAGGTATTAAACACCCATGACTCGGGTACGAACATTCATGCTCATAATACAAATCTTGTCTCTACCAGGACTCGAACGGGAGACCCACGGCGTAGGAGACATGGTCACTACCAACCGTGTCACTAATCAGGTCGTCAAAAAGATGAAGAGAAGAGAGAGAAGAAAGAAAGAAGAGAGAGAAAGAAACAAAGGTCGCCTTTGTATCCTAGACTGGACAGTGGAACCTGCTAAAGATCTGTTTAGAATGAATGTCCTCAGAAGAGGATATGTGCAGCAGAGGACGTCACTCGGTTATAATAAGAACTACAGCATCAAATTATTTGGCAACCAACATTAATAATATTAATCTATGAAAAAGAAAAAAAATATTGGAATAAATATTTTAAAATTACTACTTTTAAATAAAATCTCGTTGTGCCGTCATCTCATCATAGAGTCGCCCTTAACTACTCGGGAGGTGACTCTCACTTTTGAAGTGCCCTCTTCCAGTGAAAAGGGCGATATTTTCCACCGGCACGAGTGAATGAAAAACTCTCGGTGCGGCCCCGAGTACCCACCGCTCTGAATATACTCGCACTTCCGTGACAAAAAATAAATGGCGCTGAAATACTGAGTTCCGACCAAAAAACTCGGTGAAATTTCATTTTTGTCTTGATTTTGTGTAAGTGAAGTAGCTACGCGTAATATTATATTTACTTAGTAGGTACTAAAACCTTCTTAAAGCCGTACAGGGTGCTATCTCTAGCGAAATAAAACTAAATAGTAACACATAACTTCTCCAGTTCTCCCAAGAAGTTTGGTAATTTGTCAGTAAAGTATCCTCAACTTTACTGATAGGGTTAGGGGGGGCTTTATTGGGGACAGCTAGTATTATATAAAAAATAATTCACAAAATGGATAACTAAAATTTAATATTTCCCAAAAAAAAACGAAAAATTATACAGTCATTAAGAAATCACCGTTCATATGTAATTACCTGGAAATGTTTTGGTACGATAAAACGTCGGTACTAACATTTAGCTAGAACTACTGAACCACTGTCGAATGTTTAAATAACAAACTCGATAACAATTATTCTTACTACTTTGCAGGTGGTATTTGATGTGACATTTCCTTACATAAGTTGCTCCACACCTTTGCTAGCAGCAGGAACAATGGTGCTGTAGAAATGTTATCGGTAAAAGGGATAACACATATACATAATTGTATGAACATAATTCAGCTGTAAAGAAGCTATATAAACAGGTCCGTCGAGTGCTTACCGATCGGGCTATAGCACAGATCACGAGAGATATGCCGTGCGGTTCAAAATGTATGGGAACTCGCTGTCTCCGTTTTGTTCCCAACCAATCGCTAAAACCAACCAATACGAAGTCTCCTCGGTGCGTGCTGCGTCGTCGCCGTATACAGCGGCCGTACCACGCGACGCACCAGTTTATTCAAAGTATCGTTAGACGATCTATACATTGCCTCGTACATTCACTCAGTAACGAACATAGGTGGTACTTAAAGAGCCATGTATTTTGTACAAAAATAAAAAAGTCGTTGTGCTACATGAAACCTAAAATAACATAATAAAGGCATTAAATATTTTTTGATTTGTTGTTTTTAATGATTTTAAAGACGAATAAATAAAATACTTAATACTGGCTGGTGAAATGAGATTCCATCTTTCGCGTAGTTCACTTTGCTGCTAGTATTTTTGCACACAACCACGGAATAACACGGCATTTAAAAAAAAAGTTAGAGCTCCGATACCGACGTGCAGTTGCAGTCGACTGACGGCGAAAACTCTATGTTAGCGTAATTTTGGCTAAAGGTGAGCGCAAGCCCACCGCTTTCATAACATATCTCCTCTCATATATCTGTGGGCTATAGCAATGTATAAGCACGGCAAGCAATACTAACCTGACCCAGAGAAGGTTTGCTAAAAATTTCAGAACTTGCTGCCGGAATCCTTCAAATACACATACAAACGAAAAATTAAATTACACAACTGATTGTAATACAATTAATTTTGCGGATTTTATCGCGTTTACTTTGTGTTTGTTACGTTTCCGACGTTTCGGCTGTGTTACAGCAACCATGGTCGCGGGAGGACTGAGGTGTTTGACGTCCTAGTGGCATAGTTTGAACTGGGGTACCCTCATAATTAGTTATTGTTCGATAGAATCCGCAAAATTGCTTTTATATCAATGTGTCGTATTCGCGTAAATATAAGAAATCAATACTACACAACTGAGTTCAACCCAAAACGTCGAGACCGCTATAGAATCACTAGGTTATTCATTTTGCAATCTGCTAATCAAAGATCCTTGCGACTGGCAGGGCATATATAATATAGCTATTTGAATTGGATGCCACCGTAGATCCTGGTGTAGCGACCACTTCATATTTGTAGCTTGTGGTGCGTTGAAGTGGTCGCTACAGACGCATTCAGAACAATAGACAATTGACGTCACAATCCTGAATCGCGCTATAAGAGTTTTCGGAGCAAGTAACATATAAACAAGATCCCGACAATAACCGTCGGGGCATAGCGGCCGCCCCGCCAGGCATACCACCCGCCTGGCTAGAAGACCTTCCCTTTTCCGCTAAACTGCTAGCATAAGCAGTGCAGGGCCAGCCAAGCCAAAAAAAAAATATCCTTTACCCTAATAATGCCTCGCAATTAAAGTACTATCAAATCACCAAATCATGGTGTTAATAGTTATTATTAGCCCCATAATAATCAGCACTAAGAAACGCTTGTATTATGGGTACCGTACAGTGGACTGGGGACGAGCTCAGTATATAATACTTATATAGATATTAAACATCCATCACTCGGGTACAAACATTCGTGCTCAACACACAAAGCTTGTCCCTACCGGGATTCAAACCCGGTACCCTCGGCGCAAAAAGCAGTGTCATACTACCAACTTCGCTAGTCAGGTCGTTAAATTATATTTTAGCCTCACTCAGCCCCTGTCTATTCATAGTTTACAACCTAAAATATTAATGCCGAAACGTCAACTGCTGCTGAAGCCATAAATAAATTCTCAATAATTATCAAACGGTCGAGACCGTCAGTTGTGTTACCAATTACGTACCAACTCTGTCCACTTCGGTGGCAACAACACGGGAACGCTTTTACACTCGTGAATATTTTACCATCCACGCCATTGATTTACAATTACGTAGATATGTGAGGCTAGTACGAAAGCGTTGTCGTGTAAGTTATTATAATATAATATCGCCAGAATAATACACCAAATATACAGTACCACAATAAGCCAGCCCCGGGATCCGCGGCACAGAAAGCACTACCTACTGCGCAAATCAGGCAACAAAGGAAATAATATAACGTACTTTGGTTTTACACACAATACGACACTATGGCAGTGTAAACGAGATAGCATTACAATTAGAAAGAGACAAAAAAAGACAGATATATGTTGCGTTGCGTCGTTTCGATGTAGCTAGACTGAGTAGCAGGTGAGCTGGGCAGCCCAATTTTGTGGTGCCGTTTCCGAGCGCAAGAAACTTATCTACGTCATTCTTAATAAACATCGTTGATCCTCCCTCATTACTTGTTCCTTTGCTGGCGTTCGTTGGGACCGTAGCTAAGTCATTACCTGCACATTTGTTTGAATCGAAGTGTTGCTATATTGATCGAATCTTGTACTTGTTTATAAAGCAAAAATGCTTTACGATATTTTTTCAACATATTACAGACCTCGTTAGACATCAAGATAATAAGTGATAGTCCTATGATAATAATAATAATACCAGCCCTTTTTAATGTCCCACTGCTTGGCACGGGCCTCCCCTCAATGCGAGGGGGGTTTAGGCCATAGTCCACCACGCTGGCCCAATGCGGGTTGGCAGACTTCACACATCTTTCGAGGGGTTCTCTCAGACATGCAGGTTTCCTCACGATGTTTTCCTTCACCGTTTAGCAAGTGATAATATTGGTTGAAAATGAGATTCGCACATGAAAAATCCCAGAGGTGCGAGCCGGGGTTTGAAGCTGCAATCCTCGTTACCGAGGCAAGCGTTCTACCAACTTGGCTATCACTGCTTTTTGAAATCTAAAATTTGCAAATTGATATGCATACTTATATAAAATAACCAAAAAGACATAAAATAAACATGTCGACACTTTAACGAGTCACGTTATTAACAAGAACGAAATTAAAATATCCCATACAAGCCTAATGCATAAGAAATCAGCCAATTTTGTTAAAGGCAGGTTTAAAAAACAGCAATTACGTTAAACGTCTCGCGCTTTGCTCAACACTAACTGAAGCCTTACAAATGATTTTTCGCTCGAAACCAATTAACAAAATTCAGTTTTCAATATTCTAGAATTAATTGCAGGCGGTTCTAGAGGCCAGATTCTTGTTATTAAACGCTAGAGAAAGACAAACGCTGTGCGAAAGAGAAGTCAGAGTGTCAGAGACACCTGCCTCTGATTTATTTGTTCGAAAGAATCTGGATTTTGAAGGGGAGGGGCATGTTTGTACAGACTAGCGCCCGCTGCAACGATTAATCTTCCAATTTTAGAAAAAATAAGATGGATTAAGGTTTGATGCTTAGTCGTTTTCTATAGGTAGGTACCTGAAATTAATGAATTATACTGTTATTCCAGACTGTACCTTAAGGTCGGCTACCTTAAGGTTTATATTCTAAAAGCCTAGGCTTATGGTGCAAATTATTGGCGACAAGATTATCTGTATAGGATAAAGCAACATAGAAATGAGGATATTGTTCAGGCCCAAATATTTCAAAGATCTTTCTAAGTCACAGGTTGTTTTATCACTATGTAAACGGACTCTGTAAATGAGCAGTAGAATCACTATGACACTAGGACGTCTAACACTTCAGTCCTCCCGTGACCATGGTTGCTGTAAAGCAGCCGAAACGTCGGGAACGTAAAAAACATAAAATAAATGTGACAAGATTAGTTTTATTTCAATCTCCTGCTTCTCACTTTCTCTGTGTCAGCCACTTCTTTTAAAGTACCTCATATATATTCACATTCCTCACATTAACCATACGTCTCACTCCGTTACGACTCGAGTGTGACCGTGCACCTAAAAAAGGGGGCAAGGAGGGACATAATTCATGAGTTGACAGTATCTTTCAATGTGTCAGGGGATACACAGGGGGGACTGAGGGGTCAATGACACAGTGATATCGATTTGCTGTTATCCACTTTTTCGAACGTTTTTGAAGTTTTAACATTTCTGTAAACAATCAATTGCAAAAGTTTTACGTATTATTTATTTGTCGTTATTTTTATTATACTGTAGCGACTACTTCAACCGCATCACAAGCTACGCAGATGGCACTACAGACGCATTCAGAACAATAGACAAGTGACGTCACAATCCTGAATCGCGCTATCAGAGTTTTCGGTGCAAGTAACATATATACAAGAATCCGACAATAACCGTCGGGGCATAGCGGCCGCCCCGCCAGGCATACCACCCGCCTGGCTGGAATATCTTCCCTTTTCCGCTAAAATACAAAACATGAAGGTAATTGAAGTTAGCGTAACTATTAAACCGCCTAACATTACAATTATAATGGCTAGCCGTTAGATTTTATTGCATTTCTTGAAAGAAAACGTAATGTATTTAATGAGATTTTTATTGCTGATAATGCTAAAGATTTTTTTTAAATATGTTTCCAATTGGCTACTTCATTTCATTATTATACATTTGGAGCAATAAAAATAAAGCCATAGACGTGGAAAATAACATCGTAATAAACTTTATTAAGAAGTAACTTTGTAAGAACCTTGTAAAGTATATATTTAAAGCAAAGCTAGGGATCAATATAAGCTGGGCAGTCGTCACGCAAATGAAAACGCACTTAGACGAAAAGAAATAATCTAAGATTAATCGTAAAAGCTAAAAAGAGGTCTACTCTTTGTTTACGATACAGAAATTATCCTTTCTTTTAACAAACGTAAATTAGGTAAGTATCTAACTAGCGGATCTATTGTGAAACTTGAGAATATTGTAAAATAAAATATAGAAAATGTAAAATTCAATTTTTTTATTAATATTTTAAACTGGTTTTAATCATAAAAATAAGACTATGCCATATCGGCTACTTCGCCGGTAATGTTTCATTATTATTTGGGTTCAAGCTGGCTCCCACTCGAGGGAGGTCAAGTCTCCTGTCCAAGTCCAAGTCTCAAGTCCACCTGGAAGGACTTTGTGGTACACTATCAATAATAACAGAAACTTAGATTTACATCTACATCTTCACACTTGCGGGTCCCAACAACCACCACTACCAATTTTCAAGTAATTTCTACGCTACGCAGACAACCACTCCAGTCTTCATAGTAGACCTCCATTGCCAGGATAGGTTCGTTCAACTAACGAGGCTAATTTGACTCAGCTCCAAGATCGCTGCGAGGCACAACATGTGTAGGTACTTACGTCAATCTTAGCGCCCGAGATAACCGGATCACGGCGTTCGAGGCTTGTGATTGACAACTTCAAGGGGCCATAGAGGAAGCGGGAATCCCATCGTTGTATAGCTACTTTGTTTGCGAAAATAATTTCATTCGATTTCTACACAAGTCGAGTTGTAATGAAAATAAATTATAATTTTCCAGAATGTAGTTATTGAACAAATAATATATATGAGGTTTGTAAATAATCTAATTTTAAATTAATAAGTACATCATAGAAATACAAGAAATATTATAACGTTTTTATAATATTATAATTTTGATCAGGTAAGATGACTCTCAAGAAAGAAATCTAAATAAAAAAACATGTTTCTTCTCGTATATTTTAAACAATTTTTTTTATCAATATGCGTTGTATGTGGCCCGATCTACTTTTATATCTATATCTAATTCAATCGACTTTTATAGTAACACGGTTATTTATATACCCAATTAGACGCCAGACCAAATGATTTTCTGGCCGCACAGCCCGAAGAGATCCCCCTGTAGCTATCCCTGATCGAGACTGATTGCGCATTACCATGTCAAGCACACGGCTAATGTCTGCTCGTTATCGGCCTTCCATTGGGTCCTCATTACCGTACGTACACGTACTCACATATTGTGATCGTTCATCCTATGTAAATTATCTATACATATAAATAAAATTGAAGTGTCTGTTTGTAATATTAAAATAACCGCTTTTTACTAAGTGCATTTGGATGTATACACGTTACCTATACCGAACCAACATTTTTTAACATTTTTGTCTGTCTGTCTGTCTGTCGGTCTGTCTGTCTGTCTGTCTGTCTGTTTGTTCCGGATAATCTCTGAAATGGCTGGACCGATTTTGACGGGACTTTCACTGGCAGATAGCTGATGTAACAAGGAGTACCTTAGGCTACTTTTATTTTAGAAAAAAAAAATAGGATCTCACGAAAAAAAATTAAAACCAATAATGCAGCGCAGCGCCTGATTAAGTTTGATAGCAACAACCTGTAATGCGTCCCGCGGGCTCAGAATGGGCGAGCACGCTGTTGTCAACGGTTGTCTTTGTTAAATACCACGCGGACGAAGTCGCGGGCAACAGCTAGTATTATATATAATATATATCTAGCTGCGCCCTACGGTGTTACCCGCGCAAAAAATATATCGATTCTTTGTGCTATAAAAAATGTAAACAGATCTATCCCACGGGTACCATACATTTTACCGTGATTAAAAGTCAGACTATTATCTATCTCTGTGCTGAATTCCATCCATATCCGTTCAGCCGTTCTGGCGTGATTGAGTAACAAACATCCATCTATCCATCCATCCAAACTTTCACATTTATAATATTAGTATAGATAGATTGATTTCATATATTTACGCGAATACTGCACATTGAAATAAAACTTATTTTACAGATTTTATCGCGTTTATTTTATAATAAATGCGATAAGATCTGTAAAAATGTGTTATTTCAATATGATATAAATTCATATAATTTTTAATAAGATAAGAAGTAAAAATATAAGTACCACAGCTCCTCTACATATTATACAACTACATTAAAATAAAAAAGCTGCTAAAATCTGTCTAGCCGTTCCTACATTGTTCTCACATACTCATAACAATGTACTGCTCAAAAATGTAACGGATCTTTTCAAAAAGACCAACCGTGGAGTTTGTTGCCCGTTCCTCTCCATAGGAACGACATTCTGAACGGGTGGTAAAGTTGTAGCTTAGCATTTTGTAACTATTTCACGATTCATAAGTACTGTACTTAATGGTTTACATGAATAAAATATATTATGTTTCTTATTTACCCACAGACCATACGCAAATGATCTACGGTCTAGCATTAAGCCCAAAATGTGGGCGATACGCGATTAAAATTCGACCTTATTTACAGAGACCGACCCACTTAATTGCAATTGGATTTCGTTTGTATATTTTAGCTGTTGCTAAGCTTAGCTGAACGGTTTATCCGATGAAAACTTTCAGTAGTATTAGCGAATGCTGGGACCCACACTGTTGTTGGTACTATCATAATATTTGCTTAATTTAAGAGCGGGTATGTTGCTTGCTTTAGGATTAATGGAAACCTTCCAAACTCTCGTTCGATTATTGAATGTTTATAGCATACATTTTATTTTGCTACAACTAGTGGTGACGGTGTGTTTGTTCCTATACTTTGTTCGCTGTAGACTTTAGTTTTTTTTTGTCTATGTTTTCCCTATTTTTTTTCACGAAACAAATTGCCATAACAGTGTGGTGCTCAATTAGTCTTCTTTTTTCGAATCAATGGCCCAAATATTACAAGTATTTTGTCACCCTTATTGCTGTGTTTATGAGATCCTCCCGTGAGCAAGTGGCCCGACCACGAAGCGGAAAAAAAATAAAAGACCCATAAATTGTAGATCGGCACCGCCCTGGCAACGAAGGTCCTGAGAGAGGTCTAGAAGACTAGATCTTTAGTGAATCACTAGTGGGCTCGATTATCTTTACTTCGGTGACCTGAGTTCGTAGCCTGTTAACACAAGACCATTGTTGTCTGTCATGATTATGTTTGGGGGGGGGGGGGGGGGTTCAATAGTGAAAAAAGGGGAGAGCATCAATGTACGTGGTGTTACGAGGTTCGCTACTAGTAAGTATGTGGAAGCGTAAAGATACTAGAGTATTAACCCTACGGTAAAAAGATTCGAAATCGAATAGTAAATAGCCAAAATTCGTACTTCATCCCCACAATATTGAAAGTGTATTTACACTTACGCGTGTTGCCCTAGAGAACAAACATAACGTATGGTATATATATATTAGTATGAAATTAATTACTGTGATCCTAAGCAAACGCTACAACATAACTTCGCCAACGAAAATCATATAATGTATATTTAGGTAGATAATTTTTAAAATGTATTGACACTCATTTATGATAACAATAATATCAACTAAGAAGTAAGCAAGCAATATTAAAAAAAAAGTGATTGGTAATGTAGTTGCAAATGGTCTACAAATGCTTTGAAGAATAGATTTGCAGTAGCTCTTTGCGACTTACAAAATAGCTTTACCTTAAAATAAAACTGATTTTGAGGATTTTGTCGCATTTATTTCTTGTTTTTTGTAAGTTCCCGACGTTTCAGCTAATATGCAGCAGCCATGATCACGGGAAGACTGAGGTGTTAGAGGTCCTAGTGTCATATTTGGTTGTTGTTTGCTTTACCTTATTTAAACTTGACACTGGCAACATAAAAAATATTTTGATTTTCATTCTGGCAACACCCATCTTTTCTCTCTCTCTGTCCCCTACTTTAATATATTTCAATATAAACGCTAAATCAAATGATTCCTATTCCAGAGTTGGCGTCAGGGGGGCATTTGTCAACATTGCCAACAGCGCTTCGAACAAGGGAATGCTTTCAAACGTTATTGCCTTATTTATTAAGCCCTTTAATCGAGATAAGGTCATATATCTTAAGTCACTTAAAAATGACGACTTTATAAGATGATTTATTGCTCAACCTTTCTTCGGAATTCCTGGAAATCTAGTTTCAAAGTGAATGAACTAAGTAATTTCAACGTGGAAATGTCTTTAAAAAGAAATCAGTTAGTTTAACCGCTGATAATTTAGATCAACGTCACTATCACGCCTGTTATATCCAAAGGGGTACACAGAGGTGCACTAACATTTCGCTGATAAAAACTGGGTATTTGTAATTATTATTTGAATAAAATTATGTGGAAATATAAAGAACTAACCAATAATGAAACAGCTCTAATCCATAAGGCCATAGGTCCGTGACTAATTCACAGGTGGAAGTCAAAAAAACATAGAAAAACAAATGGGGGAAGAGGAACGCCCCACTGACCTTCGGCTTGTCAACTACTCTATTTATAAGCCGATCGATAATTATAGAAGCCAGCAACACCGAACTCCTCTAAGATGTTAGTCAAGAAACTATCCGTCACGAGTGTCGCGACCCAAAATATTTTACAATTATCCGTGAAACGAATCGAATCTGAAAAAGTATTCGACACGTGTTTCACCTTTACACGAGGCATCCTTACAACGACTTGGCTACGAATGAGTAACGAGTTCTATCAATTATAAGATAATTTATATATAATTTTTTGGGGTCGAGTCACCTTCGTCCGTAGGAGAATTAAGTACCCTCGAGATACCCTACACGTGACCCTGGGTGGTGCCAACCAGGTGACAACTCTACTGGTGGTAGGCTTCGGCCGTGGCTAGTCACCACCCACTGAACAAAGCCATGTCGCCAAGCGGCCTAGCCGTGTTCCGGCATGATGTTCGGTGTTGCCATTCATGGATGGCGGGTCAGATCAGTTGCGCTGCATGTGCCTAGTGAATGTAGCGTCTCGATCTACTGCCGCCTTCCTACCTAGGCAAGTATGCTCCATCGTAGATCTCATCGTCACTTACCATCAGGTGAGATCGAGATCAAATACTTGCCTATAATGTAATAAAAAAAAAAAAAAAAAAAAAAAACAATAACAAAATACTTGAACTTTACCAGCTACGTAAACAAAACAAATGAAACTTTATGTTTCATTCATTCAGGGAAGGAAAATATTGAATATCGTGAGATAAAAGCGTTTTCGTGTTGCGAATACGCGGCAAATTCTTAGACTGTAAACACTTGTCTGGGGAGCGCAAGCGCCTTTGAAAGGTTTTTAAATATATCTTCAACCTACATTTCAATCTAGAACTTACTTTACGTAATGGATCTATCTATCAGCCGAAAGACGTCCACTGCTGGACATAGGCCTCCCGCAATGATTTCCACACATCATGGACCTACGCTACTCGCATCCACCGGCTTCCTGCTACGCGTGTGATATCATCGGTCTACCTTGTGGGGGGGCGTCCTATACTACGTATTCCCATTCGTGGTCGCCATTATAAAACCTTTCTGCCCCAACGGCCATCGGTTCTGCGAGCTTTTCCCCGCCCATTGCCACTTCAACTTTGAAATGCTTTGAGATATGTCGGTTACTCCAGTTCGTCTACGGATCTCCTCATTACTGATTCTATTGCGTAGTGAAGCCCCGAGCATAGCTGTCTCCATTGCGCGTGGAGCGACCATGAGCTTTCTTATGAGGCCCATAGTAAGTGACCACGTCTCGGTACCATATGTCACTGTCATCAGTATGGATGTACATTACGAAATGCATGAACCAGGTTTTGCATCATTTAACACACCTGACTCTGAAGTTGGCTGCAAATGTTTGCGAATTAGGCAATATTGCGACCGTTCTTTCCAGATTGGCACAGTTGGTATACTGGTTGGCACACTTATATCTGTACCGAGGGTCCCAGGTTCGAAATCCTGATATGGGCCAACTTTGTGTGATATGCACGAATGTTTGTACCCAAAATATAAGGTACTTATTACTGGGATTGCTGCCAGTCCATTTTACAGTAAACTAAATACAAACGTTACTTTTGTACCGTACTGTAGGTGTCTTGTCCTGAAAATATTATTATTTATTTATTTAAATATTACTTTCAGAGCAACACAGTTGGATGACGCGAATTGTACCGCATATGAAATTGAAATAAACCAAATTACGTAATAGCAATAACATAATATACAGTCGGAAGGTAATAAAACAAATGGGATTTCCACATTTATGAGTTACCAATTTTCTATATGATAGATAAATGTTGGCCTGAACTCGTAAAATGGACGTAAAAATCCTGAAATTGTATTATTTGTAATGTTAAATTGAAAATTGCGAGTTCCCATTTGGGTTTGCAAACTCCGAAAATGATACGTTTCTTCATGATAGGTAAGTATAACTCCGTACAATCTAACAACTTGTAACTGAATTTATAAAACGTTCTCTCCATTTCATATCTAGCATTTATGGCAGGACAAGTGCTTTGTAAATAACTAAACTCCTATTATGCCGGATTTTATTACCCGGATAGTAAAAAAAAAACATGGCATATTTTCACTCTGTGACACGTCACTGCTGGATACAAACTTCTTCTTCATCACGCCATTCGTTCTGGCTATGTGTTTTATTGACAAAACATAAACAACAACAAAAATAATGGGCATTTTTTTTTTCATTTCTGACTTTTTAAACTGTATCTTTTTGTCACAGTTTCTCTAGCAATCACGCAGATCGAAGCCCGTCGCAGACCAAGAATACAAATTTTCGAATTGCATGACACCGCAGACGGGCTGCAGCTAAAAAATATTAACTCTGGGTCTGATAGCCTTGACTCCATCCAAATAGACCTTCCAAGGACTAACCCAGCTGATGAACGAATGAAGAAGCTTATACATATACTGAAAGACGTAAGAGCGGATGATATATACGGAGTCACCGAGAACTCCAATTCGTTTGTTATGGAGGAGAAGAATCTTTTGACGGTGCCGCCTGGCTTGCGACTCGGATCTTATGTTGATGGTATGCTAATCTCCAGATTGTAAAGTTTATTCCTTTACAATATACTAACTTATTTATTCAAATTAGCTGATTTTAAAATGCACTCAAAACCAAACTAAAACACTGGCAGCATTGCCACGTTCAATGGCATTGCTGATGTGTTGGCCAAAATATTGCCAGCGTTCTGGTTACCAGGTTTGGAGAGCTCTCAAAACGTCTGGTGGAGACATCTGGTGACCGGAACGCTGGCAATCAAGTGTAAAGTATACTACTACTAGTAAAAAAATATATAATCAGAATGTCTATTTTCTTATTTTTTTATTAGTTGTTGATAAGATGTAATGTGATATATATACATGTATAGCGATACGTACGATACCATATAGAGTGAGCTTAGTAATATATTTTTTTTGTTTTGCAGACAGGACTTCAGCACCGCGTCACAAACGTATCTACGACTCCGGTGATTATAAAAAATAAATAAAAAAGTAACTACAAAATTATTTTATTATTATGTTACTAGCCATGTGGCCGATAAAAAAATCGTGATTTATAAAAAACATGATTCTCATTACAAAACCATGAACCCCCCTTTTTACTCCCTTAGAGTTCGAAATTCCAAAAATCCGTCCTTAGTGCTCACCTATGTGGCAGAAGGAACACCTGTGCAAAATTTCATGCTGAATATTGATGACCTGATTAGCACAGGTGGTATTGACCCTGCTTTCTGTGCCAAGGGTCCCGGGTTCGAATTCTGGTAGGGACAATCTTTGTGTGATGAGCACACGAATGTTTGTACCCAAGTCATGGATGTTTAATATCTATATAAGTATTATATACTGAGTTCGACGTCAGTCTATTGTACGGTACCCATAATACGAGCGTTGCTTAGCGTGGGGCCGTATAGTTGGTGTGTTCGTCTGGCGATATTATTATATATACTAATATTATAAATGTGAATGTTTGGATGGATGGATAGATGGATGGATGGATGTTTGTTACTCTTTCACGCCAGAACGACTCAACGGATCTGGATGAAATTTGGCACAGAGTCAGTAATTATAGTCTGGAATCCCGGTAAAATGTATGGATAGATTTGTTTATTTTTTTCATAGAGTACAAATAAATTCATTTTCTCATACATTTAATTATAAAGCGGTACGAAGTTCGCCGGGACAGCTAGTAGCTGGCATATATATAAATCATAAAATCCCCCATACAATCAATAACATTGAAACACCCGCAATACCATGTAAGTAGCGGCGGACGGCCGCATCCCGCGCCCTGGATCCCGGGATCACGGTCGCTAATTCAATTACCGGGACACGGGATTACCTGATTGTAACGTCACCGGGATTTATTTGTGTTACCTTTGTCAGACTTGGGTTGAGATTTGCACGTCTGTTACTGTTAAATTGGTATGTGGATTAGTTTTCTAGTGTAACATCGCTAATTTATTTCTATAAATTGGTGAAGGCCATTTTAAAATGGGATTATAAAGCACCTTTCTTATGTTTTTTTTATATTAAAAACTAAATTTATGTGTCTCATTTTTATGACAAAAGAAAAAGCAATTTTAAAGACATCGTAAAACTAAAAAAATAAGAATCTACTTTATGGAGTAATAGTTGTCTTGGCGAACTTCGTATCTTCCGCCGCAGAGTTAAATGAGAAAATTAATTACTCATTATTATTATTTTAGTGAATATTTCCCGGGTTCTATCAGTTATTCATATACAAAACATCAAACCTCATAAAAATCGGCCCACGAGTTGAGATATAAATGATGTTATTAACACGACTTTTTTTTAGATTATGCAGCTATAGATTTGCAGACAATTATTTCTAGAATTTTGGGGTCATAATGTATTTAAAGTCTGTTTTTGTTGTTTTTATTTTATAAACATATTTTTTCATTGGTAGACTATTAAAATGCATGAAAGTAACTGATTTTTTGTACGCGAGCCGTATCGCCCCTGATTGCTGGTGCCGGATTGTAAAATCAATCACAGTTTGTTCTAGGATTTCAGTTCGTTAGTGTCCGTAATGAAATCGGACACGATACGTGACCGGCGCGGTATGGGTTGCTGATACTGGCGTAGGGTTGCCATGCATCGTCGACCGCCTTTTAATAGGGTGGTCGACGGTGTACCGTCAGCTGCTGGAGCGTCGACCGATGCGCTGCTTCCGGTGCCTCAACTTGGGGCATGTCAGGGAGCAGTGCACGGCCGAGGCTGACCACGGAAGCACCTGCTTCCGGTGCGGACAAACCGGCCATAAGTCCGAGGGTTGTCACGCCGCGCCGCACTGTTTAGTGTGCGACGCGGCGAAACAACCTGCCGGGCACAAGATGGGCGGGCGGGCGTGCGCTAACGCGAGGCCCGTAAGGAGGAGGAGAGGGAGGAAGAAACCTGCGACTCGGCCCAAAGCCCAGTCGCAGCCCACCAACCTTGCGGCGGCTGGAGAGCCTACGCGGGAGACCCCGATGGCCACTACTTAGTGGTCATCGATGAGAGCCCGGGCGGCGGACTCGGGGGAGTCCGCCGTTCCGCATAGGGCTCGTGAGGAGGTGCTGTGTTGGAAGTGTGCCAACACAGCACCAGGCCATATTGGCCGAAGAGGAGGCCTGGAGAGGCCGACGTCGTGCCGGGATGTCGCGGAAGTATGCCAACGCGTTCCCGCGACCCCGGCACATGCGACGGAGTAGGACACACCGTGGAGTTTTAGTGGGTATACCAGCACTCTGCCGGGGAGTCCCACATACCCCTCTCGTCCCCCCGGGCGAGTGGGGATGCGTAACGCATTTCTCCACGTAAAAAAAAAAAAAAAAAAAAATGGTTGCCATGCATAACATTCAATATAAATTATTTGTGGTGTTATTCTTTAAAAATAAATCCTTTTTGACGAGTAAAAAATATGTCGTGTCAAAGCTGTCAGTACTTTTTTATCTGTGCATGTTTATGGGAATAACGTTTTTTTATTCCATGGTGTTATTACACATGTTAAGTCTAAAAAACTGTCTGTAATTGTTTTATTGAAATAAACAATATGATAAGTGAAAATGCCTCTAACATCTAGTATCATTTCATTAGACAAACCAAATCACACAGTTCAAGTCGTTTGATACAAATAAAAAATATTTAAACAATTCTATTGAATTAGTTGAGCCAGCAATAACACTGTTAAATAATTAATTTTATTCGAAAACCAATCGAACTATCGGAACATAATCCAATTTGTAACAGTTTTGGTTCACATAAAAAGATACAGGGACTATCCGAGCAGGAGGGAAATTCTGTGAGCTGGCAACGTTAATTCTTTTGCCAGTTTATTGGCCTTTTCACCGTCGATCCTCAGGGACGAGCTTCAAAATGAGCTCGCCATTGCCAACTGATTTTATATGGACTGCGTTTTTGTTATTGAATTCAAAATGGTACGAACATTATTTGTTTAAATTTACAACTTTTTGGCAGGTTCACTTTTTTTTGTATGTTTCTATACATTTTGTTAACGTAACATACTTTATTACTCTTTAGTGTATAGACATTAGAGAGTCTAATAAATGATGTTATGGTTCAAAATAGAAGCTAAATAGTTTAAAATGTTAAAATATAGTTTCAAGTCTCAGACACACAACCAATAATAATTATAAGTTGATCCACCAAATCAAAACTTATTTTTATGTATTTTTTTTATGATGGTTGCATTTTGTTTTGTACATATGTGAGATAAATTACATAATATCCCAGTGACTTCACAGGTATTCCAAACAGTATTCATATTTTAAAATTATTTAAAAATTCCGAAATAATAACCCTTTTTTCACGATTTGGCACGAACACTAACTGACAGTATCGCTCTATATATTTTCCTTTTGATTCACACGTAACGATATTATTTATGATATATCACAGATATCTTCTAGGAGGAGTTACGTCACACCCACACGTGTCATTTAACACACAAACAACAGTCAACTGTCAGATCGAATACGCCTAACGTGGAAGTAACAGTGATATAGATATGATACGATCTAACGAACTGTAATGTCGTGATCGAGCCCCGAGATAAGCGATATCACAGATCTATGGTGTGATCGATGTATTTTCAAAACACCATGAAGTTACATCGCAGTATCCTCTGCAGCACGTCGAGTGCGAGCTTACTGTTTACTTTATAGTCTATCGTATTAAGACATTTTGTATGGAGAATTAAAAAGCGCCTCTAGCGGACGGTATTTAAAACTTTCAATTCTCCATACCAAAACGTCTAAATACGATAGACTATAAAGTCTAAAGTTAGCTTACGAATAATCTTGCACTTGATGTACTGTACAAATAGCACACCAAAATTTCTGTATTGTTACATTTTGTATGGGACGTCAAAATATGCACCATCTTCATTTACAGACTACATTTTTTTTAAATCACTAGAGAGACTTTTACAATAATATTTGCATTATCATGTAGGTAGGTCCGTTCAAATAACTGTCATAATTTAATTGCTACTAAAATAGTCGCTTAAATAATCATAATTGTATTTTAGTAATAAATAAACAATTATTCGCTTATGTTGTAATAATCATTATTTTATGTTATTTATAAATACATTATTATCCCTGTATGTTATGTGAGAAGGAGTGGAAAGCCTTTACCAACCAGTGAGACACAATAGGCGTATAAAAGAAGGAGTAGGTACTTACCCGCTTCACTAATATTCACGCCGCTTCTATGGCCCCACCCTTTATCCTTTCCGGCGCATCGCAACCCTGTATCAATTAGGATGGACCCGATAAATATGGGCCGGTCCTGATTGTGCGCAGCATTGTTTCCCAGCGAACGGGTCGCTGTCGTTGTTTTTTTTTCATCATTTATTTGCTTCATTTTCGCCGGTTCCCCGTCGGCAAACGTAATGTGATCCCGGCAATGGAACTCGCTTTTGTCAATCAATGTTGATTCACAAATAGAAATTACGAAAAGGATGCCACCTATCAAGGGTCCATACTTTGTGATTAGCTTAGCTGTGAGGATAACGCTTCATGAAAATGCGTAATCTAGACTGTAAATCTACGACCTCAGCACACAACGCCATCTATAGTGGGGTGTGCTTTGCTAGCGTGGCGAGCTTTGATGCAGTATCGGATTAAAGATATTTTTTTTTTTCAATAATTATAATCATATTAATTTCTTATCTTTTCGCGAATACTACACATTGAAAAAAACTAATCTTACGGATTTGGGATCCAGTATTTATAATAATAAAACCAAAATCAAACGTACAGTGAGTACTTTCTGCATAGATCGGACCACAAACAACCACTAAAAATGAGGGTACCCTAGTTCAAACTTAGACACTAGAACGACAAACACCTCAGTTCCCCCGTGACCAGGATTGCTGTAAAGCAGCCGAAACGTCGGGAACGTAAAAAATATAACAATAATTTCTATAAAATCCGTAAGATTCGTTTTATTTCACCAATATGACTCAATTGGCTACTGGTGACTGCTCAACACACATGCAACACTCGACTTTTCTCAACACACATGCAATCAGGTCACCGAACCTCACATAACACGAGTAACACGTACTATAAATCAATTTACACGTTAATCGGATATACTTGAGACTTGCCGAGACGGGCTGTACGGTCTTGACTTCCAGTTCCGGCAGCCTGTCGGGCTTCCGGTAATGATATTGGAAATATATGTAAAGGTTTATTTTCAATGGAATGAAGGGGCAAACACTGCTATTAAACCCTTCTGAAATCATCATTCGGTCAGCTACTTATAAGCAGTAATTGCCACGTTGTAGGGGACTAGGGCAGGGGGTCGGGGGACCACCTGCCCACACAAAGTCCCCCCGACGGAGGGTGCCTGTTGATGACAGGCACCCCTCCTGTTGTCTGCGGCCCGGAGCCAACCGGGCCGGCCGCCGGGGCGCCACAGTAGTATGCCGAGTGCGATCCTGTGGCGCCCCGCTCAAAGGCGGTGTTGGCGGACCAAGGGGTTTTAGTGGGTATACCGGCACTCTGCCGGGGAGTCCCACATACCCCTCTCGTCCCCCCGGGCGGGAGGGGATGCGTAACGCATTTCCCCTTGTAAAAAAAAAAAAAAAAAGTTATTGCCACGTTGGTAGAACGCTTGCCTCGGTAACGAGGATCGCAGTTTCAAACCCCGACTCGAACTTCTGGTATTTCTGGATTTCATGTTTCATTCTCATTTTGAACCATAATTATCGCTTGCTAAACTGTGAAGGAAAATCCATCGAAAGACGAGTGAAGTCCGTCAATATAATATGGGTCAGCGTGGTGGACTATGGTTTAATCGCCCTCACATTGTAGGTGCGTGCCCAAAAGTGGAAATTTAAAGGGCTGGTATTATTATTAAATTTATTTTATTTAGCTACTTATGAGCCACGCACAAATAATTAAGGAGCTAGTTCTATGATATTTTTTTTTAAAGTATTACATCTTTCTTCAGGAATGAAGACTTGGGTGTATTGATTGACTCTATAATATAATATTTCAATAGAGACATAAGATTAATCCTAACTCTAGAACATACTATTAATGTTAATGAAAGGCACACCTCAGTTAATTGGATCGGCTAGGTTCCATTTATTCCAGTACCGCCAGAGTTTGATACGAATTGAGATGCAGGGGCGAGAACATAATAGTAAGATGTAATCAGAGTAGTTGGATTGGAGTGCATTGTCGGGTGCGCCGCGCCCCACTCTCCAATGCATCGGCTAATTGTGGAAGCTTCAAGGGAGGAAACGGTCGAGGACGTAAGAAAATATGACACAAGTAATAAAATCGCCAGGCGAACACACCAACTGTACGGTTCCAAACTCAGCAACGCTTGCATTATCAGTACAGTACAATGGACTGGGGTCGAATCCAATACATAAAAAGGGATATTAAAGCCAGTACATAAATCTATACTATATACTGTTACGATGCGTATAAAAGAGGTATCGATAACTCGAGAAATAGTTATCGAAGCTTCTAGAAACAAAAACGCATTGTTGGGTTCAAGGTCCCCTATCGATCTGTGAAGAAAGATCTAGAATCGTCAACAATGTTGCAACCGGCTTCCAGAATATATCTCGTATTATTTTTATTAAAATTATTAGTAAACAAATGCGAGGACAATGTAATTCCTGGAACTGGGAGTTCTCGGAATAATACCGATTTCACGAATGCAGCTACGTACACTAGAACATTCTAGCGCCTCCTTATTACCGTGTACATAAGGTTCATTTTCCTTATGGAACATTTCTGTTTAGTGGGTTTTTATCGACACCTTTCTGGAAAGATCCACCCTCGCTATTTTCGGATTATAAATAGTGTGCAGGACCAGCGACGAGACAGTTTCTATTTGAAAGCGATTGTGAAAACATCTCTCGGAAGCGAACTAAGAAGTCTATACCGGCGACTCTAGCGAATACTCTGGACAACTGTGTTTCTAAGTGATTTGGTGAATTGTGATTTGAGTGTTTACTAGTTAGTGTACTGGTGTGTACTATTTTTGCCTTCTGTGTGGAGAGCCATTAAAGTAATTTTCACGTAATCGGCATTTGATTACCCCCGCACGTAACAATTGGTGTCAGAAGCGGAATGCCGTTATTACCACGTGAAGACGAAGGACGTACCCCACGAACCAGACGGCAAGTGGAGATGGATGCTGCACGTCAACGTAGCCGTGAAGAGGAGGAGCCTCGTGCTGATGCCGAGGTTCCAGCTGGAACAGCGACAGCATCAGGATTTAACTCACCGGACGCAAACATGACAGCTCTGCTGGCTTCTATGCAGAAAATGATGCAGGCCAATCAAGAGGCCAATCAGAAAATGCTCCAGGCTAACCAAGAAGCGAGTCGGCAGGAGATCAAAGCAATGATGCAGGCTAATCAAGAGGCTACGCAGCGGGAGATTAAGGAAGTGGTGCAGGCCAGCCAGGAAGCTGTCCTAGATAAAATCAGCGTAGGTATCACAGTTCTTGGAGAAGAAGTTAATACCTTAAAGGAACGCGTACAAGTGCTTGACAAAGAAGTTACCATGAAGACAGGGAACCTCGAAGACCGCTTGAAAGCCCTAAATAAGGAGGTAAATCTGAAGAATGAGACTTTGGAAGACCGCGTGCAGGAACTTAATAAAGAGGTCATAAAACTGAGAATAAATGGACCTATTGCAGTAGCTTCGCCATCATCTGCAAAACATGACTTACCACGTTTTGACGGGACTTCGTCGTGGTCAGCGTTCAAGTACCAGTTCGAGGTACTTGCAAGTGGTAATGGCTGGAGCAATGAGCAATCTTTTATAGCTCTTACACTTGCTCTACGTGGGGATGCTTTAACAATTCTGGAAAACCTGCCGCTTGAAAGAAGGACGCTGGAGACACTAATGGAAGCATTAGACACGCGCTACAGTGATAAGCACCTGGAACATGTTTACCGAGTGCAACTCCGTGAGCGATCACAGAAGGCTGGTGAAAGCCTCCAGCAGTGGGCCCAAGAAATTGAAAGGCTGGTTCGTCGGGCTTACTCATCGGCACCAGAGGTCATCGAAGTGAACCTGCTACAGGCATTTGTCGACGGCATAAGAAACTCAGAAGTTCGAGGCGCTGTGAAATTGGGACATCACCAGTCCTTGAAGAACGCACTTGCTCATGCTCTTGAGGTGGAAGCTGTGCAACAAGACACGAGGCTACACAAAGTTAGAGCGATGATACCAGAAGAGAAAAGGTCTCGGTTTGTTCCCACGTGCTATGAGTGTGGAGAAAAAGGGCACATTCGGCTCGAATGCCCTAAGAAAAAGAGAAGGGTCAAGGACTCCGAGACCCAGGATAATCAAGATACGCCGTTAAACTAAAGGTCGCCAGGGCCGCGGGGCGGGCGCTGGCTGGTCATCATAAAGCCCCAACAGTGACCATAACTCAAGTTTTTAATGGGAATAGTCTGATCCTCGAGGGCACCATAGATAATAAATTATGTAGTTTAACAGTGGACACCGGAGCGTCGCGTACCATTGTGAGACCAGAGCTATTGAGACGCACCATAATGTGGAATAGACGGTCTCCAAAATGTCATCTTCAGACAGCCACCGGCCAGCCAGTTTCCGTCCTCGGCGAAACAGACGTAAAGTTAAGAATTGGTGACCAAGTATATCTCCAATCAGTTTTGATTGCTAATATAACCGACGATTGCATTTTGGGACTGGATTTCTTGAAGAATCAGCAGTGTGTTTTGGATGTTTCTAAAGGAGTGTTAAGGTTTCCTGACCAAGAAGTTTGTTTGCAAGGATCACGTTCGTGCAACATTTATTGTCTGAAGGACACTATACTGGCTCCGAGATCAGAAAACTTGGTAATAGTGAAATTTCCTCGAAATATTAAGCAAAGAAGATGCCTCATTGTTGAAGACACTGGAAATTACCCACATTTAATTACAGCAAGGACTTTACTAATGTCAAACAGAATGACTAAGGTGAGAATCCTTAACCTTGGTACTGAAGAAGTTCACCTGAAGAAGAATAGTGTGGTTGGAAGATGTGAGGAAGTAAAGTACCTGAGAAGATTGAATAGTGATACAGTTAAACAGAATGGTACCCATATGAAGGAGGATCACATCCAGCAACTACTGGAATCTTCTAAGGAGAATTTATCGGCAACAGAACTGCAGCAAGCCAAAGAGCTCTTGCTGAAATTCAACGACATCTTTGCCACTGGAAATGACTGTGGAAGGACGGGGCTCGTAAAACATCGGATCGACACAGGCGACGCCAGGCCTATAAAACAAAGACCACGACGCATCCCATGGGCAAGAGAAAAGGAGGTGACAGATATGATTAAGGATATGGCTGATAACGGAATAATTGAACCTTCTACGAGTCCATGGTCATCACCCGTGGTGCTGGTGAAGAAGAAGGATGGCAGTACAAGGTTTTGTGTGGATTACCGGATGTTGAATAACGTCACAAAGAAAGACAGCTATCCTTTACCTCGGATCGACGACACACTGGACATGCTCAGTGGTATGAAATGGTTCTCAACTATCGACTTAAAAAGTGGCTATTGGCAGGTAGAACTAAACCCAGAAGACAAAGAGAAGACGGCCTTCAGCACTGGAATTGGAAACGGATTGTGGCAATTTAATGTTATGCCTTTTGGGTTATGTAATGCTCCAGCCACATTTGAACGCCTCATGGAAAGAGTGATGGTGGGTTTACTCGGAGACGTATGTCTGGTCTACCTTGATGACGTAATCGTTATGGGTCGTAGCTTCAAGGAGAACCTGAAGAATTTAGAACGAGTGTTCACTCGGATCCGTGAGGCTAATCTAAAACTTAGTCCAAAGAAGTGCGCTCTATTTAAAAAGGAAGTCAGTTACCTTGGACACGTCATATCAACGGAAGGAGTCCAAACCGATTCTGAGAAGATAAAAGCTGTCCAAGAATGGCCTGTCCCAAGAAATAAAACAGAAGTGCGCGCCTTTCTAGGATTATGCGCATATTACAGACGATTCATTAAGAGCTTCTCGGACATTGCAAAACCGTTGCATCGACTTACAGAAGAGAAACGCGATTTTATCTGGGACCCGACATGTGAGGAAGCCTTCAGTGAGCTCAAGCAACGGTTATGTGAAGCCCCTATTTTGGGTTACCCAAATAGAGAAGGAAGATTCATCGTGGACACAGACGCCAGTAACACAGGAATTGGTAGTGTTTTATCTCAGATACAGGGAGATCGTCAAGTCGTGATAGCATATTTCAGTAAGTCACTTTCCAAACCAGAAAGAAATTACTGTGTTACTCGCCGTGAACTACTTGCCGTGGTGAAGACCCTACAACATTTTCAGAAGTATCTTATAGGAAGGGAGTTTACTATAAGAACGGATCATGCTGCGTTAAAATGGTTGTTACAATTCAAGAACCCAGAAGGTCAAGTAGCTAGATGGCTTGAGCAACTACAAGAATTTCACTTTATAATAGAACACCGAAGTGGAAAAGGACATAGCAACGCCGATGCTTTGTCACGAAGACCGTGTGCCGAAGACTGCAAGCACTGTCAGAAGAATGAAGTACGGGAAGAGGTTAAAGTCATCAGGACACACGGACTTGATGACGAGTGGACAGGAGCTAACATGAAGAAGGCCCAAGAAGAGGACGATGACCTTCGACCTATACTGGACTGGAAACGACTTGGGAACAAACCCCAATGGAGTGATGTGTCTGCTCATAGTTCGACCACCAAAAGCTATTGGGCTCAGTGGGACAGCTTGACTCTGGAAGACAGTGTACTATGTAGAAAATGGGAGTCCTACGATGGAAAAGAAGTAACCATGCAAGTCGTAGTACCTCGGAGTAAGGTGGCCCCTCTTTTGCGGCACATTCATGACGGTGTTTCTGGTGGGCATCTTGGAGTCAAGAAGACCCTGGTTAAAGTGAGACAACGGTTCTACTGGGTCCGTTGTCGGGAAGATGTCGAGGATTGGTGCCGTAAGTGCACCGCTTGTGCTTCAGTGAAAGGCCCGCAGACTAGAAGCAGGGGAAAATTAAAGTCGTACAATGTTGGAGCGCCATGGGAGCGCATCGCCATTGATGTTGCTGGACCTTTTCCAATGACGGATGATGGGAACAAATACATCATAGTAGTGCAAGATTACTTCACTAAGTGGCCCGAAGTCTTTGCGACACCCAATCAAGAAGCCATAACTGTGGCGAAGAAACTGGTCCAGGAAGTGGTCTGTCGATATGGCGTACCCATGGAGCTTCACTCAGACCAAGGGCGGAATTTTGAGTCTGCTCTATTTCAGGAAATGTGCAAACTGCTTGGAATCAATAAGACCCGTACAACGCCAGCGCATCCGCAGTCGGATGGAATGGTCGAGAGGTTCAACCAGACCTTAGAGAACCACTTGGCTAAAGTCGTGGACGATCATCAAAGAGATTGGGACCAATACATTCCGCTGTTCCTGATGTCCTATCGATCCGCGGTACATGATAGTACGGGACATACTCCGGCCAAGGTAAATTTCGGTCGAGAAATGAGGCTCCCAGTCGATGCGATAACAGGCACGCCACCCGATAGTCCTAAGCCTGTTACAGACTATGTGAGTGAACTTCAAAACCAGCTGGATGAAGTACACAGAAGAGTACGGGAGAATAATCTTAAGACTAGTACAAGGATGAAGACTCGGTACGATCGGAATTCGAACACCAACGGGTTTGAGGAAGGAACACTAGTGTGGCTTCATAATCCGCTTCGCAAAAAGGGAAAGTCTCCGAAACTTCAAGCTCGCTGGGAAGGACCGTACACCGTCATTACAAGGATCAATGATGTTACCTTCCGCATCAAGAAGGGACTTAGAGGAAAACCAAAGGTAGTCCATGTGGACCGGTTAGCGCGATATCATGGCTCAAATAATGCTCGGGACGAGCATGACTAAGAGGGGGGTAATGTTACGATGCGTATAAAAGAGGTATCGATAACTCGAGAAATAGTTATCGAAGCTTCTAGAAACAAAAACGCATTGTTGGGTTCAAGGTCCCCTATCGATCTGTGAAGAAAGATCTAGAATCGTCAACAATGTTGCAACCGGCTTCCAGAATATATCTCGTATTATTTTTATTAAAATTATTAGTAAACAAATGCGAGGACAATGTAATTCCTGGAACTGGGAGTTCTCGGAATAATACCGATTTCACGAATGCAGCTACGTACACTAGAACATTCTAGCGCCTCCTTATTACCGTGTACATAAGGTTCATTTTCCTTATGGAACATTTCTGTTTAGTGGGTTTTTATCGACACCTTTCTGGAAAGATCCACCCTCGCTATTTTCGGATTATAAATAGTGTGCAGGACCAGCGACGAGACAGTTTCTATTTGAAAGCGATTGTGAAAACATCTCTCGGAAGCGAACTAAGAAGTCTATACCGGCGACTCTAGCGAATACTCTGGACAACTGTGTTTCTAAGTGATTTGGTGAATTGTGATTTGAGTGTTTACTAGTTAGTGTACTGGTGTGTACTATTTTTGCCTTCTGTGTGGAGAGCCATTAAAGTAATTTTCACGTAATCGGCATTTGATTACCCCCGCACGTAACAATACTATATACTATAATATTATAAATGTGAAAGTTTGGATGGATGGATAGATGGATGGATGTTTGTTACTCTTTCACGCCCGAACGGCTGAACGGATCTGGATGAAATTTGGCACAGAGATAGATTATAGTCTAGAATAGCACATAGACTACTTTTTATCCCGGTAAAATGTATGGTTCCAGTGGGATAGATGTTTAAATTTTTCATACTTTTTATCGCGGGTAACACCGCGGGGCGCAGCTAGTATTTATATAGATACTAGACAAGTGTCGTAACGTAAAAGAAACCGATATCAAAATGTGCCCCCCCCCCCATTTGACATCTTTTGGCGTCGATTTTTTTAGTATCCCCCATTAGTGATCTAGGACACTCAAGAAAAATATCCTCCAAATTTCAAACCTCTAGATCTACCAGATTAGGTTGTTTATTAGTCAGTCAGTGTTACGAATTTATTTAAGGGGGAAGCTCAGGGTCAGGGCGCAAAATTCAAAATGTCAATGGTTTTTATTTTTTAACGAAAAATTTGGACATCTTTACGATGTAATTTAGTGTTTTGCGATATTAGCATTCTGCATTGGATGTCTCGATGTAATACATCGAGACATCTGTCATCGAGACAGTTTGCTTTAAAAAGTACGTAATCCGATACAATACCATAAGGTTTGTAAAAAGCGCTACTTTTACTAACTTTATGGTGTTGTATCGCTTTAGGTATTTTTTTAAACAAACATAATAACACCGAGACATCCAATGCAGAATGCTAATATCGCAAAACACTAAATAACATCGTAAAGATGTCCAAATTTTTCGTAAAATAATAAAAACCATTGACATTTTGAATTTCGCGCCCTGACCCTGAGCTTCCACCTTAATGGAAGAAGATTAAACATACATGGGACATAAAACATGCACCTGAATGTAATAAACATTCGAGCTCAACACATTTGGCCCCTACTGGTTCTCGAACCCATGACTATCGTTACAAGAAGCTGGGTCACATTAACTACTTAAGTTACATTCTAATCACTTTACGTATATATTCTCGTACTTCTGTTTTCATACCCGCTATCTCACATTTATCGCTCATTTCTTGTATCTTGAACTAGCATCTCAACCGAAGGAGAACTAGTGCACCTTGAAGTTGCTTGTGCTATCGCCATTGATTCAAACAATCAATACAAGTTCATATGAACTTGGTCATTGTACGATACAGGAACTTTAACATATTATTATTTTTATATTACTTTATTATTGTTTTCATATTATTATAATTAATTTTAAGCTTCGTTTTAGCTTCAATCTTGATAATTTATGAAATGAACATTTTCAAAATAATTTCATATATATATATAATTATCCATTTGACGTCCTGTTTAGTTCAGTAATGGGTTATCCTACCTTCTACGCTGAGGGTCCTGGGTTCAAATCATGGTAGGGACAATCTTTCTGTGATGAGCACGAATATTTGTACTGGCGTCATGGATGTTTTAGTATCTATAATTTTTATGTAGGTACGCCACCAGGCCATTGTGCGGTACCCATAATACAAGCGTTACTTAGTGTGGGGCCGCACAACTGGTGTGTTTGTCTGGCAGTATTATTATTATTCTAAATCGCGAGGAAACCTGAACGTGTGTCTAAAGTAAAGGAGTTTGTCGAAAGTAAAGTTCAGCAAACTGCACGAGGCCAGCATGGTGGACTATGCCCTAAATCTACCCCCCTCATATTAAGAAGAAGCGTGGCTGGTATATTGGTAATAAGATTGCCCTTTATACATTGGGACTAAATACTCGTACCATCTGTGAATTATGGATGCACCGGGATTACAAGCGGGATGCTGTATCACAGAGCATTAGATTATTAGATCACATCGTTAACATAACATGATTCGTCATCATTGACCTCTAAGAAATAATGCTCACAGCATTCGTCTCAGCTCGTTATTTTGGACAGCTTCCAAATCTCCAACACACAAAGGCTCCAATAACAACTACCACGCCCGATTTCATTACTATATCAATAAAGCCGAATCAAAAATGTATGAGCCACTCAAATAAACAACTTCGTTCTGAAATACAGTAGCTGTGTGTAATGAGCCTCGTAACAACTTACAGGCCGATAAAAATACCTGAAATCGCAAACACTACGACCTTATAAATGTCCTATCATTCTTTTAAAATGGCCTCAATTTTCTTGATACTGGCCATGAGCACGCATGACCATTGCGTTTATCAAAACAAAAATAAACTCTAAAGTTGGAGATTAAGGTGTAAATTGGAATGTTGAGAAAGGAAATTAGAAAAAATATTGAAGTGCGCTTGGAGCAAATCGCGCTCAGCGGGATTCGAGAACAGTTATCAATCTTGGTTGGATGAAATACTTGGATTTTAAGTACGGGATAAGAAAATTCAACAGTGTATGTATTTATTTGATAATACTTCATCACTCTCTATCTGTGTCTCCGTCAAATAGCTATATGAGTAATACTTAAATATTGAAGTCCACTTTTACTCCACTTTCTTCATCTGTTGTGTGTGCCGCTCCAACTACTAAGAGTTGGCTGTCAGCTTGGCATACTCATTACTGTCTCTTGAGAGGCGGAGCAGTTCTGCAGCACTCGTGACTCCCGTTCATTCCCTGATGTTTCGGAGCCCAGATTTCTTTCTACGATCGTCTCTTTCCAGCAATCTTGTCCATCATTATGATCTGCAGGAGATTGTATCTGTTGTGGCTTGAGTTGTTTCCACCTTATAATAATGTATACTTTTGCTACTGTCTATATTTTGGTAGGAGGTATCCAAACAGATATACATCTTTTCAGCAAAGTTAAATAAACTCCTCGAAATTTCTTACCGAGGAAATTTCCCGCCCTTTAATACACACTCCATCTATACAATATCTACTTACATACAATTTAAATGGGCCCCATTCATCTGAGCTATCTTATCCAAATCTTCTCAATCCGAATGGGTACCCGTTTCAACGTTTATTTATGTTTGGTCAACGGTTTTTGGAAAATGAAATAGATAAGAGGAGGGTACTACGATATTATGTTATCTGTAGAGTTTCGGTGCCGGGTCCCTTGGTGGATGTATGCCGTCGAGGGTAGAAGGAAAATAAGTGTCTCAAAATAATGTAAGGGACATGGCAGGTGGGGTAAAAGTTACACTAAATGCCTCTACTAAAATTATAGAAATACATTTAATCGAAAGTCATAGGCTAACACTAGTTGTAATTTTTGATCGCGCAATGTATCGCAAACCACGCGATCAGAGCGCATCGCTCCGCGCAATACCCGACGCGTGTGAGTGACGAGCGCGCTCGAACGTATCTATTTTTAATTTACATTGAAATTTTAGGTCTAAATTAGTTATTATAGTCATCCTGTATACCTATTATACAACATTATTTCAATTGTTAATTGTTATGTAGCTAGTTTGAACAGATAGCTATATTTTTAGGTCAACTATAACAGTGTAAACATTGAATACTTTAGCTAACAAATTCAGTGAGTATAAAAATAAAAGTACCCGAGCACTACTGGCAGCTACCCACTTGGATCGATCACGCCGTTATCGCTGATCGCAGATTTCAGATCCAATAATATACTTTTTTCTGTGATCTCCGCATTAATCTTACTGAATGGGATCAATTTTAGGGTAGTCCGAACTTTTTGTGTTACATCATAGTACGACGAAACGACCTTTTAGTTGGTTGTGACCCTGCTCACAATACCGAGGGCCCTGGGTTTGAATCCCGGTAGGGGTACACTTTGTGAGATGAGTATGAATGGTTGTACCCGAGTCATGGATGTTTAGTATCTATGTGTATAATAAGTATTATATACTGTGATCTCTCATCGTCTCATTTTAAACTTCCATGAAGAGTACCCTTCTTTCTTAGACGCAATGAAGGTATAAATGATGAATAACTTCAATTAATTTCATCACATGAACCGTTCATCTTGATCGACACCAAAATATACATCAACTCTAATCGTCACAATTAATAACAGTGAATTTCTATTATTCCTAGAATTTTCGTACTGATCACGTTTTATAGGAATGGGACCAATCTGTAAGCATATCTCCTACCTCCTACTTTTTGAAGTCGTTTAAAAATAGATCGTGTTCGTGAAAGTTTTATATTTGGACTGAAGTAGAATATCCATTAGCACATTTAAAATTCTATGACATTCTACCTTTCAATAATATATTATAGATATAGAAATATAATATATTTGTAATAGACTTACAACAATAAATTACATAATTCAGTCACGATCCGTCATACTTTATATCATAGACTTAAAACGTCGTAATTACGTAACCAACAACACAACAACAAATACACCAGCCCACCGGAAGCAGCATACATCAAGTGGTGCACCGGAAGCGAAGGCCGATATTATAAATTCAACCGGAAGCAGCTCCCCGCTGTTAAATCACATGGAAACATCGGAGCGGGTGTGTGCTTAAGCAAAAATACATTCCGCTGTGCTCTACGGAGACCAAAATGCTTTATAGTACGAATACGAATAACTAAATTAATTAACGATCGTTTCTTCGTTACTACTAGTAATATCAGCTGAAAGACGTCCACTGCTGGACATAGGCCTCCCCCAATGATGTCCACACATCACGGTCCTCCGCCACTCGCATCCACCGGCTTCCTGCGACGCGTGTGATATCACGGTTCCTTATTATTTGTCAAAAATTTTACTGGTGGTAGGCTTCGGCCGTGGCTAGTCACCACCCACTGAACAAAGCCATGTCGCCAAGCGGCCTAGCCGTGTTCCGGCATGATGTTCGGTGTTGCCATTCATGGATGGCGGGTCAGATCAGTTGCGCTGCATGTGCCTAGTGAATGTAGCGTCTCTTATCTACTGCCGCCTTCCTACCTAGGCAAGTATGCTCCATCGTAGATCTCATCGTCACTTACCATCAGGTGTGATCGAGATCAAATACTTGCCTATAATGTAATAAAAAAAAAAAAAAATCATGGATTGTTATTTCACATTTATTGTAGTCTCATACATTGTGATTTAACATAATAACTTACTCTATAAAGGCTAATACCATCTCGTATTTTTTTATTGATTTGCAAATGATATGTTATCTAATACAAGAAGGTCGCGTTCCGATCCGGTTGTAGAGTTAAGAAAAAAAAATGTAATGACAATTTGTAAGTGCCCCCGACTTTACTTAAACATTGACAGCGATTATTTTGATTATATTGAGTGAGGCCATGTTCATATCCATTTTATTTCATCGCATTTCATTTCGTAAAAAAAGATGAAAGAGAAGAAAACTTTGAGAGCCACAAGTCTCAAACAACAAACTGATAGATTCAAAATTCAAGAAAATCTGAAACATACGAACGCTGATTTAGCGTTCAAGGCAAATGCAGCGGATAGTTAAATCAGTTGGAAACCCAACAGCACCGCACGGAACACGCCCGGCGGCCGCGTCGGAATAAGAGCGCGGGCTTTTAAAACATCGAGAGGGAACTGGTGTTTGGATTTTGAATACCGCGTTGGATTTTATTATGTAGACTAGAACTTCAAAGCTATCTTCCAAGAGTACTACACGTTGAAATAAAACATTTTTACGGATTTTATCGCGTTTATTTTATGTGTTGATGTTCCCGACGTTTCGGCTGCTTTACAGCAACCATAGCTACGGGAGGAATGATGGTAAAGCAGCCGAAACGTCGGTGACGTATAATAAACGCGATCAGATCCGTAAAATTAGTTTTATTTCAATTTCTTCCCAGACTTTATCTGCATAACAATGTTGATAAACTTGTTACACAGTTAAAAGCTGCTTGGGTGATTACAGAACTTCATAACATCATTAGTGATCTACCTTTTTTTTGGGTAGATGCGTGCAGTGATTTATGTTCCTGTAAGGTGTTGCATGCTCAATCTAGCGTCAGTCTAGTCTATCAATTTGGTCATTATCAGACGCTAGATTGATGACCTGAAACTCCGGACTGACGGATTTTAAAAAGTTTCATTATTTTCGTCAGTCAGATAATGGCCAAACTGACGCAAGACTGAGCTTGTAAAATCTCACTACATGATTTCGAGTTCAAATAGCAAATCTTATTGTTTTTCTTCACGAGTTTACATTCAAGTAGCTCACATATTTTGTCGCCACGGGTTAAGGGCAGTTGACATACAGCTGGTATTTTTATACTTACTAAGAATATCATCACAACAACATACAATTTGTTAATCCAATAAAACATGTAAATTTATTTATTTAGATTTTTATGGATTAATAAATTAGACAGCATGGACCAGCTAAGAGTTGAAGACAGCCGAAAAAAAAAGAAAGAAAGAATGAAAAATGAAAAGGAATAAGACAGAACTGCCGAAGCCTACCACCAGTGACAGAACTGTCACTGGTGGTAGGCTTCGGCTGTGGCTAGTCACCACCCACTGAACAAAGCCATGTCGCCAAGCGGCCTAGCCGTGTTCCGGCATGATGTTCGGTGCTGCCATTCATGGATGGCGGGTCAGATCAGTTGCACTGCATGTGCCTAGTGAATGTAGCGTCTCGATCTGCTGCCGCCTTCCTACCTAGGCAAGTATGCTCCATCGTAGATCTCATCGTCACTTACCATCAGGTGAGATCGAGATCAAATACAAGCCTATAATGTAATAAAAAAAAAAAAAAGAACATGAGAATGTGTTTTTCCCTGCACTCTACCTTTTAATTCCATCGTTGCGTGAGCACTGAACCTTAATCCCAATCCCAACATAGCAGTGTTGGCGCAATTAAAATAATTCTCCGTTCCACTCCCGACTGCGATACGATATCATAGCTTCAGGAAGTTCACGCTAGCTTCCCACGCGGTTCTCATGTTTCACATTACCCAAATTCTACTTTAAACACCGCAATGCTCTTTAAGCTCTACGAATAATGGCATAGAGTTGATTTTGTTTCGACGCTTTCGAGTCATTTCATAATTTAGTTAGCTGGCAGTTGAAACTGTAGCAAAAATAGCAGTTAGATACGATAAAGTTAAATGTGAATAGCTAGTTATGTAAATGAAACGTTTTTACAACTTCGTATTAGAACGTTTATGCTTATTTTGTATTTACTGTACGTGTTTTGTGTCAGTGCTGGAAGTGCCAGACTTTAAAACAAAATGTTAATAGATAAATTATTTTTATGAGGAAATATTAATAAGGTATATTTTGGCTGCTATAGACAGCATGTTTCTGTATTCTCATCTTTATCGACAGCTAGGTGTTGTGTTTTGAGCGTAGGCCGCTTGAAACCTCAGCGCTGCCGTGTGGTTGCGGGTTCCCAACTAGTTATAATTCGGAATAGTTATTTAGCTCCAGTCTGGGTCAGATTAGGTACGTATGCATTGCTCATTATGCATTTATATTTCATAGTCATATTCATTTAGCCCCAAACTAGCAGTCCCGTATGTTGAGCACAAGACAATATAAATTATTTTATAATATTAAACTTCAATGTCTCCAGTGCAAATATTCGTACACATCACATCTAATTTAAACATTAAATTTTATGCGGATACTACACATCGAAATAAAACTAATTTTAACACCACTGATCTTTACAAAATAACACCGATGCCCACCAAGGCACCAAGAATGATAGGTGAGGTCATTGAAATTAAACAACATCCTAATTTCAATAGGGAAGATGGCTGGGTGCTACCACCGGTTGGGATCCAGTAATTAATATTATTAAATCCAAAACCAAGCGCACCATTGCATCGAGGGGAGATCTGTGCCCAATAGTTAACAGGATAACTTCCACAAATATGTCTTAAAGTATCAAGTATTTTTCCAATTTTAGATTGAATTCCACAAATATGTCTTATAGTATCAAGTATTTTTCCAATTTTAGATTGAATTATACCACGAATCTTTTCAAGTTATATTATAAAGTAGATATTTCATGCTGAAAAATTTAATCAGCCAGTCCAGTGGGGGGGGGGGGTATATTGAAATTCAGTGCGCGGTCCTCCTCGTAGCTTCGGGGGTAATAAATCTCCCACTGGGGTATGTATGGTCGTGTGGCGTGATATGAGGACCTTATGAACTCTTTATTATGGTTTAAGTATATTGAATAAAACAAATTTTACGAATCTTATCGCGTTTATTTTATGTTTTTACGTTCCCGACGATTCGGCTGCATTTAAGCAACCATGGTCACGAGAGGACTAGACGTCCTTGTGTCATTGTTAGAACTGGAGTGTCCTGATATTTAGTTTTTGTTTGCGGTGTGATGTACGCAGAAAGTGCTCACAGTGTCTTGTAATGGTGAGTTTGGTTTTGGATTTAATTATATGAAATCCAATGTGTATAATAAAAATAGTTTTATTTCAATGTGTGGTATTCGCGTAAAATAAGAAATCAATAGTATTGCTGAATGTCTTATTGTATATTTTATGCTAAATCTATTTTATTATGGTGTGCAATAAAGAGTTATCTATACAGGTTGATTCAGAAAGAGTGTACTAGCCTTTAAACCTATGATCTTATTTAAGTCATTTGTAGACATTGTTACATCGAAATTTCGAAATATTAATTTAAAAATAAATTGGCTCACAAAAATCACATTTAGAATTTTATGGCAACATTTTTTTTTAAATTGACATATGGAATATATATTACTTTAGATTTTACTTAAAATGCGCTATTAAGCACATCCTAAAAAAAATATAACTTTTATTAATCAGCCTGTATTGTTGGTACAGTTAAAAATCATCGTAGATAAGCCCCCGATCATTAGAACTAAGCCAAAAAAAAGACTTCAAAGTGCCACTCGGGATGGTATCCACCTCGTATTATAAGCCGAAAGGGCGCCACACTCGCATGCGGGCGCTTCATTAAAATGTCGCGGCACGACGACGCTCGTGTGGAGAGCCCCTACTGGCCACGACTGGCGGCCTTTTGAGAGCCCACGTAGACTTAACAAGGGGCTTAGACGAGACATGTACTTATAAAGTAATATTATCTGACGGCCTTGACGGCTTGATTAGCGCAGTTGGTAGTGACTCTGCTTTCTGCGCCGAGGGTCCCGGGTTCGAATCTTGGTAAGGACAAGCTTTGTGTGATGAGCACGAATGTTTGTACCGAGTCATGGATGTTTAATATGTATATAAGTATTATATACTGAGTTCGCCCTCAGTCCATTGTGCGGTATCCATAACACAAGCGTTGCTTAATGTGGGACCGTATAGTTGGTGTGTTCGTATGGAGATATTTATTTATTTATCTCTGTTTTACAGACAAAACATAGACCCTAAAGACGACAGAAATTAGATATTAATGTTATAAGTGGTCTGTGTCGAATAATATGATTGGGTTTCGCTGAGCTATTACTTTTGTTTCTAAGTAGGTACTTAAGGACTACTTAGTTTAATCAAATAAACTATAAGAGCCGTATATCTACTAAAACCTACTAAACTACTGTACTCTCTTTTATGTTAATTAAAAAGCCATAAATATTTATAATAGTTTATTAAAGAGAGACGCGCACACATCTTAATCATGAATTTTTTTAAAAGCGACAGAAAAACCAATACAGATAAAAAAAAGTGTTGCCACAGCATACAATATTATCTTTATTTTTTATGAACAACTACACAAAGCATTTTGGCAAACAAGCGTCAAGATTGTTTTATTTCATTAGTGACGAGCCGTCAATGAATAACTAGCGAAGAACATGAATTTTTAATTGCCTGTGTACAGGTAACTATAGTTTAATGTAAAGCCTTTTCTACATGTTTTATAGCAAATGCTGTGGTCGCTTCATTAAAATGTCGCTTCGTAAACTCGGTGCACTCGTACACTTGTGTCGCGAGTGGCTGCACCGGGCACTAGGCCTCGACGAGTTTCATGTTTTTTTTACCATAGTTTCTTATGTTTTAGACCGCAGTTTTTTGGTGTAATGACTAGATATATATACCGATTTAGCTATCTATACACTATTATAAAACTGTAACTGGGGTGTTATTAAGGTAAAGTAAAGTCAATTTATTTCAGTTCAGACATTTGACATGGTAGGTTTAGTTGCAGTTGTAAACTAAGCGGAATCGTTTCAACCAAAAATCAGCACAAAATGATTTTGTGCTGCAATAAAATATGATGGCTAAACTATCAATGTTAAGCTCATCAAATAAAAATTCTATATATTCGCAAACACTTCGTCTGAAAAGTGCCCATCAGTCTAGTCCAACAGATCACAATTTGGTTATTTAAAGTTGATAAACCGTCATCTACTTATCAGTGCATCAAGATGACTTGCTACTATCGAGTACCGTAGTCTTGTTACAACTACGAACTACGTAGGCAATCAGATTTACGTAGCGACTACGACACGATTCGATGCTACGTCGAGATAAAATAGAAGCTATTATAAATGTTTATGCGATGCTATTTATGCCTTATATTATACTAGCTGCGCCCGGCGGTGTTACCCGCGATAAAAGTATGAAAAATTAAAACATCTATCCCACGGGAACCATACATTTTACCGGGATAAAAAGTAGCCTATGTGCTATTCCAGACTATAATCTATCTATGTGCCAAATTTTATCCTGATCCGTTCAGCCGTTCGGGCGTGAAAGAGTAACAAACATCCATCCATCTATCCATCCGTCCATCCATCCATCCTTCCAATCTTTCACATTTATAATATTAGTATAGATATGTCTCTCCACGCGGGCTATACCCGGATCTCTGGAAGGTTTGCGCGGGGACATGGGTCCAACACATAGAGACCCTTTTTGAGAATTTTAATGTTATGTTAGATACTTGCTGGGGTCAACTGCTGAAAATGATAGCATAAACAGCGAATTGACCTCAGCAGGTGTAGGAACTATTGCAAGAATATGGATTGAGGTTAGGATGGATGTGTGATGGGAATATTGGAAGGGTTGCGGACACCTGCTATAACTAGCTTTCATCTAATTACTATTGGCAGGCGGCGGCTCGTCGCTCTTTAGGTAGGCCCTCTAAAAGGCCTTCATATAAGACGATAAGGGGCAACGCTGGCGTGAGCGGCTCAGGGGTGTAGAATATATTATTATGGTATTTACCAACGGTTGTCAAACCAAATAATTGAAAACATCCTTATTACGTACAACCGCAGTCAATTTTGTTTAATACAGTAAAATTACTCAGTGTAGAAAATTAAGTATGAGCAATGACTGCGCAGAACGCAACCCGAAGACTCATTAGAGTCATTACTTTCGCCATTGTATAACCAGCGGCGTACAATTTATTATTATTTGCTCACGAAATTAATTTGCCTCGGTTCCGGGGCCGGCACGAACCGCAAAGGCATGGAGTTGAAAAGTTCATTTATTATAATAAATACGAGGGATTAATTTGGATATATTGGGCGAGAGGCAGCTAAAGAAGTTTTTATATTCCATTATATTGTTTTCCACAGATACTAATTATATTTTTTTGCTATATATAGATACAGGTATTAGAGCTTGGCTTCATTATCAACGTGTTACTTATAGATTTCTTATATTATATTTAGGCGAATACTACACATTGAAATAAAACTAATTTTACGGATTTTATCTCAAGTGTCGTACTATTGCAAGACCTCAAGACACTGTGAGCACTTTCTGCGTAGATCGGACCACAAGCATCAATTAAATATGAGGGTACCCCGTTTTAAAGTATAACACCAGGACGTCAACCACCTCAGTCTTCCCGTGACGTAAAAAACATAAAATAAACGCGATAAAATCCGTAAAATTAGTTTTATTTCAATGTGTTACTTAAAATATTAATCACTCCTTTCATCCACTTCTTTGGTATTTATATTACTGATCTATACTGACTTGATAGTACACGATCGCATCCCTCTCGTCTAGGCACGCATTGCTAAGCTCTTTGTGTGCGTGCAACCGGTGCACTATTGCGCGCCGAGAGTGCGGTTGTATCCTTTATTGAATCAGTTGCAGAAGCACAGAGCACAGTTAGAGCATGGAAATTGTAAATACAAAAAGGCAAATATAGCGTATATAATTTTTTTTTTTATTCGATCGTATACGTCTGCACAATATTGAAAACGTGAGTGATATAAATAGTTTTTGAACTGTTTATAAACAACATGATGTTTCCACCTGCCTGCGTTTTTTTTTTTATACATTATAGGCAAGTATTTGATCTCGATCTCACCTGATGGTAAGTGACGATGAGATCTACGATGGAGCATACTTGCCTAGGTAGGAAGGCGGCAGTAGATCGAGACGCTACATTCACTAGGCACATGCAGCGCAGCTGATCTGACCCGCCGTCCATGATTGTGTTGGTGGTGAGCATCCAACCTTCACAACAGAAATAGCGGATACACAGCTTTAAATAATCTATACTAATATTATTATTAGTTTGGATGTAGCAGGTATCTTTGAAACTATCTACCTGTCGGATTGAAAAAATACTTCACTATTATGTAGATATGTGATTCCTGAGTGCTATGTTTTATCAATATACCGCGAGTGGAGCCGCGGGCACAAGCTAGTCGTACCATAAAGCCCATAAAGAAACAAGATCACCATTGTAATTCGAATTTCTCAATTCCACTTTCAAACTCACAAACCTCATCGCAACCCCGCTACGTCAAACGCGACGCGATTCCATATTTGCATAATCTCTTTGGTTTGCAAAATAATAACGCCTCGAGTTGTGCTTTTAATGACGTTTCTGCGGAAATCTCAGTAATAAAGGGTATAGAGACGGGTTTAATCGGTGTTTTGGCAGTCTATGGTAAGATTATGATAATAATTATAATATCTCCAGACAAGCAACCTAACCGTACGGTTCCTTAGCTTGTATTATGGATGCCTTACAATGTAGCAGGAATTACCCCAGTCTATCAGCCGATAGACGTCCACTGCTGGACATAGGCCTCCCCCAACGACTTCCACACATCACGGTCCTCCGCCACTCGCATGCACCGGCTTCCTGCGACGCGTGTGATGTCATCAGTCCACCTTGTGGGGGCCGTCCTTCACTTCGTCTTCCGATTCGTGGTCGCCATTCTAGAACCTTTCTGCCCCAACGGCCATCGGTTCTGCGAGCTATGTGCCCTGCCCACTGCCACTTCAACTTGGAAATTCTTTGAACTATGTCGGTTACTCCAGTTCGTCTACGGATCTCTTCATTTCTGATTCTATCGCGTAGCGAAACCCCGAGCAAAGCTCTCTCCATTGCGCGTTGAGCGACCTTGAGCCTTCTTATGCGGCACATAGTCAGCGCACCATATGTCATCACTGGCAGTATCCCAGTACGTATAACAAACAGGATTCGAACCTGGGACCCTCAGCATTATCCATGCCGGTAAGGCCACCACCAGATTTGCTAATCATGTACTCAATTCTTCTATTAGATTAGTGCTATAGTTAGTCGCAAGGCTGCTTTGGAATCAAAGCAAGGGTTCGAGTCATGGCGCATAAGGAGGTGAACGAGGCTGCTCTATATAGAGACAGCTAAGAGCTTCATTAGCTACACCGACATGCTTCTTACCCTTTAAATTAGAAGAAGAAATATTTTCCAGCAACCCGTATCGAACATAAACCGAACGGAACAAAATTTTAACTGTTTAGTTTAAATTCGGTCGTGTTAGCAGAGCGCAGCGTAATTTACTGTGATCGTAAACTAGCTACCAACTACCCGGCAGCTCGGCATTATGTGCATTCCCTTATTTATTTTATACAGGGTGTTTTAGAAATCGAATATACAAGGTGTATAGGGCGCGATAACGAAAACATTTGGTAAAGGTTACACATAATGTCTCTAATAAAAATATATAAAAATTGTATGTCGAAAGTCATGAGTTACAGATATTGTAATTTTTGAGCGCGCAATGTATCTTAAATAACGCGATTACAACACAACGTTCCGCGGAATACCTAACGCGTGCGAGTGACGAAAGCGTATCGAGTTTTTATTTAAAAAACAGTTTTAGGTCTAAATTAGCAATGTTGTATGTTTTTTTATTTAAAGTCATTCCCCACCGAGCAATGACTACTAACCTACGTTACATATACCTTTAATATTGTTTCACATTTCCGATACACCCTGTATAGGTAATTAAACGGAGGAAAATTAATTAAGATCATTTTATTAATATCGCTTTGGTAATTTACCAGACGCCGCTCGTAACACTTGATGCAATAAGAAGAGAAGTTAAAGTTTTATCAACTTTGCTTTTGCTCACGACTTCGCCCTCGCAACTATACATTTTACTCTGCAGCTCAATCACCCAGACATAACCTAGGATATTATCACAGCTCTCTATCAGTCAAAGAATTTTCAGAATTGGACGAGTAGTTCCAGAGATTAGTCCTACAATTCAATTTACTTCTTTATAACATTTTTGATGATGGAATCGGTTACGTTATATCCACGGATCGGATCATTTCAAAGTACGCCATATGAAAATGGCGAGCGTAGATCAGTCCAATATCTTAGTCTGTTAATTGGATCGTCTACCTAGAATTAGCTATGAGTGCCTCCAGGGAGCGACGTTCCTCAGTATAAGCTGGTAACTACGAGGTAGCTTGGGTACTGCATGCCGAGAGTGAACAGGTACCTTCTAGGCAAGTATGCTCCATCGTAGATCTCATCGTCATTTACCATCAGGTGAGATCGAGAACAAATACTTGCCTATATTGTAATAAATAAAATAAAAAAATGCAAACATAGCAACATGATAAAGCTTGTGTGTAGGTAGATAAACTATTTTACCGGTATTATAACCGGTCTTCAGTCACAGAGCTGGTGAAATATAAAAGAGTACGAAATAAGTTATTACCGAGGGTGCTAATACAGTAACAGTAAAACAATTAAGACGCCCGCTGCAGGACTACAGCTCGGGGCGTTTGACACGTAACTTTCAAATGGGCCACTAAAACGGCGGTTGTCGGTTTTATGTGTAAGGTGACCAGATATTATTTACCGCAAAAACATTTTTATTTTTATTTCATAAGGCTCAGTGCATGGTTTCAGTTTGGACACAGTAATAATAATGACAGACAAGACAACATGGTACACAATAAACAATACAACACATACGAATGATCATTCAAGAATATATTAAAAATACGTTTATTTGTGACAAATGACAAATGAAAAAACATTTGAATATCAAATAATTCCTAGGCACGGGCCAATGGTGCTACATGATTGGGTAATAACATAAAAATAAACGCGATAAAATCCATTAAATTAGTTTTATTTCAATATTAAAATGTTTTTTTTTTATATTGTTGATCCCATAATGTTGATTTTATCCGGGCACTGTGTATAATAATTTTATACTAACGTGACATGATGATTAAAGAGTTGGGAAGACCTTTGTCCAGCAGTTGAACACAATAGATTCGAAAAAGTATGTATAATAAGATAAAAAAAATCTCAGTCGAAAAATCAAATGTGTACCACTAACCCGCTGTATTTATGGCCCCGCGTCACCGCTCAAGCCAGACCAACACCGCTCATATTAACTCCGGACAGGCAATGATGGCCGGCGATTTGTCCGCTCGCCCCCGCTTTGTGCTGCGCAAAGAAAATTACGAGCTGCACTAACCGCTAATTGGGAGTCGTTATTCAGCAAATGATAGCTGGGGAAATGCCGTAAAGGATACTTCCTACAGGCGAGGTAAGGTACGGCTTAGAATACTTTTGGGTATTAAAGTTACAAAAGCGTTAATTAACACTTAAACTAAAAGCATTTTATTATGTGACTGTACCTGAATACCAAAATACTTATTCGGTGTATGTGGTAAACGGTGACTAGAGGCAATACATAAATATCGCCAGACGAACACGCCAACTATACGGTACCGCACTAAGCAACGCTTGTATTATAGGTACCGCCAAAATCGCTGTACCGAAAAAAAAAACAAAAAAAAAACCATTTCCCAAATACAATTTACACTCAGCGGTGACTTTTTTTATTAAAACCCCCGGCGTGCCGTAAAGACAAGAGGGGCGGAAGAAATTTATTCATTTCGAGACATAATTCTGAGCATATTTTAATAAAAATGTTACTTACTTGAACATGGCGTTGGGGGATTTGAATTCTGATGTTGCAATACCTTATTTCATTTCGGGGCCGCCACTGTTGGGACTTTTGGGAAGTATAACAGACCGCGTTTGCGGTCATTGAAATGCAGTTGATTGCATACCAAAAAAAAATATCTTTTCGTCATCTCACATTATCGCTTCAATGAATAAACCAAATTAAAATTGAAATAAAACAAATTTTGAGGACTTTACTTTTCATTTTGACGAGTTTATTTTATGTTTTTTACGTTCCCGACGTTTCGGTTGCTCATTGCAAGATCTCAAGACACTGTGAGAACTTTCTGCATAGATCTGACCGCAAACAAATACTAAATATGAGGGTATCCCAGTTCTAACTTTGACACTAGGACGTCAAACACCTCAGTCCTTCCATGACCATGGTTACTGTAAAGCAACCGAAACGTCGAGAACGTAAAAACATAAAATAAACGCGATAAAATCCGCAAAATTAGTTTTATTTCAATGTGTAGTATTGGCGTAAATATAAAAGATCAATAAACGAATTTAATATGTTTTTTTATTTAAGTAAAAAGAGGATGACAAAGCCTGAAAGTCTTATTACGTTACAGTATTTCAGGCTGCGGGACAGCGGGAACATTAAAATGCAAAGTCCGACTTTAACTCGATAGTATCTCTGTAGAAATGTGATAAATCTTAAACTCCGCTCTTTATTTACTTATGTAAAGTGACTAAAGGCTACTTTGTTTCTTAATTATTATTTCGTGTATTTGTATATATAATATGTATGTTTTATATAGTAAGCAGTGATAGCTAAGTTGTTCGAAGTCTCGCTTCGGAAACAAGGTATGCAGGGTCTAATCCAAACAACTTTTATTTTATTTTGTTTATAAGGAACAGCACACAGTTACATTATAAAATATTTAAAAATATACTACATAAACATTCCATTTAACTGATATTTAAATGTTCTACAAAAAACTAGGTTTAAATAAATAAACATCACAGAACAAACACCAAGAGGTTTGTTGGTTGATCCCAAATTAAGCAACGCTTGTATGGGCACCGTAAAATGGACTGGGAGCGATCCAATAGCACCCAGAACAGTGCCAATTCAAAGCCAGGAATCGAACCCACTGACACCTGGTGTGATGAGTCATGTCAGCCTTAAACTGCACTTAACTCAACTGCTCTTAAACTGTTTAACCAAGCTGTCGCTTTCATTTGTTGAGAATTCTACTAATAAGTAAAACTCAAATCAATTCAATATTTCTGCTTCTAAAACCAGGGCTGTCAAGAGCTCGTATCTAAAGTGGCTCTTACATTATCTTTTGCGAGATTTTAAGTAACTAAATGGCTGGTTTATTCTAATTTTTCGAATAAAAAACTACATCGTCATTATTATGAACCACAAGGTTATATAATACAGAATAGACACAACAGAAGTACAATTTATTAATTCAACACATTCGCTCGTAACTCTGATTATGTGATATATATTTTTTTAGTATCACATGGGACGCCTACCGTTTCCCCGAAAAACACATCGTAAATAATATCCTAGGTCAGCTAATACATGCCTCGTTGAATTCGAATCTGTCTAGTAAGCTTTTTTTTTTGCTGACGGGGGGGATATCTTCGAAAGATACCCGGCCTCTGTGTGGGAGAGCGCCGGGTTATGTGGGATTCTTACCCACTAAACCCCACCGGTGGCCGCCTTCGACACATGTCGGAGGGGCTCCGGGATCTCCAAACGGAACGCACCGGTGCCCCTCTTGTGCCTCGCCCCCTTATGGGGGCCCCCCTGCGCCCTCGCTGCGCACGGCGGCGGGGAGCCACGCCCGCCACCGTCCTCCTCAGGAGTCGTCATCGTCACCGGACGTCCGGGGCCCCGTCTAGTAAGCCTGCGTTATGTACGTTCTGATAAACAAACAGATCGTCTTATGGCAGAGTTAAAGAAACTTCTTATCAGTTGAGGGTGTACGAACCAGCTTGTCTACTGTAGCGATTAGAGTGTAAAGTATTGTGACGTCATCGCTGATGATCATACACGTCTTGAAGATAATATCGTCAGACGAACACACTAAACTGATCGCCCCAAACTAAATAAAGCTTGTACACAACTACAATGGACGCAGAATGGCGATCCCAGCATGTGTCTGTACAAATAAATAAAATTGGAGTGTCTGTTTGTAATATTAAATAACCGCTTTTTACTAAGTGCATTTGGATGTATACACCGTACATATACCAAAACATTTTTTTTTACAATTTTTGTCTGTCTGTTTGTTCCGGCTAATCTCTGAAATGGCTTTACCGATTTTGACGGGACTTTCACTGGCAGATAGCTGATGTAACAAGGAGTAACTTAGGCTACTTTTATTTTAACTAGCTGTTACCCGCGACTTCATCCGCTTTTGTTAAATACCACGCGGACGAAGTCGCGGGTAAGAGCTAGTTACTTATGTATTTAGAATTTCAAATGCTGTTGACTAGTCCAAACATTTGTGTTTATCACACAAAGTTTGCCACAAACGAGTCGCAGCGGACTTCGTTAAGTTGAAAAGCAACTTGAACTTCTCGTATATTTCTTCACAATATAGAGTAGCGAGAGGAAAGTGGATGCTGTATAATATTCGCATTATATGCCCCTTTACTGGCGTCTCTATCGGCCATCAGCCGTTGCTCAGCATCTTTGCGGGACTCCAAATGATATCATTAATGTTTGATGCCCATTTTCCCCCTCCCTCCTCTCACAATTGAGATAGTTCGTTGAATATGTAATGCTGTTATTGATTTTGCGGTTCGATTTGTGGTAATATTTTTTTTAGGTCGACTATCGACAGAGTTATATAGAAAACTAGCTGTTGCCCGCGACTTCGTCCGCGTGGTATTTAACAAAGACAACCGTTGACAACAGCCTGCTCGCCTATTCTGAGCCCGCGGGACGCATTGCAGGTTGTAGCTATCAAACTTAATCAGGCGCTGCGCTGCAACATTGGTTTTAATTTTTTTTCGTAAGATCCAATTTTTTTTTCTAAAATATAAGTAGCCTAAGTTACTCCTTGTTACATCAGCTATCTGCCAGTGAAAGTCCCGTCAAAATTGGTGCAGCCATTTCAGAAATTAGCCGGAACAAACAGACAGACAGACAGACAGACAGGCAGACGGAGACAGACAGTCAGACAGACAAAAATTGTAAAAAATGTTGTTTCGGTATAGGTAACGTGTATACATCCAAATGCACTTAGTAAAAAGCGGTTATTTTAATATTACAAACAGACACTCCAATTTTATTTATATGTATAGATGTATAGATTGGCAACACATTCGTATTTCCTGGTGCTATACACATAATGATTATATTAAGGTCAATGAATGAGTGGGGCAAATGTTCTCCATCAGATTTGGAACCATTCATTTTTCACTATAGGAGGTTTACTACGAGCTATTATTGCGATTTAAATCAGCACCTCCAATATTGAACTATCTTTCTTGTAAATTCGTATCAACGGACTTGATTAAAGTTACGTAAAGTTCAAGTTTCAATTGGCTCGATGATATTAATATTCCAATTTTAAATCGCATTAACAGTTGATGGTAAGGGGGCTGTAGGTTGTGATTTCGCCATTTTCATGTAATTATCCTTTATTTTTAATTTATAATGTGTATAATTGAATTCGATATCGCTATTAAATACTTGACACTAGCAAAATACCTACTAATTTGTGGGTGAGGCCATATTTTATCTTAATGTCCCACTGCTGGGCACGGGCCTCCCCTCAATGCGAGGGGGCTTAGGCCATAGTCCACCACGCTGGCCCAGTGCGGATTGGTGGACTTCACACATCTTTCGAGGGGTTCTCTCAGACATGCAGGTTTCCTCACGATGTTTTCCTTCACCGTTTACCAAGTGATAGTCTTGGTTGAAAATGAGATTCCTTCATGAAAACCAGAAATCCCAGAGGTGCGAGCCGGGTGTTGAACCTGCAATCCTCGTTACCGAGGCAAGCGTTCTACCAACTTGGCTATCACTGCGTTCGTATTTTATGTTATTCAATTGTATACAGAATCAGAATATTTTTTATTAATGTAAACCACTAACTCAAGTAAGATATTGCAGACACACCACTCAAGAACACTCAAAACATAAACACAACATACACAAAGCAGCTTAAATATAATAGTGGCACGCCAAAACCAACTCCCGATTAGAACTCTTCCGGCGAAACTACATTATCCGGAAACCAGACCGCCACTCTGCATACTGCGATACTGCCAACGAGGAGATTAAACTATATATTATTACAGCGGTTGTTCCACTTTAGTTAATGTTCCACTTAAGCCACTGAATTACACAACATACAACATTTCTTATATTCACGCGAGTACTACACTATCTATCTATCTATCAGCCGAAAGACCTCCACAGCTGGACATAGGCCTCCCCCAATGATTTTCACACATCACGGTCCTGCGCCACTCGCATCCACCGGCTTCCTGCTACGAATACTACACATTGGAATAAAACTAATTTTATGGATTTTATCGCGTTTGTCCTCACCTCGAGACACTGAGCGCTTTCTGCATAAATCGGATCGCAAACAGTAACTAAAGATGAGTGTAACCCAGTTCAAATTATGGTACTAGGATGTCAAACACCTCAGTCGCAATCCTTTTTACGTACCGTTTTGGTTAGGTAAGCGTGGTCAATCTCTTTTACTCAACAGATTTCATAAATAAGTATGACAGTGATGGCATGTTTACTCAATGACGTCACGATCACATTAGAAGTTCCTTGCCCTACATAGTGCCCGCATTGTTACCGTAACTACACAACTAGAATGGTTACAACATCTCTCGGATTAAGTCGACCCAATGACGTATAAAACCCTGTTGTTTCGTGAACTAGTCTCAATGGCTATTACAACTATAGTGGCCACTCAGCCATTATCATTCTTTAGCACACGCGATAGAGTCTAATTTGGTGTGTTTGTTTGTAGTTAGATGCAGTTAATGAGTATTGAGAATTTTATAGGCGTATACTGTGTAAAATGGGTTGGTATAGTTGCGGGATTAAGGGGGGTTCTGTAACTATATGGATAGTTGAGCTTTATCTGAAAAAAGTTTAGTTAACACTTTCGATCGAGATTAAATTAACATGCGCTACATACTATTGCAATTTTAGCCTTAGTTATGAAAACCGTTTAATATATACAGGGTGTATGGTAACGAAAACATTTGGAAAAGGTTACATTGAATGCCTATAATACAATTATCATTAAAATCTAAAGTCATGTTCTGCACTCTGTATATGATAATACAAAATGTGTAATTACAAAATACGTAGACGAATTTATACTGTCGTACCGTTTTTTTTTTTATTACATTATAGGCAAGTATTTGATCTCGATCTCACCTGATGGTAAGTGATGATGAGATCTACGATGGAGCATACTTGCCTAGGTAGGAAGGCGGCAGTAGATCGAGACACTACATTCACTAGGCACATGCAGCGCACCTGATCTGACCCGCCATCCATGAATGGCATCACCGAACATCATGCCGGAACACGGCTAGGCCGCTTGGCGACATGGCTTTGTTCAGTGGGTGGTGACTAGCCACGGCCGTAGCCTACCACCAGTGAAATGAACCGTATATAAAATCAAATCAAACATTGGTTAGAGGGTGTACGATGTTTATAGCGAAGTAAAATGTTTATGTTGACGGCATTGACGGTAGCTAATAAAGACTTCAAGCAGACTTTGAAGTGTCACAACGTTTTATAGATAAGGCTTTCTATAAATTAACTACTTATCGTATTTTTGTAGTACATGCATCAAAAAATAATCTTGGCGCCTGTACGTCTAATATAATTGATAGAACTAGGCGATACTTGGCGGAAATCCATTGTTAACCTATGCCAACCATGCACTTTATAGTCTACCGTATTTATACATATTGTATGGAGTTTTGAAAGTTTTAAATGCCGTCCGCTAGAGGCGCTTTTCAATTATCGATACAAAACGTCTAAATACGGTAGACTATAAACTATACACTTAGCTCGCACTAGACGTGCTGATGTGGACATCAACCTGTTAATAAAAGTATACTTCAAAAGACGGACTTTGTGATCCTGACTTGACTTAATGCAGGAGTATAGTCTGTGACAATTTGGTAATCCGTTTAATCTAGTACCAAGTTAATATTATAATCTGAAATCATTCTCGATTCGTTGTGACTTGTACAAATAAATTATCTATTTAAATATTTAATTAGGTTTTTATTTCTCGTGGATTGGTACAAAATTACCAGAGATTTTATAAATTAAAATCACGACTTTGTCGGAAATTAACGTCAACCTCAGTTTTTGTTGTTTTGTGAACAGCCCGCTTTATTTATACAATATGTCGTAATGCTAACGTTACGCAGCTAGAACGTTAAACAGGGATTTACGAGACCTGTTGAAGATATACTTTTGCATAAGTATGGCGCGTACCATGTCACGCGATTATTTCACTACCTTTTAAATGTTTATAGACACGTTTATTAAAGAAGGAAAATCCTTTACCAAGTTTTGCTAACATAATTGGTGAACCTATAAAAACCTACAACCCAAATGAGATCCTCCTCCTATTTGATGTCGGTATAAAATGACAAAAGGTTGACAGTTCAACAACAAAAAAAAAACAAAAGAAAGACGAATAGGTCAAGTAGAAAAGGAATCCATGTCTTCTTTACCATTTTAACAAGATTAAATATATGACTATTTATTTTCGCGTTTAATTTATGTTTTTACGTTCCTGACGTTTTGGCTGCTTTACATGGCATGGCCATAGTTACGCGAGGACTGAGATGTTAGACGTCCTAGTGTCATAGTTAGAACTGGGGTATCCTCATATTTAGTGGTTGATTGCGGTCTGATCTACAAGTGCGCACAATGGGTTGAGGTCTTGCAATGGTCCGCTTGTTAAAATGTTGTATAAAAATATGTACGGTTTTTAGGATGTTTAATAATAATTCGATTTTGTAACGGAATAATAATCTATTTAACCTACCGGTAGTCTTCAAAAATATTTCACATTTACACTTTATACAAAATGTTGTAGAAAAGAAATGAATGTTTAAATTGTTGGAAAGTGAATTGTGATCCTTTCAGCGGTAACGGTTACAATCTTAACTCATCTCACTAAAAACTAAACCATACAAAGAAAGGTTGAAAGTACCGGAAACGTGGCCGCTTGATGAAAACATTTTTCAGGCGTGTTATAAATAGGTTATCTGCAGATAAATGCTGGAGAGCTGATCTTGAAAACTCGAATCCTTGAAACCATTATCAAACTACGATGAAATAAAATAATGACATACCTAAACAAACAAAGGAACCACGAAGTCCTAGCGACAAAGCAACTGTCGTCTAGCTAAACGTACGAATATTTCAAGATATGAACGCATAGGAAATAGTACCTTACTATCTAGGTGATAAGGTTTTGAGCAACTGTAGAATTTGTGTCGAAAGTTTAACTCAATATTTCATAGAGACGTCGGATGCGTGAACTACTAGATGTTTACGAATTTATTAGATTTGTAGTGAATCGGATTATTCACGATCGTGGTCTGAATACAGAGGAAAAAGTACTTTATTTATTTAGCACAAGTTAATATCTACAATAATCCTTCACCATCATGGCTGCTTCCCTAAAGGGGTAGGCATAAGGGCACTGTAGTGCATCCACATTTAGGCAATTAAAAAATGGCGATCCATCATCAAAAGCAAGGTGTATTTGGGCCCAGCACGCTGGCCCATCGCAGGTTCTTCAACCCACGTATTTCACAATTTCATGCCTTTGTCAAAAAACGTGCAATTTTCTGTATGAAGCCATGTTCATCTTCCCAGTTTGTCCTTTGTACAAGGGGATAACTAAAACAACGTTAGTACGGGTTCGCAAGTCAAAGTTGTAAAGTTATAATTCAGTCGTAAATCCTTTATGACATTAAATTTATAAGTTGAGGGAGTCGGAAAGATAAGCGCCACTGCATTTGTGATGGACTTGAATTAGTTCGCCGCTTGTATCGGGACGTGCTTATGCTAGATGTAGCAAGTTAGCGTTCCAGACATCTCTAGAGCAGGACAGGTAGAGCGCTGCGAAAATATGTTTGAGTTATCCTGAATTTAGATAGTCCTCGATAAGTATTTTTTTTACAATATAATAGATGTTTGACTCATCAAAGCTATAAAATAATCCTGCGAAAATTTGGAAGCATTTTCAGGACAAACGTAGCCACAATAAGCTCAACACAGAGTTATGTAGAGATGGAAATGAAAGGACCTTGCCTATTAGTGGGACTTGCAATAGGCAGAAAAATATATGAGAAAGTAATCGTTGGAACTGGACTCGTATATCCTAAAATATCGAACTCATTGGATTTAACCTTTGCAAGGAAAATACCTGTTCTTACTTGAGTCCAACTAACTCCAAGAAATTTAATAAAACATCAAAATTTATTAAAATATGTATTTTATTATCTCCATAGGAACGGCATTCCGAACGGGTGGTAAAGTTGTAGCATAGCATTTTATAACTATTTTGACGATTCATACGTACTTAATGGTTTACGTGAATAAAAAAACTGATTCTGAAGTAAACTATGGTTTCATAACACCATCCTCATTCTAAGTAGGATTATTAAGATTTAGTTAAGTCATTTGCTTTATCGGGACGAACTAGGCTGAAAGTCGGCTTAGATTATTTCATAAATCGTATCTTTATGAGCCCACTCGAAAACTTTCCAATGATAATTACTATACGGGATTGTCTACTTTCAACTTGAAGTTACTTTGAATTTATACGTACAATAATCGTTTGAATTGTTCGCAGTTGTATAATAGTAATATAATATAGTATTGAACTACTTTAAAATTACTTTACGCTAAAGATTTGCTATATGAAATCATGCGTGATAGAGTTTTTTAAAGTTATCATATTCGAAATTCAAATAGTATTTTTATCTGTGGCAGAAAGTAATGAGTTTTAACTAAAACTAGATTTCAGTGGATCTATAAACGATCGTTTCTTATAACATATTATAAAGCTTACAACACGTATTAAGTATGCGTTAGTAACGTGTCCAATGTCTATAAACGTAACCAATGTCTATAAATTTGTTCGGTTTCCAAGGAAATTATATTCCGTATATCGATAAGCCTTCCCTGAACCCTTCAGTTGCAAGTATAATACAGCTTCTTATACTGATAACGGCCGGACAGATGTATTGTGAATAATTAATGATAATAAGAGGGTTTGGTTTGACCCGCATTTATCATTGCGGGGAGCGGACCCGGGCGACAAGAGAATCAGGAATTAAGAGATTTATAACTCAAGTGTTTAGTTATAGGTACTTAGTGGGTGCGAGTGAGAAGACAAATTTTTGGTTAGATTTATTGTCACTAGTTTTTGGGCACGTTAGGGACCGTTTAATGTGATACACACGCTCAATATGATGGATTTAGGGCCAGTTTATATCAATCCAAAAACTAGCTAGCCAAGTTTACGGTGCTTGATTTATTAATCTATTTTAACACGAACACAGGAATTATAAAAGAACTATAAATAAGATGTAACATAAATAGTGTAAAATATTTTAACAGTTGAATCAGTAAGTAATAGTGGATTATGTTGATTTATAAAATATAAATGACGTTTAATTTTTTTAAGCACGACGCCAGTTTCGGTAGACTTTAAAGAAAAAAAAAATTCTTCGGGAATGTTATCCTCATAATCTAGTGATTGACCTGATAGAATATTTTACAATATTATTGTTGCCATTATTCTATAAATAACCTCATTCATATATACGTCTAAGAAAACGACATCTCTTTAAGTGTCCATGAATGACAAAAGACAGAGCAAATACTTGTTTTAAGTGCGTAGAACTCTTTTACGACAGCAACAGCAAATAAGTAATTATTTTTTTTACTTGTATGTAGATGTATAAATTGCCGTCAAAGAAAAAAATTGCGAGTAACCACTAGCAGTCCCTTATTCAATAAAATAACAAGTTGAACGTATAAATCATGAAATTCTCTGGAAAGTTTGCACTGGAGCGAGGTAATAAGGTTACAGCTCTATTAGAGTGATAAGCGGCGCTATTATTGTAGATTAAAAGCCACCAATCGTTATAGACCTGTTTAGTGGTTGAAGTCGAGGTTAAGCACTTTTATTACGGACGTTCTTGTGATATGATTGATGTCAATAATAATAATATCGCCAGATGAATACACCAAGTGTACGGTCCCAAACTAAGCAACACTTGTATTATGGATGCGAGGGCCCGTATTAATTACTACTTCATCTTTTTTTATTGTTGACAATCGGCTACAAAATAGTGCCATTTTTGCCAGTGTCAAGTAAAATGTTTATATGTTATTAAATATAAGTAACCCTGTTGATAATAATGATGATCATGAAATGATTCCCCTACCCCTATCAGTAATGCTGTGGATACTTTACTGAAAATTTATCACACATTTATCAACTCGAAAGTTAAGCTATACTGTTTTGTTTTAATATCCTTCACTCGTGCACGTACGAACACACAATGGTTATCCCACTAACTAGAAGTTATTTTTTTGTTTTTAATTACATTATAGGCAAGTATTTGATCTCGATCTCACCTGATGGTAAGTGGCGATGAGATCTACGATGGAGCATACTTGCCTAGGTAGGAAGGCGGTAGTAGATCGAGACGCTACATTCACTAGGCACATGCAGCGCAACTGATCTGACCCGCCATCCATGAATGGCAACACCGAACATCATGCCGGAACACGGCTAGTCCGCTTGGCGACATGGCTTTGTTCAGTGGGTGGTGACTAGCCACGGCCGAAGCCTACCACCAGTAAAATTGTTATTTTTAATTGTAGGATCTATGTAGCCATCAACTTGTTATTATATACCTAGAGTTAGTACTATTTTTGACCAGCTGTTAGTCTGCCTAGCCGTTTCTACATTGTTCTCACACACCCATAACAATGTACTACTCAAACATGTAACGGATCTTTTTAAAAAGAGCAACCATGGAGTTTATTGCGCGTTCTTCTCCATAGGAACGGCATTCCAAACGGGTGGTAAAGTTGTAGCTTAGCCTTTTGTAACTATTTTGACGATTCATAAGTACTTAATGGTTTACATAAATAAAAAATATTCTAATTCTGAAGCAGATACTGAAAATAACTATCAGAGTACCCTAGCCGCCTTCGCCTGTTAGTGTATGCCGCCTTAAATTTTGCAATATCAGTCGAGTCTAGTAACTATCGAGACTCGACTAATTTGTTCTGTAAAGAGTAGCTTAACTATTGTTAATTTATGAGAACACAAACTGCACCCTGGGGCAACGAAGCAATGAAGCAACGGGGCAATGAAGCAACGAGGCAACAGCAACAACCCGCTAGTTATGAAATTGCTTTTCCATCGCAAACAATTTCCTTTAGATATTTAAATACGTAATTTATTGATAGAGACTACTTACTTTGACTGTATCCGGTGGTCTAAACAGGTTATATTGCTTGGCTTAGATCAGGGATTCCCAAATTGTTTTGGGCAAGAGACCCCTTTTCTAAAATAAACTGATACCACAGCTAAAATCCTATCACTAGTTTTTTCCCTATTGATACAAAATAGTTAGCAAAATACTAATTTCATCTTTTACGAACTTGTGCACGCTTATCGACTTGTAGAGTTTTTTAAAAGGACAACAATGATACTTCCTACTAAAATACGAGTATTAGTCATTCTTATAAAAATTTAGTACACGTAAGACAACTTATACAGTATCTTGAATGTTTTAAATAAGTTTTTGTACGACCGAGCCGATGATTAGCTCAGTTGGTAATGACCCTGCCTTCAGCGCCGATGGTACCGGGTTCGAATACTGGTCGGGACAAACTTTCTGCGATGACCATGAATGTTTTTTTTTTTTTTTTTATTACATTATAGGCAAGTATTTGATCTCGATCTCACCTGATGGTAAGTGATGATGAGATCTACGATGGAGCATACTTGCCTAGGTAGGAAGGCGGCAGTAGATCGAGACGCTACATTCACTACGCACATGCACTGCAACTGATCTGACCCGCCATCCATTGTGCCCCAGTCATGGATGTTTAATATCTATAGAAGTATCTATTATACATTATTAGTCCATTGTACGGTACCCATAATACCAGCGTTGCTTAGTGTGCAACCGTATAGTTGATGTGTTATAAAGATATATAGCCATAACACTAGAAACAAAATGTTCAGTATCTAGCTAGACGCATGCGCTAAAAGCAAACACCATTATACACAGTAATTAAACATCCGTGACCATTACTCAGAGAGCGCGCTCGTATCGTCGACATTTCTCGTTGAAATTACCAAATTATCTGCGTGAAACAGCTTACAAATTATATCAAAAGCTACCAGAGAGATAAACTACAGCTATATTTCAAAGGGAAAGTCGCGGTTTTTGGGTTAAGTTTCAACCCTTACCCTTGAGAATTTGGACCCAAGTGCTAGACTATAGCGTTTTTTTTTTTCTTATTGCAGTATAGGCAAGTATTTGATCTCGATCTCACCTGATGGTAAGTGACGATGAGATCTACGATGTAGCATACTTGCCTAGAAGGTACCTGTTCACTCTCGACTTGAACACACCCAGATTGTAGTCATAGCGTTGTATAATAAAACGTCAAATCAATAGGAAGGGCTTATTATTATTATTGACGAACGAAAAAAGTGTCCAACCCTATAGTGTGAAATATCGTAGCGACCTCGTTCGTCGTCGACTGCGCTACAGGCTACACAGATGGCGCTGCAGACGCGTTCAGAAAAATTAACCTTTCCCCATACAATCCTGAAACGCACTATAAGAATTTTCAGAGCACGTAACAGGTAGCGGCCGCCGCGCCGGGCATACCACCCGCCTGGCTGGAAGATATTCCCTTTTCCGTTAAAATATAGTTGATCCGATGCGATCTTTCAGTTACTAAAGAAAAATCAAACCTTTAAGAAAATACAATTAATTCAGCTAATGTGCCTTTACTGTATCGCGCATGATAATATGATGGTTAAGTTAGCGTTCCAAACCGTCTATAATATTATGGGAATAAAACGAAATAAAAATAGTTTTTGTTCAACATAAATTACTTTGACTCTACCTTGACTTTGACTCCACAAAAAGGACAACCAATTAATCTTTAGAAATTCAAACGTTTGATTTGTCGGTGGAGTGACAAAAGATGTACTCAAGTAATAGTTGCTGAATCCAAAATAGTGAAAGGTTGTTGTAGTTATACGCCATGCGCTATTAACTTGCTCTATTTCCACGTAGCGTTTGAGAGTCTGAGGCTTTCAAAACGGCAATGAGTGTAGTTTGTCAGGAGTCTTGATGAAATTTCTCGTTCCGCTGACGTTTCTTTGAGCCCAAGTATTGGTTTTGTTGTGCCTCGTTATCCCAGATACTTCGAGCGATGGGCGGTTTGACGTTCATTACACGAACAGCGTACCTTTCATGTTAAATTGTTAATAATGATATCTTGTGGTATTTTTTTATATATAATATGTACTGGGGCCGTCAACTTATACTAAGGACCTGTTTATAGAGTGCTGATAGATCTTATCCGTAACTTTTTTGACATTTGGCCTGAACAAATTCTGGCCAATAAGTTGTGGATAGGGTTCATCAGCACAGGCCCTTACATTGACATATCGCTTTTGTATCTTGGATGGATAACCGAATTAAAAAACTCTCTTCTCTGTACACTAGAGGATTCGTTAAGCTAACGGTACCCGTTCAAACAAAACCTTAATCACGCCAAAAACTATATAAAACACACCAATTCAAACAGTAAGTCTGTCTCGACTCATTTACCCACATTTTAATACTACATCAAGCTATAAAACCGAAAGGGATGAACCCAAAACGTTTTTGCGGTAGAACCCGAGCCTTACACGGGGCAGAATACCCTATTTAAAGGGTGAATTAAATCTACAGAGGTCGAATTACGTGTTTGGATTGGTTCTAATGCATTTAATTTGCAATAAGTTGTGTTCTAAGTTGTTATTGCTTTAGAAGTCCAATCAGATGCGTTAACAGAGCCGTCGTATAATAGCAATATGGAAAACGGGTATTTCGTTGTGAATATTAAGTGCAAAGATAGCCAAGTTGTTTAAACACTCGTTTCGGGACAACGTTCAAACCCCAGTCCGCACTTCTGGTATTTTTTTAATGATCATTATATGCTAGCATTCGACCGCAGTCTCACTTGTACGTCAAGTGCGAAATTATTCGCCATTAACTAACCGTATACTTTACAGTTTACGTATATAGACACTGTATGGAGAATTGATAGTTTTGAATAACATCCGCTAGAGTCACTACTCTCCATACAAAGTGTCTAAAAACGTAGAAAATAAAGTATACGGTTATCATACGAATAATCTCGAAAAATCTGTGGCAGTTATACTAAAAGAAATGCCCAAACGATGGGCCAACATCGATCGCTCAAAACACCAAGCATTAATTCGTCTAAGTCACTAAATTTCTTGATATAACATGATTGTTTAGGTCTTTAAAAAACTATTTATACTGTTATAATAAGTGCCTGACCGCTACTGACTGCCACGTTCCTCAATATCTAAAGCCCGTGGACCACCGAAGGCAATATCGACGACGCGATGCGGGCGGGGCGAGCAAATCTTACGTAAGTGATACAGCGACTCGCTCGGAGCTCCAAATAAATCGGCATTCGGTTTCACACAGGCCTTGCTGATTAGTTGACAGCAGATGCGGAGTTAGGTAGTAAAGTTATGGCAGCCTCTATGAGGACGGCACGATTATTTTTATGGAAAAAATAAATAAACATAAACATGCCTGTATTTTCTGGATGTCTGGGTGTGGTGCACTACTACACATAATAGTGAGAAACTTATTAAAATTATCGAGAAAACTATCAGACTAAGAATAAAAAAACACATTCTAACGCCTTTCATTAGCGAAGGGAAGGCATATAATACCGATTTTATTGGGGGAGAATCTATTGGCATTATGCCGTTCACACTTCCCTCAAAGCGAGGGGCCTTCAGGCCATAGTCCACCACACTTTTAATAGAAACTCCAAATTATAGAACCGTATTAAAGAACTGTTAACGAAGACAATTACTCCTGTACTAAACCATTTTTGCTCTCTGAGTTGCATTATTATTATCAATCGCCCTCATTTTATACAGTTGCTATTTGAAAAAGAAATATGTGTACATAAAGTGGGTGTTAAACTATATATTTCGAATATATCAAAGGCATGTAACCTCTGTTCCAACGAAAAGGTATTCCACCATCTATGAGGGTGAAAATCTGTATTGATAAATTGAGCAATCGACTGGCTCGAAGACGGGCGGTAGGGGGCGCTGCAAGCGACATAATAATTTCCACGGTTCGCCCGGGAAGATGAGAAATTCAATCTCGTACTATTCAACTGGAGGGTTTTCATTTTTTCGGTCCAACTTTGAATCGATGTTTTTAATTATCCCGTCGGGGTTTTTAATATCTGTCCAGGGCAGTTCGGTTATACAAACGTTAGGATTTCAACTCTTGTAATATCATTTTCGAGATAGGATTTTATGGTGGTTTGTTTGCTTTGCGGGAAGTGGCGGTCGCGTTGAAATGGAAATTCTCGGAACGTATCAGTTATAATTTAGATTCTGGACGTTTTGTGAAGGTACAATTTGTTTGTCTAAAAGCAATTTTCAAGGATAAAATAAAAATATATGTTGTATATTTCACATACAATCTTTAATGTAGATTTTCGTTTGATCGGTACGTTAAGGGCTGTCGCAAGTCGTAGCGTTGGGGCTAAGTATTCTCAAGCGACAATACGATACGACATTATTATTATGACATTCATACCCCGGGTCAACATACTTGTATATAAAACATTTTATCCCAGTTCTCCAAAATGGTAAAAAAACTAAAGTAGCAGTAGTAGGCACAGATAGTTTTTTTTTTAACAATATCTTGAAATATATCAGATGTTTTTTACACAAAACCCATTTGAAAATCGTCCGATACAGTTTTATCTGGTGGAGTGCACTTAACACTCTACGTGACTAGACAACATCTAAACTGTGAGACAATGCAAATGGTCTGTGAAATTGAAAATTGTAAACTGATTGCGACTCGACAAGTGCTCTCGAAAAAACTTTTTGTTCATAGAAAATGATGATTATTTTCTTCAATGATTCGTAAGTAATATACAGAGTGTAAGTGGTTTCGTAACGGAAACTGATACTATAGATTCAACTCATGATTCTGGACCACCCCACAGATGAAATTGTCATGTGATCTTTTCATGATTTGTACGTCTATCTTAGCGCAATTTTTACAAAAAAAAAACCATAATTACTAATTCAGACGTAAAACTGCAATGTAAATTAAAACTCGATTCGCTCGAGCGCGCTCGCCACTTGTACACTCGTACAAGTGGCGAGCGCGCTATCGCTCCGGCTATCGCTCGGAGCGTTATATTATTATCGCGTAGTTTAAGTTACATTGCGCGCTCAAAACTTACAACATTTCTGTCACATGACTTTCGACTAAAATGTTTTATATTATTTTATTTACGGGAGACCTTTACCCAAAGTTTCGTTGCCATTTACCTTACAGCCTTTATTTATAATAATATAATATAATATCGTCACACGAACACACCAACTGCCCGGTCCCAAACTAAGCAAGGCTTGTTATATGGGTACCTTACAATGGTCTGCGGGCGATCCCAGTATATATAATAAAATAAAAATTAATACAGTGTTCATTTTTCAAATTGGCGTGGATGACCAAATCCAAAACCAAAAACGGATCATAAGATTAAAAAAAAATCCCTAACCAGGAATTGACACCGTTGATTTTGAAAAAACAAAACACCGTATTATTGTATTGCACCATATAATTTCGCTAATTTGGATTTGGGTAATAATCACATACGGCAAACAAAAAAAACTACTGATCTTCGGGAAAATGTCCGAATTCACCTTAAAATATATCCAGCTTTAAATAATATCCCAAAAACATAGTTGCCCGTGGGCAGTCATAAATCGCTCCCACGGAATACCAGGTTTTAACCGGAGATTACCGGGTGCTTTGAGGCTTTCAACCGGACAATATTTTCGACCGGGCCCTTTGTAGGTTGTACGCCGACTTTCAACCGGCTTTTGTTTACTTACTACATACCCGCAGCACCGACGTTGCTCATACGTCTGTTTTATTGGATTTTTCTCATTTTTTAAGTTGTATATAAGGATTTTTTTTATCTAAAGTGTTATATAATAAACGTGAAAGTAACTATTTCTCTGTTTGTTTGCTCTTTTCCTTTTCACGACTTAACGACTGACCCGGGCCCCAAGTCTGCCAACACAATCGATTCATAAGCGAACAGCAACCGCATAGTAACTGTCACTTTTGACAGATATCCCATACAATATATGTCAAAGGTGACAGTTACTATGCGGTTGCTGTTCGATTATGAATCGATCGGTTTAGCAGACTTGGGGCCCATATCTGCATCACATTTGACAAGGTTATTTTTTTAATTTAATTGCTGTTCTTATTCGCAGAAATTGATGAAGTTTTTATGATTGAAACAGTTACTACTGAAGTCACTCTCCAGTATTTACGAGTATATTCTAAACATCTACCATTTTCTCAAAATCAATCTATGAATTAAGGTGCCCGTATTTCACCGAAAACAAATTAAATCAAAAACAATGTCACCTCATCCAACAAAACGTAAACAATTGTTCGTTCAACACAAAATTATTTGTTCGTGATTCCTGAAAAGCAAGTTGACAAACAAATATTCGACCGTTCAATTCAATGCAAAATTATTTCTGAAAAGTGAGTTTATAGAGAACATACAAATAAAGGGGGGGGAACAATTGTCGTCCGGTCGATGGCAGGCATCGGTCGAGGCATGGAGAGAGTTCGGAACGGAATTCTCCTATTAGCCCTAAGCTTTATTAGATTCAACGTACTGTGATCTACAATACTTTCTTTGTTGAATACTCGGCCTTATCCGCGTGCTGGCTGACCGGGTCGCCTCGTGAGAATTTTGCTTTGATGCGTTAGGACATATCTCGTTCGAACGCTGCCATCTATAATATGCCTCGCTGTAAAGCGGCCGGCATATATTAAACTCGTGAGCCGATTGCACGGTTCATAACTGAAGTTGCCACGGACAGCATATGACTCAGCACAAATAGCCTGGTCAAGGCATCGAAAGACCTAACTCTCAGCAAAAATCAATGACTATAAGACCATAAGCTGTACACGCTAGTTCTCTCACTTTTTACCCCCCGCCCCTCAAGAATTTGTAACTCAAATAGGTTACAGATGTTGGCTGTGGGCGGCTCCTTTTGTTACTAAATACTCTAAGGTCATTGTCCGCGACAGCTACGTGAGGCAGCGCGTTTGTTTAGTACGCAGCTTTCATACAGCATATGTCTTAATGAAATCGACATAAATTTACCAATAACACGTTATAATACAAATCTCTCTCTTCGGTCGTTCCCTTATGCAGCACTTTGGATCGGACGAACTGTCTCCATCGGCCTCCCGTCTGTGGCCATCTTCACCGCGGCGTAGAAGCGGGACGTTGGTGTTTCTCTAAGTTGGTCAGACCACCTGGTCGGGGACTAGTCTTGTGAACGTTTTCCTTCCACGTTTCCCACCACAATAAGCTTTCCTACGCTGCTATCGCCACGTCTGGCGTTGAGGCCTAAATAGCTCAGCATATTAGAAATACGGCAACTTTTTAATGTATTTTTTGTTTGATTTGTTAAACAAAATTACGTGACGTATTGCATAACCACTAACACATTGTTAACTGTGTAACACGTATGTCTACAACAATATGCGAGAACGAGATGCGAGAATTTGTTTAAAATGTTACCTTGAAACTTTTTGAAGGTACATTTTAAACCTCCCATTTAGCCCCCCCCTATACCTGTACCGTGATGTACAAACACAACTATTATTCATGCACTCGTGTCTAACGACGGTACACATAATGCCCCGCGCACACTCTCATCAATTATTACGCGCACTTAATGCGCTCTCAGAGCGAATGGCGTACGATTAATAATGCAACCGGCCTGTTCAACACCTGACGCCATAAAAACGTAAAGTTGGAACAAGCCTTATTTTTAAATTTTAATCTGCTTGTTAAAAAGCTTAAATAATGCGTTTCATTTTTATAGAAGCGTTTATAGACGCCTTTTGAAGCTGTTAATGGAGGAACCTTTTAATATTTAATACTCGACGGTTCCGCTGTCGTATTTTTTGTTTTATGCATAAATCACGAAGAGAAAATGGTTTTGTATTATTTTTGGCTATTTTTAATAAACTTTTGTATTAAATCAGGGGTGTAGCAACAATAACAACGTTTAGCAAATAACCACAACAAATCGGCTGTTCGACAATTTCTATAGTTTCTATGAAAATGTTTAGTAAATCTAATGATACTTGGGTAATAGTAAATTATCGCATGATCACCCGGAAAAGGACTTGTAATGATAATGATATTACTATCTACTAATGTATATACTACTCTAGTTTCTTGTCTTGCGAATTGCTCGATTTTTAGAAAGGATGGGTTTTGATTTTTTGTCTAATTGGTGCAATTCCAAGATAACATGTAGCCTATTATACCAGAGCTCGTTCGAACTCGTTATCCAATTTCATCTAGTTTTGCCCAAAATCGTACTCGAGTCATGGATGTGTTATATCATGGATGGCGGGTCATGTGCCTAGTGAATGTAGCGTCTCGGTCTACTGCCGCCTTCCTACCTAGGCAAGTATGCTCCATCGTAGATCTCATCATCACTTACCATCAGGTGAGATCGAGATCAAATACTTGCCTATAATATAATAAAAAAAAAATAAGTATTATATACCGAGTTCGCCCTCAGTCCATTGTACGGTGCCCATAATAAAAAATAAAATGTTGGTGTGTTCGTCCGGCGATAGTATATTCTTATTATACAACTGGCACTAATGTAAAAAAACGAGTAAGCATTTCACTAGTCTGTGTATACAATAAACATTTCCCATTACTCAAATCCCCATCTCCTCGGAACGAAACAACTTTTACATGTCTAGCAATAAAAACGCACCGCTTTTTGCACTCCGCTAATGTTATCCAATAATGTTTCTCTATACTCTGCGATTTGTTCTACATTTTTTGTGGGTCCGCCCGGGCGTGTGTGCAAAATGATAAATGGACCGGTCCCGGACCGTCTGAGGGACGGATGTTTCAAATTTAATGACAAAATGATGTTTGGGTCTCAAATTATGGCGATTAGCGATAAATTCCCAGTCGACTTTGTACCCACCCTTTGGGTTAGACCTAAATAGACGATGTCACGGGATCAGAAAAATCTAATTTTTTTCAATAAACCAACCCCAATATTTATAAAACTTCACAAAGCAGTTTCTAGAATAAAATGTATTTGGTAAAACAATGGTGAATGGATTATGTAATACTAGCTGCGCCCCGCGGTGTTATCCGCGATTAAAAAGTATGTCCTTTTTACCGGGATAAAATGTAGCCTATGTGCTATTCCAGACTATAATCTATCTCTGTGCCATATTTCATCCAGATCCGTTCAGCCGTTCTGGCGTGATTGAGTAACAAACATCCATCCATCCAAACTTTCACATTTATAATTTTAGTGTGAAGTGTGATTGTGCGATAAATAGATCGTACCTTTCAAAGAAAATAAAATAGGATTTCATATTGAAAGTTTCACGAAATTGTTAATAACATTCGGATCTATATCTTATATTGTTTCTATATCCATATATGAATATTTAGAATGAAATCAAAAAAAACTTTTTTAATCCGTGGATTTATTTATTAATGGTCTTAGTGTCCATAGAGTTTCACGTTCGATCGTCGGCCTACTATGCGTTCTTTAACATTAGTAGGGGTGCAAAAAATCTTACTTCTGATACTTACGAAGATAATCAATTGAGTACAACTAAAAATTTGGGTTTCAGAACGACTAACCTATTCTGTTGTGCAATTATCTCCTTTAAAAAAAAAGGATATTTAAATATTTTCGATAATAACTCCCATCGCTTGTAGCTTAAACGTATTTTAACCCAAAACGATTTGTTTCTCCGTAAGAGGATAATTCGCTATTCGTTCAATATCAATCAATCTTTGCGAATACTTTGAAATAATTCAACATTATTCCATTAACGATTTGTGTTTATGATTATCTAAGTACAAACTTTAGCCCGACTGACTTCTTCTTATTTCTCTACGAAATGAGATGCGATGAAATAAAATAGATATGAATATGGCCTCAGCCACAACATAGCGGGTATTTTGCCAATGTAAAGTTATTAATAGCAATAACATATTCAATAAATACACATTATAAATAAAATAATGGATGTGACATGATGATATGAAAATGGCGTGTCCCCAACGGATATATTATGACGACACGAAAGATTGTCATCCTTGTGGTTATAGACTCAACAAATGTCCCTTATGTGCTTCTCCTATGTACCTACTCTATATGTTTTTTTTTATTTTTTTATTCGATTATAGGCAAGTATTTGATCTCGATCTCACCTGATGGTAAGTGATGATGAGATCTACGATGGAGCATACTTGCCTCGGTAGGAAGGCGGCAGTAGATCGAGACGCTACATTCACTAGGCACATGCAGCGCAGCTGATCTGACCCGCCATCCATGAACGGCAACACCGAACATCATGCCGGAACACGGCTAGGCCGCTTGGCGACATGGCTTTGTTCAGTGGGTGGTGACTAACCACGGCCGAAGCCTACCACCAGTAGAGTTGTCACCTGGTTGGCACCACCCAGGGTCACGTGTAGAGTATCTCGAGGGTATTTAATTTTCCTACGGACGAAGGTGACTCGACCCCATATGTATTTTTGGTGAGTACTAATTACTATCATCATCAGCCAAAAGACGTAGGCCTCCCCCGTAGAACACCATGATGGATGGTGGATAGTTATCTACATTTAACGGCTCCCCACCACCTTCACCAGATCGCCGGTACATCACGTGCGAGGTCGTACAAAGCTGGTCTTGCAGCTCGAGAACCTTTCGTCCCCAACGATTGTGGGGTCTATGAGCGATGTGGCCAGTATACTGCCACTTGAGCTTCTGCTGCTTCTACAAGCTAGTCGGTCTTCGGTTCTTTTTCGGATATCAAGTTGTCTAGAATTTATCTAGCCAACTTTTCTAGGATTATGATGTTGATATAATGTATGATATGATATTGCCAGACGAACACACCAACTATCCCACACTAAGCAACGCTTGTATTATGGGTACCGTACAATGGGCTGAGGGTGAACTCAGTATATAATACTTATATAGATACTAAATATCCTTGACTCGGGTGCAAACATTCATTCTCATCACATTGTCCCTACCAGGATTTGAACCCGGGACCTTCGGCGCAGAAAGCAGGGTCACTACCAACTTCGCTAATTAGATCGTCAATGTAATTATATACCTTATTTTAACAGCACAGCAACAAGGTGTAGCGTGTAGGTTTTCTCGTTAGTAACAGCGCGCAACTTCGCTCATTCCATTGCGGTGTGTCGCCCAAATCCTTACAACTTTTTATCCAAAGCCCAGAGCTTACGGTTCGATGTAGGCGTCAAGTTACAGGCGTATAGTGAATTCCATGTTTACATTAACAAGAGCTTGTAGTACTTGTATTGCTGCATTAAATGTAAAGTCGACTCTGTTATTAAATAGCTGATGTAACCTGGCCAATTAATAAAAAATAATGGATTTGTAATGACGGTATTCTTCTTCTTTCTTTACGAAATGAAATGCAATCAATATGAATATGGCCTCACCCACAAATTAGTGGGCATTTTTTCACTAGTAATTAATTTCACTTAGTAATTAATAGCAATAACACAGTCATAAATATACATTACTAGCTGACTCGGCAAACGTGAATTGCCATCTATACATATAAATAAAATTGGAGTGTCTGTTTGTAATATTAAAATAACCGCTTTTTACTAAGTGCATTTGGATGTATACACGGTACCTATACCAAAACAATTTTTTTTTTTAAATTTTGTCTGTCTGTCTGTCTGTTTGTTCCGTGTAATCTCTGAAATGGCTGGACCGATTTTGACGGGACTTTCACTGGCAGATAGCTGATGTAACAAGGAGTAACTTAGGCTACTTTTATGTTAGAAAAAAACATAGGATCTCACGAAAAAAAATTAAATCAATGTTGCAGCGTTGCGCCTGATTAAGTTTGATAGCAACAACCTGCAATGCGTCCCACGGGCTCAGAACGGGCGAGCAGGCTGTTGTCAACGGTTGTCTTTGTTAAATACCACGCGGACGAAGTCGCGGGCAACAGCTAGCATAAAATAAATTGAGTAATAAACTATCCTATCTTTCAAGTAAAAAAAAGAAATTGAATAAATAAGTATGGTTGAAGATTCTGTTCTTTAGCTATGACATTAATAAAAAATCGGTTTATAGAAAAAGATAAAATTTTGGACCACAGAACAACGAATGTTTGCGCAAATATTTGCTCGCAACCTCGCAACTGATGGAACGGCTCACAAATTTCTATTGTTTACTTTTCCATTATATTTAGATCGCGCAACTTTGTGTGCCTACGGGAAAAACTTCCAAACGTGGCGTGTTGGCACGAAGGATTTGGTGTAAACATTTACACAATTGACGTACCACCAATAGGCTTATACATCTCTATAAAGCATACGGCCTTTGGTTATAAATGTCACCGCAATTCTTTTTTAATTTATAAATGCACAAGCCAAGCTCGTGTATTGGTTTCGGATATCATTGACGTGCTGTGTTGCTGCAACCGAACGACAATCGAGATTCAGCGTTAGTACATTGTCAAGTCGTCTTCACAGCGCTGAATCGGCACTGAGACCGATGCGAGTTTGTTTAGTTTAGAATACCACGGATAACTTTCAATCCATTCCATTACAGTACTGTAATCGAGGTTAAAAACAAAAGAAAAACAGCATCATAAAAAAAAACAATAATAACATTCCACAAACTCCAAAAAAAACACAAACACCGACTCCGCCAACACGCAAAATGAGTTATACAACAAAATTATAATTTCCACGATCCATTTTTATAGATATTCGCGAAATCAAAAGCGGTACAGTTTATATTAAATTCAACAGCAGAGGATTACAATATTGAATAGCGAATGAGTATTTCGGGGGTGGAGAGGAAAAAAACTCGGGCCTCGTGAATAATTCAAGCACAATCACTGGCCGTCTCATTTATTCATACAACCGGGACCCGCTGGCCGCGGTGCGTGGTGTGTAGCCAAATTTAAATACTAAAAAAACTGGACATAGATAGTAGCCACTCAGTACTAAGTTATGCGAGCGTGATTCAGACCATAGACTATCACATCGGCTAAATTTCACGCTTAAAAAACTGTTTATGTATGTTCAACATAGGTTTTTACCTCACGAATCTATTCACAGTTTATTGAGCGATAATCTTTTTGAAAAAATAAATTATCACATGAGGATCAAAAATCCCTGAGTTGTGAGCTCTTGTACATTTTATTCAAGAATATCCATTTGGATGTACTCAGCTGTATTACTACTTTTTAAGTATGTTTTTTTTATTATCTAAATCTACGTTGGCAATTGTCTATTGAGGCAAAACCGAGACTGTCCACACATAATCCTGTTACCTGTCTACCCTATTTGTTGTATATATGTTGGGTGCGAATGTGGATTTTTGATGGAATTGTTACCAAGCTGTCATACAGAGGCAAGAAACTGCTGCCCAAATATGTTTCTATTGATGTTTTGGCATTGCCTATTTTCTGCGGTGCTGGTTTGTCGTTTTGCATGTGCTATAGTTTGCTTCATAGGTATCGTGCAAGGCGTTGTGCCATTCGGGTTTGAATGATAGGAACTTTGTGTGATGAGCACGAATGTTGGTACGAGAGTCATGGATGGTTAATGTCTATTTATAAGTAATATATGTATTCTGGGATTGCCCCCGGGACATTGTACGGTACCAATAATACAAGGACATTATTATTATCATTTAAAACAAAAAGTTGTATGTTTAAACATCGAAGCAAACAAAAGCTAATCATTAAAATGTTTAACCCGTTCCTGACTAAACCCAACATTGAAAGATAGGATTTTTTAAGTATTGAAAACTGGTTCAAGTCCATGTCTTTACGGCGAATTTACATTAAATCGAACTGATAAAATAATTTGTGTAAAATTTACGGTAAATGTAAATCAGTATCAAATATCAGGTACCAGGATTACATGAGCATTGACAGTTAACACCGTTGTGCTGTAGCCGGCTTAGTCGGGTTACTAATTGAATTCTATGATTTGTGTATCGCGAATATGAGCCGTGTTTGTATATGTATGTAATCTCTTGATATAGCGCTATTGAATGTGTAATTATTTTCAGTAAGTAAATGGAAAGCCCTCTCAATTTTATTTAACTAGGTACAGTGTTTGTTTATTGTGTACTATGTAGGTTTACCTTTGAGTGGATAGTGATGCCATATAGTTATTCTAAGGAAACATGGGCAATGAATGATGACAACCTCGAACTCATTTTCATATTTGCTGATCACAAGGAAAAGGTTTTTTTTCTTTTCAGCACGCTTCCGGAGCAAGTTTCTAAAAAACAACATGCAGTGTTATCCAAAATAAATCTTCACAAAAACCCATTCGCATTTCAGGAGGTACTTTCAGCGCAAAAAGCGTTGAATGGAAAATTCCGTTGTGATTTATGTGTGACGCAAGGAAGCGATGGAAAGCGGTCAAGCGGCGCAAGGGTAAGCTCGTTGTGCCCGGGCTGGGGACGGAAGTCGCGTGATGTATTTGCTAAGTGTAGCTTTTATTTTGTGTTTATTTGCCAGTTTATGTTCAGGATATAGATTATGATATATTGTTATAGGTTATGCGTATATAAATACATATATATCCATGTATGTTCTTGGAATCTATTATTTTTTCCTTCAAGTCTACAATCAAAATCGACCTCAACTGAGGAATCACCGGCGCTCCATGAAGTCTACAATCTTTGAACATGTACAGGATCTCACCCGTCATTATATCAGATTTAATCAACCACATATCCTCACAAAAGAACACCGATTCCGACTAAGGATGATACGTGAAGCCATTTCAATTAATAATCATCTTATTTTTAATAGGGATGATGGCTGGGTGCGACCACCGTCTTGGGATCCAGCAATTAATATAATTAAATCCTAAACCAAGAGTACTATTGCAATACTTCAAGACACTGTGAGCACTTTCTGCGTAGATTGGACCGCAAGCAACAACTATCTATACTAATATTATAAATGTGAAAGTTTGGATGGATGGATGGATGGATGTTTGTTACTCTTTCACGCCCGTACGGCTGAACGGATCTGGATGAAATTTGGCACAGAGATAGATTATAGTCTGGAATAGCACATAGGCTACTTTTTATCCCGGTAAAATGTATGGTTCCCGTGGGATAGATGTTTTAATTTTTCATACTTTTTATCGCGGGTAACACCGCCGGGCGCAGCTAGTACTAAATATTTCGGTACTCCAGTTCTAACTATGACACTAGGACGTCTAAAACCATAGTACTCCCGTGACCATAGTTGCTGTAAAGCAGTCGAAACGTGGAGAACGTAAAAACTTAAAATAAACGCGATATAATCGTTAAAATTAATTTTATATCAATGTGTAGTATTCGCGTAAATAAAAGATATCAATATTAAGATGTAACTAAAATAATGCCTATTGTTCAAGACATGTATTCAAAAGATACGTTTAATTGGTAATGGAATACCCAATTTTCCTTTTAAAGTTGTTCAGGACAGTATCGAATCACCGGTAGTATATCATTCTGACGCCATAAACGTTTAAGTGTTGTATTGTCTATCTCTATCGCTCACGTCGTAAATATACCGATTTTAGTACAGTTTCATTGATGACTTATTCTGGTATTTATTTAACTTATTTTGGACGCATATATAATAAGGTTTCGGAAGTCGTAGTCCACTAATCGCGGATTGGTGGACTATGGCCTGAACCTTAGCGTTGAGCGGAGGCCCGTGGCCGGCAGTGGATTATAAATGTGTTGATTATTATTTAAGTACTTACCGGGTTCGAATCCTGGTTTGTGTGAAGATTTGTGTGATGAGCACGAATGTTTGTACCCGAGTCATGGATGTTTTATATGTATATATAAGTATTATATACTGAGTTCGCCCTCAGTCCATTGTACGGTACCCATAACACAAGCGTTGCTTAATGTGGGACCGTATAGTTGGTGTGTTCGTATGGCCATATTTACTTATTTTTATTTATAAATAGGTAATCAAAGATCAGAAATAAAGAAATCGTAGTGATTGTAAAGAACATTCCGATTTGTTTTTTTAGTTTGGGAGGTCACAAGAAAAAGGTAGTATATACAAAGAAGTTTTGTGTAGACAACAAACCATAACATTTATTTCGTCGTAAACTCATATTTAAAATACACAGCATAATAAATTCCAAAATGAAAGATCAAGGCATTACCAGAATAGGTCCCCCGAAGTGCATCCCCATAAAAGAGCATTGGTTTAGTGCTTACGTGACTTTACAGCTCCCAATGGAGTCCCACGTGACTTTATACACCAATACTTAGCTCACTTCGTGTGTGGACCACGTATGAATTGCTGTCATTGATTTCCAATGCATTTTCGAGCCAGCGGCGATAATATATTTCAGTAAGAGTTAAATATATTGGTATTTCCTGGTGTAAATTGAGTTAGACAGAGCTCTACTATGACTGTAGATGCTATAAGATGCCGCTGGGCATTGTTATGAATTTAATAGAAAATATAAAAGTTTTATTTCAGATATCGTGTAGGACCAGAGCTTTATGGTAGAAAATGTAATAAATATAAAACTGAATAAAAATTATTTTACGATTTTTTTTTTCAATATTAATAAAAAAAACTATCGAGCTGTCGGTCAGTGAGTGGAGTGAGTGGTCAGTGAGTTGAGTGCTTTTATTCCACTATGGAGCTAGGAAACTCAGTGCTTTCTCTGTTAAAAGTAAGAATATCTTTCATTACAGTATAGTGGCAAAATTAGGCAACACTCAAGGCAAGAACAGTTCTTACACTATTTTGAGTGGGTCAGCCGCATTCTGGAGTGGCCTATCCATTGCCAAGCCAACGATGTCGTATCGTCTATTGTTGAGTAAACTTAGAACCAGTAAGAATGGTTAACATTATTGGGTATGCTGGTCTACACAAACCTATAAAATTTCACCAATAGGAACTCTGTGTTTTTCGGATTAGAAATAATCTGATCATCAGTGTTCGGAAGGCTGTATCGTTATTGGCCCGAGCTAATTAATGACGTCATCATACATAACGGTTAACGTGCAACGATAAAACGTTAATACCCATAAATGCTGCTCGCACCGTGACCCTATATTGTTATAATTCCGAGTTAAGGTAATCGCCTACATGTACGCAGCATACGCCTCGGATGGATCGTATCAAATAGATTTTAAGGCGCAGTGCGCCCATATGTCGGCATTGTACGCATCGGACGGATTGTGCGTCCACTGTATCCGCAGTTTTCAGATTACCGATACACAATCATACATTATTTCTTACAGGCAATCTGAATGATGTCATCGGCCCGGTCAATAATCCGTATGATGTCATCGACACGCATCGGTATGATAGCATTACCACCAGTACGATACGTGAGATCCGTCCGATGCGGATCAGTGGACACACTTTTACGACTATCTCTACAAAAAAAAATATCCTTCTGATACAATCTATTCAATTCGTACACGCGGACATGTGGGCGCTTACCTTTTTTGGAACACGGTGGATTGACTATTTAATAACGCAAGTTGATTAAGCAATATTACTTGGAATTGCTTGTACTTTGAAATGATATAATAGGAATAACAATGATAAAAAAAATACGCCTAAAGTGCTGCCTCAAACGACCCCTCGGAATTGTTTGTATAGAAAAAGACAAAAAGAATGATGAGATTGCATCCTCACACTTGAAGTTCTTTGAGCTCCTGAGGGGCACACAGTCAAAGTCAAATTATTTTAAATATGCCTTCTTACAAATTCTCATTAAACATTTTTTCCTTCAACTCTATAACCAAATCGATCTCTACTGAGAAAATGTACTACGAAAATTGGCGAGCTCTTTTACTGTAAGTGAGTACATTACATTATTTTAGTATAATTATAATGTTATCATCATGAGCTTTGAAATAAAATTTATTTTACAGAATTTATCGCGTTTATTTTATGTTTTTACGTTCCCGATGTTTCGGCGGTTTTACAGCAACCATGGTCACGAGAGGACTGCGGTATTTGACGTCCTATTGTTATAGTTTAACTTAGCCCTCATATTTAGTTGTTGCTTGCGGTCCGATCTACGCAGAAAATGCCCACGATAAAATCTGAAATTTAGTTTTGTTTCAATATATAGATATTGATTTCTTATATTTACGCGAATACTACACATTGAAATAAAACTATTTTTAAGGATTCCATCGCGAAACGTCGGGAACGTAAAAACGAAAAATAAACGCGATAGAATCCTTAAAAATAGTTTTATTTCAATGTGTAGAGTTCGCGGAAATATAAGAAATCAATTATCTTGTGCTCTTCTAAAATCGTTTCTCAATTCTACAACAGGATTATTCATATAAACGTAGCTTTAAAAGGTGATCGGCGTGTCCGCAGCCATTAAACACACTTCCGCAGGTATTATGGCACGGTTATCCTGGTTTGTGCCCGGATCGACGCCCGGGCACCGCACCGCCGCATGACGTCATAATTTACCCGGTTTATGGTAGTACCTAGTAAACACGCTAGATATATTTTAAATAAAAAGCGGTGACCTCTACCCGGATAATATTAATAGGTATCAGACCAATGTACAAAACTAAAATAAATACTTTCGTAACTAACCGCCTTAGAAGTTAGATTACATCCAACAAAAATAAATAACATCACTTGAATTTTAATGAACGGTAAACCGTCCGGCGTATGGTTGTAAATATTCGTGAACCATTACAGTTATTGTTTGTTATATTACAAGCGAGGCGCATGATCTATACGCAACAGAAGTACCGCAACGCGAAAACGCCGTCCAAATAGTTCAGCGCAAATTTAACAAATGGGATTGGCCGCTGGTTGCATTGCAATGCGCAGAATAGTCTAAGTTAGAAGCGGTTGTTTAAAATGTAGAGTCGTTTTGCAAATAAACCAGTAGAGTTTGAAGTGGGTGTTAACTGCGTGGATTTGCTGTATATGTTGCAAGCACTCGAAAAGGCAACCGTTTTTTTATGATGTGTTAATTATGGGGTCCTTTAGTGTACCCTGATTTGGCTTTGGTCACCGAGACAATTCACGTGAAGTAAAAAATATTACAATACTCTCTTTGATTTCTTATATTTACGCAAATACTACACGTAATAAAACCAATTTAGCAAATTTTATCGCGTTTATTTTATGTTTTTTTACGTTCCCCACGTTTCGGTTGCTTTACAGCAATCATGGTCACGGGAGGACTGAGGTGTTTCACGTCCCAGTGTCATAGTTTGAACTGGGGTAACCCATATTTAGTTGTTTGCAGTCTGATCTACGCAGAAAGTGCTCACAGTGTCTTGAGGTCTTGCAATCGTGGAAACGTCGGGAACGGAAAAAAACATAAAACAAACCTGTTTTTTTTTTTTCAATATTCTCTTCATTTAACATCCATAACTGTTTACATTCGTGCTCTTTACACACAGTTTGCCCCAACCAGGTTCTTAATCCAGGGTTACTATACCTTTTTTTTTTCCTGGGGAAATCCTCATGGATACCACACCGCCACGGGGGTGACGGTGTGGTTATGCCGGACTCTTACCGGCTATAACCCCACGGTCCGCCTTCACCGCCTTTGAGTGGGGCGCCACAGGATCGCACATGGCAAACTACTGTGGCAGGGTCACTATACCTGTGCCAATCAGGCCGTCGTGTTGCGACTCACAGCAGTGTCATTCGTTCACTCCAAAGACTTATCTAACGTTCCGTCTCTTTCACTTATAGCTTGGTTCCTACCCACAAAGGCCGCGGCTTTTCACGCACATTCAACAATTCGAGTGATTTATACAAGGCTGTAAACTAAGCTGGGGCGTCGCGGGGCCGCTCCAGCTTAACTGCCGTCGTGCCAGTTATAAACGCGCTATTTTTAACTGCTCTCTTGAATCCCATTGTAAAGGATACTAAATAACCTAAAGCGATGGTTAAAGCGAGACGAATATACATTGTCGGCTACGGTATTTAACATTTCGCACACAAACCAGAGTGTTAAGAAGTGAGTACACAAACATGCTTAGATTAGTTATCTGTTAACACGATATTAAACAAGGAAGGAATGCTCTCTAATCGTACGAAGTGTGTCTTCAAAATAATGCTTGGATTATTCTCCTATGTAGATTCAGTTCGAACTGGATGCTTAATATGATAAAATAGTAGTTGCTAGTCAGCAATCTTATTGGCTGCGTCTAGACCATAGAGTAACTTTTTATATATGATAGTCTATACTCGGCCGCTCGCACTGATTCGCTCGAGCTGTCATTTGTCAAGCGCGGCACCCTGCTCGAGCGAGCCTGCCAAGGCTGCGCTGTTATTCAGTACACGGCCCTTAGTCCCTTCCTTAAATCTATGACTATCAGATTAATTCAGCTCCGATAATTCTACCACATTCTGAAATTAATGTAATTACTCACAACCTTTATAATATTTTAAAAAATTATTCAAATTCAAATTAATTTTGTTTATTTGCTTTGCTTTGCTTAATATGGGTAGGTTACAGTCATGATAAAAGATAATAATTAACGTTCGCCATATTTCGCCATATACTTCCAGCATGCAAATTTGACATTATTATTATTATTATAGCCTCTTTATTTCCTTAATAAAATATATTGTACAGTTTCATTAATTACAGGATTTAAAATAAATTTGAATTCTAATAAAATATAAATTTAACAAGTTAAAATTCAAAATATAAATTAAATTAATATAAATAAAATAGAATTGTGAATAGTAAAAAAATGTCTTAAAAAATGCATGCAATTTTTTCTAAATTTTACATTTTAAGGACCTCTCAACGAGTAAAGGCCTCCTCCAATTTTCTCCAAATGTCTCTATTCATTTTGAGCCAGTCTTTGCCAGCTGATTTGTTTATCTCGTCAATCCACCTCTCTTTTGGTCTTCCTCTGGATCTTTTAGTGCATGGTCCAGTCCAAGTTGTTACCTTTTTTGTCCATCTATCCTCATTCATACGCGTTTGACATTATAAGCAGTCAAAAAAAAAATTACACAGTTTATTCGAACGTAAAATTATAAAACTGATAAACTTTTCGCTTAAAGTAAGAATCGTTGTGTTTTCGGAGAGTCCCGCGGGCTGTGTCGTGTCGACATAAATCAGGGAGGGATTTTCACTTTAGTACGCTTCGCGGTATTGTACAGGATTTAAGTAATGTAAGTAAGTATACCACAACATGACACAAAAAGCTTATTCAATATTGCGAGTAATAAAACATGATATAACATCTATTTAAGGTAAATATCATAGGGCTACATCCTAATTCTAACCGAAGGTATAGAAGAGAGTTTTTAAATAAGATGGGTTGCCATTTGGCTCATCCGATAATAAAGTTAAAAGTCGCCAGACGAACACACCAACTATGCGATCTTACAATTAGCAATACTTGTATTATGGGTTGAGGTACCACACAGCAGGCTGAGGGCGAACTCAGTACATCCTATCCCACTAATATTATAAATGTGAAAGTTTTGGATGGATGGATGTTTGTTACTAATTCACGACAGAACGGCTGAACAGATCTGGATGAAATTTGGCATAGCGATAGATTATAGTCTGGAATAGCACATAGGCTACTTTTTATCCCGGTAAAAATGTAAACGCGGGTAACACCGCGTGGCGCAGCTAGTACTTATATATATATTCATCACCCGGGTACAAACATTCGTGCCCATCACACAAAGCTTGTGCCTACCAGGATTGGAACCCGGGACCATCGACACAGAAAGCAGGATCACTACCAACTGCGCTTGTCAGGTCGTTTGTTTTTAGAATTTAGGGCTAGGAAGTTTCCATCCAATGTTTCGGGATATATTATTCAATCTTAAAATCTTGCCATCTTGGTGGTTGCACTCTGTGTAGATATACCGCAGGGATGTGAAATTTTCTGAATTATACGCTTTGGTAAGATTCACGGAATGCCATCTGAAGCGAGCGAGCGAGCAGCACCACTTTGAATATTTTAAATGTTTCACTAAAATGTTTTCAGTCGTACTAACATTATTTCATGTCTGAAAGATGAGATTACATTTTATAGTTACTGGCTAACTTTATATATATATGAGACATAGTCTGGTTAGTTACACCATTTATAACTCATGTACAGGAGGGTCGATTTTTATGAAGTTGAATTTTTTGAATTTGTCTCCGTCCCGAATAGCAGAATAACAATTGCAAAATGGGAGAAACATTCTAAGATACCTTTGATTCTGAGGCGGTGCGAAGTTCGCCGAGACGGATAGTTATTAATGTCCTTTAGTTCAACTACTTTTTTCATATACTTAAGCACAAAGTACTTACCACATATTAAATATTACGTTATATATACGTCTTCAAATTTATAGACATTTATAATAGCATTATGATGAGCCTTTCAGAGGAAAAAGTACATAATAATTGCTTTATAATCCATCATAACTTTCTGCAAATTTGAGGGCAACACTATTGTACCCTTTTTTTTTTGTTGACGGGGGGGAAATCTTCGATAGATACCCGGCCTCTATGTGGGAGAGGGCCGGGTTATGTGGGATTCTTTCCCACTAAAACCCCCCGGTGGCCGCCTTCGATACATGTTGGAGGGGCTCCGGGATCTCCAAACGGAACGCACCGGTGCCCCTATTGTGCCTCGCCCCCTTATGGGGGCCCGTCTCGGGGGAGCAGATGTTTGCTCCCCCTGCGCCTTCGCTGTGCACGGTGGCGGGGAGCCACGCCCGCCGCCGTCCTCCTCAGGAGTCGTCATCGTCACCGGACGTCCGGGGCAACACTATTGTACCCATCATAGGTGTATCAAATGTGTTCATGTTGTTATTCTATTGTCCCTACAGAAACAATCCTATCCTATCGAGGTTCTTACTTGTACTCTCAGAGATAATTCAAGTAAACTCAGCCATGATTGTTGTTTATCAGTTCCGACAACAATACCTTATTAATTGAAATTCCACTAAGATTGACATTTGGAATGTTCTTAGTTCAAATCAATGACAATATGACAACAACAGATCTTGCCATCCTATGACGTGAAAATTATATTCGACTGGTGATAAAGGAATTTCAGTCATCAATCAATAGAAATAGATCGTAAAGTGAATAATGTAGAGACTGAAAAACGTGACGTCCTACAGCAGTAGCATTAAAGCTGTTTCAGCACAATCACTGACGACTCAGTTATTCATGGCGTGCCGAGGTCGGGGACTCACGTTGGACAATATTATGGGTAGACACCACAAGAAATTTCTTCTCATATATAAAATTGTGTAACCTGCTACTCTTTTTTTTTTTAATATTACATTATACGCAATTATTTGATCTCGATCTCACCTGATGGTAAGTGACGATGAGATCTACGATGGAGCATACTTGCCTAGGTAGGAAGGCGGCAGTAGATCGAGACGCTACATTCACTAGGCACATGCAGCGCAACTGATCTGACCCGCCATCCATGAATGGCAACACCGAACATCATGCCGGAACACGGCTAGGCCGCTTGGCGACATGGCTTTGTTCAGTGGGTGGTGACTAGCCACGGCCGAAGCTTACCACCAGTAAAAAAAGTCTCAGCTGATTCTATTGTCAGATCTATTGTATGCTGCACATCTTAGGTACGAGTGTATTGACTCGTGGTCGTAATAACCAAGTAAGAGTCGTTGTCCGTAAGAGTAGTTTTATTTCAATACTAGCTGTTGCCCGCGACTTCGTCCGCGTGGTATTTAACAACGTCTCAACCGTTGGCAACAGCCTGCTCGCGTTCTGATCCCGCGGGACGCATTGCAGATTGTTGCTATCAAACTTTAAGCAGGCGCAGCGCTGCAACATTGGTTTTAATTTTTTTTCGAGAGATCCAATTTTTTTTTCTAAAATAAAAGTAGCCTAAGTTACTCCTTGTTACATCAGCTATCTGCCAGTGAAATTCCCGTCAAAATCGGTCCAGCCATTTCAGAGATTACCCGGAACAAACAGACAGACAGACAGACAGACAGACAGACGGACAGACAGACAGACGGACAGACAGACAGACAGACAGACAAAAATTGTAAAAAATGTTGTTTCGGTATAGGTAACGTGTATACATCCAAATGCACTTAGTAAAAAGCGGTTATTTAAATATTACAAACAGACACTCCAATTTTATTTATATGTATAGACTACACATTGCAATAAAACTACTCTTACGAATTTTATCGCGTTTATCCCTACAATATAGTTCCTGAATTCAGTTTTATTTCAATGTGTAGTATTCCCGTTAATATCTATACATATAAATAAAATTGGAGTGTCTGTTTGTAATATTAAAATAACCGATTTTTACTAAGTGCATTTGGATGTATACACGTTACCCCGAAACAACATTTTTTACAATTTTTGTCGGTCTGTCTGTCCGTCTGTCTGTCTGTCTGTCTGTTTGTTCCGGCTAATCTCTGAAATGGCTGGACCGATTTTGACGGGACTTTCACTGGCAGATAGCTGATGTAACAAGGAGTAACTTAGGCTACTTTTATTTTAGAAAAAAACATAGGATCTCACGAAAAAAATTAAAACCAATGTTGCAGCGCAGCGCCTGATTAAGTTTGATAGCAACAACCTGCAATGCGTCCCGCGGGCTCAGAATGGGCGAGCAGGCTGTTGTCAACGGTTGTCTTTGTTAAATACCACGCGGACGAAGTCGCGGGCAACAGCTAGTAAGAAATAAATATGTCTTTATTATTAATACACATGAATACATACTAATGGTCATAATAAGAAGATTCTTAACACTACACACTACCAACATCAATGTCACTACTATAAAAAGCCACCAGTCAACCGAGAACCTCGGCATTCCATCAGTCCTGCCGTTTTCGCCCGAGTCTGAAGTCTGTAAAAGGGGTAGCAGGTCAAGTTACATTGGCATATTTATGTGCCGCAAACCAAACAAACAGCATCTGTAGGTAGAGTCAAATAGATAGATCTTTTAGAATGAACGATGCTTAGCTTAATAATTTCATTTACGACTTGAAAATGTATATTTCAAATGGTCTTTATGTATACATGGTGATTCATAAAGGCTATCCTAAGCCCTGAAACTGCGCTTTGTTAGGAGATTTGTAATTAATATTTGACCTAAAAAATTATATGCGTCAATAAAAAAAAATGCTTATAAAAAATCTCAATTGTGATTAAGTTGGGAACTTTTTTAAATCAACTTTTCGAAATTCTGACGTCACATAATAATTACTAATGCTCTAAAGATGCGCAAGTTCAAGGCGTAGTATAGCCTTCCTGAGACGTCCTGTATAGTACTATATTAGCGCCACGAGGCGGCCTCTGTAAATACGTGCCTTGTCACACCACTGGATAAGATCGAAATTACAACAATCTCAAAATTCAAAGGCATGACCTTATAAAAAAGCTATTCAAAAGTTTTTTACAGCAAACCCTAGCTCACGCAAAACCGTGGCTCATATTTGATAATCCATTTCAGAAATTCCGTAAACAATGTACGAAATTTTGGTAACACGATGAAGTCACGGCAATCAATCTTCAGCATTCTAATGGTCTGTGGTCTAGACATATCACCGTGGGGTTATTGTTTAGGCATGTCATGATGTAGCCTACGTAGGTAACTTTTTTTTTTATACATTTATAGGCAAGTATTTGATCTCGATCTCTCCTGATGGTAAGTGACGATGAGATCTACGATGGAGCATACCTGCCTAGGTAGGAAGGCGGCAGAAGATCGAGACGCTACATTCACTAGGCACATGCAGCGCAACTGATCTGACCCGCCATCCATGAATGGCAACACTTTTTAGTTTTGCTAACAAGACATTAGTCTTTATAAATCCAAAATTTTTAGGACACTTTTCCAATGCCACAATAAAAATTATAGAACGGTTTCCAGTGCCACAATATTTTTTTTAGAAGGGGTTATTTTTGGCATGATCACGTTTTTGGTGTGTTTTGTACCAACGAGTTCGCCAACCATCACGTTTTGACTTGTATGGCTACTCTAGAACTCGAAGTTGCTTTTATAAGTATATTTGTATGGCATCGTGCATTTTGCAACCATTAGCACCAAATGCGTCACGCGATTTTATTATATACCTACTTGCTTCTTTGTTGTGTTCCGTACTTCAAATTTAAAAATCGGAATCTTTGTTATCCGTTTGATATTCTATACGTCTTTCTTTTCGTAACACACCATAGGAGAGATTCTATAATAATCACCATAAGGCCCGTTATTGCTGTAGAGGTAGTCAGAGGTGTACTGCAGAGCACCCACATTCCGCCAATGGCATTCGGTCCCAATGTAATAGAGACAAGTCTTTTGTCTTCTCAACAGATCGAGGGGATTAGGGTCATAGTCCACCGAGCTGGCCTGTTGACGGTTGGCGAACTTCATAAAAAAGTCGACAGTTAAAAAATGCTTACAAATAATTATTCAAGTCCGAATAATGTAGCTTAGGCAAATGGAGAATTTTGTGCGATTAATATCATTCGTGTAAGCACCAACTTGGCTGTTACTTACTGACGTATGTTTCCACTTAAGTTAAACGTTGAATTTGCTTACGATACGTGACGTGATGTACGAGGATACGGTGCGCAAAATAAATAGTACACTTTTGAATAAATAATTAATATATATGCTCTTTTATTCTTGTTAAAGGTCCATTAAGGCTGCTGTTATAATATCGTTTTTGTATACAGACTTTGTGACACAAAGTTAAATACGTCATTTTAATCTAATCATAATTATATTACTTTTTGTTTTATACATTATAGGCAAGTATTTGATCTCGATCTCACCTGATGGTAAGTGACGATGAGATCTACGATGGAGCATACTTGCCCAGGTAGGAAGGCGGCAGTAGATCGAGACGCTACATTCACTAGGCACATGCAGCGCAGCTGATCTGACCCGCCATCTATGAATGGCAACACTGAACATCATGCCGGAACACGGCTAGGCCGCTTGGCGACATGCCTTTATTCAGTGGGTGGTGACTAACCACGGCGGAAGCCTACCAGTAGAGATGTCACCTAGTTGGCACCACCCAGGGTCGCGTGTAGGGTATCTCGAGGGAACTTAATTCTCCTACGGACGAAGGTGACTCGATCCCAAAAATCACCAGACGAACACACGAACTATACGGACCCACACTAAGCAATGCTTTTATTATGGGTACCGTAAAATGCCTGTATCAGAGTCAAGTATTATATACTGAGTTTGCCCTCAGTCCATTGTACGGTACCCATAACACAGGCGTTAAGCTTAAAGTGGGACCGTATGGTTTGTGTGTTTGTATGGCGATATTTATTTAATATTTATATTTATTATTTAACATTTTCCTTCTAGTTTTTCTATCTGTACGCATGTACAAACCATTTATTTGCTTATTTAATGCTAGAACATATTTTCAATTAAGCTGGGGATATAATTAAATCGTTGTAGGAGCTGTTTTCGACTCGTACAATTTCGTCTGTGCGTCGCAACACGTATGACGAGACCAGCTTAACGAGACCTCCCCGAGCTGCCAACGAGCTCCAGAGAAAGGCAGAAAAGGGGTAAATTAATGAGAGATCAGAGGCCACCGTTGCTGGTTTCACCACGATTTGGTAGGAATACAAACGATGCCACTTAAAAGTTTTATGGGTTCCGTATAAATTCCATTAGCGTTTTATGGTTTTACATTTTAAACAGATGTTTTGCAGGAAAGCGCACGCACATACGTATTTATAGAAATGCGAGCATAAGAACACTTTAGTTTACAACATTTTAGGGCCTACCGCAGATGTCTCTTGAGCTACAATGTAATCGTGGAGTATAAACATTGGCAAAACGATACATAAAACACGGCAGTGCTTCGAGGCGGGAAGATTACGGTTTGGGGTCGAGTCACCTTCGTCCGTAGGAGAATTAAGTACCCTCGAGATACCCTACACGTGACCCTGGGTCGTGCCAACTAGGTGACAATTCTACTGGTGGTAAGCTTCGGCCGTGGTTAGTCACCACCCACTAAACAAAGCCATGTCGCCAAGCGGCCTAGCCGTGTTCCGGCATGATGTTCGGTGTTGCCATTCATGGATGGCGGGTCAAATCAGCTGCGCTGCATGTGCCTAGTGAATGTAGCGTCTCGATCTACTGCCGCCTTCCTACCTAGGCAAGTATGCTCCATCGTAGATCTCATCGTCACTTACCATCAGGTGAGATCGAGATCAAATACTTGCCTATAATTTAATAAAAAAAGATTAAATATGAGTTGTATTTTTTTTTATTGTCCAATAATTTTTTTTCCGGTAAATATTTAAGGTGTTGTGTTATTCTGCCAATAAGAAAATGTTCAAACATGCCAAACAGATTGAACAAGAAGACTCCGAAACTGTCTGGACGTTGACGGATATAAAGACTTGGTAGTCGCTCTGTAGTGCCCCTAATGTGAAACATAATGTTTCTCTGTATAGAGCAAGTTTGAAGAAACGAAAGACTTGGTAATCGCTCCGCCGTGGCCCCAGTATGAAACGTAATCTCTGTACTGAGACAAAATTCCCACGATCACGATGCTATTCGTTCATTGTGATGATTCAGTGGAAAAAAACTCTTATTTTGTAAATAAACGCAGCCAGTATTGATTCCAAACACACTGAGATGCCAGTTACTGATCGATGACGAAACGAAATGAACGTGAGGACGTACTCAATAGTGTTTTTGATTTTATCTCCCATTTTTATTGTAAGTACCTACCTATTACTACTTGACATATTATATAATAATAATAATGATACCACCTTTCAATGTCCCACTGTTGGGCACGGACCACCCCTCAATGCGAGGGGGAATTGGTCAAAGTCCACGCATTGCCAGTGCAGATTGGCGACCTTCATATGTCTTTCGAGGGGTTCTCTCAGACATGCTGGTTTCCACGCGATGTTTTCCTTCACCGTTTACCAAGTGATAATCATGGTTGAACATGAGATTCGCACATGAAATCCATAAAAAATATCGTGAGGAAACTGGTATGTCTAACAGAACCCCTCGAAAGGCGTATGAAGTCCGCCAACCCGCACTGAGCCAGCGTGGTGGACTATGGCCTAATCCCCTCGCTTTGATGGAATACCCGTGCACAGCAGTGGGATATTAAAAGGGCTGGTATTATTCTATTGACTAGATGCATAAGGGGCTCATGATAAAGGCTAAACAATCAGCCATCTTTCCAAAATTAAGTTGGGAGGGTTATTATTATTAAAAATGTATTTTATCCGATAATGCGAAAAGTTCTATAAGTAATAGATTTAGTATCTAATGATGGATCATGGCTACTCTACCATTCTCTCATTATCGGGATACGCAGCTACTCTAAGGAGGATATACGTCACAAATCAGTATCCGTCCAACTGACAGCTTGATTGATCGCAGCTTGGCCGCGTTAATCAATCGGTAACAATACCGGTTACCTGGGGCTCAATGCTGCTAATTTACAAACGCTTCAGTAGAGTGTCGATAGCGTGTCGATTCAATGATTTTCGACGTTTGACAGCCTACTAGTTTTTCAAGACCAGTGGCTTTCCACTGACCAGCCATTCATCTGCCATTGCACTATTTAGTATTCTGTACCTCAGTCGTGTATCAATATAATGTAGCTAAGTAATGGTGTTCTACTCGTTATCTGATATTTCTAGCAGTAGACACAGAAAACATGAACACTGAAATGAGACTCCAACAAGACGACATTAAAGTTGTAGCAGAATAGCCAATCTGTCACAGTCGTAATGGAACCTCAATAGGGTGTCGCTGGAATGGCAATCGTATGTTATTTTGTTTGAATTAGCAGAATTGGGCCCCTGGCGTTGTAATACCTGATTGCCGCATGGTACTGGTGGTGAGCATATCAAGGATTGAAGGTGTGAATTGCTTCCCATCAATAAATGTTGATAGTCAAGCTTGATAGTCTCATTCGTCAGGGTCATATGGACATCATGAATCAACCATTGATCGACGTCAATGGTTCTTAACTCAGTTGCCATGCATAAGACGATCAATAAATACATAAATATCGTTCGAAGAACACAACAGCTATACGGCCCCACATTTAGAAAGGCTTGGTATACTGTGCAGTATACTCAGTCTTACACCTCTGCTTATTTAACGCATTTGTAAACACTATGATATGAAGTCACAATTTCGATATGTCGATATTAATAAACAAAGGTTTGGATCCATTAGGTATTCTAAAGGATTAGGGATTTATATTTGATATCTTCCTACCTATGTTCTTTTTCAGGGAGCATGGAAGACATCAAAAGAAGAAAGGAAGAGTAGAGATCTCGGCAGAGGAATCCATTTTCACTCCAAGAGGCACATGCTGCTGAGTGAACCAGAGGGCAAGAGGCGATCAAGTACACCGCGATCCAGGGATGTAAGGAAAAAGGTAAACACTCTAATAGGGATGTTGCCTGCTCATTGGTACCGTACAATGATCTGGGGATGATCCTAGTACTTGTAATACTTTTTACAGATATCACATACAATATCTGTTAAAAGTAACGGTTACTATGCGGTTGCTGTTCGATTATAAATCGATTGTGTTAGCAGACTTGGGGCCCAGCCCGTGATACTCATAAAAATCTTGACTTTCAGCCATCAGGGCATTTAACTCCACTTGAAGAAGATGATATGGATAACGATGAAGTCGTCTCAGTAGCCATCGGTCCACCACCAATAAGACCTAAATTATACGACAAGGGGCACTGGAAACAACCTCCCAAACCAGCCATTACAAGCATCTCCAACTTCACCACTACTAATCTTGTGAAAGATGTACTAACACAGTTAGGGAGAGAGTTTCTATCAAGAGACGTGAGCGAAGACTTCATTTTTGGGCAATATGTCGGCAATGCAATGAAGAATCTGACGACCGACCTGCGTTTGAATATGCAGCATGATATATTGGAGCTCGTTGTTAAATATCAGAAGATAAATAGAGGCGATAATAAGACTGAAGAAAACAATATGATCTTGAAGGATTTTAAAATGGATAAGAAGGCCGCAGGTCCCAATGAGACTGATGACACGTGGCCAGACTTTTCGAATTTAGCCAAGATTGTTGGATGAATAAAAATTAGGTTAAATTCGTATGATTCAATTATTTAAATAATGTATTTCCCTTTTATATTCGTATTGGTATCCATCGTGTGTGCCTTGGTTATGTGGGATGAGTCGATCTCACCCAGAGATGGTATGAATCCCAGGCTCCGCAATCCTCGGGTGACCACCATAATCGTCGGATCCTCCAGAAGTAAAAGGAGGTCTTTGCCCAACAGACAACACACGATACTCCAATATTTAAATAAAAAACGTACTGTAAGGTCTCTTAAAGTCGGCTCAAAGTCTAGAAGGTTTATGTAGACATAGTTAATAAGGTCTGCCTGTAATAATCGTACCGAATTAAAAGTCACTACATGCGCATGGACGTAGCCAAGGAGGAGCAAGTGGGAGCGAGCTACTATCCCCCTTGGATCTGATCTGTCACCATTTGATCCTTACTGCCTCCCTTAACGGATTAATTATGTGCCTATGTCTAATTACTGTTGTATTTATGAATTTGTAGATGAAGTACCTAATCTAATAATTCCACATTTCTATGTTTCTTTTTACTACGAGAAACTCCTGATTGCCTCCGCTTTCATACCAAACGATGGGCACATGATAACGATACAACGTAATCCCATGCCATCATTTTCAGGACAAGGCATCAAAATATGTTACTGTTCAACCCAAAAAATGGTCCTTGCTTTATCCGAAACATAGCCATTGTTATGTTAATGGAGAAATCTGTATATAATTGTTTGAATTAACCATTCAAAAAATGTACCTAGTGCAGTTCAAAAAATAAGATATAATACACACTATAAGCAACTTTTTTTCATGAACATAAAAGTCGAAGCAAACGAATAAGCAATGTTTTAATAAATGTAGTAGGTACTTAGTATGCGTCTGAAAGGACCGTTATCCCAAGTATAACAAGCTTAATCGTATCAGTAGAGTAATAGGATTATGAACCCGCACTAACTAATCTTCGAAGGTGAAATGTAGAAAGCCATTTGGGATATATAGTTTGTTGAAAATTTGACCTTTTGTCGTTACGACCTTTTGTTCTTGAGTCGGATTCTCGCTCGAGTCCAATCTCGTTGCCAGCTTCTAAAAGCTGCTAAGTAGATTATACGTCTTTCATAAAAGAATTAATATTAGTTGTAGAGAGCTGTTCTTTAACGAATTTGGGAATGAAATTAAACATTTACTCGACACAGACACAACACAAAAAGGTGCTGCCATTGGCAAGACAGGAACAATAATTACAGAAGAAATTGTATAGTGATGTTGACCTCAGTACGACCTCTGCTTAAAGGAGTTTGAGTCAGCATGAGCTGAGGGGAACAAAGTCTGCTACAGCGCCGATTTTCAGCCATACCCTTCCTTGCTTATAAATATTGCCAGACGAACACCAACTATACGGTCCCACACTAAGCAACGCTTGTATTATGGGTACCGTACAATGGACTGGGGGCGAGCCCAGTATATATTACTTATATAAATATTAAACATCCATGACTTGGGTACAAACATTAGTGCTCATCACACAAAGTATATCCCTACTAGAATTCGAACCCAAGATCCTCGTCATAGAAAACAGGGTCACTACCAACTGCCCTAATCAGGCGTTCAATAATGGATCTTATTGGCTCTAACTAAGCTCTTAAGCTATATTAGACATCCTTATAGTCAATATAAACTCGTCTGACCTTGACTACCCCCTTTCGGCACCCGGCCAATAGGAGTGGCCAACGAAGGGAATCAAACTAACGGAAGTGTTTGGAAATATAACAAAACAAATAATTTGCACTAGTTTGACTTGGCTTTTACCGATTTTATGGCAATAAATACTGTGGAGCAGTGTTACCAACGCTATCAAATTGAATAGCAGCAAATTACTAATAAAATAACAGTAAACAACACTTTACCTAAACTTTTGTCTCTCAGAGATGTTTTCTTAAAAAGATCCCTTTTCATCTTCTGAAAAAAAAACTCCCACGAATGGACGGATATTTTTCTCCTCCAGACCTGGAAATTACCTTTTCATAACACACATTATGAATAAACAGTACTGCCATCTAGTGTGATTTAATTTAATTAGAAACTTATTTTATGTTTTTACGTTCCCGACGCAACAGCACGCACCATGCATTTACAGCAAGCATGGTCACGGAAGGACTGAGGTGTTTGACGTCCTAGTGTCAAAGCTTGAACTGGGGTACCCTCATAATTAGTTGTTGTTTGCGGTCCGATCTATGCAGAAAGTGCTCACTGTGTCTTGAGGTCCTGCAATGGTGCGCTCGGTTTTGGTTATTAGACAGTTTCTTTTATTGTAATATCGAAATTGAGACTTTACATAATCATTCAAATACCCTTTTTATATTCTTACCGACGAAAAAACCGAGGAGGTTCACAATTCAAAACGTACTTTCTTTATATTCGACTCATAACTGTTTATTTAGGTACTCACCTACTGAATTTGCTTAGGATAAATTGAAAATGTTTTTTTTGCGGCTGTACAAATAATATAATATGGTCTGTGGTCCCAGTCGACTACAGAGCCTGGCGCGTTAAACGAACTTGAGTTTTATTACCTTAAGCTAAGAATGTAATTACTGAATAAATAATCACACACTCTTCTTATAAGCTGCTATAGGTCTTTATTTGGCTAGATATGTAATTTCACTTCTGGGCTAATTGAAATAATTTACAGAACTACCTAGTAAGAATTAAGCTAAAAGTCCTGGGGGCCACTGTGCAGTTATTTTAAATTGCAACTCCGCACCAAGAGATAGCGAATAAAATTGTTCTAAATTCGAAATTCCGTCTTGTTCCCTGTAATTTTTTTAAATGTTGAGCTTAAACTTTTTGGGATTGTTTTTTTTTCGCGTGAAAGAACTGAAAGCATTGTGTTGTGTGTAAGTATTTAAAATAATGTTGTTGTGTTGTTTTTTTTATTTACTCAGGATTCGGAGCTCCACAAAGTTGGAATTTTCCGTCAACTTTACATGAATTAAACGTATTTGTTTCAGTATTTCTATGAAATCATTAAACAACGTGATTTGAAATAAAAAAAAAACATAATTAATTATTTGAACCTAAAACTGCAATCTAAATTAAAGCTCGATATGCTCGCGCACGCTCGTCACTCGCACAATGCAGATATGGCGCGGAGCGTTGTGTTCTAATCGCGTCTTATACGATACATTGCGCGCTCGAAAATTACAACATTTATCCATGACTTTCGACATTCATGATTTCTATAATTTTATTATAGGTATAAAGCTTAACAAAAGTTTTTGTTACATTGCCATTTACGCCCTTTATACAACAATCCAATTAAACATAAGTAAGTAGGTACATTAATCTTATCCCCAATAATTAATGAAAGGAAAAGTTCCTAAGCTTGTTCGAAGCTCTGAAACTCGATGTGACGTGAGACGCCAGGAGTGATCTTGTGATACGATAGAAAGTTTCAGCCTTCAGAACATTGTCTTTGTACTACACGCGAGCCACTACATACGAACACCGGTAATTTATATTGCCTATGGATTTCTAAAACTTTTATTCTCGTGTTTCAACGAACTGATTAGCGCAGTTTATATTAGGCATAAGCTTTGTGAAATGACCATCAATATTTGTACCCGAGTCATGGATGTTTAATATCTATATAAGTATGGCATACTGAGTTCGCCCTCAGTCCATTGAACGATACTCATAATACAAGCGTTGCTTAGTGTGGGACCGTATAGTTGGTATGTTCATCGGGCGATATTTTTATTATTGATATATATATCGGATAGGATTTGAATCCCAAGGAGTCAGGCGAGGAAAGGGCCAGCCTTTCTGTCACCTGTGGAGGCGTTCAACCTAGGTGATAACCTATGAATAAACTCTTTATCGCTATGATGATAAAAAAAAATAAAAAAAATATGACATTTCCACATGGCTTCTCTAGACTGTTAGTATCAAACCTCATTCTTCACACCATGAATGGATAAAGTCACACAAAAACAAACACTCAAAGATAAATGCACCAACAATAGTTCCTCGCTCTGTCCATTAACAGATTAGGGTTCCGCAGGGCGGCCGCGAGAGCAGCTTTTAACACTGCCGATGCAACAAAGGAACCCTGATTTCATTACCTGTCTGCATTGTGCTTTATTGTCTTTGTTTTAAGATTTGTTTTGTTCTGTTTATATATAAGGTGTAATTATTATTGAATCGTGTAATATATTGAAGTAAAACCATTTTTAAGGATTTTATCGCGTTTATATTATGATTTTTACGTTCCCGACGTTTCCTTATCCTTAAATCCTTAAAATTAGTTTATTTCAATGTAATATAAGAAATCAATGTGTGACATATGTTAACAGGACCATCAGGGTTATTTTACACCATTCGAAATCGACATCGGAAACGGAATCGAAAACTTCCGAGCTGGATTACCGCAATCGCTATTAAAATTTCCGAATTTGATTATCTTCGATTTATCTTGATGACAATACCAAATCGGTTTTTCAAAAAGTTTCCGTCGGAAAGCTCGTCGGAAGCGACATCAACATCGGAAAGTTTCAAATCCGTTTCCGATGTCGATTCCGAATGATTTAAAATAATCCTGCAAGAGTCGTTTATAAAGATACTATTCCCAACGAAATAAATCAAATTATTAGACATTAAGAAAATGACACCCGACTGGCCAGGATTCAAACCCGAGACCCTCGGCGCATAAAGTAGGATCACTACCAACTCCGCTAATTAGATTGCCAATGGCAAGGCCATCAAGGGATTGTAGAAAATGAAATCAATATACCTACAGTCCAAGTCGCAGATAATATCCAATTATACCGTACCTCTATAATAATATAATTTTCTCTATATGTTTAGTTTGTAAATTAATATTTTAGTTATTTTCTCTGTAATCTATACATCTATACATATAAATAAAATTGGAGTGTCTGTTTGTAATATTAAAATAACCGCTTTTTACTAAGTGCATTTGGATGTATACACGTTACCTATACCGAAACAACATTTTTTACAATTTTTGTCTGTCTGTCTGTCTGTCCGTCTGTCTGTCTGTCTGTCTGTCTGTCTGTCTGTCTGTCTGTCGGTCTGTCTGTCTGTCTGTTTGTTCCGGCTAATCTCTGAAATGACTGGACCGATTTTGACGGGACTTTCACTGGCAGATAGCTGTTGTAACAAGGAGTAACTTAGGCTACTTTTATTTTAGAAAAAAAACATAGGATCTCACGAAAAAAAAATTAAAACCAGTGTTGCAGCGCAGCGCCTGATTAAGTTTGATAGCAAAAACCTGCAATGCATCCCGCGGGCTCAGAATGGGCGAGCAGGCTGTTGTCAACGGTTATCTTTGTTAAATACCGCGCGGACGAAGTCGCGGGCAACAGCTAGTTATTGAATATAATTATACCGTGTATTTTTTTTAATTTTAATACGTGCTTCGAATATTAAATCATCATCTTATTTCCTATTTCCGGTAATCGGTAGTAATTACCGGCACGTGTACTCTCGGAAACATAAATCCAATAACGAATTTAATTTACGTGAGTAAGTTGCTAGGGGAGATGAAAGTTAAGCTTTTAAAATTTCTTATATTTACACGAATACTACACATTGAAATAAAAACTTATTTTACGAATTTTATCGCGTTTATTTTATGTTATTACGTGCCTGTCGTTTCGGCTGCTTTACGCTAAATATGAGGGTACCCCAGTTCAAACTATGACACTACGCCGTTAAACACCTCAGTCCTCTTGTGACTATTGTCGCTTTAAAGCAGCCGAAACTTCAGGAACGTAAAAAACACAATAAACGCGATAAAATCTGTAAAAATAGTTTTATTTCATTATCGTTGTAAGTGTAAAATATTATCGGAGCGTTGAATTAAAAGTCATTTGAAAGGTTTTGTAATGGACTCTTAGCACCGCCCATAGTGTAGTAATAAAGTGGGCCGAACACTTTTGTGTACATAAAATAAAACCTATAGAACAAAATCAATTGGTTTTTATAAGGTAACAACGGTGCTCGGTGAAGGCTTGCGAAGCACGTAATTGCGCCCCAGTCGGACTATAAAATTGTGCCTAAAAGCAAACAGTAATAAAAAGAAAGAGAATTATCGTTTACACGGAAAGGTTCGCGGAAACATAGGAGCAAGGTGCCGGCTCAGTTTAAGCGAATTCACGCTTTGCTGTATAATTTTAAGAGATCAATGGAACAAACCAAATTTTCTATAGAAATATTTCATGGATACTATCCAACCCCCCTATAACCACTAGGCTATTGACAATTCACATCCCTATAACCACAAGGCTATTAACAATAAACCCCTTTATAACCGCTAGGCTAACGACAATTAACTTTCCTATAACCACTAAGCTATTGATTATTATCTTCCCTAGAACCACTAGGGCTATTAACAAATAACCCCCCTATAACCACTAGGGTATTGACAATTAACTCCCCTAAAACCAGTAGGCTATTGACAATTAGCCCCCCAATAACTACAAGGCTATTGACAATTAACCCCCTATAACCACTAGGCTATTGACAATGAACTCCCCTAAAACCAGTTGGCTATTGAAAATTAACCCCCTATAACTACTAGGCTATTGAAAATAAAACCCTCTATAAACAGCAGGCTATTGAAAATTAAACCCTCTATAAACAGTAGGCTATTGCCAATTTACCCGCTATAACCACTAGAATATTGAAGCTAAGATTAAACATAGAAACAAGCTAAGGAGCCCGGGTCCTAGTCGAGGAGATAGACGAACCTGGCAACACACAAAATCCTTCAACTGTTGTCTTCACCCGCTGTCACTCGATCCACTCGTGTAGACGGGGCTCCCGAAAACACAACACCACTAAACTTAGTACATAATGTGCTCACAGTAAATTAATTTTCGCCGTCAGAAGACGCCCCAGCATCTACTCTGGAAACAAAGAAAAACAATTTATTGTACAAGTATATAAGGTTTCTTTTTATTCCGACATTATTTAGCGCGCTCCAGCCCTAGATAGGTGGGCACCGGGATTTGGATAGCGGTTATGTTATTTTTTTGTTTGTGTTTACGTATATTCTATTATGCCCTGGAAGGTTTTGGATAATGTGGAAACATTTTTTTTTTTATACGTACTGTGCTTTAATATTAATTTTCATTACTGAAAAGAGAGATGTTATTCGCGTCTCAAAATACTTGTAATAATTGATTTCTTATATTTACGCGAATACTACACTTTGAAATGAAGCTTATTTTACAGATTTTATCGCGTTTATTTTATGTTTTTACGTGCCTCATCAATCGTCGTCGGAAACGTAAAACATAAAATTATTACATATCTGTAAAATAAGATTTATTTCAATTCATGTAATAATTTATATCTATCGAACCAACATAGTGAAAATGTTGGTTCGATATGATATACTATATGAAACTTGTAATAAGTACTTCAAGAATTTTAACCAACCACACTGTAAACTATATACACATAATAAAATATTACTGATCGCTATCTGTAAGTGGAATATATATGAGAAAAAATATTATTGGGGGCCTTTATCAACACAATATAACTCAAAACAATTATTGTTAAAATGTTTGTCTGTTTATCTGTTTGTTTGTGCGTTTGTGCACGCTAATTTCAGAAACGTCTTAATTGATTTGGGTGCGCTTTACTTAAAATTTAGTGCTTGTTTTCTTTCATAATTTGAAGACGCGGATGAAGTCGCGGGCAACAGCTATATGCAATAAATATAACGTTATTTTTAGAAATCCTGCTAAAAGCTCTCCAAAATTGCACTGTCGACATCAAATTGCAATTTAACAGCGAAATGCCTACAATACGTCACCATCGACAGCTCATTCTGAATAGTCACGAAATAATAGCTCTCCAACCGCTCAATGTTCACCAAACAACCCAAAATAAACTATAGCCCATCGAAATAGGATAGCTAAAGGCCGCACGCATAAAATTGCAAACTGACATGACGCGTCCAACATAAATGGATCTGCGATTACCAATACAAGTGTGTGAATTTTCATTTTAGACGTAATCGTTGGAAAATGGACGATAGTTCAAACTATGCTGGAGGGTGGAAGCAACACGTCACACGTCAGCGGAATCGCACCGTTGGATAGGAACAAAGTGCATGTAGTTAACGTGGGGCCACAATGGCGCCCTCCATTTTCCCCAGCGCGAAACCCTCGACCCCTGCAATTCAAAATGGCGACCGTGACTAGTTGTCGAGGCTTCGACACATCATGGCCCCATGGTTTGCGTCTGCTAACACAATCGATTCATAATCGAACAGCAACTACATAATTACTTTTGACAAAAATTCAATACAATTTCCGTCAAAAGATACAGTTATGCGGTTGCTGTTCGATTATGAATCGATTGTGTTAGCAGACTTGGGGCCCAGGGAGCAATCTATTGCTACGGGGTTCAATATTTTTCAGGGAATGGTGATAGGCATTAAACCTTTGTTTTATGTTTTGACGACCTGATTACCGCAGTTGGTAGTGACCTTGCTTTCTGCGCCAGGGTTCTCGGTTTCGAATCCTGGAAGGAACAATCTTTGTACCCGAGACATGGATGTTTAATATCTATGTGAGTATTATATACTGGGTTCATTCTCAGTCCATTGTACGGTACCCATAATACAACGTTGCTTAGTTTGGAACCGCAGAGTTGGTGTGATCATCTGGCGATATTTCCAATTGCAGCAAGAATTGTCCCCAAATTCACAAAAAAAAAACATTATAATGGCATTACAAAGAACATTCCGTATTTTTTATTTAAGATGACTAGAAACGTGCAGTAAAACCTTTCAACTATGCTAAAGCTTGTGCTAGGACTGGGCCCACGTCAATTAGTAGTTTATCCGTACTTTTGACAGATATCCCATACAATATATGCCAAAAGTGACAGTTACTATACGGTTGCTGTTCGATTATGAATCGATTGTGCTAGCAGATTTGGGGCCCTGATTGTAACTAACTTCGGAGTTCTAAACTTATTTAGCAAGCGTTGTACCTAACATTATAAGTACTATTCACAAATGACCTCACGTGTTTTTATTATCAGAAACTTAACAATGTTATAACCACTTTGAAAAGGAAACTTTTGACTCGTCGATTATAATAATGAACCATTCGCTACCGTGGCCTGCGGTTTTTCATTTCAAACGATAAGAGTAATTTACGCCATTTTGAGTCAATATTTCTAATACAACTGTCCCATCCTGCGGCTTCGTTTTTCTTTTTTCTAATCCCATTCCCAATTTGTATACAGGGTTATGCAGAAATGGTGTACTAACCCTTGAATTGTGTGAAGCCAGAATTTTGTTTGCCCTTGTGCTTAGCGGTGGATGTAGGCTCCCTTCCAATGGTTCAACTACATTTTGTGCACTTCGTTCGAAGACATTTTCGGGAATGACAATGATCATCAAATTTATGTTGTTTTTGATCCGGTGTTAGGATCGTTTTAATTATAGTGGCAGCTATATATGAGGTTTGTTTTTCTCCCGCCTTGCAATGGAGGGAAGTGGATAATTATCTTCCAACTCCCACTATTTTTATCTTTCGATTAATTTCGTGCGTCCATCTATCCATCCATCCAAACTTTCACATTTATAATATTAGTATAGATTCATTTTTAATCATCTTTCATTTCCCCATTCAAAAACAGGACAACATACGAGTTAGGTACCACAAACAGTCATAGATAATACTTAGTACGTTAATAATATAATTGTAGGCTTTACCTGGTTCGTATAAAAATAAGTAAGTTCGTATAATCGTTTAACTATACTCTATACTAATATTATAAAATGTGAATGGATGGATAGATGGATGTTTGTTACTCTTTCACGCCCGAACGGCTGAACGGATCTGGATGAAATTTGGCACAGAGTTAGATTATAGTCTGGAATCACACATAGGCTACTTATTATCCCGGTAAAATGTATGGTTCCCGTGGGATAGATGTTTTAATTTTTCATACTTTTTATCGCGGGTAACACCGCCGAGCGCAGCTAGTATAAATTAGTAAGTTCGTATATTATATAAAGTGATGGAGTATTTAAATATTAAGTGCCTCGATATTGAGCAAACCAGACAGACAGTCGATTCTAGATTTTATTACAACAAGTAAAACAATTGTATAAAATGTTTAAAATGAAATTATTAACAATTGTTTTGTTAGTGTGTCCGTTTAGCTTTATAAACGCCTGTTGCTCCGATTTTGTGTGTAATATATTATTCAAATGTGAGTATTTACGAATTAGATACCTACTTATATACACATAAGTAATTCTTAGCTCGTCAACATAACAATCGTCGCAACTATTTTACTCGTTGCGTGTGATCAAGGAGATCACACGCAACGAGTAAAATGCAGAGACAGTGCTCTCAGACAGAGATCTCAACTCAGATGCTGAGATCGATTTAAAAAAAAATCACCAGCGCATAATCTAGTGTTTGTAATGCAGCCCGCTCGGAGTGCACCAAGCTTTGGCGGGTCCTACTTAGTCGGAGGCAATGTTTTTTTATCGTAACGGTATTGGATTCTACTGGAGTCCACCCTAGGTTGCGTATTTTGAAACTAGGTAAGTTTACATTTAGTGTGTTTGCCTAGCGATATGTTTTAAATATTTCGTTTGTTTCAGGTAACCATGACCACAGCTTAAACCGCACCGTTAGTGAAATCAACGTTTACTTCTATGACTACAAAAACCATATCGTACGAAAATTCCCAATCAATGATGCGGCAAACGGAATCCGCTCGATGCCAACTCTTGATAGAACTAGAAAATTCTTTGTATACGTCGGTGGTTTTAAAAGCTATATAAATAGTAATTCTGTGAAACAAATAAAAAAATCCTTCCGACAAATACCGAACAGCTATCTGATCATTATCGACCATTCGGCGTACACGTACAGCAATGGATTATGCACAACAGATTACGACCGAGCTGTGAGCTACGTCTATTATATCGGGCAAAGGTTGGGTATCATGTTGGCGGAACTCAGCGATCGTACTAAGATCTCACCCAAGAATATACACTGCGTGGGCCACAGCCTTGGCGGTCAAATGTTGGGGTACGTTGGCGAGATATTCTTCGATCTCACCGGCGAGAGGATTGCGAGAATAACAGCTTTAGATCCCGCCAATCCGTGCTTTAAAAAGTACCCTAGAACATTTCAAGTCAGGTCCGGTGTTGCGGATTACGTTGAAGTATATCACTGTAATAACAATGTATTGGGCTCACCTAACACTATAGCGGATGTGGATTTTTTCGTTAACGACGGCAAATATCAGCATGGTTGCAGTTATTTTATAAAACCCGAGTGCAGTCATGGAAGATGCGTAAGTGTATGGGCACAGTCTGTTGCGAAGCGTAACTTGTTTTTGGCGTTCCAGTGCAACAATTATGCAATGTTCAAAGCTGGGAAGTGTTGGAATAACAACCATACTATAGCTGGCTTCGGGAATCCTGGATACGCTAAGGGTATCCATTACTTTTCTACCAAGCATGTCAAGTTTTAGTAGCGCAGTATAGCTAATTTTATTCAGCGTTAGTGATTTAACATTCTAGTTGAGTTGTTTTGGGTTCGCTTTGGCCATTATTGCTTTTGGGTGGATAATTCTTGTTAAATATACCAAGGGCCCTGGGGTGAAAATTATAGACTTCTTGTGACATATATAATTATCATTTAATTAAATACTCATAAATATTTTCAAAACAAACATTGTCGAGGAGACGTCATAGAGAAGAGAGAGAGAACCATAGACAACATTATGTATAGAGAATTTTTCATAGATTTTTGTCCAATGCAGTCGTACTACATACTGCTACAGTGGATTTTGTGATACCCTTTCGTGGATGTTATGCTATCACCGTGCACAGTGCCAAGATTTATTTAAACACAAAAAGGACTTTAACATTCTAATAGTAACATCACCACATCACATCATCACATTCTAATGGTAGGTACCTATGTATACACGGTGATTCAGAAAGGGTATACTAACCCTTGACACTTGCGCTTCTTTATTGCATTTCTAATCAATATGTAAAGTCGGAATTACGATATGGAGATTAAAAAAAATAAAAATGACAATTCATATTTTTTTTCAATGGCATATCGAAATTCTGAGTTCACGCAATGATTACAAAATAGTAAAAGAACGGACTATAATACCATTCTGAATCAGCCTTTATAGTGATCTTGTAACCAATAGGACTTAAAAACCCTTTTTGCATTTTGTCAAAAATATATTTTCACTGAAATAAAACGAATCTTACGGATTTTATCGCGTTTATTACACGTTCCCAATAAACGCGATAAGATCCGTAAGATTCGTTTTGTTTCAATATGTAGTATTCGCGTAAATATTCAAATCAATTGTATTTTAATGCTTATGTATATTTAGTTTTAAACAATAATTATAGGATACTTGCACAAAATTGACAATTTGATTTAAAATGTAAAAGGTCTTCGCAGTTTTCGTGTATGTATTTATATCAATAGCGGTTCCGTACGTCAAGTGCGAAATTATTCGTAAGCTGACCGTATACTTTATAGTCTACCGTATTAAGGTGGAAGCTCAGGGTCAGGGCGCGAAATTCAAAGTCTCAATGGTTTTTATTTTTATACAAAAAATTTGGACATCTTTACGATGTAATTTAGTGTTTTGCGATATTAGCATTCTGCATTGGATGTTTCGATGTATTAAGTTTGCTTAAAGAAATACCTAAAGCGATATAACACCATAAAGTTAGTAAAAGTAGCGGTTTTTACAAACCTTATGGTATTGTATCGGATTACGTACTTTTTTAAGCAAACTGGGTATAGCGAAGTAGACACTAGGGTCATTGGTAGGAACTAGCTACCCCGACGAACTTCGCACGTACCACCTCAGAATCTAATGTATGAGAAAATTAATTAATTAATATTTTTTTGTTTTGGGATTTTTTCCCCATGTTTTTCATAGTGATTTCTACTATTCGGCGCGGATACTAATTAAAAAAAAACAAAGATCATGAAAATCGGCCCACCCGTTCATGAGTTATAAATGGTGTAACTAACACTACTATATTTTATATAGCTTGTAACAATAATATTGTAAAATATTTTTTATACAGGTCCATCTGTAGTTTATAATAATAACATTACCATAGAAATAATTAAAATTATTAAACACTAGCTGCGCCCCGCGGTGTTACCCGAGAAACAAAACCATACATTTTACCGGAACAAAAATCCTTCCATCCAAACTTTCACATTTATAATATTAGTGGGATTCTAAAACGACACCCCGTACTGGGCGAACCGTTAAACGCTACTGTCACGCTAAGTTGAAGTCGAGTTAAGAAAAAACAATGTTATTGCCAATTTATAAGTGCCCCCGTAGGCCAATACGAAATAAATTATTTCACTTTGACTTTAAATCCACCTGCAGGAATATGACAGGCGTGATAGTATTTTGTTTATTTATTTATCGATCGCAAGTTTAGGCAATTCTGAACTTTAACGCCTTAAACAAAAAAACATCACTGCTTCGAATTTTAAGTAAATAAACCAGTGAACGTTAGCAAGTAAGAGTATTTCGCTGGAGAAATAATATTTCACCTTAATTGTGTACTTAAATTTAAATTATATCCGACGGTATAATGCCGTTATACAATGAAATAACTTCCAATGTCGTTACATCTCTCCTTAGAGGCGGTAATGCGGTACAATAACAAATGATAAATAATCCGTTCTATATACAGGGTAATTCAGAAAAGGTATATAAGCATTGAACCTGCACTACTTGAGCGGATTTTTAATCGTTAAGTGATGTCTGACTCGGGGTACACACAATTCCTGCACATCAGACAAAGGATGGCCCTGACGGGATTCGAACCCGAGCACCTTGGTAAAGAAATCCGCGTCACTGCCAACTATGCCAATAGGATATTATCAATAAATTAATATAGATACGGCGGATCACGAGATCGCCTCCTAATAATCTTGACGTGACACAAATGAGACGTGGCCGTGGAATTTCTTTATCTATACAATACAAATAAATAAAATTAGAGTGTCTGTTTGTAATATTAAATCGTTACTAAGTGTATTTGGATGTATACACGGTACATATACCAAAACAACTTTTTTTTAATTTTTGTCTGTGTCTGTCTGTCTGTTAATAGCTACAGTGATTTTGACGGGACTTTCACTGGCAGATAGCTGATGTAACAAGGAGTAACTGAGGCTACTTTTATTTTAGACCCCCCCCCCCCCCCAACCCCCGCCAACGACTTAATATCACGACGGTCGCGCGGGCTATTGCTAACGGTTGTGTCTTTGTTAAATACCACGCGGACGAAGTCGCCGGTAACAGCTAGTAATAAATGTATCTTATAAATTGGACCACGTTTAAGATATATGAGCTGGGTATGCTGTCAGAAAGCTCTTCAGACACCGAGTTAGACATTTCTAGCTACTACGTGATAACCATTTTTATAAAGTGAGTATCAGTACGTCTGCAAGCTCTGGCGTTCTAAAGTATACCTAATGAAAAATATTATATACCTGCTGCGCCTCGCGGTGTTACCTGCGATTAAAATGTATGTCCTTTTCCTCTATGTACTTTTCCTCTATGTCTTTTTCGCTATGTCCTTCTCCACTGTGTCCTTTTCCTCTATGTCCCTTTCTTTAAATCATGTCATCCTTTGCTCTATGAAAAATTAAAACAAATCTATCCTACGGAAACCATACATTTTACCGGTATAAAAAGTAGTATATGTGCCATTCCAGACTATAATCTATCTCTGTGTCAAATTTCAACCAGATTTGTTCAGCGGTTCTGGCGTGATTGAGTAACAAACATACATCCATTCATCCAAACTTTCACATTTATAATATTAGTGGGATTATCAGTACGTCTGCAAACTCTGGCGTTCTAAAGTATACCTAATGAAAAATATTCCGTATACGTACAGGGTTTAAGGTTCGTAATAACGATAACTGTGGGTAACACCTATAGTAAAATTATAGAAGACATGTATGTCAAAGGTCATGGGCTATAAATGTTCAAATTTTTGAGTACGCAACGTAACGTAAACAAAGCGATCACAACATAACGCTTCGCGCGATACCCCACGCGTGCGAGTGTCGAGCGCCTTCGAGTGTATCGAGTTTTAATTTACACTGCAGTTTTAGGTTTAAATTAGTAATTATATGTTGAGATAGACTTTTATTATGGTTTCATGCTAAAATCAATTTAAAAAGAACTGAAAGAATGCGTAAAGCTCATGAAAAGATCGACGGAAAATTCTACCTCTGGTGGGTTCAGAATCATAAGTTGAATCTATGGTATCAGTTTTCGTTACGGTTTTTTTTTTATTGCAATATAGGCATTAAATTTGATCTCGCTCTCACCTGATGGTAAGTGACGATGAGATCTACGATGGAGCATACTTGCCTAGAAGGTAACTGTTCACTCTCGACTTGAAAACACCCAGATTGTAGTCAACGGGGAACAAAGACGCCGGCAGCGTGTTCCATTCCTTGGCAGTTCGCACGATGAAAGAGAAGCAAAACGCTTGGTGCGTACCGAAGGAATGTCCACAGTGTACGTGTAGAATCCACTACAGTTTGTATATAAAACAAAGTCGTGTTACACAACGTTATTTGTCACCCCAGCCCCAGCCTAGCAAAATAACTATTAAAATATGGGAAAAATCCACACTAAAATAATAATATAGAACATATTTTTTTCATACATTTGATTCTGAGGCGATACGAGGTTCGCCGGGACAACTAGTTACGTAATAAATTGTATTTTTAAAAATGAACGTAAACGTAGAAATATGTCTAATAAAGATGTACTACGCTAGTTTCTTTGCCAAAGATTGCCCGAGCCTACGTCGTACGATCAGTGTTGCCATTGATTGACATCTTCATTAGAATGAACACAGAATAATATACGAAATACATGATTCGACATTTAACGTCAATAGAGTACCAAATTTTTTTTTCTTTGGTAATCGAAAAAATAACAAAAATGCTACTTACAAACAAGGCAAATGCTTCAGTGCTCTCAAAGGTAACCGCGTCAAAGAAAACAAGACCCATTATTACCTTAAATCGGGGTTAATATTGAACCGAAACAAAAATTATCAATTCGAAACGACGAAATAAAAACAAAAGCAAAGGCGGATTACACGTTGACAGGTAGGCCTAGCACGGCTGGGTGGCGCCGCGCCGCCCAATTTGCCGCTTCGGTGTCCACGCACGCGTTTCACACCGCCATGAATGAATTAAATCTAGCGTGAATTGAGTTTTTCATTCGATAAAAAAAATATTGGATAAAAATGATGGTCCCTTCAAATCAGGTGTACGAATGTTGTCTCGCTATTCAGAATCAGAATATTTTATTCATGTAAAAAGTAAGACAAATCAATCCCACGGGAAACATACTACAAGACTAAAATTTATGTATGTGCCATATTTCATCCATATCCGTTCAGCCGTTCTGGCATGATTGCGTAACAAACATCCATCCATCCAAACTTTCACATTTATAATATTAGTGGGAAGTGCGATTTGTACTGTATTAATCAGTAAGTTTCTTAAGAATTAATTAAAAATATACATTCAAAGATAATGTTAAAATAGATAGACCACACACAGTCCGGTCATTACCGGCTCTCATTACCGGACGGGCGGGGTGTTGGTACGGTAATGATAGCAGGCCGGAACCGCAAAACGATTAGAGATCGCAGTTGTTTATTGCTAAGTACCGCGCCTGGTGGTGCTGATTGGATTTTTATCTCACTTTAACGTCAGTCATTACCAGCACGTCAACTGCGAGCTAACTGTATACTTTATAGTCTACCGTTTAGACATTTTGTATGGAGAATTGAAAAGCGCATCTAGCGGACGGTATTTCAAACTTTCAATTCTCCGTACAAAATGTCTAAATACTGTAGATTATAAAGTATACGGTTAGCTTGCGAATAATCTCGAACTTGACGTACAGTATCTAAGTACTCGGCGATAGCGTGGCCTAATAGTTTGAAAATAGGCCTCGGCTGTAGGCACCGGGAGCGGTTGCGGGCTCCATTCCCGCATGGGCAATTTTCAGAAGTTATGTTTAGTTAATTTGCCTTAGTCTGGTATTGCTAGGATTGACCCCAGTCCCTTGTACAGTACACATAATACAAGCGCAGTTACGTACCTACATCATTATTAATTTTGAGACCATACATAAAGTTGATGTGTTTGTCTGGTGATATGTATGTATAATATTAATAATTGTATGACGGTAAAGGTATCATAGGTCAATGTTAAAAAAAAAAAAAATCTGTTTATGGTATCGTAGTTCCCAAACGGCAAAACCGATTTAAATGCTCTTTGGTCTATAGATAATCCGCGAGATAGTTTCTTAGCAATCACGAACGGCGGGCTTCAACAAAGCCACAATGGATAATCTTCTATGATTTATGATCGGTATTTAGAAATAGCATCATTGTAATTATAGAGTTCGTTACGTAAACAATAGGAGGGTAATAGAGGCTAGTCTATGATATTTATGAATAAACTCGCTCGAACATTAATAAAAAGTTTTACATTTGGGTGCGCAAGTTGAAGCCCAGTAATACAATAAAAACTCATTTATAATGTGTAAACTGTAAACTATACAGACAGTTTGTATTGAGAATTGGATATTTTAAATACTGTCCGCTAGAGGCGCTGTTCAATTTTCCATACAATATGTCTATATACGTAGACTATAAAGTATACGGTTAGCTTACGTATAACCTTGCACTTTCCGTACTGTGGTCTGTGAATGTGAACCAACTTTACGCCTAACAAAAAGATGATAGCAATTACACTGGAGAGACACATGGAATTTTACTAAGGCGTTGTGCGCCGAAATAAAAGTTATCGTCTCCATACACTGGCATTACAGAGCACCTTTCATTTGAAATAAACTTGGTACTCTCTAGCCAAGTTGGTAGAACACTGGCCTCGATAACAAGGATCACAGGTTCCAATCTCGGCTCGCACCAATTTCTGGACTTCATGTGCGAATCTCATATGCAACCATGATTATCACTTGCTAAGCGGACATCGTAAGGAAACCTGCATGTCTGAGAGCGCCCCTCGAAACACGTATGAAGTCCGCCAACCCGCACTGGGCCAGCGTGCTAGACTATGGCTTAATCCCCCCTCGCATTGATGGGAGGCTCGTTCCCAACAGAGGTTCATTAATAGGACCGGTTTCATTGTCATTTTAAATTGATTAAAACTACTATAAATATGTAATATAAAATTTAATAGATCGTAAGTAGATACGAAGAGAAAAGCCGTAGGCGAGTAGCCGGTAATGTCTAGTGGCTGTAAAGCTGCTTAAATAATAACATAGAAAATTAAATGGTGGACTAACAATATTCACAGATATTTTATCTACAAACATAATTCCGTCTCATAGTATTAAAACATGTTCTAGTCTCGACGCTGCAAGATATTCATTAAAATATAACTAAAATTTTAGTATCAATTAGTTTATTTACACAATATGTACATCGCAAATATAAATTTAAAAGAGAATAGAAACATTATTTACATAAAAAGCAAAAAAAATATGGCCCATACGGTAGCGTGCTTAAGATGCTGGCCGAATTTCGGAGGCTACTCGCTGAGCGAGGAAATGCCCAGCCCTTGGTTCGCCTGTTGCCTCGACCAATCTTTTTGAAAGATTTTGTATAAAATACTATGGCGCTTGAACCCCATGGACCTCGAATGTGTATTCGGAGCCGATAACCTTGTGCTTGCGCCGTTTTAAGTTTTCGGCCCCCTCTGCCGCCGCGCCCGCTCTTCGAGAAGCTACCAGGAGGTATTAGATAAAGCGTTACAAAATACAAGAACTGCAACAGCAGTGTGTTTAAATATAAACTTTGTAGTTTAAACGGGGAATAGTATTTTTACGAAGTTGCTGCACTCGGAGCGGAGCAGCGGAATCGTATCAACTAGCACGAGCTCGCCCGGGCACCCCGCGATTTGTGGTTCCACTATAATCCCCTACCATTGGTATACAGTACACTTTTAATAAGCACGTAGCTAAATCGCGTGTGTATATGAAAAAAAATGTAAATGAGAATGGTAGGGGCATTATTTTCGGTGCAATGGCCGAATTTGAAGTAATTGTATCTGTCTGTTCGGCAAACACGGGAAAAGAGCTGGACGAATTTTGATGAAACTTCGCATTGTGATAGTTTATAACCGGCTTCGTAATATAGGTAGGATATTTATTATCCTGACGCTTCCCCGACTTTCGTTGACAGCCTTTGCACGTTCGGTCTGGTTCGTTATTTCAGACATGCAAGTTTCCTCGGTATTAGGGTATTCAATCTCGTAATGTGTTGCTTCACCGTTTAGCCATGATTGAAACAGGAACTCACTTGGGAAACCCATGTTTTCAAACAAGTGTTCGTCCATTTGGCTATCACTGCGTATTGGGATAGGTACTGCTATTTAGAGCTCACTATACTAACTACCTATAATGTAAAGTGCAAAAGTATGCAGCTAAAGACGGCTGAGGTACCATAAAAAAATATAAAAATACTGCAATGAGAATATAAGTGATGATCGATCGAGTTACAATCGTAGGTCGTCGGAGCCACATCGTAGGTCAAGAGTCGAGTTCGCCACCAACTCACAGAAACTAACGAACTAAACGTTTTATTTTTCGAACATCCAATATTTTTAACGGAAAAAGAAAAAATATTTTAAGTTTATTATTTTCGAATTTCGAATTATATATTTATTCGTCGTTTAGTCCTTGTATGTGGCAGTATACCATTGAAGTATTTATGATACAATCAAAAGGTGTTTATATTTTCAATTATTTCAATTTAAAAGCAGAAAACAAATACCATTTTGTGATGAGCCAACTAATGGCTCCTGACAGCCGTGACAGTACAATATGCCATTCAAAGTTATTGTAAACGGAGATTTTCCAAAGAGAAAAAACCTATTTTATTAATAAATCACTTGAGACATGGACCTACCTTGCCGCAATAAATCTTGTAAAAAATAACTTTCTCGCGACACTCCACCCTCCAAAACGTCGGTAACAAACAAATAAGGGTGTCCTTTAGCATATCTCACGATGTCACCCCCTCGTAATATATCTAACTCAGGCCACGCCACCATGAGTTATGGCATACATCACGACTTATTCTTATGGAGGTATATAAATTGGATGTTATTATGACAGAGATAAAAATGGCTGGTAAAAAGCAATTTAAAAATTTTATTAAAAAAATTAAGTCGATTACGCTCGCTGTAAGTTCACCTGTGAGGCTAATAAGAAAAAAAAACGCCCTGAAGTGGCTCAAATTTATGGCCGATTGCCAACAAAAAAAACTGAACTTTTTTTATTACTAGCAATCCCAGAGAACTTCGTACCGCCTCAGAATCAAATGTATGAGTAAATTAATCTTTATTTTTATTTATTTTTTACTATCTATTCACAATTTCTAAGATAAAATATGAAGCACATATGCATCCTAAATCTTTATCTATACACCATAAGTAGAGAATTTGACCAGTGGCGTATTTATTCTTAGACAATGTGCGCCATGGGCCGAGGCGGAGGATGCCAGGGGCTGCGCAAGCCGCTCCTCGCGCTCAGCGCTTGGCACCTGTCATATTCATTACCTATCTTTCGTTAATTAATGTGGTGGCAAACCTCATAAGCGCAAGGATGTTATCCCCGGGGTACCAAATCTTATATGACGCCACTGAATGTGACGGCAGCAATTCTGATGTATTTACACAAGATTGTACAAAATCAATATACAAATTATGACTAGTTACTTTGCTATATTTAATGTATATGTATCTATAGTACTCAACAAAGTTATTACAATAATGAAGCGCATAGTCGATAAATTGGTTCGAATGTTAAACAATAAATACTTATTATGATTAACTTTTATAACATACAACTGAAGTTCTAATTACATTCAATATAGGTACAATCTTAATCGTATCGATATTCGTCCACCATCACTAATTCACTCGACATTATACAAATCAGTTGATACGTAGAAAACACCAGTAGCATTCCCCGGGTTGTTGTACCCAGCGATGGTCACTTGGTTTGCCGCACACCTTCCATCGTGGAAATGATCGTACGAGTCGCACGCCCACGCCAGGAACCCATTCTTGATTTGTACAGACATCGCGTAATACCTCACGCATGCTTTATGACTGCATTTATCCGCGTCGCTTTCCCCTTTCACTGGTATCAAACCTTCATGACAAGACGGCTGCTTCTTACCTTTTTTATTAAAAAAGAAATCAGTGTCAGCCAATACCGCCGTAGTTCCGAGCCCTCCGGCATTACAATGGTACACCTCGACGTATTCCGCAACTCCCGATCTAATTTGATCTTGGATGAAGCTGTTGGAGAAGCAAGGTCCGGCCGGATCGAGGCCGGTTATCCTCCAAATCTTTTCTTTGGTCAGTTCTGTGTACTTCGATCCAGTGTTTCCTAACATTTGGCTGCCCAAACTGTGACCGATGCAGTGGATGTTTTTGGACGGGAATCCATTCTCACGGAGACCTGCTAAAAAGCTTCCTAGAGCGGTTCCTATGTAATACGCGTGGGTTACTGACCGCTCGTAGCTGGCAATCTTGCCTCCTCTAGAAGATGTATACATAGAATGGTCCACGATGATAAGATAAATGTTTGGGACATTGCTAAACGTTTGACGGATTAAGTCTTCGGTGTTTTTGTTAATATGCGACTTGTAGCCTGGCACGAAGAAGATTAACCGTCTAGTGACATCAAGGTTATAACTAGACAATAGACCTTCTAGTGCACTATCTATAGGAAAAGTTAGATTGAAGTTGTTTTGGAAGTCGTAGAAGAAGATCTGGACTTCGCTGACTCCGTAGTTCAACTCCTTGTTGTGGTCACCTGCGGGGTAGAGTTGGTTGGTGAGTTTGACAGTGATAAGGGGTCAGAGGAGAGTCATTATCAGTCAGTTCGTTGGTTATTTTATAAGTAGAGCAATATTTTTCAGATTTTGCCATTAGGTTGGGTAGTCACGATGTTTTTTTCGATTAGATCAGAATTAAACAAACTCTACACAACTCGTGAAATATCAAATTGCTGTAGCTATTAACAACACATTAATTAGGGAGGGCTTAATAAGCAAATCGATAATTATCTGCATGTTTCCAAATTTGAAGAAGGCTAAAAAAATATTTAGGAAACAAATTTTCGCTAGGTAAAATACTTTATAAAATATTAGGGTACCTATGTATTTATTATATGTGACAGCACCAAAATCTATCACTCACGGTAAACAAGCTCTTAATAAGGACAAACGTACACAAAAACAATTTATCCAGTTCACCTATCACCTTAAGCGATTATCGACCTTGAACCAATAAATGCAAGCGACAATATTGCAAAACAAATACATAAAAAATAATACTTACAAGTAATCCAATCAGAATACAATAGAGTTCGAAATGGTCCAGCTAATGTACACACTGACACTGAACACAGAATAAAAGTAAATAAATAATTCATTTTGCAGCCTAAAATGCGGCCGTCCGGTTCAACAGTCGTGCGACGAATGATGACAATCACGCACGATTGGTTATAGCATGCGCCAGAGCACTTTAGCGTAGTAGCGTCACTATTCTTACGCTGGTATTAAATTGATATAACAGAAAGTTAATTGGGTATCTATGTATAAGATTTCGGTTACTACCAATGGCCACTTTTATCGACACTAGGAATTATGAACGTCAGGTCTAGCGAGCCCAGACCAGAGATGTTGGTACATGTATCCTTCCCTGGACCGACTAAGCCAACATGGAATGTACCTACTATTTGACAATAACAATTCAGTGCAGCTGTTAAAGCAAATTAAACTGATTTATTCCCAAATAATATAGACCAACGACTTAGGTATTTAATAGAACTCTATGAGGTGTTGTATGGAGCAGATCTTCTTTATTTTTTTATTTAGTGCCTCTAGGAAGAATAATGTGTCTTATTAGTCATATTGATCTGACTCTTCGTTGGCCCAGTAGGGGAAATACCTAGAGCAAATATTGTTCTTACTCATTAGAGGTGCGATAAAGAAGTGATATAGAGCTGAAGAGTGCTAAATGTGACTAAAAATGCTAAATGGAGCTTATTAGAGCTATTGATTTCTTATATTTACGCGAATACTACACATTGAAATAAAACTATTTTAAACGCGATAAAATCCTTAAAAATAGTTTTATTTCAATTATTAGAGCTATTTAGAACGAGCTATCAAAATAAAACGTTTGTGTAAGTAAGTCTTCAAGTGCCTACAAAAAATATTAAACTTCCATTACTTACTGTGGTAGAGACGAACATTTGTGTTCATCATAAAATTTCGAAGCAGGGCTCACGGCACAGGAAGCAGGGTCACTATTATACCGACTGAACAAATTAATCCGTCTAGACTAGGAGTATGGCTCCCAATAGGTATTTTTTGTTCTCTATGTCCCCCCCCCCCCCCCACCAAGATATTCATTATACAGACTCGACCCCGTTACAGTCTCTATACCTTACCTAAATGAATCTGTCCCATACTTCATACCACCCATGTGTGGGCACCTAAATAACCCTAAAATCCTTCAACTAGCCCCAACAAGAGTATCTTCTTTCTTTACGAAATAAGATGCTATGAAATAAAATGGATATGAAAATGGCCTCACCCACAACTTAGCGGGTATTTTACCAATGTCAAGTAATTAATAGCAATAATACACATATTCAATAAATACACATTATAAATAAAATAATGGATGTGACATGATGATATGAAAATGGCGTCTCAAGAGTATCTTAAAAGGCATTATGCAAATATCAAAATGACAAAACAATTCGCGGGCGCTCGAACTCCTAATTAACACGACTTTTTAAATGGACAACGAGAAGTTTTTAATTGACTTTCCGATCCGCCAACTTGATTCGTTAGGATGTTAGCAGACTGGGACATTTCAATTACTTACGAAACCTACTTTCGTACGAACTATAGGAACCAATATTTTTTTATTATACATTATTTGTATTGTAACCATAAAATTTATAGAAAGTTATAATAGATTATAAAGCTATTATAACGCACTTTTTCGTCTTAAAATTTATTTTGAATGCCATAAAATCCATTATAACTGTCTATAAATATGGCGGTTAGAGTATAGCACCGTACCCAGACATCGCAATGCGAGGAATAAATTATGATGATCATTTATTTTTACAATTAGCCATATCCAAATTTATTCTAGATGTCTCACCAAGTGGTTGTACATGGCGCTTTTCACACTTTTTTTATTTTTTATTTTTACATTATAGGCAAGTATTTGATCTCGATCTCACCTGATTGTAAGTGACGATGAGATCTACGATGGAGCATACTTGCCTAGGTAGGAAGACGGCAGTAGATCGAGACGCTACATGCACTAGGCACATGCAGCGCAGCTGATCTGACCCGCCATCCATGAATGGCAACACCGAACATCATGCCGGAACACGGCTAGGCCGCTTGGCGACATGGCTTTGTTCAGTGGGTGGTGACTAACCACGGCCGAAGCCTACCACCAGTAGAGTTAACACTGCCAGTAGTACGTGTATCACGCGAATCACGAGCTAGGTATATCGCGGTATCAATGATGGTGTCGCAAGAATCATTAGATGCTAGTTTACCTGTGGATCGTGATCCTGTAATCCAGTTCGTGGTTTCAATATCGTGATCCCGATTGATGGTGTGAACGGCGCCATTAAATGGGACGTATGAAATTCTGCGTGGTTAAAAAATGATCACTAACATCAACATTCAATCACCGAAACTTTCTCAAGTAAATTACATTGTGCAAAATACCCGCTAAGTTGTGGGTGAGGCCATATTCCTATCCATTTTATTTCATCGCATCTCATTTCGTAAAGAAAGAAGAAGAATTTGTTTCAGTAGGTATGAAATAACTACAGTATGTTTTGACTTTCCACGGTGTAACATTGCCCTTAGCTGGTTAATCTGAAAGGCCGATAAATTGCTGATTCATCGCTCCTCTCCGATTAGTTAGGGGACGCCCGCCGTGAATATTGATATAAGTAGGGACACGCTTTGAACTCCTGATCCTTAACTATATGTACAGTATAAGGTACTACAGTATCCTGTCTGTAGGTAAGTACTACCTATTAAGTTTAAAAAAAATGGCGTTATGTATTCATAACAAGCGTTTTAGTAGACGTTTTGAGCGGATTTCTCTTCCTGCAACACCGAACTCCTCCAAGATGTTAGTCCAGAAACTGACAGTCACGGGTGTCGGGAGCCCAATTAATATACAATTCTCCGCGATTTGATGCGAATCTAAAAAGAATATTCGTCACGAGTTTCGCATCGAAACGAAGCATCATCAGGACGGCCAGGCTACGAATGAGCTCATTATCGATCACCTTGTTTGGTTAATAATTGGAAAAATTGACAAGCCGAAGGTCAGTGGTGGGTTCCTCTTTCTCCATTTATAAGACTTTCTAAATTCTCCTAATATGTCTGGTGAATGTCACAGAGTAAAGTAATCACAGCTTTAGGAGTACTTTAGGCTTCATCATCATCGGCATTATTATCAGGGGTCCCTACTTAAAGATCAAGATATTTAACTCGACACTGGCAAGTAGATCTACTTTGTAGCCTTTGTCTATGCATACGATTACCAACAAAAGAGGCAATTTTTCTGCAGCTTAAAACACAAGTCTACTGTCAGTGATATACTTAAACGTACTTATTTTTGAAACCGCATCTATACAAATAAATAAAATTGGAGTGTGTTTGTAATATTAAAATAACCGCTTTTTACTGAGTGCATTTGAATGTATACACGGTACCTATACCAAAACATTCTTTTGTACAATTTTTGTCTGTCCGTCTGTCTGTTTGTTCCGGCTAATCTCTGAAATGGCTGGACCGATTTTGACGGGACTTTCACTGGCAGATAGCTGATGTAACAAGGAGTAACTAAGGCTACTTTTATTTTAGAAAAAAAAAATCAGACATCACGAAAAAAAATTAAAACCAATGTTGCAGCGCTGCGCCTGATTAAGTTTGATAGCAACAACCTGCAATGCGTCCCGCGGGCTCAGACGCGCGATCAGGGTGTTGCCCACGGTTGTGTCTTTGTTAAATACCACGCGGACGAAGTCGCGGGTAACAGCTAGTTTATAATAAAAAGTAGCTCTTAAGAGCTACATTTTTCTTATACCTAACACGCTTAAGCGTGTTAGGTATAAGAAAAATGTTCCACCATCCATAAAGATGTTACATAATACAGACGTTTCTCAAAATTGTCGCGAGTCGTCTCACATATCTGATGGTGTGCCCCATTCATTACGAGCGCTCGTGGAGGTAATATTTCGCACAGATTATGTGCGAGCACGCTTAATTTCCTGCCATGTCGCCATTCTAACGTAATATCTCTGCTCGTTTGGAAGTTTTTTTTGGGTCCATAAAGAAGGGAAGCAGATAAAAAAGGAAAAAAATAACTTTCTTATTGTCTTTGGACAGTTTATCAAATGCAAGGTTAATGGCCTTGTTCGTTTACCAACGTAGAAAGTAGTTAGTGTTGATATTTGTACGTCGGTTTTGGTTTAGTATTATTTTGTAAGAATGTAAGTGTTTACCTCGCCTCGCCGTGCAAACAAAGAACTCTGGATTTTTCGAAACTCATGCTTTAAAAAAAACTAAATAATTTTTCAAAGCATTTATTATAAGCACATGATATTATAAAGTCTACGTATACAGTATTCACTCTTACAATATTGTCCACTATTATTGTGAAATATTTTATACTGGGACGACTCCCAGCCCATTGTTTGGTACCTATATTACAACCATTGCTTAGTTTGGAACCGTACGGTTGATGTGTTGGTCGTGCGATATTATTTATTTAATTGATAGACTCAATTGGTGAGATAATTATATAGTACCTAAACTATTAAAGGTTTGACACTGGCATTGCATCGGACCCTATTCACACCCGTTTCGTACAAATCGGTCAACTTCTTAACTATAGGTGTGACATAGGTTTGAATCCATTCTTCTCTGCTCCTCTCCCCTGTGATAGCGTGAAGATGCGTCGATATATCACGTTGTAATATCGTTAGCTCTGATAGTAGACTAAAAAAAAAATGAGTACTTTTTTAAAGTTGGCAATCGACTACAATATAGTTATAAATAAAGTGTGATATTAGAGGGATTTTAACCAGTGTGTGTTCATAAACGTGCACGAGTGAAGGAAATTTAAATAAAATATATAACTTGACTTTTCTAGTTCTCCCAAGATGTCATTCAGTAAAGTATTTTTTTTTTATTACATTATAGGCAAGTATTTGATCTCGATCTCACCTGATGGTAAGTGACGATGAGATCTACGATGGAGCATACTTGCCTAGGTAGGAAGGCGGCAGTAGATCGAGACGCTACATTCACTAGGCACATGCAGCGCAACTGATCTGACCCGCCATCCATGAATGGCAACACCGAACATCATGCCGGAACACGGCTAGGCCGCTTGGCGACATGGCTTTGTTCAGTGGGTGGTGACTAACCACGGCCGAAGCCTACCACCAGTAAGGTAAGTAAGTCTCCACAGCTTTACTGATAGGGGTAGGGGATTCGTTTCATCATTATTATCGTCATCAACACTATCATTATCATCACTGATGCATATAATATAATAACAATTATCAAGAATTACTCGACACTGGCTAAAATGACACTATTTTGTAGCTGATTTCCAATTCCAAAAAAAAGATATTTTACAAAAAAAATCACATGCTATTTGAAAATCGTATGACAGTTTGTAGGCAGTATTTTCATAATTGTTACCTTTGCACATTGAAAACAATATTCTCGACGTGCACGGGACTAGTGTAATTGTGTTGTATTTGCCACGGGTTCAGCCAAGTTGTTACTCTGGAACATCGTTTTATGGAATTATACAGCGTTTTTTTGTGAAGTTAGAAGTTCCACAGGTCAATTTGAACTAAATTTTCTTGGAAACAAAATTAGTTTTCGTACTTGGAAACGTCGGGAACGTAAAATCAAAAATAAACCGCGATAGAATTCTTAAAATTAGTTTTATTTCAAAATTAGTTTTTTTTAAATCGACCTATCATAATTCTGACTTCACATAATTATGACAAAGGCGCTTACGTAGCTGAGGTTCAAAGTTTAGTAAACCCTTTCTGAAACAGGCTGTATCACATTAATTATTTTGACGATCCACATCTGGCCATGGACTTAACTCGTGCCCCTATATCCCGGCCCCAAGTCTGCTAACACAATCGATTCATAATCGAACAGCAACCGCATAGTAACTGTCACCTTTTACAGATATTGTATGGGATATCTGTCAAAAGTGACAGTTACTATACGGTTGCTGTTCGATTATGAATCGATTGTGTTAGCAGACTTGGGGCCCGGATATAGTGGCTTGAACACTATCTTGCAACGAAGCGTTGTTACGTTCTCAATACAAATTTTATAAATGTGTATGACAGTGACAGCTTGCTTTCTCGATGCCGTTACGATTACACTACGATTTCCTGCTTAGGTACTCTACAGGAGTTGTTGGCAACGCATAATCTTTTTTGTCTCTTTTTTATATGTCATTTTGTTTGAATAAAGATTGTGGTCAAAGCGCTGTCATTGACCGACTTTTGAGACGAACGGTCGCATTTTTATTTCCCGATTTTGATCCCAAATTCTTCGCCACTCCAGCGCCAACAAAGTGGTCCATTCGAGCCGCATCTGATGTTCCACACTCCGCCAAGAACAATGATTAGTACAAGGAGTGCCAAAAGAAAAGAAGAGTTGGAAAGGGAAGCGCTTGAAAAAAAAAATGACGATCGAGAACGGTCAATGCTAGAACACCAGAATGTTACGAAAGCTGTAGGAACAGATGATACCAGGACCGAAGTGAAGAAAAATATACCTGGACCTTCTACAGTTAAAATTGTTCAGAAAACTATGACGGGAAAATTATCAACATCAACGTCGATCGCAAGAAAGAAAGGCCTACTTAAATTGAAAGCCGCTGAAGCAAAGGCTCGCATAAGGATGGAGCTGATTGATCAAAAGTTAGCAATGGACCTGTCGGAAGCAGAAAGGGAAAGCAGTTGCAGTTTGCAATCGGAGGAACATAATGACCGTTTAGTGGAAGATTGGATAGACAGCAGTCAGCAGGAGGTGCAGGCTCTCAGCCCGCCGCCGCCCGTTGTGGTACCCGCACTCGAAGCACGCCCGCCATCACCAGCAACCGCTCAGGGTGGCACTAATGATACCGTGCACGCACTGGCGAGTGCACTGAAGGACCTAGCTGCTATTTCCGCTAGCGGTGCCAATGGATGTAACGACAGAATGCTCAACCGCTTGTGTACACCGAGGGACTTACCATCGTACTCTGGTGATCCGCTTGAATGGCTACAGTTTAAGCGTGCCTATGAAGAATCCTCTCAGGTCTGTAACTTCAGTGACAGGGAGAACTTGTGGAGACTGAGGAGGAGCTTGCACGGACCAGCCAAGGACGCAGTTACAGCATTACTTATTGGTGCTACATCACCGGATGCAGTGATGTCTACCCTGGAACTTCAATTTGGAAACCCTGATGTCATCATCTCCAGGATCCTGCAAGACATCACTAGATTACGCCCGATGGCACAAGAGTACCAGCGGGAGATCATACCCTTCTCCATCAAGATCAAAAACTGTGTAGCTGCCGTTAGCGCCATGGGCTGTCAAGAGCATATACACGGAACGAGCGTGGTGTCGGTTATTCTCTCGAAACTACCGACAATATTGATCTCAAAATGGACTGACTACAGTTATCCTCTTATCAGCGAGAGAACCAAGCCAAAACTTGTGATTTTATCCGAGTTTCTTAGTGAAGAAGCTGTGAAAATATCAAAGACATTCGTTAGTGTATCAAGCTTACAAAATTATCCTAAACATAATTACAGTGAGAACTATCGAAACCGCACACAAACTCTGTTAGTGCATAATGAACTCAGTGACATTAATAATACGTGTCGATTTTGTCGCACATCTAAACACTCGTTGGCTGATTGTAAGAAGTTTAGAAAAGCGTTGCGCAATGATCGATGGACTTATGTGAAACGGAACGGTATATGTTTTAAGTGTCTGACGTCTCGGCATACACAACATAATTGCACGGCACCCGTGTGTGATATTGATGGATGTGGACTATCACATCACCGCCTGTTACATTACACTGTAAGCAAAGCTTCGCCACAGTGTAACAGTGTCAACATTACCGATGTGACAGAGACTAATCAGACTGTGGAAACTATTACGAACATAAACAATAACAGCCGAAAAGTTTTGTTGAAAACAGTGCCTATTAACCTTCATGGACCTAGTGGAACAGTGCGTACTATAGCATTACTCGATGACGGCTCGACTGTCACATTGATTAGCGACGCGCTTGCGTCCAGAGTAGGACTACGCGGGACTAAACAATCCATGCGTGTGTGTGGTGCCTGGGACAACAGTGAAGTTGTGTGCGATAGCGAGATATTGGACTTAGAGTTATCGAACAAGGACGAAACAATGTTTAATATTCGCGCACGTAGGGTAAATAATATGACCTTACCTGTGCAGAGTGTTACCGCCAGTGAACTTCGTGATTATGAACTGATGAAACCTGAAATTAACGATCTGATTAGTAATGGACAATGTAAGCCGGAAATTTTGATAGGACAAGATAATTATGAATTGCTCTTACCTTTGGAAATAATCAAGGGCAAACCGAATGAACTTTACTGCACGCGTACTCCGTTGGGTTGGTGTATCCACGGATGTCTTCGCTCGTCCTATGATGGGAGAGCGCCGTCGCAGTCTACGTTGTTCCTATCCCAAGAACCGAGCAGCGCGAGCACAGAGTCTGAGCGTATTCTACGAGATATGCACGAAGAGATGCGCCAGTCTTTTGCGATTGATTCTGTAGGCATCTCATCTAAGCCTAGACAGAATATTGAAGATGTACGAGCACGTGAGCATCTGGAACGCACGGCCAAACTAATTGATGGAAGATGGTACGTAGGGCTGCCATGGAAAGATTCGAATTGTATAATGGCCTACTCGTACCCTAATGCTTTGGCGAGACTGAGAGTTGTCCAGAAAAAGATGAAGTCGAATCCAGGCTTCGCAGTGAAATACAGAGAACGAATTGATTATCTATTTGATACATTGGGATTCGATGTCTCTCTTAAGCGAATTCCAAGAACGACAAGTACAGCTAAGAAGAAAAATGCTAAACGTGAGATGCTACGAGTAGTGATGACCATATTATTATTCGATGTTTATGGATTCCTATCGCCCATCACTATCAAACGAAAAATCATGCTACAAGATACGTGGAAACCTGGTATTAGCTGCGATGACGTAATACCAGACAAGGCGAGCGAGTCGCACGATCTGAGTGCTACCGCACTGAATAGCGAGCCGCCGCCGCCGTGGCCGCCACCGCTGCCGCCGCCGCTGCCGAGCCGTGCGCCCCAGCATCGCGGCCGAGCTTAGTGAGAGCGCCTGTTTGTAGCGCTACGAATGATACGAACTAACGAGAACAAACGATATTACCTTACCTACAAAGATGAACCTCGCCGACGAACCTGTGAAATGAAAACATTGGTAAAAGATTGGTTTTACGGGCTATCATTTTATATGAAAACGAAGACTTGTGGCCGTTGAATCAGACACACAGCAACTTGATGATCGTGACGAGGACCTAGAATGTGTGAATTATATCCTCGTCATACCTGTATGCTTACCTGCTGTACCTGAACTTGAACGGATTTCTTCGTGGCCTCGCCTACTGTAATCAACTTGTATGATGTTGAACTTTATGGAAAGATGTAAAGAACGTACTTGCAATGCTGACCTGAAATACTCGCTAGTCGGGGACACTACGACGGTCAGCAGCACGCGTCGAATTCATACCAATGGGGATTGAGTGCTGTTCCAGCACTGGGGAGGGGAATGTTGGCAACGCATAATCTTTTTTGTCTCTTTTTTATATGTCATTTTGTTTGAATAAAGATTGTGGTCAAAGCGCTGTCAGTGACCGACTTTTGATACGATCGGTCGCATTTTTATTTCCCAATTTTGATCCCAATTTCTTGGACACATCCGGCCGCCAACAGGAGTAACTCAATTTTTCGGTGTTATAAGTACTGACGGCACATGTTTAGTTCAGTTGGTAGTTGTATGCACATGGTCCCGGTTTCAAATCCCGGTAGAGGCAAACTGTGCGATAATGAGTTTGTACCCGAGTCATGGATGTTTAATATCTACATTAGTAATATATACTGGGTTCGCCCACATTCCATTGTACGGTGTTCGTAATACAAGCGTTGCTTAGCTTGGGACCGTGAAGTTGGTGTGTTTGTGTGGCGAAATTATTATAATTGTAATTTTCCCGCCTCCTCCACTTACAGGAGGGCGCGTGAAGAACCTTGGTTAAATTAAATTTAAAAACATACTAACGTGTCACTATGCAAGAAACTTAGGCTTCGTTCTCTTAATATCACGAAGGAATGCACACAGCGCGCTAGTTCCTCGCCCGGCCACTGTTCAGATGGCAGCACTTCGGTTACCACCAATTCTGAGAAAAAAAATTGTAGCCACCTCTCTAATACTAAATCCACGTTGGGTATAGGTCAACGTGTGGACACTTCGCTTGCTTCGAGTAAAGCGATACAACACCATAAAGTTAGTAAAAGTAGCGGTTTTTACAAACCTTGAAGTGTTGTATCGCTTTAGGTATTTTTTTAAGCAAACTTAATACATCGAGACATCCAATGCAGAACGCCAATATCGCGAAATTACATCGTAAAGATGTCCAAATTTTTCGTAAAAAAATAAAAAATAAAAACCATTGACATTTTGAATTTCGCGCTCTGACCTAGCGCTTCCACCGTAAGTAAATTTTAAAAAATCATTTTTACAGACCTACCCTTTTATAAAATTGGCTGTGTCTAGACATTAAAGATAATAAGAAGATCGGCTCATTATTGCCTTCCTATCTAGGCAAGTATGCTCCATCGTAGATCTCATCGTCACTTACCATCAGGTGAGATCGAGATCAAATACTTGCCTATAATGTAATAAAAAAAAATAAAAAAAAAATCTATGACAGCCAACTTGCCCCTCTCTCCCCCAGACAGAGCATGCACCTACAAATCCTCGAGGAGAACTATCCGTGAGGATTTCCTCACGCTATAAAAAACAGGCCAAACATTTTACTCATTACCTTTTGGAGTTTCATCCGTTTTGGTTAATATTCTTAGACAGCTAGCGAGGCTAGGGAGCGATACTGGTAGTAATTCGCACAGGGCTGCGTAGTGGTCGAATCTTAAAACAAAACAATCAGGGCTGCCACGCGGGTCTCGACACAGTGTCTCCGTGGACTCTAGTCTTAAGTGCTAGAATAACCACAGAATAATTAATAGTACAAGCACAGAAGGATCACTACGCAAAGATATTTAACGAAATAGCGACTATTGCTACCCACATAATAAAGTGCAATTCAGATCGCAGAGCGCTGCGTGCCTACAATTATATTAAACTAGTATGCGCCTCTCTTTCTACCGCGGCACTCCCATGAATGGGCCCGCCAAGGCGGGACCCACATATGTACTTGTAGCTTTGCACCTATAGTCCGTATTGCACCAGGTCTGGTATAGCTCAAAAAATGATGCCCAAAAATATATTGGACCTGGTACCCATTCCAATTACTTATATGACAAACAACTAAAATCATATATGTGATATCATGTATAAAACTATGATGATATAGAATCATGTACCTTATCATAATAATATGACGTCTAGATCTATGTCATAGATATATGATAATATTATAAAAATATCATAAAGCAGTGAGAGCCAAGTTGGTAGAACGCTTGCCTCGGTAACGAGAATTGCAGATTCAAACCCCCGGCTCGCACCTCTGGGATTTTCATGTGGCATATCTTATTTTCAACCATTATTATCACGTGCTAAACGGTGAAGGGAAACATCGTGAGGAAACCTGCATGTCTGACAGAACCCCTCGAAAGATGTGTGAAGTCCGCCAACCCGCACTGGACCAGCGTGGTGGACTATGGCCTAATCCCCCTCGCATTGAGGGGAGGCCCGTGCCCAGCCCGGGCCATTAAAAAGGGCTGGAATTATTATTATTAAAATCATCATACCTGGACCACCCAGTTAGAATGATTCCAGCGAAATTAACATCCTCATGAGTCTTGACCTCCCGCATCCACGCCTCATGGTTGCTCACGTAATGTCCAACCGGCGATAATATCTACAAAATATTGTTTTGAGATTGAAATAAAACTAATTTTAAGGATTTTATCGCGTTTTTATTTTGATTTTACGTTCCAGACGTTTCGGCTGCTTTACAGCAACCATGGTCACGGGACGACTAAGGCGGTTGATGTCCTAGTGTCATAGTTTGAGACGCGGTACCCTCATATTTAATTGTTGCTTGTGGTCCGATCTACGCAGAAAGAGCTCACGGTGTCTTGAGGTCTTGCAATGGCACGCTTGGTCTTGGATTTAATAAAAATAAAAATAAAAACGCGATAAAATCCTTAAAATTAGTTTTATTTCAATGTGTAGTATTCGCGTAAATATACGAAATCGATATATAGTTTTGAGGTAAACTTAGAAGTCATTTCACTCAGTTCGTAGTGACCTTGGTTTCTGTGCCGAAGGCCCCAGGTTAAGATCCCGGTAAGGGCAAACCATGGTGACCTCGCTACTTGTGATCACCAGAGGTCAAAAGTTAAAAGCTTTCCCAACATTTTTGGCGGAAAGTTAATCAGTGAAGATGTCAATTTGTTTTTTTTTTCCAAAAAAATTCACTTTGATTTATAATGTGTAATATTAGTGAGATATTAACCATTGTATGTTAAACGATACAAGTGAAGGAAATTCAAATGAAATAGCTTTTCGAAGTTCAGCCAAGATGTCCGCAAATTCTTTGCTTAAGTATCCACAGCTTTACGGATAGGGGTAAGTGAATAATTTTATTACCATCTGGGGTACTTATTATTGTATAACAATTAACAGACATGTGCCCGATGGTAGCATAAAAAAATAATTACTTTATGGAGAATAATCTATGATAAATGCTCTATATAATTTTCTCTTTGGTCTCTCTCTTCTCTATGGCGCCTCCTTGACATCGTTTGTTTTAGAAAGTGCTCTGAGTATTTAATTAAATTACAATTATATAAACCTCAAGAGCTTCTATAATTTCCACCCCAGGGCCCATGGTAAATTTACTAGTTCATACAAATTTGATACCGCATTTGACTCACACCTTTAGGAGTATATCCTCCAAACTTCAAATCCCTAACACCACTGGCTTAGGCTTTGCTTTTTCTGTCACTCAGTGTTAAAACTGTGATTAAGTATAGAAGAAGATATTAAGATATACTTGACACTGGCAAAACTGGCGATATTTTGTAGTCAATTGCCAAATTAAAAAAGAAGAAAAAACATTCCAATAAAATGGTCAAACAAATGGAGCAAGGGCCACCACTGACCCTCGTAATATTAATAAACCAATAATAAGAATACCTGCCTTTTTTAAATGTCCCACTGCTGGGCACGGGACTCCTCTCAATGCAAGGGGGGGGCAATTAGGCCGTAGTCCACCACGCTGGCCCAATAAACCAAACAAGTATAAATTAATGAATGGTCATCGCAAATACTCACCTGGCAGCTGCCATTGGCCCCTTTGAACGCGGAACCTGCCCACGCGCATGGGAACAGTTGTCGATAGTTGTGCCACAGATTTGGGTCGATATTGAAGCTCTCCGCCGGGTTGTAGTGCCAAATAACTGGTTGTACCAAGTCACCAAGGTTGTAGGCTGAAAGATGTTACAGGATTTTCATTAAAAATCTATATAATTAGGGAGAGTTCAAGTATTACGTAACGCAATTTTTTGAGATTTTTGACGGTAGCTTTGAAGGTAGCTAGAGTTTCTACCAACAAATCCAACAGTTATATATATGTTACTAACTCAAT